>JACCHZ010000170.1:1225000-2450000 GCA_018907045.1 Wiebesia pumilae
CATTGAATTCATTACTACGCATAATAGATTATTGTGAAAAACAGCTAATATATGCATAATAATTATTTGCTACAATCTAACAATAGCATCAGTTTCATAAAACATGTTAATCACATAGTTGATATTAATTTCTTATTTCGTTTTAAAGAAACCTAATCAATATGTTTCCTTGTAAAATTAAAAGCACGTCAATATATACTATAAACGCGAATATCCAAAGATTTTAAGTGCATAAAATAAACATAATTTAAGGTATTGTGCAAAGAAATTCCTCCCGTCTCGTGCTGTATAAAGGTACATTCTTCGTTCCTACTGCATTCCAACAAATGGAATATCATAATGATTCTCGAAGGATCTGAGTCATACCAACAGCTACGCGTGTATTCTTTGTCTCTCTCAACCGGAAATCCATGTAAGACTTTACAGTAGCATCCGGAATCTGGTGAAGTAGCGGAGAACTATAAGTGAATTGCTCAAAACGTAAAAGACTAGGAAAAAAGACATTAAATGTGAGAGAGGAAGAGAGAAAAGTTCGACCCAGTTTAAAGACAGTTCGACCTTGTCTCAACGCGCAGTCGTTCGTTTCGAAATTTAGAGGCTGAAAGAGAGAACGAGAGAGGGAGGTTAGTCGCCAGGAATATTTATACGCCACTGTTCGCGAGTCCGAAGCCTCGAAATATTTGGACTCACAAATTCAAAGCTCGTGAGGTACGACTAAGTGAGCAGATTCTCTAGAGCTTGGAACGTGAAAGGGACAATTGGGTGTAAATTTTGTCAGGATGTAGAGCTTACGTGACGAACGAATAGATTTTCGTTTCGGTGCGGTATATCGATTGCTTCCGCTCTTTGAAAACAACTTGATACGCAAAATCTTTAAGCTGAATACCTTAATTTATTTGTTCGATAACAACTAATTGACAACTAATTGAAAGTAATAATGAATAATAACACAGAATGAATATTAACTTAAACTATTTTTCTTTCGGTATATTACGTAGCGAGGAATGATTTATAACGTAATATAAACAAAACCATTGTAGGGAAAATTAATAAAACTATTCAAATTTATACTTTATCTTTGTTATGATTTTTCAGTTTAAAATAAAAGGTAAATCAAATTTTTACCAACTTCGAAGCATTTGTAAAATTAGTAGCAAAATAAAGTAACGGTAGGGATCTACGTTGCAAACGTCAAATCTAAGGTTTACAAGAAAATAAATACGTTTTAAAGAATTTTTTATTCTGCGCTCGAATCTCTAACGTCAATGAGTTTTATTAATTACAGTGATATTTCATTGTTAAGGAAGATTTAGTACGATATAAAATGAAAACAATAAATATTTTTTTGTTTAGAAGACGACTATGAATTTATCAATTTGAAGAAATTTCATATAATATTATGTGTCAAGATGTTATACTGAAAATTGTTACGTTTACCAGAAAAAATAAATAATTATGTATAGATATTTTACAAATAGTATTTAACAAGCAATATTATAACTGAAAAAATAATTGCTTGGTTAAGCAAGTATTAGTTTAAACTGAGAATAGTCGTATCTAGAGGCTCAATTAACCTATTTATTCATCGCTAGCAACATTTTGGTTGCATTTATAAATAAGAGAATAAAATATATGCGATTTATTATACAATGCTTGCAGGTAAATAAAAATTTTTAGTAGCCTTTATTATAGAATCACATTAATTTAAACGGTTGGTAATTACACGAGACTAGATCAATTTTTAAATATATAATTTAATTTTAAACTCGTGTTATAATACCTCCTGTATTTCATACGTTATTAAAAATTCTTTTCGTACGTTGTTTACTAATACAGAATTATTAATACTGACGATCCTTAAAAATGAGAAAAGAAATAATTTTATGAGTTCCTAAAGAAATTGAAAATATCCATCTATTCAGTATCGCGTATTGCGCTTGACAACCAGCTCTCAGTAATCGTTCAAAAAGTGAAACATAGGCTTTTGTTCAATTATAATCTGTGATAAAACAGTATAAATTCAATGAAAAAAATTTCCTTAATGTTTTAATTTAACGTATACTGTTTAATAATTTTGTACAGTACTCGTCAATGAATTTAGAATAATGATGAAACCTAAAGATATTCAATATCTTAGCAAAAATAGACTTTTTAACTTGAACCAACGTTTCAAGAGTTTTAATTTTACTCTTCCTTTTAAACTAATCATTGTAAATAAATAACCTTAATATTGAGATCTTAAAATTTCAAATTACTCAGCACTATTAATAACATTTCATTAAATTACTTATATTTATATAAAAAAAATAAAATATGCATAAAACTTAAAAACAACAGAAAATATAGATATTTCAATAAATTAAATTGTATTGAAGTATCAAATTTTTACTTTACAAAATTTTATTTTTTCAAAGGTTTATAAAGTAAAGATCAATGTATTAGACGTGTTAGTTCACAGTAGGTAAATTTGGATAAATTTTATTTTCAAGTAATAATTAATACATTTTTCTAGCATTTGAAATGCCACTTTTAACAAACTACACCAAAGGGTATTTTATATTTTAAAATATTTATTGGTATTTTCGGGAATTTGACATATCCAATTCGTTATAAAAATTTAATCCTGGGGAAATTCATCACATTTTTTTGAGGATTTTATTAGAAATACCTTTCCAAAATACAAAGGAAATTTAGCTAATTTATACCCGTATATATTTGCTAATACAATACTTTAATAACTTAAATTAAAGATAAGAAGATAAATCGTGATAATATCTGATATATATTAAGAAACATATTTGAGCAATTATTTGTCACTAACTAAGTAAATACAGTTTATTCAATTCCTTTGAGTTGATGAACTCATTTATTAAATAGAAGTCATTATAAATTATTCTGTCAGTAATGTAAAAATTTTCATAACAAAAAATGTTTCGGTTAAAAAAATTTATTTGCACATCTAAATTCATCTGTAACTCTTTCCCTCTCTCTCTCTCTCTCTCTCTCTCTCTGTCTCTCTCTCTCTCTCTCTCCTTATTATAATCATGTATAATTTCACAAATATTCAATACCTACAGAAACTGTTATGTACTTTAGAATTTTTATTATTCTGTAAAATAATAGCAAATAGTAACAAGATATACCGTATTGAAATTAGAAAATCAGGCTATTGTGAATAGTTTTACAATGATGCTCTAAGACAAACAGAGATTTCGATGCTAGTTTTGATGCAAAAATTAACATTTAATATATTTAAAATGATAAATCAGGCGTTTAATTCTCTTGTATTTCAAGAGAACAAAATAATTTATTTGAAGAATCACTTTATTACAATGAAGATTCGACTTTATCGCGCTGTCTTGATATGTAAGAATTTCCTTAACGTGGAAGGTCCTTGTAATTTACATTTTTTTCGCTTGTCAAGTACTCATAAAAACCCTGAATTTCATTACAATATTTTATGCATAGAGCAAAAGAAATATCTACGAGGCGATAAAAGAAATAACCCGAGTACATAAAAATAACAACTAACTTACCGTAACTATAAATTGAGTAAATAATACCGACAGTTAAATATTAAACCTCTTACTAAAATGCTGTAAATGGAATAAATAATTTTAGTGGATTGTAAAATGTACTAATAATTAATTTATTAATTATTCTTAAAAATTTTCAACGAATTGAAACGATTACACGATTGAAGGATTATAATTAATATCTTAAGCCTTGCTTCAAATGTATTCGACTATTTCCTTCAAAATTGTTGCAAATAAAGTCTTCTTGTGGATGAATTTGTACATGTTGTCAAAAGAAAATTGTACAGTAAAGTGGTTTAAAATGCCGAGTAAGCGTGTAAAGACAATTAATATGAAATTCAACCATGAAGAATATAATTAATTTTTAAAATTATAATCAAATTTCATTCTCCAACGCAACGCCTATTTAATATTATTTATTACTACTCTATAGGTTATTAAAGCTTTCATCGGAGAGGCAGATACTACTTCTTTTATATAACCAAATAAATTGTTGATATTATTGGTATATATCTAATACACTCGTCAAGTAGTAACAAGTTTTTCTAAACTCACTTTTTTCTTTAGAAAATCTACATACTATATAAACATTCAATAAAAAGTTCTCGTAAACAAATTTAATGTACGTACGTTTTCTAACATAAAAAATGTACATTACATTGTATAAAAAAGTATCATTTGAAAATGTTATTACATTTTCAGCTTTTTTTATTATTTTCTCACACTTACTTCAAAATTTTATAGAACAGATATAAACTTTATTGAAAAATTTATAAACTCTTCTATGGAAAGTTAAAATAGCTTCAAAACAATATGAAACGGTAAAATTCAAGAAACAGGATTGATTTGGTTTTTTTGTTCATACTTTCCAATAGAAATTTATTTAAATATTTATAAATAATACACTTGATTAAGTTAAAGCTACGAATATTTGTCAATCGAAATTAATATTAATATTACTATTAAATTAACGATATATTAAAATAAGTGCAATAGCATTGAACATTTTTCAAAGCAATACCAGATAAAAATAATCGAATTTCAGTACCAGAAAGACGACTGCATAAATAAAAAGTTTTAGGTGAAATATTGAAGAAATATTCATGTATCTTCTTTTTCAATTATTCTAAGCTTCGACGTCTACATATCTATAAAAAAACATTTGTTTGCGTCCTACAAGCTTAAGAAAAACATTAAAAGGGAAGACCTAGAAATAAGTATAAAAGTAAACTAGTCTACGAGTTTCAAGCTCGAGCTTCGAGCTTTATCGACTGAATAAGCATTATTCGACATTCCCGTTTTTCTTTCATTAAATTTTTTTCCCTCTTGAGCGTAAATTTTCGTTCGATATTTATCGTTAACATGTACATTTTTCCATTCAACGAGTAAATTAAATATTATTATGAGAATGCAGATAACGAACCATCTACACCAATTTGCACTTACCCTCTTCATCATTTCCGTCTCTTCCGTATTTCCCTTTCGCTTCATATTTACGAACATTCATCTATACACAACCATATGTACATACCGATCTTTCGGATTTCTCAAGCCTATAATTCCCATTAATCTAGCTGAAATAACTCTTTTCCTAAACAAACATACCATACCGGTAGATATAACATAGCACATCGCAAATCAATAGCCGTAGGATTCCTCTCGGACGCAATACAGTAACCAAGGCGTAAGCGTGTCCTTCGCTTTCCGCTCCTGTACGTCCTTTCGATTCCGTTTGTTGCGCGCAAAGCGTCTCTTTCAGCGTCCACGTCGACAGCCACACGAAGAGCATAAGCCTTTCCCCGTGTGCGTCCGCTCGGGGCGCCATAAGCGCCGATTTCTGGTCGTGGCGCCCCGTCGGCAGCCGCGGTCTCAGTGCCGTCCCGCATCGCTCGGCAACATGGCAGACCCGAAGAAGTACACGCACGAGTACTTTAAGTTGAGAAGACTAACTAACGAGATCGACTGTCAAATTCGCCGACTGTCCGTGAGTGACTCGTCTTACCGACGACGACGCGCGACCTTCGGCCCGCGCTTACGATTCTCATTTTTCGAGAAACCCCCGTGTTCTCAGCCAAAAATAAAGGAGCCGTCGCGACGCGAGTGCGCGTCGTCGTTGTTGTTGTTTCTGTTCCTTTATATTTCCTTTTTTTCTTTTTCTTCTTTCTTTTTTTCTTTCTTTTTTAAATTGAAAGACTCCTTTCTTCGTAAAACTTGTCGGGTTATTACTTCAAGTGCGCTCGTACGTTGATGCAAGGATGAGTTCTCTAGGCAAAAGGTCACGTGAATGCATTGTTCTGAATGTTGCGGGAAATATGATAGCTTTGTTGTAAGCTCTCGATGACTGCTTTTATCACTCTACTAGATAGTTTTCTGCTGCTAACTTTCTTTTTATGCGTTTGTAACAAGCTTAGCGTTCGGATAAAAATATGTTTTATTTTTTACGATAACGCCAGTTGGTATCATTAGGAGAATGAGGAAATCCAAAGATTGCAATATATTATTTTTGTTAGAAATCGAGTAATACATTTGAGTTGACCTAAAAATTGTATGCCGGTCTCTTATTCCAAGAATTCCAAACTCCCTCTTGTTACTAAATTAGACTCGAAATTTATTGTAGTTTATCCAGCCTAGGAAAATTATTTCAACCTATAAAAATGTCTTCTTTAACTTTGAAATGCATCTGTAGGTCAGAATGTTTAAGTTATTTTTGTATTCGGTTTGAATCGTTCATAAGTATAACTATGAAATTAGGAATAAAACAAATGTGCCTGAAAAGAATATTTCTAATTTTCTATTTTTGAATAGATTGCGTCCAATGTGTCTGGTACACAATATCGCACCAAGCGTGAAATAAATTGTATATTCAAGCTTCATCGTCTACTATTGTCTCTAATAGTATATTTATACCTCCTCCTATTCATAATTATTTTAACGAAAAATAATCCCTTTCGTAAACTGTATGCATCGCTTTATAGTTCTTGCCATTGCTATAATTTACATAAATTTAAATTATAATTAATGATTTTGAAGTTTGAAAGCAATTTTTAAAAACTCTCTGTTACGATGGTTTTTATAAGCACAGCTTGTAAACAAATCCATAACTAAAACTTGTTGACTTCGGTTAAAGACTCTTTACACTACCATTTTTTTCAATTTTAATTCATCTTTCTATTGTAAACTTATATATTTGTTTTTTTTTTTTTTTTTTTTTTTTTTTTTTTTTTTTTTTTTTTTCCATTTCAATTTCATGACAACGGAGATTGATCTTCTAAACAGTCTTTTAAAGATACAATTAAAGTATGAAAAAATAGTATACTGAGATATTTGTTTTATGATTTAACTGAAGCAAGTATTCATTTGTTCTTAAAATATTATAATATTTTAACACGAAATTACATCATTTATTCGAAGTAAAAATTTGAATTTAAAGAAACTGCTAGTGTATCAAGTATTATTAACAATTTTATTGGACATTCGTATTAAACGCTGATTTATTTAACTAAATGTTGGATCATGATTGAAAAAAATAACTGACAAGTCTTATTTATATATTAAAAATCATCTCCTTCCTAATATATTGCTTTAAAACTAGGTTTAAACTTCGACCGGAATCGATTTTATGCCTTCATAATTCATAAATAGAATAAAAATACAACTTGACTCAAGACATTTTTCATGTGTTATATTTTTATTGGCGTTCATTGAAAGAAATTCAATAGATCGTTTGTTAATCGAAAACTGATTTTGTTATAATGGTTAAATTATTTTACAAAGTCATATTTCAAAACCGATAATCTAAAATTACGTTTATCTGAAAAATGATAATTTTTGTAACTAGTTTACGTAGAATAGTATCTAAAAGTATTGGGACTCATAAGGGAATAACTTTAAAATTAAATTAAATTTCATTTAACTTAACTTTGTAACGAATCAACGTTTTTAAGCATTAACTTAAAATAAAAATCTTAATATTCTATTCTTTGAAAATTTCTTAATAATAATAAGAGCAATTTCTACATAATAGCTTCTCAAATATTGTAGGAAACTATAAATACGTTGAACATTGAATAAAATTTATTACAATCGTTATTACAAAAACAACAGATTCAATAAAATTAATATTTATAATAATTTAAATATTTTTTATGATAGAAAGAAGCGGTACACCAGTTGGTTTCGACTCAATGAGAATAATAACCAATAATTGCACGTACTCGCGAGTGATTTAAAAAGTTATTTGCAAAAGTTTCAACATATTTTAACGATAACACATAATAGACAAAATAATAAATAATCCCAATGTAAAAAATAATAATACGTGAATTTATTAACATCAGTTAAAATTATTATTACTAGCTTTTAAAAAACATATATAGAAGATATAAAAGCATGTGTCTAGTTAAATGGTGCACTGACACAATTTTCTTTTTGTTACAGTCCGAATATGGACTCACGGAAGACCAAGTTGCAGGTAAGTTATTTTATACGTAGATGTTTTTATTAAATTAAAAGTTACGAATTTAAATATTATCACATTCAGAGCTTATACATACTTATACAACTTATACATCTTTAAAATAAAAACGATATTGATTTACACATGCAGTATACGGAAAAAGAAATCACGTGACAATCCACTATTATTTAATCCGATCAAATCCTGGAATGGATTTCCATTTCTTCATTCTAATTATGAAAAGAATTACGATAAAAAAATAGTTGTCCGAGTATGAAACATTGATTTCTTCAAACATAAACAGATCGGTTATTACGTAGTCTTACATCTATGAAATTGTTATGTATTCAATGTAAGATTTTAAAAAATGTATACACTCACAATAGAGAAAAAGCATGTTTCTTATTTTCTAACTTATTTAATTTCATAATAAACCATATGTGTACGATATAGTGATATTAGTTTCTAATTATTTTTCTTAGTAATAGTGATTCCTAATTGATTCGTATTTTTAAAATGAAACATTATTTATTCTTTTATTTAATTTCGAGTTCAATTTTTATTTAAAGTCATTGAATGTTAATTTATATTTTAAAACTTAAGAGTATGTACTCATTTTGAATCAGAAATATAGAGTTATTAATGTCGCCGATAAATAAATGTAATTTAAAACTATTAAGGAGAGAAGGTGGTTTTGGCTAGAACATAATTGTTTAAGAGATTGGCATAAAAAGGAAAAGGGCCTTAAATGGAGTAATATATCTCCAGAAGCATTTGACAAAACCTTGTTTTTTCCTTCCGAGTTTAGAAAATTTTTTTTAATTCATAATAATATCTAAGATAATCAGTTTTTTAACACAGGTTTTATAGTTTATGTTCCTTTATAGTATTACTAAAGTATTTCTTACTTGATGATAAAATTGTTCTAATAGTTATTTTTGTTGATAACTTTAGCTCTATCAACGCATTAGACATTTTGGAAAGCTAAGTGAAATTGTTTTATTAATTATTCCTTTAAGGTTGCTGTTTCTTTACAGTCGGATCAATTTATATTTGATCAATCTAAAAGTTCATATTTTTCTTTTGATTAGCAATAACGTAACTTGACATTTTTGGTAAATCCCACTAAAAATAGTTCCTTGTAAATTTTTTGAACAACATTTCACAATGTGAATTAATAAATTATAAATAAACTTTATCCGTTGAGTAACTATTGAATACACATTACTTAGATTGTAAAACTAAAATTAATATCTTTGTTACTAAAGCTGATTGCATTTTTCCTTTACTTCAGACTTATTGAATTGATTACTCTTATTTTGCAAAAATATTTTGAGAAATATTTGTAATATTTTATAAATTTTACATTTGAAATAACGTGTTTTACAACTAATGGTCCTTCTTCTATTATATGCACCTTAACAATAGACCTAAAATTTTCGTTTCATCGTTTTAACGAAGCTGTACAAATATGTTTTATGGATTTCCACAAATGATCAATGATCTAACACATCTGCTTTAAATTATAAATGGTAAAATGTTAACCATTAATGAATAGAATGATCTATGCGTATGACTTTTTCAGTTTTCATTGTTATTTCTTTCTGGAAGCAGAGAATAAATGAATCTTGTATAAAAAACAAGTTGAAGATAACAGAAAGATATTCTTTTTCTTTAGAACTCTCTTGGATCAATGAAAATTTTTAAACTGACGTAGCTGCATGTATCCGAAACATTGTCATAATTTCTCTGTACGTATCTAAACAATTTACAGTCATTTGCAATATTTGATACCATTTCGTGTTTGGAATTAATATGATTTTCTCTAATATCTCAAAATTTTAATCGGAATATCGAACATTCAGCAAAATATAAGTCATAATTCACAAGAGAGTCGTGCTATTCAACTACTTTTAGAACTATTGAATCCCACTTCTTCTCTTTTATATTAAATTGTAAGCTTTTAGCAAGAAAAAGCTCTACAGAAAACATAGTACTAATACAAATACTGATATTTAACTTAATTAAAATTAAAAATAAAATATTTTTTCTACTTAAAATTCGTATTATTTTTAAACAGATCATCAATCAGTCACCTTGTTAGACTACTCCAATGTATGAGTTTTTCAAAAGCTCTAGTAGATTTTGTAATATTTTTAATAGAAAATTTAATATTATATATAAAGATAGAGAGAGAGAGAGAGAAGGCATATTAAATCTAACAAAAGGCTGTATAACCAAGAACTGCTGGAAGGTTCCTTTTTGAGATTCTGAATGGAGCTTGAACTACTTGGGTGTAATAAAGCTTCTTTATCTGCTGAAGATCTATGAACTAGATCATATTAATTAAAAGTTCAGAACATTTTCCCTCGATTAAAATACCTTTTTTAGCCCTCGCAACTCTTATTAAGAACTATCTAATGCCATTTAAAAATAAAAAAAACGTTTATTATCTGTACATTAATTCATGCGGACGTTATTAAGTATCCTAAACACTTAAGATACTTGATAAGGCAACAATATTTCTAGTATTACACTTATATTTATACAAATTTATGAAGTTATAGTGATATATTTTGATGAAAATATTTCTACATAAATTCATATCTATGTAAATATTATTCTTTTTCTATTCTTGATTTTAGTCGTTATGTATTTTCAATTTTTTAATTATTGTTGGTGGGATTTTAATATCTTGTACCTCAGTGAAGTTTATAATTGAAGTAGCATCAACATAGCGGTCTGTCACAATTACTTTTATTGTTAAGAAACTTAAAATCTTAACTAACGTATTTAAATCTCCTTCTTATAGTTTTGTTTAAATTTCTGAATTTAAACAAGCATGTATCGATGTATCGAATTAGCAAATATAAAAATTACTCGTTCACTAATTTATTCAAGTAAATTACGTGATGAAACAAATACATAACAAGCAGAACTAAAATAAAAGTGAGCTTCATTCTTATGAAGCTCTGTTGTCTGAATTATATCAATCGAAAACTGCTAATTGTACTTTTAAAGGCACATAAAATTTTTAATACTTTTTATTAACTTGAATTATGTCTTTTAAGTTTCGTAGTAATACGAGTAAATCTTTAATAGGACAATATCTAAAAAGAAATAATACAAAACTTTTTTTATTTCAAAAGTATGATAAAAATCTTTAAAAATTAACATATCAATGTGTTGAATTTTTATTTGCTTTCATATTCGAAATTCGTACAATAACTCAAACCTCATCCAGACAAATATGGACTATACTTTACAAGCTATAAAATTTGTGTAAAGCGAATTTATTGCTCTCGCTACAAGAAAAATTCAATTATATTTAATATTTAAACGAAACAATCGCAAAAATTGATTACTTTGTAATACTAAAAGATGTAAAAACAATTTTAAATTCATTTACAAATTTTATAAGAACTGATCAACTAGTTCGCATATACTATTGTATTTATTTATTGATAATAATGTAATATTAAATTTTTATATAATTTTAATTTAATATTTGTTACTATTATATAACAATAATTTTGATGCATACAAAATAGTCGGATAAAAACTTTATTCGTGTAGTCTAATTTACAAAACAGTATAAATAAGAACATCTGAATAGAATTAGAATAAGCAATAGGGCTTGAAAATCAAATCTAAAAGTTATAAAAAAGCATAAAAACATACAAGAAAAGCGTATAAGCATTGTTGCAGCTTGGTTATTTGCTGTATTTTTACGATAATTTTTATGCTGCAAATGTGAATTTTTATATGCTTTTGGATATAAAATTATGCAAAATATATAAACTCATTGGAATTAAAATATAATTTTCTTTATAATATGAAATTCTGATATCAAGATGAAGTTTAAACCTATCAAATCCAATGAAGGCTTATATTTGGTTGTATGTGGATTTTTATCTCAAGAGCTTCAATATTTTAATATTCTTTTATTAACAATACAGGGAATTTTTATATATAGAAAATTTATACAACATAAATGAACAATAGAATTGCTACTATAAATTTGAAATTAATTTAATTACATTAAGGTTCATCGTTCGTTTTTGTATAATATTATTGGTTAATTATATTTTCAATTATACTGAACGTATGAATAGCCCATAAAATAATAGCAAGAAAACCATATTTGGAGGATATTGTACTTTTTAATTAATCATTTTCGTTCTATTTCTTATGTAAACATCGATGACATCAAAATTGAAATCTTTTCATAGGAATTAAAAGATGAAAAAAATTCTACGTCTAATGGTATGAATAAAATATTTTTAAAATATATTGTGTCAGTCATCACAAAATAATCTAAAATTGAAAGTAAAATAAATACATAATTCAAATATAAACTACATATTTATATGTCAATTTTAATTTTAAATTTTTACGATAACACATTCATATAATTCGTTTTCGAAATCTCTTTCGTTGGGTTTGTAGCAAATATTTTACAAATAATTATTTAAAATTTATTTTTTTTAATAGTTAAATATGTAATCATATTAAATGAAAATTTAATTTAAAAATAACTTTCAATTGTGCAGAATTCAAAGAGGCTTTCATGCTTTTCGACAAAGACGAAGATGGCACTATTACAATGGCCGAATTAGGAGTTGTTATGCGTTCACTTGGACAGAGACCTTCTGGTAAGTAAAAACCCAACCTATAAGTTATTTCAATACCTTTCAAAAACTCAATCGTGTTTTTTACAATTGAATAACAATAGTCTTTTTTTTAAACTTTTTTAAATATAAATACGGATCAGATTTAATGCAATCGATTATCAATTTTGAATAACTTAAAAGATGCATTAAATAATGCAATAGTAATGTTTACATTAAGTGTAGAGTCTAGATACGTAAAATTAGATATAGAAAGCATTAGTATAAGCTCGAAAAGTATCCAATTTTTTCTCTTGCTTTTACTTATATTTTTGCTTAAAATAAAATTGCAGTCTGAAACAATACCGAATGAGTGTGTTGTAATCTATTATTTATAGTGTTTTTTATATTTCCTTTAAATTTTTTACTATTATATTTAGTCTTAAATAATTTTATGTTATTTTATGCAGTCATTTTTTATTTCAATCAGAATATAAGATAGATTAATATACCTTGAAAAATTAAGTGTCTCTAAGCTTAATATATTTTATTTTTATAACGTATTATTATTTTAAACTCTGTATAAAATAATTCGTGACTGGTTTTTATAACTTTTAAGACGTTGCTTCTCTCTACTAAAAAGTTCAAGAATAAAAACAAAAAATATAAATAGTATATTGGTGCTAAATTATAGTAGAAATTCACAATACAAGAAAATAATTCAGTATATTACATAGATCTTAAATGTTACGCATGTTTGTACAACTTTATTTGTTTATTATTTGATTATGTCATGCAACATCAGTTTAATTATTTTATTTAATTTTTAATTTTATCTTTTCATATATATTCTAACTCATTTCTCTTATCTTTTTATTTATCTTTATTGATTAGTTTAACAATAATACTATCTACTTTCGAACCAGCATCTTTTCTTAATTATTTATAATCAATTTATGTTTAAGGAATGCCTTAAGTTACTTTTTTTTATAACAAAATCCTATTTTAAATAACAATTAAAAGACTGTTCCATTCTAATGTAAAGAGATACTATATTTGTGTAGAAAAGAAAAAATTTAATTTATTTTTAATTTAAAATCATTTTGTATTTTAAAAATGGTATATTTTTATAATATTCCTTTAAAATTATAAATTTTTTCTATTACATAGATTTTTATTAAAACAAATAAATTTAAAAATTTTATCTTGCGTTAATAAGAATTCAGGAAATTAAGAACAAATTTTATTTTGTTATATTATAAGAATAGATTTTATCAATGTTTTTCGTATCATAAATTTCTTGTAATATATAAAAAAAATTTTTGTTAATTGAAAATATTATATATGCATCTTCTAAAAAAAGGTAAACAATCTGAACATATAACTTAAACTTTTATTTTATAGCAAAAATATAGATATAAATATTTATATTTATTTCATATTATTTTTCTTTCTCGTTCTACTTATTTACGTAATATTGGCAGAACGATTGTATATTTAAAATAAGCCAATTAAATAAAAAATAAACCAATGACTTGAAAATAAAAAAACATGGCTCATCGGTGTTTTACTTGTAAATTTTTTAAACAAATTTTAATCGATGATTTCATTTTAACTTTTAAATTCTATCATTATTGTGTTTATTGTAGTTCGCTAAATAGAACAAATTTCTTTTAATTAATGTACTTAATTAATTTTCATTAGCTTCTGTATTAAGTCAATAGTTTAAAATATACTTATACTATAATTGCAATTTAAAATAACTTGATTTTCGTAAAAAAAACTCACTATGTTGATTTCGTGCGATATAAAAAAATAATACCTTTATAATGTTGTCGTTAAGGATATTCTCGTTTTAGTTTAAAATTATATAGGTAGCAAAAGAAAAATAAAGTTAGGATAAAAGCGTTAAATAATTAAATTGCTAAATTGTAGTAAATACAGTTAGTATCTATTTATAGTTAATAAATGAATTAATTGAACTATACCTTTTGATAATTTTTCTCATTAGAAAATTTGTTTAAAGAAGATATAACAATAAATAATTTGTTTCCTATAATAAGAATAACAAAGAAATTAAGCTGAGCAATTTTTATTTTTTTATGAAGCTCATTAAATTTATTAATAGCTTTCGCTTTTTTATATTAGGTTATTTATAATGTCTTTTAATTTATTCAATTTGTTCAAATTTTTTTTCAAGTTTTTTAATATAAATACTTTTTTAAAATATATACTTGTAAATGGCCAAATATTACTTTGACTAAAATATATTATTATTCTCCTTTTTCTTTCAATGACGTAATATTTCATGAAACAACGTTTTACTCAATAAAAGACAACTCTCAGTTTATCATAATTATTAAAAGTTTAACATATTAGGTGTTCGCTAACCAAAAATCTTACGGGCATATCTCATTTTAAAGAATTATTTTCTTTCAGTCTTGGTAATAAAAATATCGTTGAAGAAAAGATTGTTTTTATTTCTAATAAATTCTTTTATGAAATATAATTGAATCATTAAAGAGTATTAAGGTGGGAAGTAAAAAGTATTATTTTTCAAAGTTCTTTGAAGGCTTTAAAATAGAAAGCGGTTGCCAGAGCTGCTACTCGTATAAAAATTAATAAATACACAGGACGAGCAAAAGAAATATACGACTACCGATGTGTAACAAACTTGTACTTAAGCACATTCATATTTACATGTGCATTATGAACAGTAGAAACTGAGAATATTAGTATGTGAATGTTATTATTCTTTAGGTCAAAATAGTTCCTCATTTTCATATAACACTCCTAAAGCATTTCTAAAAATATGATTATTAATTTTTCTTCGAAAAGGATAACTAATATTGTATGAAATACCTAATCATTTTTATAGTTGAATATTCTTTCTTAACAGGTCACGATAAAATAAACTGAAAATGCAATTTAACACAACGTTACAGGACATCATTAGCAGGCAATAGATACAAAAACTTCACACTTCGTAAATACTCGATACATGCGTATATCAGACAAATCCGTGACAAACCGAAACCTCGAATTGGCTGTGTCACCCTGTCACTATTTGATCGCGTACGGGTGGCGTATAAAGGCCCATGGCGAACTTTAATTAACGAGTTGACGTTGGAACTGTGCTGAATCGAGTTGCGCGATATCACGCCGAAGAAATTTCATTTACACGATGGTCTGAAATAGATGAAACTGAATTAGCGAGCATCGTGCTTTTCAAATATCCTGTACATGGGACACGCTACACTTTCTTTACTTGAATACTGCTCTTTTATCAAAACTTAAGCAAAATGAATTTACGATTAATTAGAATTTACATTCTCTGAAATTATCAAATTATTCACATTTTCCCTGAAAAATTATAATATTAATTTGAAAAGAAGTTACGTGGAAAACAAATGTGCATCTAAAAACAAAAGCAATTGACATAAATTTAAGTTTTTTATTATTCTAAAACCACAAGTCTATGAACTTCAAATTGTACTGTTAAATGATCACCTTGGTATGATTCTAATTCTATATGAATGGAAATAAGTTTCTTAAATAAATACTTGTATTATGTGTAAAAATTCTCCTTTTTAATGCTTTTAAAAGAGGTAAAACTTTTAAAAGAAGTAAAACTATGAATTTTGTAAATGTTTAGAGACGGAATTACGAGATATGGTGAATGAAGTGGATCAAGATGGTAATGGCACAATTGAATTCAACGAGTTTCTGCAAATGATGTCAAAAAAGATGAAAGGAGCTGATTGCGAGGATGAACTTCGTGAAGCTTTCAGGTTAGAATATTCTTTTAAATAATAATAATAATTATTATTATTAAGTCTTTATGCACATGCTTTTCCTCTTTCAAAAATGTCTTGACAACGAAGGAGCAGACAAACTGTATATCAGCGATTTATTTGAAAAATGTAATTGGAGAAGAATTTTGGTTGTTTTTGTTCATTATACTATTTTCTTCGTTTCCGAACAATTATTTATAGATGTAGCGATTGAATTTATTTCCCTGAAAGTTTTGATAGGCCCCAAGCGTAAACAAAAGTTCGATAGAAGTGACAAAACTTGAGCTCATTAAAGTCAGTTTCTTCTTCTCAATAGACAAAGCACATCTACTGTTACTGCAATTAATCCAACTACTGAACATTGTATATTTTTTATTAAATCAAAAAATTTTAAATTTAAAGTAAATGGAATAATAAATATTTTTATTAGAGATCAAGTATTTATAACTAATTGTTCGTGAATCATATAATTTCGAAATAATAATTTTTTGAAAATTATTAAATTAAACGTATCAAATTTTTATATTAAGTAAATAATTTTTAGTCGTTTATTTCTTAATATTATTTAATAATTTTAAATAATTTCAAAAACTATATAAATTTATTTTAATCTAAAATTTATAAGTATCTTTCAAAACACTTTTTTTTTAATGAAAATGCTACAATAGTGATTTATAATGAAATTTGAATTCAATAATCAAGACAATTTTTCAACGAATAATATTGTTGAAGAACATTTTTTTCTATTCAATTTACAACAATAGAAACATTTAAAAAGAATAAAAATAATAAGAGACAAACGCAATTAAATAGAATTTATTAATAGCATTTAAAATTTGGTCAAATTTTTACATTTATCATATCCATATTTAGTAAATTTAAATTATAATGACAAGACTTGAATATATTATTCAAAATTATTATTCAAAAAAAAAAAACAAGAAAATACTTGATAATTTGATTTGATTTTGTAAATGTAATGAATCAGATAAATAATTATATGAAATAGTACACTACGCGTTACTACTGATCAAGTCTGAAAATATTTCAAAATGTATTTTCTTTTTTTAACAATGTAAAAAATATAAGCCTTTTAAATATAATATTAAAATTTTTGCTCTCGAGAATATCAAATCCATTATATATCTATAAGCTGCAGGTCAATTATAAGATTATCCTTATAACGATAGCCACGCAAGAGCTTGAAAAACGCGAGTTGGCGAATTGAATATGAATTTTTTTAATTTTAACTTTAATCTCTGATATTAAGAAAAATTGTTATTGTTTTAACGTATTATTTACCATCGGAGAATTGTATCTTTAGAGTTAGAAAATAAAAAAAAATTATTCATTTTTACTATTTAACAAAAATAGATCTTGTCAAATCTAATTAATTTATTCTTTACATCATTTTTATAAATGACTTACAATTAATGTATTAAAAAAAGTAACGAGTGAATTTTATTTTTAAAGTTACAATAAAGAATCTTACAAATCTCCACTCAAAATAGAGTGAAATCTCTATATAGAGAACTCACCTCAGTATATTCTAGAAAATGTTTTTTTATAATACAAAGAAAGTAATAACATTTAGGGTATTAAACAAAGCCTATAAAAAAAATATAAAGTTTTTTACAAAATATTTTCTAAAATAAACTAATTCATAAAATTCCATTCCTTTTTACTTCCTTGTCTTACTTCAATATTTAACTTTTTAGTAGCTATTAACTCATGAAACCTATAACTATAATTTTAATAAAATCAATTTAAAATATTTATACAAAACGTATAGCCGAAAATAATAAAAATATTGATTAAAATTATTTAATAACGTAATCATATAAAATACATCTATTAATGTAATTTTTTATAGAGAATTTACTTATTGAATAAATAAGTAAGTCTAGAGCATTTTGACTAACATACATTTCAAAAGTAAGAAATTGTATAATATTAGCTATTAAAATATATCTTTTAATTTTAAACGAAATTAAGTTATGATGAAATGTAAAAAAATATGTGTTCAAGCGCTGTTAAAAATATTTTATCATTTTAAATGATTGTAAACGATTTACTTTTACTTAAAAAAAAATATTTAAAGATTAAATTTAAATATAATAAAATAAAATCTTTTTTACAAGAATATAATTAATTATTATTAATTTTAAATTATAAGAAAACTTACGTACCTTATGAATAATATTTTATTAGTATTGGATAATTGCCAACCATTTGAAGTTTCTAGCACGTGCCTATTCAAAAAAAAAGATAATTCACAGTAATATAAGAATATTGCTTGTGAGTGCTTAATTAATAAGAATTGTATGTTGGAAAACGATCAAAATCAGTAAACTATTTAATGTATTTAAATGTAGATAAAACGGTACATTTAAAATACTGTTAAATCTTTGACAGACTTACACTTTGTAAGATACTTGACCTTGACTTTTAATGAGTATCGTTATGCTGGCTATTGAAATCTTAACAGGAAATCGATAATTATTATCTATCATTCTTTGTCAAAAATAAAAAAAAATATTTTATTAATTTTAAACATTAATAATTTCTGATCATAAGAAGAATTTTATTATGAGTTTTATTTTGTAATAACTGAAATGTTATGTAAGTATATTACTTACTTAGATAGATTTTACTTACTATAGATTTTTAAAGTAGGAATCAGATAATTTGAATACTTTTATGTATGTATAAAAATCCATAACCTGAAAAATTTTTTATTTTAAATTTATTAATTGTCAGTGATAAATATGATAGATTACTGGTTATTAATTATTAGTTCATTTAAGTAATAAATTATTTTAATAAATATTAATACATTAATTATTATATTTTCCTTTTCAGTTAATTAATAAACATTGTTGATTATTAATAGAAGTTTTTGATACCTCAATAATACCTAGTTCACAACAATATTTTATAATTGTTATTAAATCATATTATAATTCCATTGTATTCCAACAATTCCATTGTTCAAATTTGAAGAATGAAAATTAAAATTCTTTGTAACTATTTAACTAAGTTTTAAGAAAATTCACTAGTCGAACTAATGTAAATAGTACTTTAAGTTAAATTTAGAAATTTGCTGGATTATTCATCAGAAAAAAAAACTTTGATACTTGTAAACAAGTAACTATTTTTTGTGTAAAATAGAAATTATGTTACAAATAATTGAGAAAAAAGTTTACCATCAAAAATATATTAATATTTAGCCAAAAAATTAAATCATTTATAAATTTAAAGCGAAATGGAAAATGGTACTTGATAATGATTTTTTCTGTCCTTTTAGAGTATTCGATAAAAATAACGATGGCTTGATATCGTCAATTGAATTAAGACATGTTATGACAAATCTTGGTGAAAAGCTGTCTGACGAGGAAGTAGATGACATGATAAAAGAAGCAGACTCAGATGGAGATGGAATGGTGAATTATGAAGGTAAGTATTGATGATAATTCAAAACAGTTAATGACTGAATTTGGCGATAGGAATATAATACTATTTAAAATTATATATCTAATATGAGATTGCAAAAAAGGTAAATTGACTAAGGCATTAAAGACAGTGCATTTAAAATTTTCTTGTAAAGTTTTCAAGATTCAAAATAAACAAAGCTTACGAAATCGTTATTATTTTTAAAAAATATCATTTAAAAAATCTAGAATACATTATATTCGAATAAACTCATATTATATACATAAATGGGATGAAATATATATGCAAGGGGAATGCATATATAATGGAAAGGGAGTAATGCGTAACTTGACCACCAGGCGACTGACATATAGGACGAGCCCCCTAAAAATGTGTATATTTTAATTTTGAGCTTTATAGAGAAGAAGCAAACGACTTAAGATAAGGTTCATATAATGTAAAGGACCATACAATGCCTTCGATGATTTTTATCTACAATTACAAGAAAATCTTAAGCCTCGAATCTTTGATAGCATGTTCACTCGATCCATTAATATCGTTAAGAAAATTGGAAGTTGCTCGAATGTAGTTGGAAAAAGTTCCAAAAAGGATAAAATGGCATTGTCGGAAATTTTATATAAGTTTTGAAAGGAAAATTAATAGCTCGATTAAATGGTGGGGGGGGGTAGCTTGGCATATTGGTGCGGATAACTTAATGAACTTCGTCTTGCCTTCCAGTCGTTGTACGCGCGCACAAGCGTCCTTTAAGATAATTAGATTCTACGTTCACAGAATAGCATAGTTTTGTTCTATACAAGCCAAAATGACATTCAACTCTGCTAAGCTTTCTCGGATGAATTTAACTAAAAATTTGTTTTTCAATCCGCTATGCAAAGGGTGCATGTAGAAACGCGCACACACACAAGCTCTTTTATTTTCAGTTTTTATTTTTATCTCCACAAACTTTTACAAAACTTTTTACTGTACTTGTTATAAACAAAAAATAATATATACGTTTAATCTAGTATACTGCATTTACATTTTTATATTTTATGCTATACTTTATATTTTTTGTAGTTTTTGTACTTTAAAAACTAATACATATTTCTGTAAAAAATGCATGTTTATTATGTTTAGTATATTTTTGAAAAAATATTTCAAAAGCTAAATGAATTTTTGTAATTTATTACCATTCGAAAACTTTGATGCAGTGAAGTGCTAAGAAATTTTCTGAAACTAGAATAATAAATATAAGATTAACCGAATAAAAAATATATAAAATATCAAAGTCTATTAAAACTACACATTTTCTCATTTCATTAATAAATAATATAAAGATAGTTACTAATAAATAAAAACTTCAGATGTTATACAAGTAACTATTATACAATTTCATGTATATTAAATACTGAAGTATCTCGAGAAATTATAAAATTGTTATTGACATAGTTAAGTCCTTATTTAAATCTATGTATTTAAAATCCTATTGTCATTACACTTTAAAAATTACATTTTAAACGAAAATTATATTTTTAACTTTTATCTAAACTTCGTTTTACTGGAATTTCCTAATATCTTTTAAAAATCGCAACGTCATTATGTTCGTTTTTAAAAGTTCTATAAGAAGACGATTCTTCAATGAAACTTTATGAATAACGAATGAAGTCATTCTTTCATCCAATTACTATTCGGTTAAGGATTAATCTGTAATAGAGTAGTGCTTTCTCGATAACACCAAGACAATTATATAACTACATGAAATCGACTCGTAACACTTTCGTATGCAAAGCAATCGCGCGAAGGTGCAAAATTTAAAAGAAAAGAGCACAACTTTGATCGATGATACTGTTTTCCGATACTGAATTCCATGAATATGCGATAAAAAGAAATAACAAAATGCTCTTCTCTCCCGGAGATTGGCAATAGTCAAATTATCTAGCGGAAAGAAAAACATTCTAAGAACCACTTTGAAACAGAGTGTCTTTTTTTACCTCGTTATTACCTTAAAATGATTGCACTTACTTTGGTCAATAATTACTTATTCCATTGTTGTAAAATATCAAGTGGTAATCCTATTTTAGTAATAATTTTCTCGTAATTAAAAAATATATTTGTAAATATTTTTCATATATACGCTGAATAGAAAGAGACAACGACGTTACGTCTATAATTATATTG
Source organism: Wiebesia pumilae (assembly GCA_018907045.1). Taxonomy (NCBI): domain Eukaryota; kingdom Metazoa; phylum Arthropoda; class Insecta; order Hymenoptera; family Agaonidae; genus Wiebesia; species Wiebesia pumilae. The sequence continues at coordinate 1,247,007 of JACCHZ010000170.1, forward strand.
TTCAGAAATAATGTTAATATAGTCATTTTATTGTAATTATTTATAGAGTTATTTTCTAACACAAATAACAGAAAACGTTATACTTCGTATGCCATGGAAATGAAAAGCTTTTTTCACAAGTTTCTGTTTAAATGTTTCAAGGGAAGAAATCAGTGTCACATGGAACAATTGTTGTAATGTAATATAAATATATAATATATAAATTTATAAATATTATTTATTTTATAACATCAAAAGTTATTCAACATTTTTCCTTTAACGGAAAGACTCAGTATATGTATTTCGCAGGAATTTCGTATTCTATCGAGGAAAGTCAAATAAGCATACGCGTTATATAAACTATATACTCAAACTTATTAAGTATCCACATTTGAGATGCTCATTTAAAAATTCAATTCAGTGAATCACGACTTGTAATTTTCAATTATATTTATTTCTTCCTATTTACATCTCGTACCCCCTCGTAATTTCTAGCGAATATCGACCCCGACATAATCCAAGTCTCGCCAGCAGCAGCTTTCGTGCCCGGGCTGCTTCGGGAGTGGATCACAGTTCCAGCTCCCCACCCTATTTTTCCTCTTCCCGTAGCTTTCGACTAATAATCGCTGCTTGTGCGCGCGTCGCGATGCGCGAAAGTAGGTCGAATTATCTTTAAATATAAGCCCGTTAATTCAGCTTGTCATTCTTTCGCGCAGGCCACATACACGATGCAGTCATTAATCTCGATTCTTCGCGTTTTTCTCCATTTTTAGAATTCGTGACTATTCTGACGTCGAAGAATTAGTTCACTCGAGGCAGCTGAGCAGCAACCACTACCATGATCGGTGTAAAAGAGGTTGCCAAAAAAGAAAACAAAAAACTGTGTGAACAAGAAGAAGAAGAAGAAGAAGAAGAAGATGGAAAAGGGAAAAGGAACGAAATGAAGATCTAGTCGAGGAATAGTCGATAGCGGAGATAAAGCCACTCGAATTCCTCTTTTTAGGTTTGTAAACGAAAATGAACGATCAGACTCGAATCGTTTTCAATAAACGCGTAGGATGGCCGAGGAGGTTCATACCTCTCTGTGTGCGGATGTATACGCTCCTTATGGTGAAGACTTTGAAGAGATGACTCGTGGATAATTTACGCAAAATTGATCGAAATATTGCGTGCGAAATTATGATATCATTAAGTACGTTGGCTTTAACGTACGTAGTACATTTTAACAGTAACACTATTTTTATGACGAAATCTTTATCGTACCTCTGTATTTCTTGATGTTTTATTTTTATTTTATATTAATGGAATCGAAAATTCGTGATTGTACTTTGAAGCAACAGAAATATTTAGACTGTAAACTATTTTTCTGTAGTTCGTTGATCTAGATCGTGTGCTAGCATGAATGACGACTGCTAATTTGTGGGTCAAATCAGATTTTATCATTACACCAGACATCGATGAGTTGGATGAATATTTTTTGAATTTTAATATATAAACTATTAACAGAGGAATAGAAAATCAATTTATAAAAGAAACTCCGACTTTCGTCCGCGCTTATTAACTATACACCCAAGTCTTTTTTCTTCTCCATTGTAATTAACTATAATTTGTTTTCTGTGAAGGCTAATACTCATATACCGATGCGTTTGCGAGATAATTCTTAAAAAAATCAAGGGCTTTGAAGAAACATACGACTTGCACACGCTTCAGAAATAAGTTTATGAATAAGAGGGTACAAAGGTCGATTCAAAAACAATCAACAGAGCTTTGATTAGCAATTTTACTATACAAAAAATGAAAAACAGAAGTGAATAAACGAAAAGTTTGTGAAAAAAATTATACAAGATTCTGATACTATTGCATAAACTTGTGACTTATATGTCGCTAAATATGAAATTACTTATATACACAGTTGATCATAAATCGCTCGACACAATCTTAAGCGGAAAAATTACTCAATTATAATATTAATAGTCACGTAAAGTTAAGTGTTAAGAAAAAATAAATTAACCTTACAATAGTTTATAAAACGATACCATTCACACAAAAAGTGTCATCGACATACTAAAGAAGAAAAAAAAAGAACTCAACAAAGCCATGTAATGTTGTGTAAATCGCCCGATACTCACTATAATAAAACTTGCTATATTTGCCTGTTCAGAAATAAATACATATAGAAATATCACACCGCAGATAAAAACATACGTATATAGAGAGAAAAAGTAAACAATAGGTTTGTAAAGTAATCAAAATTAAAGTTCAATCAAGAAGTTTGAAACATTAAAAGATGAATGTGTAGTAAATTTTATATCAATTTTACAGGCTTACGCGCTAGGATTTAGTCAACATCCTTCTGAAACCTAATTACATGAAAAAATATTTAAGAAATCTGAAGGGAATTTCTTATTAATTGTACAATACTGAGAGAAATTATCTTCTAGCAAATTAATGACAAAAACCACAGTAGTTTCCATATATAACATTAGAATCAACTTTTCAAATATTCCATGATTAACAATAAGCAATTAACAATTAACGTAAAATATTACATATACAATCATTTTTCTCTATTTCACATTTCAATAATTTGTTAGAAGATTACTGAAATTTCCTTAAAAATACCAAATACTCGAAAAGTAAAGGTAATATCTTCATTATGATTACATTGGTGCTAAATCGGTAGATATTTTCATCGGCGTTTGTACTGCAGAGATGCAGTAACGTACAAATAACCTACAAATACTCTTCTAGAGAATCAGAAGAATATACCCTTTCTTCATAAAATGGCTTTGAAATAACCGTAATATGCCCTTAACTATTGAGACCTCTGACTTCTTCAAAACATCTTCCTTTTAGAAAAATTCTGCCTACCCGCAGCGACGACGTGAATGTAATCGTTTGCCGTTGTACGTTTGTAAACAAATGATAAACCGTTTTTGTTCTTTGTACGCATCACTTACCAGGGTAGAATTCTCATTGCCGTATGCACTTGACTATTGTGTAACGTATATTCTATCGCACTTAATCTATTTGTATTTTTAACTTGTAAAAAATGAGCTCGGATCAATCAAGGCTTATATATCCACTTTGAATTTTTCCACGATAGGGAAAATCGTGGTGAAAGCTCTATAATAAATGTAGTCGATGTAACCATAAGAGTTTCACTGGTTATTATACGTAGATAGTAAGATTTTAAGTAGGCAGTGTGTTTTAAATACATGAGTCCAACTATGCACCCTCAATTTTCTCAATAAATGAAGTTTGTAAGACGGAAAATGATGTGAATTGTCGGTGACCCATTTCTTATATTTTGAAAAAAGAGTCTCTTTTATACATTAAATTTAATTATTATTTAATTAGTTAGAAAAATCAAAAATCAAAATTGAAGAAAAATGCTTTCAGCTTACTTACCGCGATCAATATATGCATAAAATAAACACATAATAATAGAATATACAATCAATTTAATTATGACACTGCTAATAGTTACGAATACTAATTTTCAAGTTATAAAAATATAATTTTATCTGAAATAGCAATTTTATATTTGACATTTTTTTCTTGAATCTATATACCATTACAACTGAAATACTTGTTTCTATTTCTTTAATAAAGCAGATTTTTAATAATTACTAATTTAACAAAAATTACGCTCTTTTTTAATAGATATATGGGCACCTTGCAGATTTCTTCTATATAGTATATCTATTCGTATCTTCAATGTGTTTTTCATCATAAATACAAAATAAACAATTCATAAACTTTAGCCAAGTTAATAAACAATTTATAGCAGATGTTGTGAATCAGTGCTTGTAAGATTCTCCCTATGGGTTATCAATAAAAAGTACGATTTGTTACTCGCATAAAATATTTCCGTTAATCAAGTAATAATTAAACTTATAGCTACATACGTATAATGTGTAAGAAATGAGGTGTTGAATGATAAATTAGCCAAATAAGTATACTGACATTTCAGAGAAATAGAAAAAATGTTTGAGAATAAATTTTAAGGTACATGAGAAATTGGATATTGAAATTTGTACACGTTTTTCAATTGTATCGATGTGTAAAGGTATAATTCTTATGAACTTACACAGTATGTCCGATATTATTATATATTATGATATAAAATTTGATTAATCCTAAATATTTTCTCCTATTAAGGCGTTAAATTAAATTTCAGTTTTCGAATAAGTAATATTTAAAAAAAATATAAATATTTTAAAAGTCAAAACTTATTAATCCATGTAACGACAATTTAGCTCTATTTTTTCCATATTACAAAATGCAAAATCTAATTTTTATATTTGTAATTTATCATTATCGATTTTCTTTTACTCGATTAGTTTTTCTATTCAACATTCAACGTCTCAAAAGCATACAAATTCCTTAAAATATAATTTGTTGAATTGTTTGAGGATCGATAAATGATAAAAGTTTCGAAACACCAAAATCAAGTTCACGCAAAATAAATGGCGTAACATATATAGATCAACATCAATTAACACAATATTACGTTGACCTTGATATATAAGCATCTGTGCGTTAAAGATTAAGTAAAAAGCAAAAGGTAAAGAAAGTCATTATTTTCATTGTTATCAATAATAACTAAGAAGATTTTATAATAGCTAGAGACAATAATGCGTTATGTTACTTCAATTTGCCAGCATAGAGACATTGTACAAGAAGGTATTTGTATAAATCATATACAGACTTTACTATATGTGCAAGATTATATATTTACAGGGAATGAGCTATAATAGTTTTGGTGACGGACATGTAGACTGAGGATATTGACTCACTTTCGTAGAAGAAACTATTTTTTTGAAATGATTCGAAAGCGACATTTGGTAAAAATTATTATACTTGATATTTCTATTTTCTGTACGCTCCATTTCTAAAAAGAAAATTAAATTATCGATTTCAGCTCAGTTATATAAATTATAAAAATCTAAATGATTATTTCAATTTTTTACGCAATATTTTTAAATTTAAATTTAAATTTAGAGATATATTTTACAGTAACGATGTGTTACCATAATTTTTAGTCAACTTAATTTTCTGTTGAGCACCAAATCCAAAATTTCGAAAAACGCGCTATTAGTGAAATAACCCACATTGACGAGTATGTAAAATATATAAAAAGAAACAGTCACTTCATTTTTACGTAAGAAAATGTTAAAATACAACCACATGGCACATCGTAAGCAAATAATAATGTAAAACGTCCTAAAGACAATATAATCTATTTAAAGAGAAAAATAATGATAAAAAAAGGAAAACCCATCCCAGGAGATTGTGATCTCCGATGGCCTATACAACTATTTATTATATAAAATCCGTCGGTATAAATAAAAAAGCAAATAAAGCATGAAAAAGTACATACGAAGCGATAAAAAAAGTGCTGCGAGTTTTTGTTTGTTCCATTTGACCAGAACTGCATAAAAAATACATTTTCTCCAAGCTTCCGCGTCGCAGATAGACCGATTGAAATAAAGTAAGAAATGAAGGAGAGAAAAATTTAACGCATTTAAAAATGACTAATGGCAACCAACGTTTACATCGTTTTATGAGCTTTACTTTTTCATTTTATAATATAAGATGAGGCACGGTAAATACAATGATATTTATATATGATCCTTTCGATATCATTTTATTCATAACTATTTTATTCGATATTATTCATAACTTCATTTTTATTGTGATATTCTTATTACAAACAATATCATAAACACTAGTAATAATAACTGTTAATAAATAGTGCAAACAAAGAATGGTTTTCCAATTTTTCAAAAATTTTTCAAAATAATTTTCAATTATTATATTTTAAACATACGTGCGCTCACACAAACACTTACACGGATATTTATGTACATGTATATTGAAGATTTTAATTAATTTTTAATTTTAATAATAATTTAAATTCGATGATTCTTTAGTAATGTACATACGCTAAATGAGAAATGAGAAAAATCGATAAGCCTTTAAGTTCCTTGGATTTCGGTATGTAAATTAAATGCAATATTTAATTTATATATGAGTTATGAAGGGATATTAATTTCATAAAAGTGAGCATATATTGTGGTCATTTCGATCAAATCAAAAAGAATATAAGGTATTTTTATAGATTTCGTCGATTCCATTCGTAGATTACATCGGCCCGCATTTCGGGTTGAATCTTATATTCTCGAAAAAAAAAAATGCACGCATAAAGTATTTTACACTACATTGGATTAAATTTTATCATATTACAGAGGCGTATAAAGATATTTAACTATTTATAGAGCGTTAATACTTTATTATGTGTTCCTCGTCCTTCTTTCTTACGATATTGATTTACGGACAAGAAGGAGGTGGAAAATCATACCGATTATATTTCCAATTATATTCTTCTAATACAAATTGCATTGTACAATATAATTATTAATTGTAGTAACAAATTGTTATCGCGTACATATTGTATATTAGTATATTACATACATAAATTCGTATATATATTTATTTTAAGAAGCGAATCGAAGATGATGATTAATCATCATAATGAATTCTTATAGTTATGATTCGTATATGTGTGATTTGAGTCTTCCGTTTACCATTTAAAAAAGTTTTTTAAACAAGTGCAGCGTGGCTTTGCATAAAATCTATACTTCCGTACATACTTCCACTTATCATAGAAATCGCGGAAAAGAAAAATGCGTGAGAAAATTAAGGCCCGGTGGGAACGCGTTTAAAAGACTTTTTTCCAGGGCACTATGTACAATGATTGTACTATGAGACGATTTGGTATATATCGATGCAATATTATCAAGAGCTACGATATAACGCGACATCATCACGACATGTATACACTTTTTTATTCATAAAATTTACCAATATAACATAGCATTTTCTAATGTGCGAGCTTCTAGTTTTTATATTTAATGACGTCTAAAAGTTTCGTTACTTATCGACTTAGCAATACTATTCATAATTATTATAATTATAAAAATCAAGCTTTAATTTTATGTTGGTATTATACTAGCAATGATATTTTTATTAATTTATTCGAAAAGCTTACTAAAGATTTAATTATAAATATTGAAAAAGTATTTCTTGTCTAAGTTTTCGTATAATTTTCATAACAATTGTTTATTCGTAAAAAATCTTTGTGTTAAGATTTCAATAATGAATCATGTAATGTTAAAGAAGTAAAATTTTTCAATAAAACAACATTGCTAAATCGGTAACAAGTTTTTTAATGTACAATTTTATCTTTCAAAAAATTCACGATTTGCGAATATGATAATTTTCACAAGAAAAAATAAGATTGTTGATTAAACTTATTAGCCCTTTTTCTAATGTTTAACATTGAACAACATTTTACAGAATTTTTGAATAGTAGGTAAATAAAATGTCGAATAAAATAAATATAAAAAAGTACTAATTTGTATATTATAATAATACTGTTAATATCAACTGAAACGATCGTTGACGAACGAAACAATAGAGATATAAAGATACGAGAAAAATATAAAGATATGTGAAAGAAGTTTAATATAAGCAGAAAATCAAGAAATAGAGCTCCCATTGCTTTTCAAATTTCTTTCTATCACAATTGGAGAAATTATGAATACCTTATGCACTATAAAGACTTATAAGAAATACGTTATTCATATAAACAATATATTAAAAATACATTTAATGTAATATCATAGCTAAAATGATACCGTATATATTTAAATGCAAAAATAATCAAACAATACGTATATATACAGAATTTGCAATAGAAGTAAAGAGAAATAAATATAAGAAATCTAATGAAATTCAAACGAAATGAAAAGACGATCACTCTTTAAAAAAGGCAGAGTCGAAAATATGTTACAAATATACAAAACATATGGCCAAATTTAACCTCGACTATAAATGTATTATCCATTTAAGGTATTAAATTTCGATAAATAGTAAGGCGGTAAATCACTTAAATTAGCTTATGTTTTTATATTAGAGTATTTTTTTTAATAAATCACAATAGGCAAAAAAGAATAAGTATGATATGATATACATAATGTATAATCATAGAAGTTAACGCATAGCTTTTATCAATTTTGCGAATACTGCATTCCCTTGTAATAAATAATAAAAATAAATAATAATAAAAACCAATTTTTCGGCTCTGCCCTTAGCTGTAGCGTAATATGCTGACTAATCATTCGTAAAAACTAGATAACAAATAAAATCTGTGGAATTAAAGATTGAAGTTATGTGTCTAAATTAAGACTGTCATTGACGCAATTTAGTAAATGGAACAAAACATTATGTTTGTTGGAAAAAGAGATAAGCACTAATTCATATAAGAGAATGGCAAAAAGCTTAATTGTTATACATGTTTATCGTTTAACGTAACTGCATAAAATGGGAAAAATAAATTGAGAAAAATAACACAATCGAAGAAGCCTGCAAACAATAAATTGTACGTCTCTGTTTTCTTTTTAATTCTTTTTTGGAGTCGGATCAGTTGAGCTCTGTAATTCATATGCGCCGCTGTATACAGTTGTAACGTAAGAAAAAGAAATTACGTTCGATAAAAGTTAAGTTTGGCCAGCAACACATTGGCAACCTATAAAATTGCAGACCATATAGATACATATACAGTGAACAGGTGAATGGAAGTAACAATCAAATTAATTGAATATTTTAAATGCCAATCAATCGGTTGGTATCGCATAAAAAAAACAAATCTTAAATAGCCCGTTAAATGAGAAAAATAAGAAATAATGATCTAGTATCAATTTAATAATGATGTAAAATATGATATTATTGAATAATAAATTATTACGAAACAAATTAAAGTCACAAGATATTTTCTAGTTTAAAAATGGAAACATATATCTTCGATGTTTATAAAAAAATTGGAAAATAATATCAGCAAAATAATGAACTTAAATAATGAAAGTGTTACAAAATGGGTACAGATTTATCATCGTTATAATACTTTGTTATAAATAATAGATATGCATAAATCAAGATTACCTTCCTCGAGGCTCTTCGAGAACTAGTTCCTTCGCAATTACGTGTCTAATATACGAAATAAATAAATATAGTCGAAAAGTCCATTTTGCAAAGTTACATCGAAATTTTCATGATATAAAGTTTCATTAATTCCGGACGTACCTTAAAATTTCTTATATACAACGATACACAACATTCAAACATTGCATACATGTCGGAGAAATATATTACTTATAGATTTCAAGGAAAATCACAGGCTTGAAAAAAATTTATGACAAAAAATAATTTTGTTTCTGTAGAACAAGAATAAGACTATAAATTTATTAAATTAAACTAGTTAATTAATGAATAATAATTAGTGATATTCTTATTAAAATATATCAAAATTATGAGACAACTCTATTAATTGCTAATATTGATAATATAATATATTATCAACTAAATCAAATATTTTTAAGAAATTTGATGACTGTTGAATTGTATATTATCTATAATATATATTAAGATTATTCTTTAATATTACGCAATAGTTCTAAACTAAAGAGTTTAAAGTTGACTATTTTCATTAATTTCTGTGTCATAAAAACATTATGTTTATTTTTAATACGCCAAAAAATATATTTTTTTAAAAAATAATATATTTGAAGTGAATGCTGATATGATAAATAATTTATAAAATGATACCTCTAATTAAATGATTTGTACAAAGTCAAAACGTATCTTCTATCGGTATCGTAGATCAAAGAAAATAATGTTTTCTTCATAAATTAAATTAAACAAAGGAAAATTTCGGTGAAGCTTTTGCAAAGCTTTTTTCGAGCAGTGGATGTGGTATATGCATTTATTAAAGAAATAATGAAATGGATAGTAGAGTAAGAAAAACGTATATAAAAGTCTATGGCTGGTATAGAAAGAAAAAAATAGCGTGTTCAAGCTACTGTTCAAAATGAAAAAATGTCTTTCATTAATTTACTGAAATGTCAAGTACAAGTCGTATAGAAAAACTACAAAGAACACCGTCTATGTATGTGATCTAAAGGATATATCCTTGCGCGCCTGATCAGACTACCTTGAGGATTACGTCGATCGGATATATTAAGCATGACGAAAAGAATTGCGAAATAAAGAAATTGGCTTGGTGATTGCGACATTTTCTTTAAAATAACAATTAGGCAGTTATCATCAGAGAAGAAAAGTCAAATACAGATGGAAAAAAAGAAAAAAGAAAAGCACGGAAAAAATATCGTACCGCGAGAGAGAGAAATAACAAAGAATACGTTTATATTTTTACTTGAAAAAAAAATGGTTGTAATAACATTTTTTTATAAAAATACAACTATCAATAAACGGTAAGTCCGCAATTCGTGGACAGTTCCAGCGATGTTATTTTTCTAGAATAAATAATATATTTAAAAGAAAAAACAATTTTAAGAGAAAATAAATATTGTAAATTTATTGTTACCAAGAATTATGGCGAAACGTGTTAGCATATGGAGTCGTACAAAAATAAACAAAGTTCAATTATTGAACTGGAACTGGCAAAGTTAAAGAACGCTTATCGTAGAGAGAATTAACATTTAATGTTAAAATTTACTATTTTCTTTTAGTCGCATAAATTACACGGAAGTTATTTAGTCTAGTTTTGGTGAAAAAAACTTAGTTGACGAATGAAATCGGAATTGCCCTTTTTGACATAATATAAGTTTTACAAATTGCCAGGTCTGGTTTGAAACCTCGTTCTTGAAAATTCTAACTTGAAATACCCTGCGCGATATCTTTCATTTCATTTCTCTCTCGCGATCACGTAAAATAATATTTTTACATTTGTTATACATATCTCTAATTCGAATCTTTCCCACTGATTATGCCTTTTATACGAACAATCGAAATACAGTATATGTATTGCCATAACTTTATTATTCTTTCGTCAAAATACAAACTTGCTAAGAGGTTTGTCCATAATATTATATAATATATAAAAGCGTATAGTATTTCCTAAGAAGTTTCAAACAGGATTGTGAATTTTTGAAAAATCATTATGTATAGAAATGGATGCTCCATCCACGTTTCGTCGTAAAAAATGCAAAAAAATAAAAAGAAAGAAACATAAATAAAAAATTAGAGGAAGTTGGAAATGAAAATTTCGCGGATTATGTTCGCAGGAAGAAGAAATAGAAGATAAAAGAAGAGCCAGTGAATAAACGACCGGGAAAAGCTTAGCAAGTAAAAAAACTAAAAGAATGAGAAAAACGGAGATTTGCAGATAGATAGATAGATAGATAAATATAAGATAGATAGATAATTAGAGAGAGAGAGAGAGAGAGAGAGAGAGAGACGAGAGAGACGAGACGAGACGAGAGGAAAAGAAAGAGAGTGACATGTATATGATGCCATACGTGTGATGTTACGTGTACGTAAATCATATTACGTGTAATGTTATGTATCCTAAGATTAGAGAACATTGTACGCAGGCAGTAACATGCACATACAAATGGAATATAATACATGTATTGAATTACTTCTAAATACAGCCATTTTATAATGGATGAATAACTACTGTTATACTATCCTTATTCCTCTTTATTTACCTTTTCATATTTATAATATGCACGTACCTTCTGAAAATATATCTCAGATATACATATAAATATGTAGCATTTTCATTAGTTCTTTAAAAGGCTGCATTAGTATGATCGAATAGTTTAAATAACTAAGTTATATAAATGAACGGTAAGTAGAAACAGCCCCATCTGGTTAGACGTATATCATTGGCATCCAGAATTATCGATAAAATACCTTTAATAATCATTTTTTAATGTAAATAATCAAAAGTCAAACAATAAATTTTACGTTAATTGCTCACGCAAACACGCCAATCTTAAATGCTAAAACATGTTTCAATTTTTTGCTTGTGTTTTCAATATGATTAAAATTTATTATTCAACTAGTTTAATTATAAATTTTAAAATAAAGCTAAACATATATTTCGATATTTCATTAAAATTGATTATATGCATTTCTTAAAAATATACTGAATGATGAATTTTTATGATAAAATGTTGAAAAATTCAACTGTTTCCAATAAAAATCTTTAATACCAAAATGAACATAAATATAATTATGAATACCAATTCATTTTTTATAATTAAAGCAGAAAACTTTTAATTACACTAAGTAATTTAAACTGAAACTTGACATAGTACCTCCCTGATCAATGATAGTTAATTTTATTTAAGTCTAATTTTATAATAAATATCTAAGAAAATGCAAAAAGTTTATTTAAAAAATGTTTCGAAATGTATTATTTCCTACATTTGATCGCATATCGATTTTGAAACATTTCCGATAATGAAAATGATAATGATAATGATAATGAACGATAATGAAAATGACAACTGGCGCTTCTTAATAGCATTATTTTACTCAATAGAAAATGAATACACAAGAAAATATAAAATAATTACTAAACGTTAATATAAAACATAAGAATTAAATTTGAAATACAAGAGTAGAGCAATATATAATTTAAAAGAAGTCAGTTATACCTATTAAAACTACAGAAAACAACACAAACTAATAAAAATTATCGTTTCTTCTATTTATTTATAAAATACAAAACCTTTGCCACTTATAGATATAAATTTTTATTTTTTAAGCATAATATATTACAATATTCATTTTCATCATTTTATAAATTTCTTTTAAATAAATATTTTAAAATATCAATATATCTTTTTAATGGTTATTCGAAATTTAATTATTATTCTTTTTTGTTAATCGATCTAAAAGAACAATATCAACATTTACAAATTGTATACTAAAAATCAATTTGTGACTTAGAAATTTTTTATTAATATTTAATAATAATACAAAGGTGCATACAAACTCAGAATATTCACAATCTGGAATTTAGTACATTAAAATATTGAATTTCAAAATTTACATTTTATAAAGTTTAGAATCGCGAAGTAAAGTATATTTATATATTAGAATAAGTAATGAATTAATTTAAAAATTACATTCTGAAACATTATTATAAATTTAGATACAAATTTATAATATTGAAAAATCATTATTATGAAAATAGTAATTAAAATTATGAAACTTCATATATATTTGAATACTATTTTATCATTATTAAATTGGTTATTTTTTAATTGTTTTTTAGTTTTACAAGCTAATACTTTTAATCTTCTTCAAATTTTAATTATTTTAAAAATAAATTTGATGCATTTTTATTAATTATATCAATTACAAAATTCTAAAATATGATTTTGTGTTTATCTTGACTTATGAAATATAAAAATTCTAATACCTTTCCAATTAATAGCATTTATATAATTATCATTTAAATAAACATTATTAAAAATATATTCAAGTGAACCATTGCTCAAGTCAACTACATATCAATGGAATGGTTTCAAAAAAGGTAAAAAAAACAAAAAGATCGCATCCCCAACAAAGAAAAACATTAAAAGACCTTTCCCAAAGCAATCAGTCTAATTAATACACAAATGTGCTCACTTACAGTTTATTAAAAAATGATTAATTAATCTTCAAAACTGTGCATTTTTGTACAAAAAATTGTTTAAAATATTGATCTAAATTTCAATTGCTTTCATAATTTAACCGAATTGAAAAATATTTCATATCCAAGAAACATCAAAAGTAACTAGTAAAACAGCTAAACCATTTAACATGTTTTTAATCGTATTTTAATTTTATATAGCTTAAAAATATTAGTTCTTATTAATTTTTTAAATAAATGAAATTAAAAAGTTCATAAAAATCTTTTATTAACATGCATGCAAACAAACTCGTTTAAAATCTATTTCTCTACTCATTCATTTCACGCATACAATTTCACACAATCATTTGAGCTAGTAAGTTACTAAGCTTACAGTAAAATAAAAATTAAACGCTTAAAAAAGCGTTTTGAAGAAAATAATTCTAATGCAACACTGGCTTACAATTACTTGCAGCTGGTTTACACAAAACATATAATTTTTGCCACTGGTTGGAAGTTTTTTAAACTGTATCCAGAGTATTTTAAATAGTTTTCAGTTCATAATTTCATTCACTTTTCTTGATTAAAATCAAGCAGATGCCATTGAAAATGTTTATATTTAGATGCAAAGGGCTGATAACTATAGCTCTTATGCAACTTCTTTTTGTAAATAATTTTAATGAATTTTTCCAATAGAAAAAGTTTTTATAATTCATCTCGAAGTAATGTGTATCTGTTTTTACTGGGTGCTAATTTCTTAAATGTAGACTCGGGTGGCGATGTTGGAATTTTTATTGGTACAGAATCCTCTTGAGGTTCATCATCAAAACCAGGACCATAATGAAATTCTTTATGTAGTTTACCAGAATAAAGATCTTGTAGGAAGTTTTTTAATTTTCCAGGTTCAAAAATATGTTTAAAATCCGAAAATAAATACATATGCCGAAAACTGTCGATTGCTATCAGGGGTAAATCAGATGTATTCTTTCCTAAGTGGTGAAGTGGATGGGCGAATTTATGTCCATCGGCAGTCAGGAAATTGACGTTTTCTAAAAGAATTTATACAAAACATTAAAATGTATTTATACGTAAGACTGCATTACGTGACAAATTTAGAATCTTGACATTCAACATTCATATATTTATTCATATTTCATGAAAAGTGTTTATTGATAAAATGTTTAAACTGCCTATTAAATAAAGTTATTTACTAATATATTGATATGCTGTATTGCATAATTAAAATTTTTTTTTATAAATTACTAACTTCTAATCTTTAAGCAATAAGTTTAGTATTCAAAAAATAGAATTATTTAAATTATTTTACTTCATAAAACAATGTTTATTATAACTGAAATAGGCAGAAAATCAATAAAAGATTATTATTACGTGTTAAATTTTATTTATGTCTGCACATAATTTCATACGCAAAATAGCTGTAAAAATATAATTCTAAAATAAAAAACTAGTTTATATAGAATAAATATATTTTTTTAAAAGAGTAAGACATTTCTACTTTATGCAATATTGTTTTCCTGATTAAATTAATTAGAATTAATTAATTAATTTTCCTAAGTACTGAAAAAAATATATATAAATAAAAATTTATTAAATATTCTTTTAACTATAACTTATCGGAAATCTGATTTGATCTTAGAAATTTAAAAATACAATGTAACAGACTTTTTCCTAATATAATATATAATGATAACTGTACATAAATATTTTCAGAATAATAAGAAGTTTTATAATAATAATAAAGTTTCATCAGAAGTACTTACGTCTTTCATCAAGAAGAGTAGTTGTAACAATGTCTTTGTATTGCTTTATACTTTCAGAATCATTAGGATGATGAAATAAAATGAGAAACGGTAAACCTTCTTCAGTAAGTTCTTCTGCATTTGCGAATGTAATTTCCCTAACGAGCGGTATGCACTTCTCTTGAGTCCAAATATTTAATTCATCATAACTAAATAAACTACCTTTATACGTTTCATCTTCATCATTTGACAAGGCCTTATCAGATCGAAATACTATTATTGGTTGACCAGGTGGATGCATTGCTAGACTAACATTCCTAAGTACAATAGAACGAACTTAATAAGCTCATAAAACAATTTAAAAGCAATTTCAATGCAGAAAAAATAAAAGATAAATTATAAATAATTAAGCATAGTTGTTAATTTGGTTTAAATCATGAAAACTATATAAAATATTATTATAAAAACATAAATTAGTACAAAACGTTTGTTTATCAATTATTAATTAACATGTCGCAATTACTTACAGCAAACGAAAATGTTTTCCAAAATCACATTTTTCTTTAGAACACGTGCTTGTTAAATGAAGCAAATACAATGTATTCAATTCGTAATAATATGTAATTATAAATAAATGATTTATTAATATATTTACCCAAAACCAACATGGAATTGACAGTCATCCTTTAAATTGCCAGCAACACGTCTGAACAATTCATACTCAGGAACATCTTTCCTTTCAAAATAACCAATAATCATACGTTTTTTATCATCAAGATTTTGAAGTTCTTGCAAATCTTTGAATTCTTTAATTGGATCTTCAAGCTGTTTCTTAATAAACTCAACAAATGCTTCCACAGATCGTTGACCTCTGTATTCTTTTTTGGAAGGTTGACCATTTCTTATAACCATAAGAGTGGGATATTTCGTAATATGAAACCTGGATGCAACGGATGCTATAACATACGATTATTCATAAAACATTTTTATATTATATAATTTAAGACATAAATATCTTGCAATGCTTTAGATTTTTATTTATTATTTTATAATTTATTCTACTTCATAATACTGCTGGTATATAAATGTTTTGTCTGATTAAAAATGAACATATATTTATTAAATAAAAAACAGTAAATATGCAAGTCTCATAACTAATTTTAAATATTATGAACATCCATTAATAATTATAATATTTATGGTATTATCCACAGTTGATAAACTTTTGTTGATAAACTTGAAATCCGAAAGAAATAACTTACTAATTTACTTAGTCCATTATCTGTTAAGTATTTAAAGTGCAATCCTATTACTTCATTGTATTTTTGCTTTATAAATATACTTATCATTTTATTTGTATAATAGGAATAATAGGAATGTAAAAAATTTCTTATTTATTGTCTATACTTATATATGTATGTCAGCCAAATTAAAAAGATTCATTTAATAAATTTTTGTTCTATATAATTTTCAAATGTCACAGCTTTTGTAAGTTACTTAGAATTCTCGCATAAGAAAATTAACTTGATAAAGAAGTTTAAAATATTTTACATAAATTTAATGACTTCAATACAAGAAATACAAATAATTCATGTATTTTATTTTTATGATAATAAGTTGTATTGAATTCAATACACTTTCTGTAAATGTTATTAAAGGAATTACTTACATTCTTTGTCACAATCTACCTTTACCATAGCCACTTTATCAGATTCTGGAAAAGCATCTTTAACTTTATCAGCAGCTTCATCAAAAATGGGTTGTAATAAATTACTAAAACGACACCATTCTGCATAAAAATTAACAAATACTAGTTCGTTTGAAGCTAAAAATTAAAAATTGTCAATAGTCAATTATATTACATAATCATGTTATAATTATATTACTTAATGTGAAAATATAAACAAAACAATCCTACAATAAATACATTCATATACTAAATGAAGAAAGAAGTTTATTTATATTAAATATGAAAAAGGAAAGTATCTAAATCAATATGTCACATTTGTTCGGTCACAACACTTAAGAGATAATACATAGTATTATATTTACATATTTTCCCTTTTCAGATATCAGCTTTTATAATGAAATAATATTGTGCTCACCAAACGTCGAGATAATATTTTCTTGCGTAAGAGCTGTAGCGCCGCCTCTTACACACCTACATTGGATGAATATCTAAAAAAAATAGATATGAATAGTTAATCTGTGTACCTAGTCGTTAGCTTTTCTTTACTTAAAGTGATCTAAAAATCAAAACAAATGTCAAACGTAATGACAACATATACGTGTGCCATTATATTCATAGACGGAAATTTTATCGAAAAACGAATCAAATTTCTTAAAACAACTATGGATTACATTGAGGTTATAACAAGCAAGTTTGAGGTTAGGTGAATAATCTCGTAAACAAGTATCAAAGTATCAACAGCTTGCTGTCAGTAATGAAAACAATTATGAAATATGTCAAACGATATAAAAAACTGGATTCGACATTTTCTAATAAGCGAATTAAATGAGAGCGGTATCGCATAATAAATTCATGGCAGTGTTCCTTAAACAGCTCTACTTCAGCTGCGCTTTTGCAAAATTCGATGCAAATATACTTACCAAGAGGCACGTGAAAGCAACAAGCTTTATATCACGATTATCACAAAAGACCAACATGTCGTAATATTAATTATGATTCGGCAAATAAAGGGTTAATCGATTATACGCTAAGTCTCAACATCGAAAGAGCGAACAGCCGCGCAAGCAACGGGGAAAACTAGAAAACCGCCACGAATGCAACACACGATGGCAAATTAGGTAAACCAGTAAAGTAAGATTGAGTTTTCGACGCGAGTACTATAAACTTTACACGTATAATACGTGTCCACGTAGAAAACAATGTATCATACGTGCGATACGACCTTGACGAGGATCACTAGGATATGTATTCTAACGAAGGCGCGAGACTCGACATATTTGAAATAAATAACTAATTATCTAACTTCTATTATTAAATATGAAATAATTTAAAATTTAAATTAAAAAATTTTAACTTCAATATTAGAAAAATAGTGCCTTGTAAAAGTAATGAATGATAAGAATGTCAGAAACACGTAAGATGTGTTTTAAATGTGAAAAAATTCATCATATCCACTCATCCAATTTTTTATCACGCAGTTGCTTAATGTACGACGTATATATGTGTGCAATTAAAATCATTAAAATCATTAAAATCATAAAAATGTATAAAAATTCTAATTACTAGAACTCAACATATTTAGTTTTTTAATTCTGAGCATCATCTCATTGTTAAAATATATAAAATATAAAACTCAGTTATTTCATTATAAATTATTTATCAATATTTCTTAACTTTATAAAATTAAGACTTCTGCTCAGTGGGAATTATTTTATTTTAATACATTACTTGAAGTAATCTAAAAAATTTATCTTTAAAAACATATTTTTTAACATGTACATTAAAAGCCTTTCAAAAAATAAAATATAAAAATAACCAGTAAAAATACTTCTATTTTTGTAGAGTAATCTTTCAAAGCGTTATTTTATTTTTATTACAATTTTATCTGTACCCGTTTATGTCTCTAAACTTTGCTATCAGATTTATTGACGGATGCTTAAGCTTCCCTGATTTTAAAAAATCAAAAAGTGGGTCGCAAAATGATATTGAACAAAAAATTAGAATAGTGTTGAAACATAAATTAATATATGCGTTTCGATTCTACAGTGAAATATTTTTAATATTTCAGTTTATCACAGCATAATAACAAATTACGAATCACGTGCAAAATATTGTATATATTCGAGCGATGATGCTTCGTTAAAAACAAAGTACTTAATATGGCATAAAAAAACGTATTTACTGATTACATAAATTACTCGCTAAAACCAAGAAGTAATTAATAATTTATTCCAATTTTACACCCTTTTATCGATTGTGTTTATAGTCTTTATTAATTTTTTTTTATTTTTTTCAACACGTCAATTTACAAACAGCATTGATAAAAATTGTAAAATAAAAACATCGAAACAATTTGAATTTGTAAAGAATATATTTTTTACATAATTAGTTACACAATTAATTTAAAAAAAAAACACATTTTTTCTAGATTAAAATTTCATTATTTATGTTCTTGAATTTAACAATGAGAAGAATTAATAGTAGTTTGTATGTGCTAGCTGTGCATAATGCAATAATTACGCGATCGTTTAAAATTCTAAATACATTTATCAGTAATCTGAGCTGCTTTATCGTAGGCGTAATCTTGTTGAAAAATGTCTTATGAGATTTATTATTGCATATTCTTGTTTAAATGTAAGATAATTATAAAATATATCTCAATTATTAATGTGAAGAAGAAATAAAGGCACAGTATTAAAATAAGATGGAAAAATCCAATAACTAAGTTTGGAATTTGAGTCTTAACTTAAAACTTATGAATCGCTAGCGTAGACTTAGTTAAAACTTAGTTAAATATTGGATTATAATTTTCCGTACTTCAAATAAAACTTGAAACATTTTTGAAAAGCTTTCACATAAAAATTTATTTTACGAAATTTATAGCTCGAATAATGAAAATAATTTTTAAAGTTTTAAAACAATTTTTTAATGGAATTGTTTTGAAGTATTGCATAGTTTCAAAACTATATTTATATTTTAATGTTTAAAATCGTGAAATAAAACGTATTGTGTGTGTGTGTGTGTGTGGGTGTGTTATACGTGGAAAAAATTTGGAAAATTACAATAATAATATATAAAAACAAGAAATTTATTTTCAATTCATTTTTTTCACAAAAACGATGTTAATTTATAAGTATTTCTAGATATTTCAAAGTAGTTAATTTCGATTTCCTTGCAAATTTAGGTTGCGCTTTGACATTAAATCGGTACACTGCGAAACGTAAATATGTCTCATACAATGTAATATGTAATTGATTCTTTACGAAATATCACTTCTGATATTTAATTGATTAAAATTCTAAAATTTTACAAATTGAAATCTATGTTTAAAAAGGTATCAAGCAAATGTGTGCAATCCTTTTGCAATCCTCTGCAATATATATTAACGTATAAATCAACGTTTTTTTAATTAATAAGTATATAACACATTTTAATATTTTATAAATCCTACAAATCTAAAAAATGTTTAAGATTTGCAAATGGTATATAAATTTTAATATCTTTAATCGTGAAGTAATATCAAAATTGCTAACAATTACACTTTTAATCTCATTTTCTCAAACAAATTACGACGAAACGATTAAAATATTAGCAATGCCACATCATTTAAAGAGCGCAGTAAAAATAAAGTATTTTATTCCAACTAAACAGGAAATTATAAGAAGATTATTTCTAAATAAGAAAAAATTGAAAAAATAAAGGCGACTAATGTTTAAAGCTAATTATTTTTAACTTTATTATTTTTTCTATTTATAATTGATAACTTAATATTGTCTATAGCTGCACGAGTGAAATTTTTTTTTGTTTATCAAAATCTATTTCTGTTAACTTATTTTCATTAGAATTATCGTATCATTTAGTGATATTTTTTGATTTTTAATTCGACGTATTCTCTCAATTTTCTACTATTTGTAAATTCTTTTTATCGGTATATTTTTTCATTAAAAATATCAATACAATCATATTGTTATACAATAAAATGACACGATGCCTTTGCATCAAGTGTGAGTAACTTTTATTTTAATTATTACTATACAATGTCACTTAGTCACAGCTGTTTTGCGGCTAAATATCTACACACGATTTTTTGATATTACCCTTGTATCTAATACAACTTCTAAGCAGACCTTGTCCTATTTGATACAATATAATTATCGGCAATCGTTCACCTTTCGGATTTCTTTTTTCTTTTTCTAATAATTTTACCAATTATTTTCTAATTACTTTGCTCCGGATCGGATCACTTTCACGAAGAGATGTACAAATTTCACAGATGCATTAGCACTAGTTGGCAAAGCGTTGCCAAATTACTGCCTCTGATAGTTATGCATGTAGTTTCAGGAACTGTATGTATTGGTTTATTATATATTTATACATGCGTGTCCATTTACATATTTACTTTTGTGTGTCTTTACATATAAGCGGAAAATCAATTAGCGCATCTCTAAGCAATTTTCCAGTTAATAGAGTAACCTTTTTTAATTACTTTCGCGAAATTTCTTAGCAATTTAGATTTGAGACGCACTACATGGTATTTAGAATGATAACTAAGCTTTCTAAAGGAACAATGGGTATCTTTATAATACAAATATTATAAAAGGCTGTACGTGATACAAATTTCGGTTTGCTTTTTCAGGGGCATATCCAAAAGAAAATGAGTTTCAAGTTGACATATGAAAGAAAAATCATCGTGAAAAGTAAAATAAATACTATAGGATACCAATGATCAAAAGAGATTACAAGAATTTCGTATTGATCAAGTAAATATATAATAAAGCATAATATAATATAAGAGAAATATTTGTAAATAAAATTATTTAGTATGTACCGATTTCCGTCAACTGATGCGAAAAAATAATCATTAAAATTTACAAGACGATTTGAGGTATTCCGAGAAAAAAATGAATTTCCCGAAGAGTCCATGTGCCGAATTGTGCTAGATATTCCTATTGAATTTAAAACAAAATGAAACGTCGATTAAATTTATAAAAGCGAGCAGAACGCATAGATTTTGTACAGACAACAGGTGCGTGGGTGCCTTTGAGCTGCAATGCGACCGACCATAATGTACCGAGTCATATAGTTCCCGTTTCATTCCTGTCTAGTCGAGCGCGCGATGGTGATCCGCAGAATAAACAGTGGGGAAATTGGATTTTGCTGTAAATTATGGCTAATCCGCGAGGATTACATCGAACCTTAACCATAGTAGACGCAGCTTTGGGTCAGTCGTTCGCTCGCTCTCTCTCTCTCTCTCTCTCTCTCCCTCTCACTTTCTCTGTGTGTTTCTGTCAGGCATCGTAAATTATCGCGAGCTGTTGTCCAGTGCCTTCTTCAGCGTAGCCCTTCGGTCCGCTGGGAGGATTAAATTCGAAAGGGCGCAAGGAGGACGAGAGGTTGCGCCCGTACGTACCTGAGCGCGCGACCGTGCGCGCGCAAGACTCGTCCCGTCGGTGATAATTTACTTTTACACGGAGATTACGACTGCATGATTGTTTTATTGCAGGCAACAGTTGAGTCTCGGGGATTGTGAGTGCGCGCGCGGCACGATTGTTGCTTTTCCGTCCTGTTCCGAACCGGCCTGATGCTGCCGCTGCCTTTCGCGAGAAAGGACCCTTTATTCCTTACCATTGTCGAGGTCGTCGAGGGACAATGCGCGGATCATCGTCGGCCTTTTGCTCACTCTTTCAATTCGACACTTTTGTTTACTCGCTGAGCCTGCGTGTCCACTCGGCCGCAGTGCAGTGACATCGTAGCGAAACTTCGCGTGTCGTTACTCGAATACACCGAATACATTGGGCTATTGTAGAATTGGTTCTTTCTTTTCCTGAGACGCTCTCGAGTGGTTCATCTGCTTAGTTTATTAGTTATTCGGTCCGTGTTGTGTTTGCTGTGACTCGGAATTTTTAAGTTTGAAATGCTTTTCAAGCAAATCATCCATGACCTTTTCCGAACGTCGACGTTCCGAATTTTTTTATTTGCTGATTAACGCTGCTGCAACAAGGACGTTCAGTGCAGGCCTTACAACGGCTTTGTTATTAATGCATACTTTTGCTTTGTCCGATATAAATGTAGAGAGTCTTTCGTGTTTAGCTTCTTTTCGGTATTGTATTATTTCAAAGTATTTATCTACACCTATTACAAAGATTTTATCCTATTCTTGCAATATAAATAAACGATCACTGACAATACACTTTTTACGCTTCAATTGACTATTCGCTACTACAACTACTTTTTAAATATGGTTATTCGTGTATTCGATATTCTTGTAGGTGAGGTTGTGCAAAAAGTATTCTCTGCTAAGTTTAGAATCACCATTAAGTGATACAAATAAATTGTGATTTATTTGATCTAGATTACGCATTAATGTGTGCGTATTTCTTATCACTAAGTATCAATGTGAAAAAAATGTTGGTGAGAATTAAGGCTTTAAAATGTGATTAATTTAACGAAGAAAAATTATTTTAAAAAATAGCAGAAAGGCTTTACTTTGTGTTAACGGCTCATTATTGGGTATTCGTTTTTAAATGATTTCATCGTTTTCTTACCTTATTCTCTTATGCATTTAATTCTAACAATTTTTTTCCTTTGACTAAATTTTCAAATTGTCTCCATGAGTAATTAAATTTGTATACCAATCTGTACTTCTTGCATTTTCATTTTGAAACGAAAACATTTATTGCAAATTGCCCTTATTTTATTCTCTTTTATTATTATTATTATTATTATTATTATTATTATTATTATTATTATTATTATTATTACTGTTTTCGCATTATAATATTAACAGAAAGTAACGTTGATCCACGCGTAAGTGCATAGATTTTAGATCAACCGCGACCAGAAGAGTATTTTCTACAAGATTTTCACAAGAGAAAACGATACGTTAAATAATTAGTAAATTAATTAAGTTCAAACTACCCCTCTAAGTTGAAAAAAATAACGATACGAATAAATGCGCATAAAATGTTTATCACCTATGCAAGTCATTTGCCGACGATAAATCAAGTACAAGTAATTCCGTGCATGTGTTTGCTTCGGGAAAATTCATATCCCGCGGAAAATAGGAAACATTCCCGCGCGTTCTCACCGAAAAATTGTCAAACTTTAACGACACCGAGTAAGATTCACTGCGGATCATCGTTTTCTGGCAACTCGCAGTGCGACGTCCTTATCCTGTTTAGGTCGGCCTCGCTTTCCTGAACTTTGATAACCGAAGCCACGTCTCACTCGAGGGAGAAGAAAACGAATAGAAACACGAGTCAAGCGGAATAAAGTATTCGGACGCCTCCCGACATATGGAGAGAACCACAAACTTCCGCGAAAGCATATGTAGGCCCGTCGAGGACGACGGCCTTACCAACTTCTTGACTGTGACCCGTGTCCGCACGAAAAATCAGACCGATCGTGTGTCAGCGGCGCGTTTTCAAGTTATCCGTCACCACGGGGGACCAGCCAATCGCCGTTTGAAGCCTACCGATGTCAATCTAGAAAAATCTGGGTCTCAAAAACATTCGCTGTTACTCGTGCGCATTAAAGCTCTTTACCTGCAGATGCAAAACTCTCCTGTACAATGCAAGTCACTGACGAACGATAATTGAAATCAAGGCAGCGATAAAATACAAGCTGAAACTTAGGGAAAAGATGATCGAACACCTTGCGTGAGCCTAATACTGTATACACAACAAACAATCGTGAGTAAATAGTGATGACATAAAGAGATGTTCCGTTGAAAGAATAATAAAACGAATAATAAAACGAATAATAAAACGAATACATTATGTTGTCAACCGCATAGTTCAGCTCAAATTTATTGTTTGCTGGATTCGAGGATTCTTGCATCATGTCATATTTTCTTTTTTTAATTTCTCAATTTTTTGCATGATTATTTTTAATCTACTGCTTCTTGCAACTTAAACCTTAAAATACATATTTTATTATACGAATTCTTTTAATATGCATTTCATTTTCAATTATTCGAGGCCATTAAAATTAAAAAACTGATATTTTTATATGCCTAACTTTTATAGGTTTTGCTCTCGTTAAATTATTCTTATTTCTACGTCACTTGTTTAGGTGTATAAATTATATTTTTGTATTTGTATTGCTATCGATTATATAAAATTGTTTATCTTTCTTGCAATTAACCTGTAGCAGAAATGAAAATATTCGAAATATTATTCTGAAATAATATATTTATTTATATTTTATAATTAGGCCTTATACGTTAGGCCAAAATATTATCATTATCCATGAACAATACGATTGTAATTATAGTAGGATTTGAACGGTAGAGTATATCGGTTTTTTTCCTCTTTTTTAATTCCTTAATGTCTAGATAAATTTGTACATCGCGTATCAAGGTACGCGAGAATCTGAAAAGCGATTCTCGGCTCAATTCATGACTGCCAATAATTGTGACGTCTCAGAAAAAGAAAGATCTTTCTTTAGTTTTCATCTGCTGCGTATGGATACTTTGAAGAAGCTTTGCAGAAGAGAAAAGAGAAAGAAATGGACAGGCTCGTGTCTTCTGGAGACGCGTGCACTAATCCAATGGAGTAAGGGACCCCTCGATAATTGCCACGCTTCACCAACGGTGGCGTATTCGTTATGGGGGATGGGCAGCGTTCAGTGCAGGGGATCCAACTTCGTTTTCCCGTGGTGATACGCCGCGGTAGGACGAAGGCGGCACGGGACCACATAAAAAATTATGGGCCTTTGTTAGTTGCGTTGTGGCTTTCGGGTCCGTCCTCCTTTTTTATTCTTTTTCTCTATGACCGGGTCGCGCTTGCACGAATCCAGCCGACGATGTTGACATAAATATTGTTTATGCATATTGATGATGTATTAGATACACCTTTATCCATGAATATGTGAAGTGAATTATATAGTCACTAGATGCTAGAAAATTTTCGGGACAGTTCAAACGCTAGAACTCTGATTTGTTCTCGATTTTTATGGCTATCACCATAAATATTTATATCTAAATCAATCACGGATGCTCTTACTTTAGTTCTCGGTATTTTGTGTACTTAATAAACTATGATAACAAAAAATTTCATATATCAATTATTAATCAATGATAAACTATTCCTGCAATTACATCTCATTTTTACAAAATCTTACATGTAAAAGTAAAAAATATATAAAATTTATACCTCAATGTTATAAATATTGTGACATATAAATCCAATGATGCACTTAGTGCCGTTCAAAAGTATTAATTGTTTCTATTGCACCACGTCAAATAATTTAGACAACGTTGTTATTATAAATTATTATCATTAACCTGCAAGCAAATATGAAACTATATTTTATGCAGACATTTTTCTCTAAAATTATGTACAATTGACCTTCATAAAATTCCAAGCAATTGCATTACACATATAAAAATCAAAAGTAATCAATTGAATTGCCTTGCCGTTAATTTGAATTAATAAATATGTAAAGCTACCGTAAGTAAATATTAATTTTAGTTAAAACGACTTACTTTTAATTAAATTAACTCGGTGTTACAATTGTCACATGTTCCTTCTTCCTCCTTATCTACTGTTCATACGAGCCCATATTCTTAATTATTGAAAAACAAATTCAATCAGTATAATAATGTCTTATAAATGTATAATGATAACAAGCAGCCTTGGAACCAGTCAATAGTTAAAAGAAATAATGTCTCGAATACTCAGATAGAGTAATGAGAAAATAAAAAAATTTAAATTTCTAATAATAATCGGCTTTAGTAGGATAGAAAAACCACGATGAATAAAATAAAAGTCACCCTAGTTTACATGAAAATGAATATTAATTGGAAATTGTTTAAATCAAGAGTGGAGCAGTTCTTGAAAGCTTGCATTCATTTATCTCCCTATTTTTCAGCTTTCTTATGGTTAATAAGTCAGGTGAAATGCCAAAAAGTCTATCGAAGAGAGTGACTCGCTCGCCACTCAAGTGTCGACGGGAGGTCTGGTTCGCTCACTTGAGGATTTCCCATGTGTCGGGGCACTTCGCAGAAGTGAGGCCACGCATTTTGTTTTATGCTCAGTTTTGTTTTTTCAGACATCTAATGCGCAAGAGGTTTCGATCCCCAGCAAAGTACCGGATCCACTGAACTCGGGCATCAAAAGAAGCCGAAATCTAACAATATAAGATTAGTCTAATTTTCTCACTTGGTAAATCTTATTTTTATTAAGCAAACGTCTGGAGAAATCGACTTTCCCATCTTACGGCGTTGTTGTCGTGTTTTTCTTACGGCAAGAAAATGTTATTATTCCTTACCTGTTGCCCGCGTGCACTCTTTGCTTTTTATATGCATTTCCACAAACGCTTAATAGCATAAACATTGGAAATAAATATTAAAATGCTTTTAGTCTTAAAATTAATATTTGTAAAAGAGACCCAAATATAACTAAAGTAACTTTGATAATCTATTACGAATATTTTTTAAATCTATCAGACAGATTAAGTGTATTATTTTATTAAGAAATTTTATCTCATTCATAGTTTGTTTCTTGGTAGTGATACCGATCAAAATGATTCCGTAATGATATCCTGTATAATGATAATGGTAATAAACTAAGGCACATAATAGAGCAGTTTTTTATACGCACATGAAATTGTTTTAGAGCTTTTAATTTTACTATTCGTTTTTTGTATAAATGCTCAATTATTGACAAAAATGAATTATATAAAAAGAGATTTTTTAAAGTAACAAAATTAACTTCAATTACTGCGATTTGGCCTTTTACTCAAATCAAATTTAATGTAATATTAATATTATGTAGAACTAAAATTTGTATTTGCTTACTTATATTATAAATATGATAAATATAGTTAACGGAAATAGTTTTTATTGATTTATTATTGTTGTAATGCTCATCAATTTCCCAAAAATGTTCCCTTAGTATTTCTTTGTTATATTTTAGAACTGTTTTTAGTACAAATATAAAATACAGAAATTTACAATTTTTAATCTATTTTATTAACTGGAACTTTTGGAAGAGCGTTCCTTACATTATTAAGACTAATTTGATAAAACTTAGAGTCTAACATTTTACATTTATTGTCCAAAGCACTCCATAAATTTATATTTACTTTTAGGTTAGCTTAGTGGTTCAATTTAGGTATAAATCTATCAAACATGAAATTAAGGAGATTATAAAAATACTAAAGTTAATAGAATCCAATGTGTTTTACGTATTTAAAGTGTAATCAGTGTAACTCAGGGAGATTTTGCTCAATATTTAAAACATAAAGTTTATCTTAAAAATCAAACATAAAAATGAGAAATTTCATTATAATTTCATATTATAAAAATTTAGTTTTTCATTATCCAGTTATGAATTCGAATATGTGTTCTTAATTAATTGAAACCCACAATTATTATAAAAGTACATGATGTTTCTTTAAGTTTATTAAATTTTAAAAAATTTGACACTTAAATTTCGTAGCTTTCTTCGCTATATTATGTGCAAATAACTCGTTATTACAGCAACAAATGATGAATGAATAGAACCTACATGATTTTATACTATGAATTCATAAACCACCATTCAAGTAATTCAAACAAGGCTTGATTTTTTTCTCTAAAAGCATACAAATACATTTAAAAATTTCATGGTCAATTCTTTCGCCGACTATTAAGTAAACTACATTTGAAAGTCAAAAAAAGCTGTATGGAGTCGGCAAAATCGATCGGAGGCAGAAAGAAGCAGATCGAAGTCATTAGTTTAATATAAAATTCGTTTACGAGTCTACCTGGAACAACGTGGGTTGTCTCTCGCAATCGCGCGCACGTGTGTTCGACTCCGTAAGAAAAGGCAATTATCCATTTTTTAATTCTCTTAATGTATATATACTAGAGTCTTGACGTTCAGCTATTATATGAATCGGTGAAAAAGCACCGACACGGCTATTTGATAAAGGACGTAATGGTAGCTTTTTAAAATAATCTTTTTTTAATCTTATTATACTGTAAAGAATATTAATTATACGTGACTTATGGATATTAACATTGCTTTTATAATTTATCATTTTATTTAAATTTAAGTCACTTGGATTTAAGGTCATAGGTGAATGTCGGTATTATATCAAAACAATGTGGCATTTATAAATTATGAATATTTATCAGTCCGTAATCGGTATCAAAAAATTAGATAAGATTAACAGATTTATCATTGTTATTCTTGTTTGTTGGTGCTTTCACAGAAAAACGTTGAATTTTTTGTGAAAATTTGACCTCGTAACTAAAATTAGATATACCGATGATGTTGTATTCAATGCTTGAACTCATAGTAAAAGACCGAAACAATAAATTTCCATTGTATAACAGTATTTCTATTCTACTAAATATTAGTTTGAGAATATATAAGAAAAGTTTTTATTGATTTTTAATTGTTACCCAAAACCTTTGAGGTACTCCAAACATTATTTTAACACTAATTCCCAACATTTGGTCTTATTAACAATTAGACAATTTCATTAGTTCAAAGCATGAAATACGATTATTCTTAATTTGCTTGCATAATATATGCAAATTATTATGTGAAAATTCATTAATTATTAGTAAAAGAAGCTTCAAAAATGGTTCGACAACGTGATAAAAGGAAAAAGCCAATTTGGAAAACAGATTAATCATATGTTTCTTGAAAAACTGAAAATATTCTTTAAAAATATGGAAAATTGACTCTTCCAGTTTCCAACAAATGTGCCATTGTTTTTCCCCGATGGAATATTATTGCGTACACTCTTTGGGACTAACCACGACCTTTTCGTCTTCAACAGTGAATGATGCGCACTGCGGAGTGGAAGGCCCACGGCTGCGCTAACCTCCGTTTCTGGGGCCTGACACACAAATCATAATCATTGGCCAACTTATATGTGTGCGCAGTTGTGCCCTTCGGCCAATATCTCTGTCCTTTTCTTCTTCTCTCATCTGCCTCGGCGCTTCGTCTTCTAAAACGAGACGCCGGCCTAACAATCATTTTTGTTTTTCATTTTCTACCCAACGTCCATCTCGCTTTCTCTCTCTCTCTCTCTCTCTCTCTTGCTCTCTCTCTCTATCCCTTGATCTTTCTCGCGGGGCGCGCGCCGAAACTCGTGCGAGCATTATTCTTCTTTTTCTGACGACTTTCATTAACCATCGAACGAACCTTTCCTTCACCGCTAACCATTTGTTCTAAGACTATTTCTTAAAGGCGCATACACGTCGTCTTATATTTACTGAAGATACGGACACTCCCGTTATACGGTTTGGCCAACTTTGATTTGTTACCCTTTGTTTTTTATTTTATTATTCTTTACTGAAAATTTAAGTAACAATTAAAGTTAGATATTGTCAAAGTGGAATCCAATTATTTACACTAAAATTTTTGAAGGCAATTTAAACGACGTACATTAAAAAAGTCTAAAATTAATTTAATTTACATTCAAAATGTCAATCAACAATTAAAAATGAAACATGTGCAAGTCATAAATCTAATTATGCTTGATAAAACTCTGCATTCTTTATGACCTTACAAGAACTGTGCTCGTTTTTTTACAAGTATTTATCAGTTAACCAATTATATCAGTTTTCTTCTCAGTCATTTTCTCTTCTAGCGAGTCAAAATAATATTTTGCTTGTTTATACTAAGAGTTTCCGCGGCAGTAAGTAGAATATATGACATTTATTTATTGCATTGATTAAATTCTGGACAAGTACAAAAATATATTACAGGAACGAATTCAATTTCTTATCTTACCTTTTGTAAATCTGAATATATATATATAATAGATTTCTATAAAATCTGTAAGGCTGTAAGACAAATATTTATCGTAAAGAACTACGTAGAGCTATTAGAAATTTCAAGTCAAGAGAAAGGTAAAATTTGTAGTTTCATTATAATCTGAAAATTTCAAGAGCTTCCCGTAACAATAAAATAGATTATAACGCTGAAAGCATGAGTGAAGAGAGAGAGAGAGAGAGAGAGAGAGAGAGAGAGGCGAATGTGCGGCTCGGCGAGCGGGCAAGAGAGTATGCTCGAAATCATCCAATACACAAGAAATGAAACAGAAAATCTTCTCCGACACGCTGTTTAAGAGCATATTTTCTAGACGTAGCTGACAGATTAAGAAGTCAGCCTCGCCTAGGGCGGATTTACCGTACGGCACTCGCTGCCAACGGATTCCGACTTTGGTCGAATGTAATTTTTCTCCAGTTAATCCGCAAGTCAATCCGTGATGAATGAAAGAAACCCGCTGTGCCTCTGTTTGTTTGACTTTTACTGCGAAAAGCCAGTTTTTAAAGCAAATATAATCTTCGCGTTTATGTGCTTAACGTGTAAGTTCACTATTAACAAAAAATATCGGAGTACGCATGAAATTGTTATGGCACAATGTAAAAAAATGGCGAATTCAGCGAGGTGACAAACATACCACTGTTCATGCACTTAATTTAATACATTAATTCTAATTTCATGCCAAAATTCTGCAAATTTAGTTCTTAGAGAAGAAACACTCACATTTCTTACGAGGGTAGCACTGAAATTATGTAATAATGAAATTTGTATTATATAACTTGGTACACGTGTTTTCATTAAATTTTTTTATAAATTCTGAATAATTAGTAGAAATTAACTTTAATTGGTTCTCTTTATTTAGGCGAAAAGTTATTCATTAAAGTATTTTTTACGAATCATTATTGTCATTTCGCTTCATTACAAGACCAAACTATCGTTCGGTAGTTTTTATCTTAACGCTTAAATAATTTATAGATGTGATACTATTTACCCTCGTTACTATACTTAATCTAATATAAATGAAATATTATTAAGCAAATAATATATTTGAAATAATTATTAACTATTAGAACAAGCAAATGAATTTTGGTGATAGTTATTTAATATTTTCCACGTTGTATTATTCAAATTTTTAGCAAGTCATTCTTTTATCATTATTTTAGTAATTTAAGTTTGAATTGGCAGAATTTATTTTCACTCGAAACGAATGTTTAATTATTTCTCAAACAAAAATCTTTTCCAATAATAAGGTTTTACATAAAAAAAATCTTACGATTCTTAAATAAACAGTATTATTTGACATTGATAATTTATCATTAACGGATATTAAATTTTGCAGTTTAATATATTTTTTAATATTTAACATATAAAGCCATATCTGAATAAATAACTACGTGATTAAAATACATTGAGTTTGTATAAACTTTACAGAAATTACTCCAACAGATATCTGTATTTACAAAATACGAGGAACTTCAATACCATAAATAAATAATATCCTGCATGATGTCACTTTTGGTAAACATATTAAAGTATAAAATATAATTATACGCGTAATTAATGTCAGCAATGAAAGAATATCGTTTTAAAATTTTAAATTAAAATGTTTAATGCTTATTGTTGTTGTCGTTGTTGTCGTTATTATTATTATTATTGTTATTATTATTATTATTATTGCAAGGTCATCCGAGAAACCAACAGACTATTCATTTCTGGAAAGACCACGAACAAAAATACATTTGTAAGAAATGAAAGCTTAAGAGGATTGGCACTTTCGGTACAAGAAAATGCACCTGTGGCACGATTCTTTCAAGCCACTCGTAGGCTCGAGTTTATTGTCGTATTGATGCGAATGCTCCAGATAAATTTTAATCCGATTAACACGGGTAATGAATCAGTCGCATAAAAGGTTCTGCTTTTACCGTGAATTAGGAACTTTAATTGACTCTGTTTCTGCGTTGCACCGCGAAAGCTTTCGGAAAAGCTTATGCGACACGATATGCGCACGCAGCGTCACAATATTTGGTTTACAGCCTTTGGAAATGTCCGAGCTGATGGCAGTTCGATAATCCATGGATAAGTCCGCTTATAAGGGTATAGGTCTCTCTGAGTTAAGTCCTCACGGTCCGAAAACGTTATGGGGCCAATCAATATGGTTCAGCGAAGAAAGGATCTATGCCTGCGGCTTGTGCACATTGTGAATTTCGCAAATCATGGAATTTTATTGCGTATAATGCTTCGAATATAATAAAGAATTTAAGTTTATAACAAAGCGCAGATATTATTTGACTAGAACGAATCTTCGACTATTCAATTAAAGTTGGGTTGGACATTTGTAGGTTAAATTTGAGAATGGTATATTGTTTTTCGGAAGCATGTGATATTTTACGATTACAAGAATTTATAAGTAGACTACTGGAAATTTATAATTTTCACGACAACGTGGTATTTCTTAAATAAATAAAATCGCTTATTCGACTTTTAACAGTGCTCGTAATGAAAATTCAACCTACAACTAATCTAATTGGATAGGGAATTGTTTTAATTTAAATTCTAATTTTCACTCTTCGCATTAAGTGTTTATCGTAATTATTTGGCAATGATTATTACTAGCGCAAATATACTTGACGAGCTTTCGTTGATATCTCTATAGAAATACGATGATATATTCTTACTAATCGAGTGCGCAACGACGAGTCCTAACAAATAAGTAAACTATAACTTTTGACGATTTTTAAGTCAATGCTCAAGTCATTCTTATAAATATTTAAGCTTCGTAAAACATTCGGTTACAAATATCAAGGGACATAAATATAAAAGGTCCTAAAGTAAGATGCGAACATAAAGTAAACCAATGAAAAGCTACGTTTTCCCATTTGGTAAAATCCAAATCGCCGGAAAGCGATCAAAGACGCCATAACCATTCAATTGGCTACACGGTTCGATGTAAGCACATCTTCGAAACACGCGTATAATGGAAAATAAATTTCGTACAAGCTGTCGAGCAAGGCGCGAGTTTAAGCTACCCATTCCACGCACACATATTGTATCCGATTGTATCCGATTGTATCCGATCGCTATACATTATTATTGGATACATATGTAGAAAGAAGAGCTGGAGCAACGCATCTTTTAACGTCACGATGACTCTCGGAGTCCGACTCGGGGGAGCGAACAAGTGTGCGCGAGTGTCCTTTCTCTTC
This sequence comes from Wiebesia pumilae, assembly GCA_018907045.1. Taxonomy (NCBI): domain Eukaryota; kingdom Metazoa; phylum Arthropoda; class Insecta; order Hymenoptera; family Agaonidae; genus Wiebesia; species Wiebesia pumilae. Next base: position 1,280,906 of record JACCHZ010000170.1, read on the forward strand.
TCTCTGGGGTAGTCGTCCGCAGCGGTCACAAAAGTCAGGTTGCGTAATGGACCTACGTCACAATAAGACGATGCGGCGCCCTTTGATTTTTCGAAATTCTCACGAGCACCCGCTGCTCGCACCCTGACCCCTCCCGTCGCCCTCTTTCTCTTTCGCTGTTTCTGTCTCGCATCGGCTCCTTTTTCCACTCTTTGCAGTACAACAGGTCACGTTTGACGCGACGCATGAAGAATGAGAGTCGGTGCAGCATCCTCGGACTTATTATTGCAAGGGGTTTTGTTGTAGCGCACATCAGAGACAGCGCGCGGATATTCATGAAAGCACTTACTAACCGGAAGCTAAAAATCGCGGGGACGCGCTTCGATGTTGTGAAAATCGTTTTGGAAAGCAGGATACCTTTTTCTGGCACCGATTCCGGTAGCTTTTTTTAAATACGTCGTGTTGGAAGAAAATGTCTCGAAATTTTCAATGGGCTGCGGTGTGCTCGTTTATTCGAGGATTGTAAGAAGAATCTACACCCTAGGGATCACCAATCAACGCTAAAATAAAGTTTTCGTTTTACGGAAGACTGTAAGAGTAGAAGATAAAGAGCGGATATATAATGTACGAGGACAGACAATTAATTTTCTCGGTAAAATTTTATTTGAAACAATCAATTCGTAACGATTACATACCTTCTTCTTAAAATAAATACGTATCACCTTTCGATTTATTTGTTATGAATTTCTTTCTTGGTGCCATTACGTGTTTAAAAATTAATTACGATAGATCCGATTACTCCGAGATTTGCTACAAATTGTTTTGGCAATACGAATGCACTAAATTAAAAATGTACTCGAATAGACGAGAAACATGATCGCTACGAACGTTGTCGGACATGCGTGCACTTGTACCATGAATTGTTGTCGAGCTGTAAATCGTGAAATAATATCGCGAATTACCTGGACGCTCGAACGAACGCTCGATAACAAACGAATCTCTCCCGCAAATTCCTTGAAAATATAAAAAAAAGCCCTTGTTCTATTAAGTTTACATAATACTCGTTCCCTTGTAACGAGCGCTTCAACGTGGTTAATGATGGGCTTCCGTCGAGCCACGCTATCTCCTTTTTGCTCCGATCCGAAATCTCTTTCTGTTTCTCTTCTCCAGTTGTTAGGCTATAAGAATGACAGTAACGCTGATAGGCATACAAACTTTCTAATATTTGGAGGTTCCTTTCTAACAAAATTCCTTATCTTTAGATCGAACATCGTTTACTGCCTGGAAAAGGGCGTACGGAATACAGATGTATTTCATCCATTAACGTGACGTTTATGAAACCAATGTTTCATAGCGATTATTGCCGATTAGTGTATATAAGCTTTCAATAATTTTGAAGAAAATTCAGAATCAGAAGCGAGTTGGAAATTTTTATGCCAGTACTGCGTTCGATTCTGCGCATTGAAAACGTTGAGATCGAATTTTTCTAGCATCGAATCGTAACGGTCTTGAATCAATTATGTAGCGTAACGATTTCAATTTTCACGTTCTAATCGTTTTATTCGCGTTTTATTCGCGTTTTATTCACGTTTTATTCAATTCGATGTTTATTGCACTGCCGCACATGCTGCTGAACTCCTAAAATTAACATCCTAATAAACTAAATATAATAATAAAAACGACTAGCAAATCGTTAATGAAATAATTTGATAAAGCGAGGTAATTCCAATATCGCGCTTCGTGCATCGAATTTTGAGAAGGAAAGTGTAACGTCAAAGATGTACGAAAATTAGGATAATTTTTATCCCTTAATTTGCTTTGCAGTGGGCTCGGATTTATGCGTACGCTTATGAACTTATCGGCTTGTGACCCGATAATATTCAAATATAAATAAAAGATTAGGAACTGAGAAGTAGGAATTCAAGCCGAAACTTAGCCCCAGATATTTGATATAACCCTACGAATGTACCCTCGAAGCGTCAAGTCGTTGACATGAATCGCTCGTTAGCGATACTTTCCAGCGTCAAAATCTCCTTAAATACGTCCGAACTTGGGTCACTGTGCCCCGTGTATCTACATCCTCTGGTGCGGCGAAATCAGCAGGGCTACGCGTTCGTTTGTTTGCACACGCGGCGCAAAGTTAATACCTCGCATTTAAAGTCAAGCCTCATTCGCAGCGTATACTGAAATATATTGTATGCAGGGATGAGCTCTTGGTCCGTGTGCCCGCGCGTCTAATCTCTTGTTTACGGCCTGTTAATCCTAAGCCCGATTAAGCAGCACTTGCTCTCCCACTACGTCTCCCTTGAGGTTGATCTCCCGTAGATCCTACATTTATGAGCAAACATCTCCGATAGCTCTGAATAAACATCACCGTGGAGTGCAGCAGTCTAGGATCCTTTTCTCGAATGCGCGTGCATGCGCGTGTTTGCGCGTGTTGCGCGTTCGCGCCTTTGCAGCTACCGTTTCAAAGCCGATCTGTGACAATGAGAGACCGACGCTCAAGGCCAACATTTCTAAAACTTCGTTATTCACATAAAACTGGACACTGCAAATCGTTCCAAAGGCTAATATTTATTTTTAAGGATAATATATTATTGCCGACGTTACACTTCTTCTAATCCAGTTTGCGTGATTATATTTGTAGGCAGTGTTTTTCTCTTCGCGTTTTTTTTTTCGTTCGATTCTCGAATTCTTGTATCAATAAGAATATTAAGCCTTGAATCAATCAGGCGTTACGTGTGTTAATAATGATCGACTGTTTATTGCATACTATGGTAAAAGAATGTTCAAGTAAAAAAGTAAAAATAATCACGTTACCAAATAATTACCTACGTAGTGGTATACGTGTAGATACGATTATACAATGTAATTCAAATACGTTCAATTAGTCAATATTTATAAAGAACAGGACAATTCCTTCGAGTCCTTTGAATACTAATTCAAGAAATATGTTTAAAAAATCCGTGGCTTCGCAATAATGTTAAGAAATAATGCTTCGAAAAAAAAGCAACTCGAAAGTTTAACGTTATTTATGAGAATATTTCATTGGACATATGGTTACGTCACTCAGGTACTAGGAATCTCTGACAGAGACTTTAGACAGTGTCGGGGTGAAAAGAAAATCGTACAGGAAAAAAGGCTCGGTGAGGTTTTCAAGCATCATTGAGCGGATTAGTGGGTCCACGAGAGAAAGTTCTGGAACGAGAAGACATAACGCTGGATTTTGCACCTGAACAGCCGATCGAATTTCCACAATTTCCAATGCTGATGAGGAGACTTTTCCCGGAGAAAAATCATGTGCAGGTGGTTGACGGTGGTCGACGGTGCACTACCTCTCATTCAATTTTATACACGATATCATTCTTTATTTCATGTCATTCGTTCTCATTTTGTCTACTTCGTGCTCATTCGTGGCACTCGCGTCCCAATAATTGCTTTATAGGTGTTTATTACTAAGAAATCACAAACGCATCGATAATAGCCGATGTAGCTTTAATAATTCTAGTTATAGAATGTAAATGATGAATTAGCCAATGCTACAATTTTATCTCTTAGCAGCGCTCATTCAGAAGGACACCGAATGGCCACAAACATAAAAAGTAATAGGGATACACGCCAACGGTCGAATAAATTGTATAAAACTCTTACTTATTTTTCGACATTTCGAACGATTTAACTTTAAAATTATAGAACAGTTTAGATAAGGTTTTTCGTAACGCTTATACTTTCATTTGTCTCTAAATTGCGTTGATTTTCGACTTTACGTCGTTGCGTTTCTAACCTCCCCATCAAAATGGAGTCACTGACTTGGTAAATTCTATAAAATCAAACATTCAAAAATCTTTTCTATATAAATTTTATTGTTATGTTGGCGTTTTTTTTCTTATGCTATCGTAAAATAATCGCAGTAGATGAAAGACAGTGTAGTATAACCGGTAGGTGGCTTGCGAGGCTTTCGGAGAATTTCCAGTAAAAACCATAAAAGTCCCCTAAGTTACGGTACAAACTCGGAAGCGGCGCATTTCTAGGATTGCTTTCGTTCGGGATTTTAATGTCGTGGCCAGGAGCTCAGGAACAGAAGAGCCGACTACCACAGCATCGAAAAGAAATGAATTACCGCGCGTCTCGAGTATATAAATTCAAATGTCTCGATGTACGTTTATTAGTGATGTTTTCAATCGCGTTGTGCGAGGACAAGAAAAAAATTCTGAATCCTCGAATAATTAATATTTCTTCATGAATCCTAATGATATTCTATGCAAATTGTGTAATTATATACGATCCGTAAATAATAGTATTATAAAGAGAAGACGATTCGATCCTTTTACTTGCTGGTTTCTTACCACAAGAATATAATAAAATATATTGATAGTTACTTTTGAATAAAATTTTAAAAAATATTCAAGGATTAATCTTTGAGAGTGACGTATTACGTACGCGTACAATCAGTTTACCGTAGTCTAATACATTTATTAAATAAAAATTCTCTCAATTTTCTGATTAAAATGTATATCAAATTCGAACGTGTCCTTAGCATAGCGAATATTCTACTTTTACTGACAAACGCTCCATTCATTTTTTCTGGGTTTTTTTTTTGTTTTTTTTTTTTTTTTTTAGTTTTTGCATTCTTTGCTTTATTACATTCAGTAACGTAACGTATTGGTATGGTTTGCTATTTTATGCATAATTCCTTATTATACCGTTCACATTTATCCCTTACAAATTATAATTTATTCTTCTTTAAAATGTCTAGAACCACTTTGTATGCAATATACATATTTAATTAATTACCTTACTGAAGAATATATATAATTTAAGTATTAGAAACGAAATATTATAAAATACGACGAAAAAAGTATTAGAGGCTATATTTATATTTATGTTTTGTAACATGAATTTCGTACAACGATGTTTATGTAAGAGTGTAATTTTTTTGATTTTTTAGTTTGTATAAATTGCTAATTCGGATTAAATAATTAAATCTTTTTTAAATACACTTGAACGTACTTATGTTTAAATTTTATTAGATGATTAGACTTATTTCAACGAGGCTCAAACAGGAATTAATGCGAATGAAATGAGAATTAATGTTCGACATTGAATTATATTTTGGATTTTGGAATGTAATTTTCATTTTGAAAACCTCTTACAGAAATAATTGATAATTATTTGAATCTATAGTTAATGTTAAGTAACAGCATTTTTAAAAATCTTTTTCATAATACAATTGAAGATTAAAAATGCTCTAGATGGAAAGATATGTGTAATACTATCGACACTATATGTTGAAATGGGCACGATTTCTTTACTTGACAGGAAGTATATTTGACGATATGTCAACACATACACGCGCGCGCGCACATGTGTACTTATATCAGTTCATAACAGAAAATATATATCGATCTTTAAATCTTTCCGTAAACAGAAGTGTTTTCTCAAATATCTCTTAAAAATTGACCCTTTGAACCGATGCTTATACATGCACTCGTGTTAAAAAAACCGCGGGATACAAAGAAATTCAGAATAATTATACTCAGTTTCAAGCCGGCGTACATTTCATTTTCTACCTCACGAGGTGATCAATCTCTTCTCTAATGCGCAAACGCACGCGCGGAACATATAATATCCTTTGACCGCATCGAAGAATGTTTAGATTCCCTACGCTGATGAGATCGATAAGATAAAGAACGAGCGTGCGAGTTTTCTCGAAAAAGAAGTCATAAATATTACGTTTCTCGAGTTTTAAGATGTTCAAATCCACTTATACTTAGTTGGGATCCATCTTTACGTCGAGACCTTCGAACAATCTTCATCTTGATTTTTCGCGCCGCTCAGGTGGGGTCTACAGTTTTTTTTTTATACGAGCGATGTAGTAGTTGCTCGACTTTTCATGCTAATTAATGAAATTGAATAGTCGTTTTTCTCCGTTTAATGTTTGCCGTGTGAAGACTTCAGGTCGGAAACTTCTTGAAAAGCAGAAGATTTATGGGTTACGGTTATTTAAATAATGCGAAACTTTTTTAATGATAAAATGCCTCAATGCCTCATAAATTTTGTACTGTAGTTTTGTACAAAACTATTGCATAAGTTTTTCTTTTCTTTTAATACGGAATTGTACAAGCAGATTTTTGGCAAAAATGGAAATGTTCAAGGTTGAGATGTTCGATCACAAGATACGTGAAATGCATTAATCTTTCCGTTAAGCAAATAGCAAGTAAAAAAAAAACAATAAATTCTTGCAAAATAAAACAAATGATTAATATTAACGTAAAAATTGTCGTACACGACAAATGGATGATCCTGCGTGATTTACACCGAGAATGTTTACTCGGAGCATCCTTCGTCAACTTCGTTATAAAGATTACTGGAAAAATTCTTGCACGCCTATATTTTTATTTTGAGTCCAATGGAAGAAATGACACGTCAGAATTAGAGGCCGATAGAGTAGCCCTCCTTCCAACTTTTCGAGTATCGAGTACTTGCAGCCACCGACACCCGAATGTAATCGAATAAAAATCTCATTAACGCGAGTGTAAAGCTCCCCCTACGTCCCACCGAACGTCCAAGAGTTGATTCGCGATCGCGTTTTCATGGGAGTACTGTTTACCAATGAACCAATTTACCCCACGTGGAGAGCGACTAAGCGGCTTATTAGTGGAACAATGAATGCTGGCCTGCCTTTTGCACGCCACCGTGTAGATATCGAAAAGGGTTGCGTGGGGGTGGGCTGACCCGCGCGCTCATTATTCGCCGTCGCAAGATTTACAAGCGTCGCCCTACGGGACGAGAGAAGCGACTACTCGCCGGACACATGCTCAACAGATACTCTCTCTCTCTCTCTCTCTCTCTCTCTCTCTCACGCTCCCGCTTGTGTGCATCTGTTCGATGAAAGGATAAAAGGAAGGTGAGGCCGCTAGTGGCCGGTTCTCTCGCGAATGAATTGAACAAACAAGAGGCGGAGGCGAGGTTCCCCAGAGTATTTTTCTCCTACTAAGTATCGTAAGAATCCGTTCGATGATCGATGATTTAGTTCCTACTGTCTTTCCTCTTTCATCCTTTCTTTTCGATATTCACTGGCTTTCGGGCTTCGCTTTCGTTGTTATTATTGCTGTACGCGCGCAATCTTATTATGAGCGTGAAATCCTTGGAGAAAAAAACTTTTCTTTCGGGGCGAGGGGGGGGGGGAGAACGATATTTTGGCACAGAATTCCGTTCTACTGTGGATGCGCAATGTCCGCTGTCCGAGGAATAATCAATTTCCCAGCTAATACGGGTCGATGTAGGCGAGTGGTAACAGACGAACCGGGAGGAGTCGAGGCGAGATTGCATGGTTTATCGTGGCCGATCCGATTCAGTGGAAGAATTCGCTTCTGTAGAGATAATGAAGCGAGCTGACTTCCGGCGTTACCGCGCAAGCTTATCGGGATCGCACCGCCCACTGGGTGAGAGTAGAGGATCGATGATAAGGAGCGAAGAATGTTCTCGAGGATAAGAGCTACGAGGATGCACGTGTTGGAAGCATTTTACGATGAAACGAGGACCGTTGACATCTTGATGTAGTAAACATAGACGACGTCGACGTGACATTGATCAATTTTCTTTCTATTATAACGAAACTTTTATCACAAACCTAATGCTTTCGACTGTATTTACAATATTTACAAATGTACGAAAGAACTGTACTTCAAAAGTTATGGTACTTACTACTAATACGAATAACCAATAAATTACCAAATTTGTATTATTATTCTCTTGCGTTTGTTTCATTTTGGACAATTTCACAGATTTCATGGTATTTGTTTGTTACTTTTCAAAAATTGAAACATTTTTTATTGGATGATTGGGAGATTAGAATTTGTTCTACATAATACATACGATTTCTCAACTTGTAAAATACATTTTTTGTACAAATAATTATTGAATAATCGGCAGTAACGATAAAAAATAAAATTTTTTAAAAACTGAGTTACCTAGCAGAACTTTGAAAAGGATCATTCTCCGCGTTGATATGGTTTAAAACATTTATCATAAGATGTCTTAACTCAAGAGCAACACTTAATTATGAAAAATCGTTGAGCTTTTGTTTAAGGTTGGTTTTGATGAAGTTTACTGGGACACCTGGGATTCCCAGTTTTCTGTATTTACTTCTCGAATTCCACACAATAAACAAATTAACATGACTTTTCTATGACTTTGAAAAATTATTCATAGTGAAAAGAGAGCTTTTCAATAAGATCAGAATTACATGCACATTTTGAAAAATTACTTAGAACCCCAAATGTCTTTTGCATTTGCGTAAAATACTTATAGTATTTGTTTTCGATTCGATGACAAAAAATGTACATTACCTACGCTTTGTTACAACTACTCGTAGAAAACAGCTAATTATTTATTTTTAATTATTTTTTGTTCTAAAGCAAATTTCTACATTTACATACGTTATATTTACAGACTAATATAACAGAATATTTGTTTAAATGTGTATACTTATTATTCTTGTAATTAAAAATAACTTTTCCAATTATAAAAATTACCTAATGCTTAAATTATAATCAATCGCCATGTTTATAATAATATTCAGCAAATTCTACAACTTTAATTACTTAATGGAAGAAAAAATGTAAGTAGAATCCTTATGCAATTATTGCATAATTATACGTGTAAATTCAACTCTTCTTTCTGTCAAAAACTAATAAATAAATAAATATAAAACGTCGAACGGGAAAACATCTCTTTTTTGCCTGTTTCTTTCGTGAAATTACCCCTGTTCCAAAGTTTTAATAAACCTTCGAGCTTAATTATAATGTGTGTGCATAACAATAACAAAATCAATAAAGTGCGATTTCTATCTACATGCTGTCTTTAATTTTCTTTAGAATTGCATCAGTGATTAACGCATATGTATGTAATAAGCAGAGGTGGATTGAGAACGTACATTGTAGTTCGTTTATAAAAATGAAACTTATCCGCCGATTGCACAGATCACCGACAATTCAAGGAAGGAATGTATTATTCTTTTATGAATTTATTTTCAATGTGATTTATCTGGTAATAATACTTTTACATGGGGTTTAAATATTTAAATTTTGTTACGTAGATTGAAATTTACAATTTACATTTCTCCTCGTATTGCTAACCTAACTATATCGATAATTATATTGTAAACAAATGTTAAACTACCAAAACCAAACGGATTATAAACACGTATCCTGCATCATATGCGATAGAGTTTAGAAGGAATTAATGTATTTTATAGCCATGATAACAGAAATTTTTCATACAACATTGTTTTGCGAGATTTATAAATGTATTCACTTGCGTTCTGTTTAGTCCATTTGTGCGATTAGCAGTTTGTATACAAGAAGTAATTCGTTATATGTAAATATATATATATGTATCTTTTAGGCATGATCTCAAAATTATTATAAATATACAGTATTGTTGGTAGGCGCTATCGAATTTCTATTAAATGTATGCGTATTTATTTGAATTTTCTAAGCAATGCTTAGATGATGGTACTCATAAAAAAATATATATAAATTCTATGTAAATAAATTATGAAATTTAAAGCTCATTTTTTAAGAAAACAGTATGATTTTTTTCGTTACACAAAGAATAAATAAACAAAAATATTCGATCGTAACTTAATTTTTTTCTCTCGAAAGAATCGTTCATTTAACAAAATATTTTATTCTAATTTTGAATTACAATAAACTTTACCCAGAAATTATAAATGTTATTTAGTTTTGTTCGTAACATAATGATTGTTCCGACGAAATAGAAAATTTAACGGCTTTCCTACCAGAAATTTCAGTTTAGCTTTCTTACAAATTGCAGTGCTTGACAGGTAAACAAGATTATTTACACACACACAGAATGTATAAATACTTCCTGTATATACAAGTACAGCCACTTTCTCGGAATATCTACCTATTACTGAATTTAATTTTCAATAGAAGTAATTGTATATTCACCCATATTGGGCGGTAAGTCACAATCATTATTATTCCTTAATATTATTATAAGTTTATGCATTTCTTGTACAAAGGTATGGGGTAATAAGATAACAATTCTTTTATGGGGATTACTTAATTATGAGGCTTCTCTGTTTATCAAAACAAAGATTGAAAAGCGTTTCCAAGTAATAAAAAACCGAAGAAATATCTTTATCGGCAGAATTCATTAATTACCTCCATCTGAATTAATAGAGGGAGTACCTTAAGCATTTTATTTTCCCACGCGTCACCACCTTCAACTTTCGCACTGCGTTGCTTCGAATTACACCGTAAAACCGTCCAGAATTCAACGAGTTCGACTCATTCGTACATATTCATTCTTTTTGGGCTACCTAACGTTTTTATGGCCACAGAAATCGCCTCATTGTCGCGCGTCGATCATCGTTCGGTGTCCAAGGGACGACCCATAATCACATTCGGTGACAAAAACCGTGTCGTCGCGCGGTCTCGCTCAATAGGTTAAACGCGAAAAAGCACGACTGCATCACGTTGAAGAAGAAGAAGAAGAGGAAGCAGAAACAGAAGAAGAAACAGAAGAAGAAACGTACAAGGGTAGGTGAAAGAAAAGGGAGACTAGGCATTCCTGAGAAATGCCCCTAGGCAAGCACATATACAGAAAGAAAGAGAAACAGCCACGGGTGCGCTGTAGACCACAAAAGGAACCGGCATTCTTCCCAGCTTCTCTATCTCTCTTTCTTTCTCTCGCAGCTTCACTACCAGAGACTTGATTTATGAGTCCGCGTGTACAAGCAATCAAAGATGGTAGTGGGGATGGCGCATGCGCAGTAGTTTTCTTCGACTGGCCCGAGCAGGGCCTATGGATCCGCTCTACTCCCCCACTCCCTTGCTCGGGGCCTCGCTTTTCGTGCAGTATAAGAGTCCTGTCGCCTCCCTTCCCTTCCTCTCTCCTACTCCTCGGCTGCTGCTGCAGCGACTCTCCTTGTCCACTCAGTTATTAAAACCGAAGCGACACGCTCGCCAACCAGCAATTATCCGGCGAACGCCCGAGGAAAGACTACGGATGTTCAGAAAAAGCGAAAGAGAAATATAAACAGATAAAGTGTCAAAGTGAATCTCAAGTATTTTTTCAAAGCCAAGTTGCACACGCACTTCGAGTTTCGTATTTTCATATTTATACAAAGGGTTTTTTAAATTACACCGTCGAGAGAATTACAATAAGTGCGAGGATTTTGTTTCGAAACTGTACTCGCCGAGTGCACAATGGCGCAAGTTATGCAATACCAACAGGTGTGTGTTACGCGAATGAATTTATTCCATTGAGTTTTTACGAAGTACCGGTCAATTTCAATACAATTTCAATATAAATTCAATTTTTTTTTTCGTACAAGTTTTTCAACATGCTTATGAGCTTACGTATCGTTAATATATACAGCATTAGTACCTACTTTGGGAAACATTTGAAAAGACGAGTACGCGAATAACATACGTTGCCATTTGAATATTTACTTTCCAAAGATATCAAACGTAAACAATAATAAATGTTGACGAGAAGTTTATATATACCGATCACTCGGCTAAATCATAACTTGTATAATTATAGATGTGTATGCCAACGATGTCACCGATGACGGGGATGTCACCCATCTCGTCTATGCCGATGTCGATGCACCAGCAGCATCACCATCCAGCCATGGACTTTAACAACGCGGCAGGGCTTCACTATCAGGCGTACGGCAGCTCGATGACTTCGAGTCACCACCACCATCACATGAGCATGAACCAGGGTAGTCAACCTGCACCTTATTGGTTCCCCAGCGCATCCGTCCACGGTCAGATGTCCGAAGGTCTCTCCGCTCCGTCCTACACGACCGCGAGCTCGACGACGCCTACCTGGCCCGGACAATCTCAGTTGCCTGGCGGTCTTCCCCAGATTCAGCACTACTCGTTGCCTCCAACGCCACCCGAACTCCCTGCCAGTCCGCAGTCCCAGCTTCCCGCGTACCAATGGCCCCTGAGCCCACCCGCGGAGCATATGCTAGGCGTTGTCATGGAAGTCGAGGCAAAGCCCGGTGCCGCCAGAAAGTCGACACGTTGCAGGTGTCCTAACTGTCAAGTAGACGGTGGCATTGCTCAACTTGGAAGCGACGGCAAGCGTCAGCACGTCTGCCACGTGCCCGGCTGCGGAAAAATTTATGGCAAGACGTCGCATCTTAAAGCCCATCTACGCTGGCACACCGGAGAGCGTCCGTTTCCGTGCAACTGGCCCTTCTGTGGTAAAAAGTTCACTAGGAGCGATGAGCTTCAGAGACACCTGCGTACCCACACTGGCGAGAAGCGCTTTTCTTGTCCAACCTGTGCCAAAAGGTTTATGAGAAGCGATCACTTGACGAAACACATCAAGACGCACGAGAATCAAAAGAGGAAGAGTGCCAAGAAAGATGCTGTTGCGTCCAACAAAGAGAACAGCCTACCGGATCTCAAGGAACTTAAGCACGAGTCGCACAGTCCGGTGATCGTATCTCAACAACAGCAGCAGCAGCAGCAGCAGCAACAGCATCAGCAACTCCAACTGCAGCAGCCGCATTTGCAGTTCCCAGTTACACATGTCAGTGGCCACTATCATCTTAATCATCACCATCATCAAATGCTACATGGATCCATGATCTCGGCTTAGTGACTTGTTTGAATGACGTGGCGTAGCGCAAGCGACAAGCGCTGAAATTAACTTTTTCTTTAAGTTCCTGAGTAGCATATAAGTGATGAGTGTAGTGGAATGCGTGCGCGTGTGCATGTGTACGCTTATGCGAGAGAGAGAGAGAGAGAGAGAGATTGTAAATAGGTCAACTATGTACATACATTTCGTGTAAATAACGGATCAATTGTACCGCAGGGAGGGAAACGAATCGATCAACTTGATAGTTTAAATTAAATAACTATCGAAACATTTTGTAATTATATCTCATTATTGCTGAAAAGCATTGATTAAATGAAACAAAATATTAAAAACTAACGTTGATTTATTTATTACCTAAACTTTACGCATTACCTAAGATCGTCACATGTATTCTTTAGAAATTAATCAAAATTCCTATTATTTAATAATTTAATAAATCTTCGTTTTATCAAAGATAAATATAAAATTTTCAATAATTGATTTCCCAAAGTCCAACATTGGGAATATATATGAATACAATGCACGACGCTTACTTACATACAACTGAGAATAGCACTTGCCATAAGATAAATAGTATCCTCGTTGTTTTATTTTATGAAGCGTAGTAATTCATTAAAATAAATACAAATATAATTTTTATATTTATCTAATGAGATACATGAGACTATATTTACTATATTTATTTACACAAACAAACAAAATTAGTAAATTTATAATCTATTTACGATAAGAGTGCTTTTCACTCTAGCTTCAAAAAAATACTTCTATGAATCAGATATCTTGAAAATATAATTTTTCTTTAACTATAACGTATTCAAAAGAAAAAGACAAAAAGTGCAACCAAACGGCAAGGACCGTAACTTCGTAAAGGATCGTTAAAAATCTTATCTCGATCAAATTTTTAAAGACAATTGAAATAGGGGACTTTCGCAGCAAATTTCTATGGGAAGATGTTCCTCAAGGAAATGCAATGTGCGGAAATAAAAGCAATGGTTACCATGAAATTTCACGTAACAACGAATCAACCCCTGGTCGTATATCAAGTTTTGCTCGACGTCTTCCTGTCACACGATACATCCTCCGCACCGCCCAGCATCGACAATGCAGTCCGATACTCGCTTGTGTCTCTTTTTACCTCTGCGACGAACCTTCAATTGAAATAAAAAAATTAGATCAAATTTTTTACAGTCGCATGCATCGAGCGTTTTTATTGAGTTTACGTTTAAGTTAACTCACATCCACAATTTATAACGAAATTTTTTGCATTTTTTCCTCAGCGCTTATTCGTTGCAAAATTTATAAAAAGTAGAGCATTAATATTTATTTAGGCATTACATTGTAACGTGACTAAACGTATTACTAATAATTAATTATTATTAATAAATTTCACTTTTAGCTTTTATTGATATTTTAAATTTATTTCAGCATAAAATGGTATAGTACCGTGTTAATAAAAAAATTTTAACCTAAGCTCGATAAAAGTACTGAATAAAAAGTATGAATTTTTATTCAATTTTGACGTGCTAAGATACATTCAATTTAATTAAAAATTTTCTAAAAACAAATTTTTAAACTGTCCAAGATCATCCATTCAAATATAATTCTTATTAATTAGGTTCCGATACATTTTACAGATTAGAAGAATAAAAAAATCATTTTGAAAAATGTAAAATTTTCTTTCGGAGTGTTATACGACAGGAAAACGTTTATTAATAAGAAACTACGGTAATTGTTGCAAACTATCATTGCGATATGTTTTGGTTAATTATTTCGAGTTTGGTCGATTAGATTTTATTAATCAATAATTTTGTTATTTGGAGCAAATTATTTACTAATCTGATTTTGTGTGCGTGTGTTACGTATGTGTTTTAGATGTAAAATAGTACATGTGCATACAAATTTCATTTACAAGCGATGAATAATTATTGGGTTATTGTGAATCCGGAGACGAATTGTTTGAACGGTCAATAAATCTTTATAATAAACATCTCCGTAAAATCGGTATACGTAGCACGCATAATGTCTAATGCGCCTTATGAATCATAAGTTATTTCTTTTAATTCGCAAATGATACATTATTTGTAATAAATTTACCGTTTTTATTGCAATTATTAGTGGAATATCAACCCTGAGAATGTAGGATTCGATAAATGAAATAAATATTTTGTGGCTTAAAAACACTTTTCCAACAACACATACAACCATTCTAATTATAATTGCAAATAGTACAATTACAATTAATTTAATGTTGATTATTAATTCACGTAGTAGTATTTTTTAATGATCAAAATAAAGCTATAATAAACAACTCGATTCAGCAATTCGACGATAATTCTTATACAAGCAGGAATAATATTTCCTTACAAATTTCCATACCCGAATGAAAGATTTTGTCTTTATTTCGATCGAACGGAAATAAAGAGTAATTACAAGCTTGCACTGTCTGGAAATTTATCGATGAAAGAGGGTCGTGGTACGCTTTACTTTCGATTTCGAATGCTCTGGCTGCTTACAACCCTAGGGCGTAGTCAGCTAGAGACGTTTTTGCCATTCGTGTTTTGGTCAGGCTTTCCGTAAGAATCCTACGCAGGGGGAGTCGGTCGCCCCCAAAAGACGCATCGCGCATCCCTCGCAGAATGAAACGAGATCCGAATGATCCGAATCGACGCTGAATTCCCGCGTCGCATCGGGCGATTTTCGTTCCTCACCGGCAGATGGCGGCAGTTCAACCGCGCACTCCGCGACTCCGGTGTGCGGCTCTGCTCGCGAGGAAGGGGTAGGAGTGCCATTAAATGGGCGGGCGCCGGGCGCAGCCGCGGCGAAGATTCATGGCTGGTTCGAGACGATGTGGATACGAGAGCGGGAACAAAACAAGAGGCAAGCGACCTAAAATCGCCTGGAAAAGCCGTCGGGGGAGAGAAGGAGAGCGACCGCGGGTGGGAGATTCGCCGCCGTGCGCCCGGAACACGCGCCCGCGTTGCACGGGTCCAGGATACGACGACGTGGCGAGAGCAGAGGAAGGAGGTGTGCACCTGCTCTTCCTCAGAGGGGGTGGCGCCACGGTAATTCCAACGTCGCGCGGTACGAGTGTGTACGCAAGCGGCACGAACCCCACCGGCTGCGTCGTCCTCTCGTCGAGCGCGGGAGAAAGGAGTGAGGAGTGAGGAGTGAGGAGTGAGAGAGAGAAAGAGAGAAAGAGAGAGAGAGAGGGTCCGAGCGACCGGCAGTTGGTTGGCCGATCGCCTCGCTAGCTCGGCCGGCTAGAAGCCGCCGGAGACGAACGACCGGACGGCGTTCGCATGTGTGTAAGTGCGCGCGTTGCGTGCAGCCGTTGCCCTCTCGCTCGCTCTCGCGGTCCGACGGACGGCAGCGGTTTCACGAGGCGCGTGAAAAGCCGCGGGAGTCTCGCGCGGCCGGTCAGTGCTCGCCGCCACGATTCAACGCAGGCCACGCGCCACGCGGCCGCTTCTTTTCTCGCGCTCGCCGTCCGCACGCGTCGCGATCTCCTGGACATCCACGCGCCTCCGAATCGAACATGCGTCTGCGCACTGACGGATGCACGCCCGGGTGAACCTCGGTGCCGCGTCGTTCGTGCAGAGCCGGGCTCCGCTGGCCAAGTGACGTCGAGCTCTCGAGTCCGCTAACAGTAGCGGTAGAAGAGGCTGCGCGAGGTCCGACGGCCCTCCGTACGAGTGATCGGAGGCGCGCATCGTGTCGCGCGCGAGGATACACGAATAATCCGTCGAGTTAGAACGCGGCGCGGAGGAGAACGGGGGAGAGAGAGTGGGTGTGTGTGAGCGTGTGTACGAGCGAGAGAAAGGGAAAGAGAGAGAGAGAGAGAGAGAGAGAGAGCGAGTGAGAGAGTGAGTGAGAGAGAGTGAGAAAGAAAATATATTAGCCCGTCAACCTGGAGGCGGTAGTCGGCGGCGGCGGTGGCGGCAGCGGCAGCGGCAGCGGCAGTGGGGGTCGTAGGGATGTCAGCCCCTCGGCGTCCCTCAACTCCATAAACGTGAGTTTACTATATATGCGACGCATGCTCGCAGATTCCCCTGCCCCTTCCACCTAGGACCTTTTGACCTCGTGAGCAAACGTAAATAAGCAGTTAAAAAACGAATCTTTTCAATTTCAAGTGCCATTCTTTTCCGAATTTTTTCTTTATTTTTGCTCATCGACGTCTAATTAATTGTGCCAATAATCATTGAAGAGCCTTCAATTTGATAGGCTCGTACAAAACATATACGTGTATACAAAACACGTGACATACATGCATCATGATTCAAAATGGTGCACTATTTTAGAGACGTTACATTTACAAATTTTAGATTTTGGCATTTATGAAAATACGCTTGGTTCATCTCGTACATATTTAAAGATTAATGTTGCCAAAACAATTTTCAGGTATTTCTTTACTCATATTCAATGTTCGTTTAAAATATGCCAAAATGTTAAAATCGTATTTTGCTAAAATATTAATCGTAAAATTGTGTTTTAAAACAATGCGCTTTTGTAACGGATTATAAAATTTTTGCACATAAAACGGTCGCCTTTGCGCATATGTAAATTCGAGATATTGCAAGAGAATCAAATTAATAGATCGGGACATTATATTTAAGAATTATAAGCAAAAGAAAAAACAAACTTACTTGTGGGGAATTGATTATCTAAGATTGGTTGATTAGAAGTGAACACAGGAAGTGAACGGCCATATTTTTAAAAAGAATTTAATGGTTCCTATAATTTGCTGATTTTTTTCTAAAGCCTTCTTTCTCTACTTGTCTAAAATAGTAGAAGAGCACCAACAAAGATTTCTTAAAACAGATAACAATTATATAAAGTTGAAAAAGAAACAAGTCCAAGAGAACGCGGAATAAAGAATTTTGCCAATAGTATAAAGAAGGAAGCCAGATGATACGTGCCGTACACGCACGCGCGTATATGTGTGTACATATGTGTATATATATATATATATATAGCGCGAGAAGGAGAGGGAAGAGTCGAAAACTCGATAAACGCAAGTCGCGCGCGTCGGACTTGCAACATAACAAACGCTACAATGTACCGCGATGGTTTACGCCCATCATACATCACGCGGCGAGTTGCTCTTTTGGTTAGGCTCTTTTCCCTTTACCATGTCGGTCTTTTTCGTCGTTATACGCTTGGTTTCAGTTTGCTTTGCTGCCTTATTCTGTGCCAATGCGACGAACCAGTGCGTGTCATTTTCTTCGAGGAACGGAGTGTGCTATTGAAAAAGCCATTGTTTCGTTCTTTCTTAAAGACGACGATTTAATTTTGAAAGAATACACGAGATGACTCTCATCTCATCACCAACACATTTTAATATTACGTGACATGTAGTTAAATCAATTTAATAGTTTCGTTACGTATATTTACTACTGTTTAAAATTTTTTAAGAGTCAATTAAGAGTGGAAAAACTTGCTTTTGTCAGAGTGGATGGGAGAGAGAGAGAGAGAGAGAGAGAGAGAGAGAGAGAGAGAGAGAATAGAGGAAAAGAGGTAGTTTTTAATTGTATAAGAACAGCCTTTGTTTGCCATATCAAGAGCGTATTGATTTTTTAATCCCTTTTTAATATCAAAGAATTAGCTACAAGTTTTGATTGTTGTATTTGTGTAAGTTCTTTTTTGAAACATATATCCACTGTACTTGCAATCCTGTAGTAGAATACTGAAAATGATTTAATAATTAAAATAATTTTAATAAGGGACATTAAACTATCCCTGCACTTTCAAAACCTTTTCATAATTGAATTTTATTAAATGTGCTTTGATTGGAATATATCATTGGACTTAATTCATTATTTAAATAGTACAAAAAAGCAAGTTCTCATTAGTTAAATCAATAATTTTCTTTTAAATTGAACCCACGATTTTCCACATGGGTTAGAGTTCTTAATAGAAAAATATTGGCTTTTTCCTTTGGTCATCGGAAGTTTCATCTCGAAAAATTTATTGTGTAATTGAAATTGTCAGGTTGAATCCCAGTCCGATTAGAATTAGTACTTAATAAATTTTCTTTTCCATTTACTGCGTGTCAGGGTGCTTACGTAAACCTTCACATATAATAGTTAAAAGCGCATAAATATTAACATTAGTGCTCAACTGCATCATTTTTAAAGAATACATATTTCAAACTCACCTTGTCTCATAAAGTGCTTTGAGTATTAATGTTTACTTTTTTAGATCATCAACTTGTCCGTAAAATGCCCGTATTCAAATTCACCGATGCCTTATATAATTTAAGATATTGGAATTGGAGCTGAAGTGTGAAAGTATAATTCTTTTTCTAGTATGACCAACTGGCTAATCTTAATGGCAGATCTGAGGGACACGCTTTAAATTTACAAATTAAATTAAAGGTCGCAAGTGCGATATCCCGAAACCAATTTTCTTGGGCGGAATTTCCTTTCAAATTTTTCTTCCTGGGCTTAAAATCTAATTCCGTGCATTCATTTTACGAAAACATGACCGATGATTGAGATGAATGAAATATGACGGTAATGGACATTTCGAGTAATCAGGCTCCGAACGCTACTCTTCAATTTCGTACGGAATAATCGAACTACTTTGTTGCGTACGTCGGACGACGAATCAGCAGACCGCATATTCCTCAATATCATTGGGGATTTCCGTCAGAAAAAGCGGCGGTGGAAGGTGCGAGGAAAATTATTGCTCTCTCGCTCCCTTGGCATCGCTCTAATTTTCGGTCCAGAGGTGGAACGGGCGGGAGAGAAAGAGAGACGAGAACACGCGCCTTCGAGCTGCTTCGGCGTGAGAGACGCACCGAGAAGAGAAGGCGCCGAACGTAAAACGGACAAGCGTTAAGATATATGTAGACACGTGGATGCCGTAGAGCCGTCTAAGCCGCAGAAACCGCAAAGCAGAGAGAGACGGAGGAAGCGCGCATCCTTTTCGGCTCGCTCGAACTACACGGACATGCAGAAAGCGACGCAACGCCGCCGATCTCCGACTGACACACCCCCGCACACAAATCTAATTAATTTATATCCCGAAGGAAAGAGGCGCCACCGATGGTCCGACGCGACGCGTGTTTGCTTCGCTGTTGTGTGGAATGGACGAAAAGAAGTGGAGAAAAAATAAGGCTCGAGTGGGAGGAGAAAGAGGGCCCGCGTTGGCCCGGTTCAACCTCTCTATACACGTAAAATTCGTGGGCACGTTGTGCAGGCGAATGCGATTTGCCTTTGTGGATCCGACCCAATAACCACCTTGACTGCCTTGTAGCTTTGTCAGTTTTCTTTTGTTTGGCTATGTGGAGGAGCTGTAAATATATATTTTGATGAAATAAATAGCTTTACGCTCAGCCTCGGATTGTGATGAATTTTTAGCGATCTTTTAAGGCCACTTATTAGCTGGAACACACGCTTTACACTATCGCGTGTATATTAACGCCATGTATATCAAGCTTCATCCATCGAGTGCAACTAAGTTTCCTTAAATAGTAAAAAGCTTTTCATTCTGATTATTCGGTATCATCTTTTCGTATTTCATTTGCGATTAATGGGAGGCCCATTGTCAATTATAGGTTTTAAAAACTTTCATCTGTTACGTTAATGTACTGGACGCTTTAAAGATTAATTGTATACCAAGGAGAGACGCAAACAAATGAGTTTTCTTTTTGTGTTATGTACTTTAGTTTTACACTCATTTGGAGTTGCAGTTAATAGACCAAGGATGTTAGCCAAAATCAGACCTGTACTGCGATGGTTCGGAAAATTATTAACATTTTTGTAAAACTTTCATCCGTTACATTAATGTACTGGACGCTTTAAAGATTAATTGTATACCAAGAAGAGACGCAAACAGATTGGTTTTCTTTTTGTGTTATGTACTTTAGTTTCACACTCATTTGGAGTTGCAGTTAATAGACCAAGGATGTTAGCCAAAATCAGACCTGTACTGCGATGGTTCGGACAATTATTAACATTTTTCCAAAATATTCAAAGGCTAAGTAAATTTTAATTTATTCGGAATAATTGGTTATAATCAAATACATATTTATTAAACGTAAGTATTGTTGATAAATCAGTATTAAAATGTTCGAATCGTTGTCAGTGTTTCAAAAAGAATAATAATACCGAAAGCGTAAAAACCACAAAAATGGAGACATACTTCAGTACTAGTTGTATAAATGATTAAAGGTAGTTTTGCGATTGCTCACAACTTAATTAGTTAACAATAACGAATGATTTACAGTATGCTATCTTTCTCACGACAATGGTTATTCGTTGCTATAAGTAAAAACAGCTCGTTTTAAGGAAAACATAGTAATCGTACTTATTCTCGTACCAATTTTCGACAACTGAAATTCGTCAAATTGCAGCAACTCAAGCAGTCGTAACGGAATCGTTATACTGCTTAGTCCAAAAGACGCAATTTACGCTTAAATGTGCCTCGGTCATGTAACTAAAGTCATTCGAGACAACGAACTAAGTGTACCGCTCGCGTTAAAAATGCTGTACAAGTGTGCGTAAATCACAAGAGCCAGCTAATCCAGAAGAAGAGAGCAAACACAAGCCTAATAATTATAATTGGTTTAAATACGCCAAGAAAAGAAGAATGAACTGGAGAGTGAGAGAGATAGTGGGAGTACTAGAGGTGAAGGGGAGAGACAGGAATTGGTTCGAGAAGTGCCTTCTTATGAGAGTATACTATACTACTACTGAGAGTAAGCGAGCCAACGCGTTTACGTGTTTCGTAAAAGTTCTTCAATGCTATTAGTTCATTATTTTTAACAAATTAAAAACTCGAATTTTTAACTAACAATGTTGGTTTTTAATTGAAAGTAATATAAAAAATTAAGTTAGAAATAAATTAAAAAATAGTTTAAAATCTTAGAAAGATTTTAACTATTGTTAACATTATATTATAATACCAATAATAATTTGTAATTTCAAAATTTCCATTGACTTTACGTATCGGTGTATTTATCTCTAATTAAATTAACATTCGATGCATTATTTTTAAGTAAAAAGCAAAGGGAATAATTTTCATCCTTGAAATTGAATTATCGTGATTAGTGGAGCAGTAAAGTATGGCCAATTTATGTATAAAAATATAAATGGATTAGTGGTTTTAGTTTTACGTAAAACATAACCTTTCAAAACGAACTTCTATAAACTTTTCAGAGTTACTTGCGTGCGCTTTTAGTTGGCAAATGTGAAAATAATTTTTGCAACAAAAAGCTATAGAATAATTTTTGCAATCCCTTGAATTACTTTACGAAATGTATTCCAGCATAACTCTATAGGAATTACGAAAGCAGAATGATAAACGGAATAAAAAGGGGGCGGCCACGTAAAAAGACGAGCAGAGGCGTAGTGCGAGGCTCGGGTCGATTAAGCCGTCGCTCAGAAAATCCGCGCGCAGTTGTCCGCCATTAGTGGTTTCCCTCCTCTGGCTGGTTACCCTTGCAGTGTCCTGGTTGACTAAGGGGAGAACCTGAACTTTGCACCTGCAAATTGCAACGTCGCCGCCACTGGCACCGCATAACCGCGAGCGCGTGTTCGCGACCTGCTGAGGTTTTGCGTGTTTTGTGTGCGTGTGTGTGTGTCGGACGATTGGATGAGAATACCTGGCGTTGACGAATGCAAGGGTAATAAGGGGAATCGTTACATAAGTAAATTCAGTAAGTTGTAGCTACTTTTCATAGGGTTGGAGTGGCTACTACAATACTTCCGTTTCTTCATTTCCGTCCTTCTTTTTGAATCATTAATGACGAATCTGCGCTTAGGTCTTGTAAATTAAATATGATAGATTTACTTCTTGAGTAAGTCGCGATCGATTCTTTTTTTCGAGAAGTATATGCATTTATAATATCTCATTAATTTTCTCGACTGAAAGTGATATTTGACCAATTATTTAACAAGGATAACGAGAGTATTTTTGAAAAATCAATAGAGAAATTTGGGTTACTGCTAATGTTCTGATCGGTACTTTTTGACTGAAATAATTTAGCCCTATAAAGACAATTAAAGCAGCAAATGCAAATTAATTTTGCATTCACTGCGTTATATTTCTTGTTCTCGACATTCATTTAATGAAACTTAATGAAAATAAGTGTACATCTCAAGAATTGTATCTTCTCATTGGTTCTTAATTAAATAATTAAATAAATACTTCACTTTACTTGATAAGAATACACTTAACAAGAATAAATGTGCCTGAGTTTTGATTTTTTAAGTAAATCAACAAAAATTCTTTTTTTTTAATTTGAAATTTTGGTATTTATAGTACACCACAAGTTTTGACTTCCCAAATATTTGATCTTTTTTATGACCTTTTCGCTCACACTACTGCTTACGTCCGTAGAATTGTAAATGTCTTTTCTTTTTTTTTGATATTATAAATAATATTAAAATATCAAAATTTTTAACTCTATTTTAAGAAATGAGAAATTATTTTTTTAAGATATAAATGCGTGTAATCGAAATAAATATTATTTATCTTTACCGACTTCTTTTCTCCTTACATTTTATTATTTTTGATTTTATTATTTATTGATTTTTAACGTGAGCTACATTTCTTTTTTGCTCATTTACGATAAAAACTATAATTCAGATGAATATTATCCTTTTTATTTATGTAAAGTACGTTATTAGTTAAAAGGGGAAAAATAAAATCAGGCTTTTTGCGCTTATAAATTTAGCTTTTCAAATATTTTTCATTGAATATTTCTTCGGTTAACATTACAACTTTATTCAAAGAACGTATATCTGCCATCTTTTACAAAAAAAATTTTTGTTTAGTCAAATTGGAAAGAAAAAGGTTTTGTTAGTACTAATTGTTGAAGATCCTTGCAATAACAAATGAAACTCTAATTAAAAATTTGCAAAATTAAATGACGCACTGATTCTTGTTGAATAAAGTTTAAATATAAATTTTTCAAAGTAGGCTATGTTGAAAGTCTGTAAATATTCAGCGTACATAGCTGTGCAATTTTGTTCGAGGGGCAATTGAATTCTTGCTAAGATGTTGCGAATTCATGGGTTCGCACAACCCAAAGGTACCGTGAATGAAGACATCATCCCAAGCTCTGAGGCAATAACGTTATGCAGTGATGATTTTTTGAGACACTCTTAGTCAAGATAATATTTTAATTTATACCATAGATCGTGAAATGCGTGATAAAAAATCTCGTATATATGCGTGAGAGCGAACATGCATGACGAATTTTTTGCAAATGCATGTACATACATATGCTGTACAAGCGACGCCTATGCAGCTTTTTAACGAGTAGCGTGTAATTAGGAAAATTACGTAGCTATTTTGAAAGTCATATTTATATTGGTTTTCATGGTTTGCCTTTCTTTCTTCGTTTACTTTTTTGTTCTCCTTTTTAAATTAAAATCTACGACAGTCAGAGAAACGTATCACATCGATACATTTGTATAATATTGTACATGCTAATTATTAAAGTATTTCGCAATTACACGCGTACAAATTTTTTTTCCATTGCATATCTTAATAATTACGATACGGCTGTTATTAATAAAAATATGTAGATAATTATTTTGAAAAACACATACAAATAGTTCGATAACATCACTTGGCAGAATACTTAATTTTTTCCCATTAAAAGTATGAATAAGTACTGCGATTAAAATAGTTTAATTTATGCATGAACAAACTGTCGCATTAATCAACAGCTTTAACTCTTAAATAATCGTATTCTCTTTTAATTTAGGATGTTGCGTATCAAGCATACTAATCATACTTATATCGAATTATAAATAAACTAAGGCATCGACCGTTAAGTAATAAATCCAAAGAACCGACATGCCAGGAGTGTTTTATATTCTGACTAAATACTCCAGTTTGATTAATCTCGTTTTACTAAAGTTACATAAGTGCAACACAACTTCTCAGAGTTATCAACGAGCATTAGCTTGATGTACAAGTTTAGCGAACATCAGCGACAGAGAAAAGAAAACGAGAGCTAGACTTCTTGTACGCGCCGACTCGCAAATGATTTATCCGGAGTGAATTTATTCATTGGTATGTAAAATGGCCTGTCTTCGTGACATAAATCTCGGCCGTGTCGTGTACATCCGCGAGTCAAGAGGAAGAGGGAACCAATGCGAGGCTTATGAATTCCAAACGTGTGCGCGCGCACGTGCACAACATCTACGCGCGAAAAATACCACATTTCGAAGAATAACTTCACCCAGCGAATAATTTATGTTGCGCGCGAGTCCCTCGATACGCTGGATTAAGGTTTTATATTCGATGCAACGTACGAAGGTGTATTATGACAAAACCATCACTTTGCAACAGCGTTCACCGATCCATTCGTAATCGGTGTGGCCATTTTTGGAAAGTTGATTATAAATGTTTTTCTTTTGTAATATTCAAAGATGACCGCCAATAAATTGTTAGGAACTTAATGGTTTAATTATAATATGGACATTTAACTTTTTTATGCAGTCACGTAAAATGAAAATGAATGAAAAAACTGCCATTAGTTACGGTGAAATTTTTTATCGTTAACAAGTTTTAAATATATTGTGGTTAATCTCCCGAACGTAAAGAAAACGCAGAAACTGATTCTTTTACACTGTATTAAACTTGTTTTTAATAATTGAAAGTCTCAATTGTCCAATAAATAAGTTCGATTATTAAATCGAACTAACCACGTGAATTCTAGAAGTTTGACTTATTGAAAATGCAAATGTACCACGCATATTAAACAAAGGTATAATAATTCTTGAATACGTATCTTAAAATTTTATCCTCTGCTGCTCCTTAACTTTAATGTTAACCACTTACTCTGACCATTAAATTGACTAATCAAAACTTTTCTCAGTACTGATTAAAAAAACATAACATTTACAAAGCTTCGAAAATTAACATGTCAGAGTCATCTTTATAACACGCAGTCACGCTATGTAGCCACTAAAAACATATAATTTCACTTATAATTTCAAATTTTACGAAACTACCCGTTCAAACACAAATGTCTAAAAGCACGATAAAGTACGGTGCAAAGGTTACGCCGACGCTTAAGGTATAACCAATATAGATCTACACACAGAGCTTCAGAAGAGCGATCGATAGAGCTTGTACGATTGCCCAAATAATTTTCAATCGAGCCAGAAAATATGCGATATAGCAGAGTACACTAAGTGGAAAATCGGTTCCGATCTTCCTTTACGGCAAGATTCAACTTGATGGATGCCGGAAAAGACGAGAAAAGGGTGATTATTACGGTGCTTGGTAAATAAAATGAGAATGAAAAAACGCAGGGAGTATGAGAGTACGAGAGAGAAGGAGACGAAAGATAATAAAAAAAGACTTGGCGTTTTATAATGTGGGCTGCTGTACTTGCAGCGTAGACTGGAAGCCGTTCGTTTCGTAATCACCACAGAGATCATTTTCTGCACGACTGCCCGGGAAATTAGATCAGCTCTACCTCTTATCCCAATAGTTCGAAGAGAGTACTCGCTAATACATGTACGAGCATGTGGTGTACTCTCTATCGTTCTTTCTCTTTTTTCTTTTTCCAGTACGTACGAACGTGCTCTAGTCGCAATATCTCTCTTTCTCCGTGCCCGTTTATCTAATAATCTTTGTAGTTCCACTCTATCCGCATAATTGCGTATATTACCATTTTTAACCACTAAAGGCTATTATTAAAAAATGTATTTAAACTTATTTATTTTTGTCAGACTTCTACGGTAGAGAGTTGCTGTTTAAAATTGGCATCTTCTACGTATTTTCTCCGTATTTTTAATTTTATATTGCTAGGAGAATTATTTTTAAGATTATGTGAACCATTTTTAGCAACATTTACTATATGAATTATTGCGAAAAGAATATATTTATAACTGCTTTCGACCCAATACAACAATGTACTGATCTCGACGCGAAACTTTTAATAAAAGATGCGAAGATACAACGAGTAATATAGAGTTTTGTGATTTCGAATACAGATAATTCGTCAAGCATAATAAAACTGATGAATGCAATGCGAATTCATCCCTTTTAAAATTTTAAAATTTTATCAGCCTATTGCAAAACTATAAATGAGAAAGTTACTGGAATAAATAAGAATATAAAAATATTGGTGTAGCCACTGGGCAAATAGTTAGAAAATAATTTTCTTATTTTCTAACTTAGCGATTCGCTCATTGAGGTTTGATTCTTTGTGTAAATGAATAAATTATTTCCAAAGAAATAATATTTTATGATAATTAACTTTACGATAACGTTAAGTCCTAATGTAAATTTTACTTGCTCGATAAAAAGAAGAAGAAAAGTGATGAAATGAAAAATAATTTCATATAAAAGATTCCAATTAAAATATTATTTTCTGGATTAATTTTTATAACTTTATCTTTCTATCATCATATTTGTATCCTCATAAGCTCTTCGCTACATCCATTATATCACTAAAAAACAATTTCGACGAGGCACTTAAAAATTTTAAATTTCTATTTTTCGGAAACTTATTTTACATTCGAAAGTTCTGATAAACTTTCATATGAAATATCTTTAATTAAACTAATTTCGATATTACAAACCAGCGTCGATATATAACTCGACATTTGCTTACCAACACAAGCTTTTAAAAGAACCTTCCTTTTTCTCTCGTTTCGCGATGAACGGTAGTTGGTTAGTGTGTATGCGTGATCAATGATTGACAAAAATTTTTTCGCTCGGCCACTTATCTACACATCTATCGCTTACCAACAAACACAGGCATCCGCGAACTCCTTGCACGCGTTAGGAAATTCAAGCGAAGTTGAATTGCCCGAACGCTGAACAACCGTAGATGCGTGTCAGAGATGAGTTTGTGCGATCGCATGCAGACTCGTTGCACGTGTACATACATGCATACGTACCACCTATACGTTCTCACACGCGTACCACTCACTTTTTATATATAATATCCCATCCTTGGATTTTTCCTTGCGTCGCGCCTTCGATAATTTAGTAATTAGCATTCGCGCGATGAGGTGCTTTTCTGCCCCGTGGGATTTTAAACTTGCTGTGGCGCCGATTTTCCATTAATGAGCCTTTAAAGAGTCGATTTCCTTAGATTTTCAGTTTTTGTTACTTCTTTCAGCAAGAAAGTGGCCACTTCCTTGGACCGTTACGCGCCGTTTACATTTTATCATGAGCTTGCTTTCGTTCAAACCGCTGAATTCCGTTATCGGAGTTCGATGAGCATCGGAGATTCACTTGTTTTGTTTTGTTTTTTTGTTTTTTTTTTTTTTTCGTTTATAAATCTTTCTCAATACTGCGATTTTGCAGTAGAAATATGAAAAAAAAACCTCGTTTCGTTAAGCTGCTGTATAACTTGTTTTCATTTAATAATTTAATTATTGGCTTGACGTTACTTAAAATTTACATAAAAATTATGATCCAAATATATCTAAATTTATCTCAATATAATAAGTACTGATTTTTCGATGAGAATGACAAACGCAATATGAATACGTTTTAATTCTGAGATGAAGGTTAATTTGCGGTTTACAATTTTTCTTAATAGAAAGTCTGCTTCGACTCTCAATTTTAGAATGTGTGTTCTGTTGAAGTAAAGATGAATTATGTATTCGAATTTTATCATCATATTTGTGTATGATTAAAATTAATTTACGAGTACTATCTAAAAAATGAAATTTTGTTTTAAGAATTAAAAATTAATTTAATTGGAATTTAATAAATATGTGTACAAATTAATATAAAGCGATATTTTTCTTACCCTTGCATTACGGATGCCTAAAGTAGGGTATAAAAGATGAGGAAACGTATAATATTCAAAATAGTTATCGATAATATCTGTACGCAGTTACAGCAAAATTTTTATGTGAATAAAGCTTTACATGTTGCCAATAAATTAATAGCTGAACATGTAAACGAACATTAATAAAATTTTTGGTCTTTAAATAAATAAACGAATGATTTTTCAGTTCTTGCAAATGTTAATAAGCGTGGGCGATGAATGAAAATGCTTACTTTTTCAAATCGGTAATCGTCATTGTTGTAAACAGCCAGATTTTTAACAGCACTTTGCAGTCATCAGTGCTGCAACGTTTAACGACAAAATTGCAGCGCTTATGCTTATTTGTCATACTGAGGTCAAAAAAGAATGAGCCATTGGAAATTAAAAACTGCTCGATTTACTAATTAAAATAGGCGCAGCGCTTTTTAAAGAACAAATGCATTTTGTTTAATATTAACAAATTGATGCTTTACAACAATCAGCTTCATTACGTCTAGTCTAAGAATATTTGTATTTTAATAAAGGAGTAAAATTAATACCCAGTAATAAATAGCGCTACATAAATTTCATTCTCGTATTTTATCATGTGTACCTCGTATATTGACACGTATTAACTAATAATATCCAATTATTTAACCGCAAATATTCAATGAACTTAATAAGAATTCCTTGCGCTACTTATACGCATAATACATTTACGTTAGAATACAGTTTACACTCGATATTTTACTTTTACTCCTAATTGTAGTAAAATTGCAAGATATTATCTCGCGATAGAAGATCATCTTATATAGAATAAGCATTCGTTTTCAACGCGATAAAAATGTTTTGAAAAGAAACTGAAAATAAATGAAACACATAGTTGATTGTACCTAAAAGAACGGTATAAAGAACGTCTGGATATTGAGTTTCGATTAATGCATATAATCGAATTCCGAAATCCGAATGCATTAGCGGTGTATTATTTTTTAAAAGCGCTAAATGTGCACATTGTACAATTAAATTGCGATAATATCGAGTGAGAATGGCATAAACCTATAATTTCTCACATGCTTCTAGTTTCTAAACTCACGACGATCCTGGAAATGGAAGACATGGAAATTTCACTTCCAATTCCGCTTGAGAGTTTAATTTCAACATTATCGGACCTAATACCTTATACGTTTCGGTAAAAGGTTGAAAATCGCGTAGCACTTCGTGAGTAAAAAAACCATTGGTCTCGTGAAAGAAAAATCTGTATCGGTTGGTCTTGCAAAAAAGAGAGAGATTCCTTTGAAAAATACGAGCCCCTGATCGATGACCTTCGTTATATAGCACTTGCGGCGCACATTATACATAAGGTAATATCGGCGGCATTTACGATGGAAACACGTACATAGCTGGGCTACATCGTCACGCCAGGTTCGCTTTCAGCGCGCGTGCGTCTTCCCTCGTTTATTTTCGCTCTCCTCGTCGTCATCCTTGTACGCGTCTCGATTATAAGCCTTGCTGTTCGGAAATTAACGCGAGATAAGGGAACTTCATTCGTGAAAAATCAGCGTCTTATTTAATGTTCTCCTTTACCGTATATTACGAAATTCGTTTATTTTCATCGATTTTGCTTATCGATAGCTGTATTACATTCTCCTTTTGGAAATCTTCAATTTTTATTACTTATAAATTTCGCGAATTGGTCTATTTCTTGCTGTTAAAGACCTTGTTCCGATCGGTCTATCGGTAATTTTACGCGCGAATTCATTAAAGTTTTTTATGCCAAAGTGAAAGCTATGGTTGATCGGCCGACCCATTAGATTATGCGATGTAGTTACTGGATTTTCTATCCTCGCAAAAAATTTTCTATTTATTAGCATATTTATCGGTTCTTCAAGTGGAAATAATTAGCTTCCTTCGATTACTATATTTCTCTAAAGAGTGTTTACACGGTACAAAATTAAGGCTATTAATTTTATATAATTGGTTTTTTCATAGATTTTATCGAGCAGTCGGTAAAAGTCTATTCCGAGCTGTTTTCCAAAAACCTGAATTTTTATAGAGGGCACTAAATTTTAGCGTAACCTATTTGTAACCAGAATAGCATTGTTGCTGTTGTTGTTGTTGTTGTCGTTGCAATCTCAAATAAACAATCGCACCCCCTGAGTTTATCACGTGAAATTGCTTCGCTTGTGTTGCAACATATTCTCGTTTACGTTACCTTTCTTCAACAACGAACGTCTCGCCGATAATACGCACATTGCGCAACATCGCGTGATTAGAAGAAACCAATTGAGCAAGAATTCACAGGATCCCTGCGACTCCAGCCTTGACAATACAAAAGCTGTTTAAGCGATCATCGCGCGGAGGTATACGTCCAGAGGCTCTTGAAAAGCGCCTCGCGTTCGTCCCATTTTGAAGCGCAGCGTAGTCCAACCTTGTCCATTGCCTCCTCCTCAAGGGGCGAGAAGCGTGCAAGATACGGCCAGGCGGATACAAAGAGGAGAGAAAGATGGAGGGCGAAATAAAGATTAGAGAAGGAAGGTTGGTGAGCGAAAGGGGGAATAGCGAGAGGGACCCGCACGAGAATAAGAAGGGCAGATACGGGGAGTGAGATAAAAGAGAGAAAGAGAAAGAGAAAGAAGAGCGAGTGAGTGAGTGAGAGAGAGAGAGATAGATAGAGAGAGAGAGAGAGAGAGAGAGTTTTGGCTTTACTTTTCACTCGGGCTTCTCACTGGCGCACTCCGTCTCGCTCGGGCCGGGTGTAATCGGTTCCTCGAAGCCGGGGCTCATTATCGACCCGTCGGCCTAGCAATTACCTGCGAAACCTCGACTCGCGCCAAGCCAGTCCAGTGTACAACATGCCCCGTTTCGCGTATACGGCTTCCCCCCAGTTTCGCGGTCGTCCCGCGTCACCCAAAAACTTCCGAGGTGCGGGCATTTTTTCCTTGGTCGCCGGGTTCCATCATCGGCAAACTAAAGCGACCGCTGAGTTGGTGATGCCGCCCTCGTTCGCCGTTGATTGTACGCGACGCGACGACTCTATTCGAGTGGCCTGGACTGTACAAATTGTCGGTTACTTTTTTATCGGTATTACGCTTATTAATAATAGCAATTGGATCGTCGAGGATTTGCTTGTAATTGTATTGGTTGCGAACAATGTTTTGTACATGTATTCCGGATATTTGACAGACTTATCTTCTCGAATGCCTGATCTAACTCTATTCTTAAAGGCATGTAGGAACGAATGTTGCCAAGCTGCTTAAACAATGTTAGAAAGTGAACCGCATAATTAATTAAATAATACGCCTGTGTACCTAATTTCTATTTGCATTTCTATTGTATTAGCATGCAAATCTGAATTAAAGCAGTTATCGTTTTGTTATTGTGGACAAGGTTATTCGTTTGTAAAATATCGTTTATCCTTGTTTCACTTATTTTTCACGAGTACTTTTAATCTATCGATAGAATCAAGGTAGTAGATCAGACTGGTTATGCAGAAATCGAAATAGAAATGCACAACCATCAACAACGTGTACCCCAAGCTTCCGTTTTATAAACAGAAAAGAATTATTACTAATGTCGTTGAACATACGGGAAGAAAATTGAGTAAAATTGTTTTTAGTGTACAGGAGGTACATTGTACGTAATAAAAAAATGCATTTTTAAGTATTTGCATACATAAATGTTGCAGTCGTTATAACACTACCAATTAGATTTCACATTTTCACCAAATTACATCCGTGAAAAAGGTATGATGTATTTAATGATAGCGTATATATTCAACATATTATCGATACAATATCTTGCTCGTAATATCTTTCGTTGTAATTTCAGTAAAATGTAAAGTTTACTTAATTTCTGAGTAAAATATCTCAAGCCGACACTACAAAACACTATATAATCTACGAGCGCTGTAAGCACTCCGGAGATTCGTCAAAAGAAAAAGAAAGAAAAAAAAAAAAAAAAAGAAAAAGGCATAAATAATTTTCGTATTTGATGTTACATCGTTTCTAAATGACCTGCACTTACATTCTTATAAAAATAACCGAATGGTCTGCATCCATCACGCAACGTGCGAATGCCACGTTGCCAGAAAAATTCCTCGGAGGGATGAAGTAAATGGAGCGCAGAAAATGACAAGATGAGTTTCTTCGATACAAGATAAGAGTAGGGAGAAATAAAGCAAGAGTGGGAGCGCTGGATCTGGGAAAGATAATTAGCGTGAGCCCTCGCGAGTCGCGAGTACGCGATAATTACGGGCTTTGCTCTGACGACGTTCAGAGGAGCAAAAGGAGAGTCGACCGAGATACGAGGAATTTCACTCTCTCGGCTTTCGCACCGAGTAAAGAAGACGAGGAGGAAAAATCGTTGCGACCACCGATTTACGCGCACCGCTTGTTGCCCTGGTCAATCGCATCCGATTTCTAATTTAGCCGTTTACGGAATTCTGTACTCGATAGCTTATGCTCATCTTATTTCTTCGGAGATTTTCGATTTCTTTTCTTATAATAATTTTGTTAAACTTTATTCGAATTGCTGATTGTAAATTATTTGCTTTTCTCTTACAAACTACACTTTAAGCCTAATGGGAATATAAAGTAAAGCGCATGCCCCGCAAGTCCGTATTTTATTTAAGAAGATGAATTATAGTAATAAGAGCTGTCTAATTTTCAAAAGAAGTACTTTCTTTTTCACGCGTTATCGTGAAAAAGGCAACTCAATTTGTGTGTAATACATGCACATGCACGCAATTAATTTCGTGTTATTTATTAAAACATGCATTGATTCAACACTATTATATCAAAATATCTTTAAGTATTTACACCATTGGCGTACCCATTCATATGCTTACTAATATCGAGACAAAGAATTATTATTTGTTTTTTAATCGATCAGCTAACTGATTAATTAACGTGTGTTCCTATTAACATAAATGTTAGCCACAACTATAATGGTCTTTTGATTTTTATGTGTTACAGCATTAATGTAAACAAGAGATTTATTATTTAGGAAAAAATGGATCATAAATCAAACCGTAATCTTAAATAAGATCGCCGAAAATCACAAGCTATTACGGAAAAATGGACGAATATTTGTGATTTCTAAGTGATCTCGGGAAAATGTAAACGCAAAGCTTGTGCGTGCCTAACCATTATCGCGTCCCCTTAAAAAAGAAAAAACGAAAAGGGAGTGTGTACTCGTGGAAGGAGTTTGTAATTACAATGATAGAGAACGTGCGCGATTCGTACGTATCGCATACGACAAGAGTCACGGAAGGTCAAAGAAACAGTCGCGAGACACGACAGGCGTCTACGGATCCAACCCGTGTAATGGTGTAATGGTGGATGACAATTTCAAGCTGCACTGCAAGGAAATTATAATTTATCGCAGCTGTTTTGATGATTTATGCGCCTAGAAATAGTCGAATGCGAAACTCGGCGATTATTCTTCAGAACCTTGTTGCTTCATGTGAAAATATGTACCTCGAGATAAAATATATCGAGTAATCGAAAATTATGAAAATCGCGTGTCTTTGGTAATTTTTGTTTAAGAGTCAGGTAAGCAGGTATGGGAAATTAGTTGAAATTTTTTCAGCCCAAATTAAAAGAAATTTATTTTTCATCGGAAAGCATCGCAAGCCTTTCGGTCACTTCGCATATTTTCAATTTTCTATTAAGAAAATTACTCAACATAAAGTATTTCATCGTATCTAGTTCTAGAAGGATTCTCCAGACTCTTCGTATCGTTCGTATTATGAATCACAATATCTTACACAGTGCAAGAACTCTTTTAATAGTACGGTAGTCTCATTATAAACATGAGTGTTCATATAAAATTAAAGTTCCTACAATTAAAAAGCTCTCGTTCGACATTTTCTCACCATTCAACGTATTATCTTGTATAACTAATAAATGGATTTTGAAATTTGAAATAACTAATATTTTTTATTTACCAACGCTAGGAATCGCCTCTACCGCGCATCAGTTTCTAATCTTTGTAGGATAAATTGCAGAACTCAGAATTATTATTTTACAATTATTTGAATCAATTATTTTACACAGTATTGTGCTTTATCTGGAGTACTTTTAATTAAATATGATTATTGTTCGATTGGTATCTTAATTCTTTTAATGAAAGTATTACATAAGCTTTCCCCATTCGGAAGAGGTGAGACCGTTTGGACATGCAGCCACAATCGTAAGTCTGGGATCGACAGATGGTCAAAGATTGCCCTCTTCCCGTCCTTAATGTGGTCTCTAACTTTCGAATTTCAGTTTACTCGAAAAAATTAAGTTTTTCTTTCTTTTTTTTCATTTTTTTCTCTTTTTTTCTTTATGTAGAGCAGAAAAGGCGAATGGCTTTTTACAATTTCAAAACGTGAAAACAGACAGTCCATTACTCTTAGCATTTCCATATTTTAATAAGTTTTTCTTTTAATGAACGTAGTGGAAGTTTCAAAGGCTGCAGTTTCAGGTGTTTATTCATTAAATACGTTTCTTCTAATTATAAAATTAAATGTTTGCTGCTAGCTGAAAGTGTCATTACTATTATTAATTCGAAAACTAATAATTTCCGAAAGCATTCAGCTGCAAAGATTTATAATTTTACTCGGACTATGAAAAATATCAAACAACGATAGTATTTTACTATTATTTATTAAAGAATTTTGGAGTTGTTAAAAATTTTTATTATAAAAAGATGCAAATTAGTTGTATACAAATTATGATGTAAAGTACCAATTTATGCATTTTATAATTGTTTATATATAGTCAAATATCACGTACTAATAAACTAAAATTGGCAAATTTTTTAATTTTATCAACAAGGACGTTGGAGCTTTTCAGATCTGTGATTATCGAAAATGTTATGAAATATTTAATAGAACATTTCACATTATAGAACGTTTCTAACACCCTAAAAATTTTACTACCTGAATAATTTAATCAGCCGAATTTGAATTTTAAATCCGAAAATTGATGCTTTAATGCTTGGTCGTTAAAATGATAATTTTAATTCCTTGTGATGAGATTTAGATCATAATAATTCGATAAGACTTCCATGTATGCAGAAAATATTTTCCCCAAAATTTTAGTAGTTTTAATTAATTGACGCGTATTTTAACGGTATTCCAACAATGAACGTGCCGAATCTAATAGAACTTAATGTAATAAAAACGCATTCATTCGGTATAGCTACGATGGTAATAAAAATGTTTAGGTGTTTCTAATTATTTTTTCCTTAATATAGTCTCATGTAGAATTCTGCTCAGTTAAAATGCAATGATAAAATATTCTAGAGATATAAAATTTATTATTATTTCTGAAATTTTAAATAATTAATCCAAAAGTACCTTTATCCTGCTAAAAATCAATGTAATCCGTACCTCATTTTTTAAATAATTTAATTACAGAGTATCAATTCGTAAATATTAGAATTAGAAAAATAACACGGAAAACCTAAAACTTCGATAAAAAATAATTGTATACATTACAACGTGTAAAGTTTCATTGCATAATTACATTTTAAAAGAATACAAAATATCTCAATGCACAACATATTCACATGGTGTGTGCGCGCGCGTGTGTAATCTCTACATAGTGACGGCACTTGTAGAAATATCAAGGGTATATTCATTTGTTAATTTTCTTATTCGAAGCAAGATTCATTTAATCAGCCATGGATACTCTAAACAATTATATTTATTACGTTCTTTTCTGCAAAGAATTAAATATTAAAAAAGTTTTTAAATGAAAACTAATTTTAAATGTTAAATTGGCATAAATATTAAAAACAAATTAGATAAACGTTATGATAAGTATTATCACAATGACATTGAATTTAATATATACGTTAGAAAAATTTCAATTAGCGTAGATATTTTTGACACGACTTTTGAAGCAAGAATGGCATTGAACGTTGCACACCGTAGGTTAAGTTACAACTGTAGAAATTACTCATAAAATTCATAATATGGTAATTGTCTTGAGAAAATGTAAGGTATATGAAGTTAGTTAGTAAGCTAACAAGCATCCGAATGATGTGACCATTTAAATAATAGAGTAAAGTGAATCTAAAATGTACATAAAACGTAAAATAAAATGAATAGCAAAGTGGATATTAAAAACACGATTTAAAGATATATATAGTCTCGTTCTAAGTGATCTGAGTCTTATCTCATGAAAGAGAAACGAAGACTTTGTGTACCTCTCAAAAAGACAGAGAACTAAGATAATAAAATTCATTCAATAAATTTTATAAATTTTTTGCTTTTCTAAAACTTTATTCCAAGGGTTTGTACGATGCTAAAGCATCTATTGGATATGTCCTCGAATGTAAAATACGCTCACCATTAAGCGGGATATATTTAAATAATATGTGTGACTTTAGGTTACGGTTTTTAAAATCTCTGTCTTACTGGCCATCTAGAGCAAGAGTTCATCAGTCATCAATTGTCTAGTGGCTTTAAGAACCCCCCACAATGCATGCAGGTATTGCGAAATTACGATCTTTTTGTGAGTGCGAGGTAACGAGTTTTCAGATCTTCAAGCACCTTTAAGTAAAAGTCACAGATACACTTTTAGACTCGATTTTCAGATTTTCTGAAGCGGTTTTCTGGACTCCTGAACTGCATTGTCAAAGACGCAGACTATTCTTCTGAAGGTCTACGATATTCAGTTTCACTAATAGGCATAATGTTTCTTGGCTATTTAAATATGACGAATGACCTCAAATTAGCACAGATTATCATTTTGATTTACGTCGCTGACTGTAGATCGATCGATATCCTCTGCAGGATTTGCTTATCGGATTTTAGTGTCAAGGACAGTATCTTGAAAACCATCTAGATGATACTATTCCGAGGAATGAGTGACAAGGGGTAAAAGTTTTTGAACTTTGGGCATCGTAATAAGAGGCAGACGAAATGTACTATACCGATGGTCATGTTCTACAATCTTAGGTTATTTGCCATTTTTTAGTTCACTTTACTTGATGCACACTTACGAGGGAGGCATTACACTTTATATATCTATTATGGGCTTCTTATAATAGCCAGAGCTCGTAAAAATTGACGTTAAGCTGGTTTTCTTTACTGCTCATGTTATTACTTATAATAATGTTTTAGAATTTCTTTTAATTATTGGTCATTATCAACATAAAGAAATGTTACACGAGAAAAAGCTTACATCAAGTAATTATCATTTAGTCTTGAATAGACCATTTTAGCAATGTAAACAATATCAACATCAGTTAAATGTTCTGAAATAAAAATTATTCTGAAAATTTGAGTTTTTAATTTTTGGGAAACCTACCGAACGACTCTTGTCTACTTTCTATACGTGTGAATAAATTAATAACACGATTGAAATACTAAGAAAGCTGATTCAAAACACTTTTTTACGTTTGCATATTAATACATTATTCTTATAAAAAAACTTCCGTACTTTTGATGGTGATTTATGCGCATACACATCAAGTGACTGAATTATAAATCGTAAACGATATATAAAACATATTTAAAAAATCCTCCCGAATAAAAGGAGCACGTATTAATAACACAGCCGATTTCTCGTCCTTTTAAAACGAGAGTCGAATAACAGATGTCTTTTACGATAAGTTATCTTATTTCAATTCGCTGATTCAAGAAACGTTAAGTTCGACAGAATTTAACGTATTTGCCGTACTTTTCACGCAAACAAAATTCACATGCGTTTGAGAAGCTTTGATAGTTATTAAAAAGTACGATCGTAGGCACGCAACAGCTTGACAACTAGTGCCTCATGAGTCGCAATGAATTTCATTATTTGGATCATTTTGCTCATATGTGTAGACGTTCAGTAGCGGACGCATTGAGCGTGTGCTACTAAAGCTCCAGTACAACGAAAATTCAAACGCAGGCTAAAGAGTTTGGAATTAATTGGGCTACAATGATGAGATGCGAGCGTAATATCACGCCGGTATCAAATTAGCCATCGCCATCACTGGAGGGGGAGGAAGGGTCGCGCGTTTCCGTGCGCGGAGCTCTGGAAAGCAATTAGATGTCATTAGGAGTGCATGCGAGCCAAGAGTCCGGATCTGCTTTGTTGAAGCGATAATTTTTATTGTTCTTTCCGGTAGGATTTCTCGGAAATCTGAGGAAATTCGCGATTCGACGACCCTTGAAGAAACACGGGCGAAACACACGAGGTGGGAAAATCTTTAATACTCCTGCTCTGCGTAAATGAGTGTAGGCTCTGGATAGTTTAACTTTATTTGGATGATCGAGAGGAGAAATGAATTTCACAAAGTTTATTCGTATTTGCTTTAGTAGTAATTAAGTAAAAATATGGAAATACCGACAACAATTGAAAGACTATTTTATTTGAAAGTCAACCAAATTATATAATCTAATGTAATAAATCTTGAAATTTGACAACCGTATTTTTATCGTTGAGATCCGTATGAATATTGACATTTAATTTGACGAGGATCAAGAAATTCATAAACGAACAAGATAGAGTTTTTTTTGGACATAATTATCTTCATGGTAATATCTCTGTCATTTGTATTGTCAGTCGAGGTATCGATGCAGTCGATGATTCGAATGCAGCAAGATCAATTATGTCAATTTACTATGACGTTTAAAATGCGTAGTTATTATGTAGTTGTATACACTGTTGCATTGAAAACAACATTTTTCACATCACTTTAATATTACATAAACATGATTTTACACCTCGACAGATTCATACGCCATCTTTCGATGTATTAATGTATCGCTTCAAACAGCATTAATTTCGTAGGCTTAGTATTTTGTCTTTTTTAACAATACGAGCATTACATTCTTTTAAATGCATGAAAAACAGTTAATTAAAAATTAGTCGTACGATAATTAGTAGAGTTAGAGGTTAAAATTAATTAAGGGTGATGTTAAAGTAAGTATTTTAAAAATTTTAAAATACCTAAAATTAAATATTATAGTTGCCTACAAGTTACTTAGTAGTACTTTGTATCTAGCTAACGCTGTATTATTTGTCAATTTGTGAAATGCACGCGAATCAAGAATAAATGAGTAGTGCGGTATAATCATTACGTTTTATTAAGTTGAAGCACAAAATGTATCGACTTTCAAATAAATGCGCATATTAAAATAGACATAATCAAGTTCAATCGAACAGTTTATATAAATTTTAACTAGCCTTTTCATTTGTCGCGGTGTAAGACATGTTTGGTTAAAATTGCATTGCATTGTATAACAAATGCAGATTTTTTAATTAGTGTAATTGCAATAATGTTATTCTTTAATTATTTTAACACTTTACAAGCCAATGAATAAATTGTAATTTGTAATGAAATACAGTTGAAAAAAGACAGCAATTACGTTCTACTTCTCTCACGTCATTGATGATTCAACTAACAGAACATTTGCATAATAACGTTTCGTTGTGGATATTATTTCTCTACTTGAAAGCATTTATTATACATTCCGTGACACAGACTTAGCTGAGATTTTTAAATTCACAAGCTATTAGTTTGCTCGAGTTTTGCTTCCGTTAAAGGACGAATTCTCTCACGCACGGTTCATCACTCCTGAAATTTCAGTCTTTCATAGGAATTAATAACTTTTTTCTATTCAAGGCTATTTGCAGTTTAATTGTGCCGCACGTCTGCAATTAGAGTGTAATTTTTTCTACGGATAAACGTAATTGAAGTTTTATTAAAAAATAAGGTATAGTTTACTTAAATTGCATAATTTGTTTGTCGATATGTCGGCTTCATAATAAGCCTGGAAATGAATATAAAAACTATCGATTCAGTCTCATACTCTTGCAATTTTTATACAGGTGAATCGATATTTGTTTTTCCAAGAATCAGAACCACTATTAATCATTATGATTCAGAGCAGATTAAATCGAAAATCTCGCCTGTCCGTAATATTGCAGAAAAAGAACAAACGCTCAAAATCTTCCAAGAAATGCGCAAAATTATTAGTAGGCATCGTCGACGAATCTCGTCGCGCAGTTTCGAACATTCGACGCGCATAATATCAGGAAATATCAAAAATCAAAAGCGCGCTCACGTTTGCGTGCCTCGCTAATTAAGCCGTATTATTTATACCTCGCCGCAAAGGGAAAATATGCTAATCGAATTACGCCTGGGTGCGAGCGCAAGGGCATCAAACGACTCGTCATGAAATCGCTTCTTTATACGTGTGTACGTGTCATTCGGCGCGAGCGCGCGGCCCGCGATCGCAAGGCGTGCTAAATCGCCAAAACGTATACCCGAGAATTAGCATAAACCGATCGCGTGATCGAGTTATGACGATAAATAAATAAATTTCTCCTTTTTTCAGCTTGATCTACGGCGAACCTTCTATTATTCAATTCTCTGCAAGAGGATAACGTAAAAAGGATCAATGTTCGTTTTCTTTTCTTTTTTTCTCCTTTTTTCTTCTTCTTTTTTTTCTTTTCTTTCTTTTCTTTCGTTTCTTTCTGTTCTTTCTTTTCTTTCTTTCATTTTTTAACGAGATCTCCAATTAATAAATAAATGTTTTTCCTCGAATCGCTGCAAACTTATTAGAAACTTTTTCATATGTATTTTTGGAAAGCTACCGAGGAACAGCAAGGAAAATTTGTCACGAGCTCTGTATTTGTTGGTTAAATGCGTTAACGTCTAATAAAAAATCTATCGTAACTCTTGTATTTAAAAATTTGAAAAATACATTCTCAATATTAACATAACTAGTGCCCATAACTCTTCGATAATCACCAAATGCCTCATTTTTCAAACGTTAAATGTATTCTTTTTGTTAATGACCGCTTTTAGCTATTTTTAATCAGTATTCGGCAAATTCTTAAGATTCGAGCCGCAAGTTTTTTTATAATATATATCGTATATTATTAGAGAAAATTTTGATTCTATTTCCTATTAATTTGATACTAATTTTTTGCTAAAACTATGTTTATTCATTCGTAATAAGGTTTTGAAGCTTAATCTTAAGAATGTAAGATCTTTTTCAATACTTACGTAAGCAATATCTGTGATACTTTGATATTCAACTCTTCATTACTCAATGTCATTCTATTATTGATCACTTTCAAGCATTGCTCATTATCGTCTAAAAAATAATTTGGATTCGAGGAGAATATTTTTTCAACTACAAGTTCAATCTAATAAATAATGTTTTCAAAAATTTTATCCACGCTTAAGAAATTTTACCAATTAAAATAATTTCAAAATTTAGTGTCTCTTTGCCACAAGTAAAATTACAAGTTATACAAGTTATACAACAATGAGCCAATAAGGTTCAAATGTTGCATGATTGAAGATTTACTTTTATTAAAAACTGTTGAGAGGATAAAATTGACGTTAATTTTTTTTCTCGTCTATTCCGAAAGTAATCCTGAAACTGTTACTACCTTCCAGACTATAAATAATAATAAATGTATTTATCTGCAAAAAATCTTCATTATTTATAAGAAACGAAAGCTCTTTAACCATGCGAGGAAATTATAAAACACACCATACATTTTATTACCGCGACATAAAAGATGACCAATTTTCTAAATAGCCTCTATACACGGTATTGTTTCCCCGCTACCTATACTCGAAGGCTGGCCTTCGGAAAATTGAATTTATCTTCAGATAGCGAGTCTTTGCCCGTAAAGCGCACACATGCTCGCAATTTATGGGACGCAAAATATACATTATTGGCGAAAAATGGCCAGCTCTTACGGGCACACGTTGTTATGTGGGTGTGCGCGGACGCTGAGCTCGGCGCCGGTGATTTTGTCCGCGCGCGCTTGGAAAAAGCCGCGATCGCGGATGAAAGACACAAGGGCGCGATACCGGTATCCCCTCATTCCAGGATAATCGCCCGGCCCAAGGCACGCCAGACGAGCAGAGCGAGCGAACGAGCGAGCGACCGACCATTTTCAAAAATACGCGCCGGGTCAGTGACGCATACACCGGCGCAGCTCGTGAGGGGAGCCAAGGGTAATTTGCACTGTGGGAAAAAATGCCCAGCAATGCTAACAAAATTTTAGAGATTTTTTCGCTCTCTAGCTCGATTGTCGTGTAAGAATGAACCTCGGTACCACTTCGAGTCATAGAGCATTTTCTGTTTTTAATTCATCCTTGGGTCCGATGGTTCAATTTATACCACCGAGCAAAGAATTGGACAATAGCTTTACTAGCGGTCGCTCTTTCCACCTATACAGCTATTTATATTATTACTATTTTGAAAACTCTTAATTTTTATATTTTCTCTCTGTGTACAACTGCTAATATTTAATTAACAATATATTTAACTATTATTCGATCAATTTTTAATAAATAAAATATAAAGTTCAAATTTGTATTTATTTTATCCGTTTTCATACTCTCGTATTTCATGTCGTCTACTTAATCATAAAAATTATCGCCAACTACGGTAACATTTTTCTTTCAACTTCGGTGACATTGTTTCTTGATATAATCGTTCCTGCATAAAACTTTAATACTCTGATAATTTGATATATATGAAGATGGTATTTTTATTACTGTGATGAAGTATACGAGAACTTGATAAATTAAGCTGGGTAAAAATAATAATGACGTAGTGAGGAATTAGTGTTAATAAAATAATGTAATTAGTCGTTAAGCTGATGCTTATCACTTTGAGAATGACACGTTCTTGGAAGACGAATTTACGATATTACGAGAGATTGTCACACTGTTTCTTCTTCCTTGGAACAAATTGAATAATGCAAGTGAATACATTGCACGAGATTTGAGTCATTCTACTTAGATGTACTATGGGATTAAGAATCAGGATTGAAAAGAAAACGGAACTAAAAATTCTTTTCAAAATGAAAAATACTGATATCTTCTGCATTCAGTTGTACACGTATATGATGTTAAAGAAGCCTCGGTTTTGCACTTTAATTACCCTTGTAAGTTTGTATTTTGATTTCCTGGATCAAATTCTATTTATTATAATGAATTAATTTAATATTTAGATAAGTAAATATTATCGAAGTATTGGTTCTACAGAAATTCTCTACTAAATAAAGACGCGAGTTTATACAGTCAAGTGGTACCTTTTAAATTCAATAATCTTGAAAGATGTTTTTTAAACGATAAAGATCAAGACTGATACATATCATAAAAGTTCTTACTCCGTTAAAATACTTGAAAACCTAATATAATAGTAAATTATGTAAATAGATAAATTTTGTAAAAGGTAAATGAAAATGTTTAAATTATGATGATTAATATTATTGTTGATCTAAATTTGTAGCAATGTAATAATGGAGCATGCAGCTTGAAATTAACAAGCTAATTATATCTTGTTCGAAATAGTATTTTATATACTTATTGTATAACATTTTTATTATTGACAAATCATGCAATATATAAGTAGCCATTAATAAGATATAAAAAGATGAAACAATAGGCCGCGCGAAGTACTGTTCAATTTACTTCTCCGTAAATATTCACCATGT
Source organism: Wiebesia pumilae (assembly GCA_018907045.1). Classification (NCBI taxonomy): domain Eukaryota; kingdom Metazoa; phylum Arthropoda; class Insecta; order Hymenoptera; family Agaonidae; genus Wiebesia; species Wiebesia pumilae. The sequence continues at coordinate 1,324,736 of JACCHZ010000170.1, forward strand.
ACGTAATTGTATATCAATGTTCGTGTACATATATAAACGATACTAATTACTTCCATGCATATAAATATAACACATAGGTCTTCGCATTAACTACTCCATTTCTATAATTTGTTTCGTTCTTTTTCCATTATAAACGAGTTTATAATTGTTTCATCAACCTATCATTGTAAGTTAAAGCTACGAATAAATTTGTTATAGCAGTACAACCTGTTTTAATTTCACTGCTATTATTTTCTGTTCAAGTACGCTATACTTTCTTACACTTAAAAACTCATTTCAACATTTTTCCCTTAAATTTCACTTTTTACCGTAGCATAAGGACGAAAAAATTTTACTTTCTTACAATAAAATACTTCTACAGGTATTTCTAACTTATTAGAATTTTTTACTTTCAACGGTCACTTATCATGTATTCTCCGATTAACTTGAAAATACATTCAAATCAATAGTTATTTGCGTTTTACATTCGGGTTTTCAATCGAATCATTAAAGCACGTATTGCAATGTTTTTGTTTTATCAATTTTATTAGTAGTCACGAAGTTTTAATAAATTATTAATAACGATAATTTTATGAGTATCACGTGTCGACTGCGTATGCATCTATTATATTAAAAATTGAGCATTATAAAAGTTATTGTTGTAAAAAAGTTTTATTGTCGTGAAATTTAAAGTTTCCGTTTTTTCCTTTTTAATATAACTGCTGTTTAATATGACTGCATATTATCAGTAATTCTACCTTTTATCCTTAACTACAATCTAATTATACAGCGGGATAGAGATCAATAGCGAAGGCAAATGCTTGGAGATCAAGATCATTGACCGATTACATTTTAAAAGACTATTACTATTATCAAAATTCGCAGCCTTTTCCTTATTTAGGTTTTCTTAATTTTTCTGCGAGTTTTTTCTACGAAACTCATGATGTAGGATGGGGAAAAAAAAGAAAAACTCAAGCAGAGTATATTTTTGCATAAGATTGGTATATACAAATAACATAGAAATAATACGCGTGTCACGTACATTTGTTGTCTGGATTTTTAATACGCGATAAAGGAGCACGAATGTAAGTGCGTTGTTCTCTCACTTGCAGCTCATCAAGCGGGTAAGAAAAAGAGAGAAATATATTTGCTCATTTGTTCGTGCATCGGCTGTGCGAATCCTGGAAATGAGAATTGGTTTTTGGAGTCAAGTTGAATGAGGCTTGTTGTGCGTACACTTATACCTGAGAGGCGATCGCGTGCTACTCGCTACGTTTTATGACCTTGAGAGCGTTAAGAAAGACGCCGAAGGCAAGAATCGAGGTCTCCAGCCTCTTCCGTGCGACTCTTTTGAACCCGTTCGTGCTCTCTGGCACTTGTCCATATGAAGGTTCAGCTCAGCTCTCGATTCTTAGAATATTTGCGGACTTATTGAAGGATCCTTGCCTTTTTAGCCGGTTCATATTTAATAATTTAGCGTACAGTTGACTTTTAAAGTCAACGAGTCAACTTTTTTTCATTCTATCGAATTCGTGGTTTCCGTTTTGTAAGCCAGTGAGAGTAATGGTGATTCTGCATCGATTACACACACTTACACATTAGTGCCAATTTCAGATTCGTACGAGTTTAATTGAGTTTCCTATATTTACAAAATCTAATATTCATTAAGCTTGCGTTTCAAAACATTTTTTAAATTATTAAATTTTTTTCTCGGGCATACATTGTTTAGAAAAATAAGTATTTTAAAAAGAGTTACTATGCTAATGATTAACCCAAGTGATGCAATTATTGAAAGAGGTAAAGAATACAATCAATTCCATGATGATATATTATTAGAAATTAATTTGCTTGCACAATTTGCAAATTAAATTAATTGTACTCATAACAAATAATTAAATTAAGAATTAAATTTTTAACGATATCTACTTCTGAAAAGGAGATCTGTAAAATTTACATTACTTTAATAAGTATACATTGTGTTTATTAATAAAGAACAATTTTGTCATTTTCAGGTTGAGAATTAGTAGGAAGTCCGTCGGCGAACGAATTATACCAGACATTATCAAGTACATCAATGAATCAAGTAAAACTTAATGTCATAAAATTTCTGTTTTAAGAAAGAGCCTATTGTTAGAATGTTAAGGAAAAAGTTTTTATCTAATTTATAAAATATTTTTCCAAAATTCTCTGCATATACGTAAAATTATAAGACAAATTCGATCAAGCTATTACAATTTCCTACTCTTTATTAAGTTTACATAATTTTTTCTAATAATTTTCAATGTTTCATATATATTACCGATTCATTCATTTTATTTAGTGCATGATTAATAAAACCATGATTTGATCAAAATTTTGAAAATCGAGCATTTTTGTAATAAATACAGCAGTAAAGTATTTAAATGCACTTCTAACAATTTATTACTAATGTTCTTCGATTGTTTACATCAATACTATTTAGATAGATGCACGCCTAGATAAATAATTTTTGAGCCATTATTGTGTTTCAGAAAGGTATTAAGAAACACCAACAACTATCAACATAAAAATCATAAGACTAATGAAATTACTAAAATAATAAATAAAAAATTATTTTGTTCTTAAATTGAAAAGTAAAAAATTATAATGAATTTTGTTGTAGAGAAATTTTTCACTCGAATAACCAAAATACTTTTTTGTTACGGAAGTTTTTAAAAATCTACTCTTCGAATACGTCGTTAGAACGATTTTATTATTTGATTCTGGTAAAATTCTTATAATGAACTTTCCTTTTAAATGAAGAAACTTTCATGAGTTTATGAGCCTTGCTACTGAATGCAAATGGTCGTTATGCGTTTATTATTGTACGGAAAAAAATTAATTTACTTTCCAGCCATTTAAAAGTTTCAGTTTCGTTATAAATTTACATTTACAATATTTCTCATTATCTGCCTAAACATTACAGGTTAATAATAAATAATACAATTAGTTAATTCAATTCCATCTGTCATGTAAAAAAAGTGAACAACCAAACATTATTAAATAAGATTTTAAAAAGTCGCGTTTTCCTATTAAAACTATTTTATTTTGTTTTACTCAAATTTCTTGACGTATAGTTCGAGTACACGAAATATAACAATAAAGTGCACGATGTATTGAGTATAAAAGTTTGTTCTTTCATCGAGGTAATAAGAATAAATGCGTTCTCGTAAATTGCATTTAATGAATAATAACTTGAAGCTGATTGTATCGTCAAAGTGCAAATTAAAAGTTACACGCCAAACATTACAAAATTGTAGTTGTAATTGAAAAACCCGAAAGAAAATATATAATTGGGTAAAGATAGTTTCTCTCAATATTTAAAAGGCTCTACAAAAAGCTTTATTCGTTATCACGTGCCTATTATTTGTAAAGCTACATTACTTTAAACTACAAATTATATTGAATTGAAAACAATTGGTGTTGCTTTTTGATGATACGAAAAATATAAATACATACATATTTATCTTCCAGGTGATCACATTATAGTAAATTCACGTTTCCAATTAAATAAGCATTCGTTTTTTCAACATAACTAACATTTTATCATATCTGTTTTCGATACCCTTTGGGCAAAAAATATTTTTTGATTATGTTTTAATCATTATTTTTATTTTTGCAAAGAAAAATTTTTCATCGATACATTAAGTAATAATTTAATAATTGTAATAACCGATGTATTTCGCAATTGGGGTTCCGGGGTTCCGTTTACTCGGTTCGAAAAATTTCCTTTTTATTTCACTCGATAGTAATATACCTGCGGCACTTTTAACGAATATTCAATTTAGTTTTTAATACGCAAACAAGTTTGACGTATCGCGTAAAACGCCATTTTTCCGAAACTGATGGAGTAAAAGCTATCGGTCGTATCAAGTCCCTCGAAACCTATACATCTTCCTCACCTTATCCAGCCGTGAATAATTGTGCAAAAAGGGCGATGAAAAAACAGTCGGAGAAAGAGCGGTGATACGTGAAATTCCAATAAACGGCGTTTAACGCTTATTCGCCAAATGCGCAAGGCGGTGTGTCTGACCGTGTATATAATTATGCAATAAGCTGCGTCGCGCGCCAAAGTGTGAGCTACGTATACGTAGCTGGAAGGGCTCCCGGGTACGTTGGTGGAAAAGCTGAAAATGAAGGACTTGTCGCCTCGTTTTACGAACCTTCGACGTGCGAGGCGCATCACTGACTCGCGTTTTGCGAGGCGCGGGCTAAGAAAGGCGCGGAAATTGAAGGTCGATTCGATCTCGCCGTTGGACGTGCGATGTAGCTCCAGTCATCTTGGAATGCATTAAAAGCGACACGTGAATATTAAGTCATTTAATGTCGAGGCAAAGTGCTAGTTACTCGGCTACGATGAGAGGAAGCTTATGTGTCAATATCGTTCCGTTCTTGCCTTTTTAACGTATAATTATGCGCGCACGTAATGTTGTAACTAAATAATTGTGCTTTTTCAAAAGTGCCTGGACTTCGTCGTTTCAAAACGACAATGGAACTCTGTACAAAGCTATTTCCAGTTAATCGATTTCACATTCTGACATTCGACAGGATTTTTACGGTTTCCAATGCTTTCCAATTGGAGTTTTCTGGAAAATCGTTCACAACTTTATCGCAGCTCCTCATTTTAATCTCCTCATTTAAATGAAACACAGTTAACGGTTAAGTTAATAATGCCGAATGGAATAAAGGACAAGTATTGCCCTTAGTCCTTGGTCTCGATACAGCTTTCGACATCAGCAGCAAACTCAAACTGTTTCTATTTTCTTAGTAGAAATTATATTCTCGGCTGAGCCCCCTTTTTTCATCCCTAGCAGAAGTGAATTCTAAGTATCGGAACGAGCGCTAGAAGACTTTTCGCAACAGTCCGTTTTATCTGCATCATAAAGCTGCTTAAAAAATGCGGACTCTACGCTTCTCGTCGCTACTTTTACGAGTGCAAGAGAAAAGGAACGAGCTTCCGCCTGCAGCACGTACACACGTACACACGTACACTCGTAGAGTCGCAGTGCGGTCGTCTCGATTTGCGAATCGTGACTCTTTGCGAGGAGCCGCCGACAGAAAATGGCATCGTCATTATGTACACGTATGTACACTCACGCACACGCGCACGGGTTACTCGTACCTACGTACGGAACTACGAGTTGATGGATTCTCGCGAGGAGTTCGGATCGCGCACGCGATCCTGTGCGAGCAGTTCGCGACCTTGGCATGACTCTTGGACTTTTTTCTGTTTCATATTCATCATGCTTTGGGAAGTTTTTCGTTCGCGGATTGCGTTGATTGTCTCTAGATACCTGAAATGATTCTACTAGGAATAGCAAGTTCGTATAGAGAACATTTTGAAAAACTGAGGCAAAAGCACTAGTGTTTGTGTCAAATCAATTACAACTCATTTTTCTGATAGCGCATCTTGTACTCTGCCTATAATTCTGACAGTTTAACTTTTCAAACTATTTGCGCAATATTGTTGAGCAGCATCATGCAATGTATTTAAAAGTTTACAATATTCTACGTGTTTCCTAAAGATTTTAGAGTGAGATTTTTTCTTAAATATCCTGCGGAATATTTTTAGCGCTATCTTTTTTTACAGCAAAAAATTATCTTCTTTAATAATTAATGTCGATTTATTACGAACAATTGTAGTTACAAAAGCTTTTTGATTAAACTAATTGATTAAACTAATAAATTCGATTTCTTGAAAAGTTGTGCTTTTTATTTACTTTATAATTTAAAATCAAATATTTAGAACTTGACTAGAATTATTTTTGGAGGTTATGCAATTGAATGATTACCCACCTTCTATGAAATTTATAATATAGATCGTTATATACTAAGGTACTGTAATTGGATATAATTATAATCTACGAAAATCGTTGGTATTTTGAACGAGTAATTTAGAAAAGGTTCTTTCATTCTATTCCACTTATACAAACTTCAAAATCATGTAATCAGATTATACTTATGTGCACCATAAGAAACTAAGAATTTCAGTCAAATTAAACATGCCGTTATAGTTATTAAAATTAATATTTTCATAATGTAAAATAGTACTTCAAAATATTTGCGGTAAATGATTTAAATGGTCGATTTCACTTTTTTCGAAAACACATTTTCAAAATTTCAAAATATTCAAGGAACGCACTACGTTCTTGACTATAATATTAGAAATATAATTTTCGCCACGTGTTTACTCATTTTACTCATTTTACAATCACACATTATGCAATACCAGCTGTAAAATTACAAAAAAACCTATTGTTTTAGGCTAAATATTTTACATAGTAATTATGCATATAACAAAATTTTTCACATTATGTAATAACTGTATTAGTTCAACTATTAACCGTTTTATTTAAGGAATATAATAGAACATAATATATAATAACCAAACTAAATTTATTTTCTGGTTATTAAATACAGATGACGTTTCATGAAAGAGCTGAAGAATTTATATTACTTACCTTACGATTAATTTTGTACAATTATTTCATTTTCAATTATTTCATCTGAACATATTATACTAATTCCTTAAATAAATGAAATTATACTGGTCAACGTGTTATTTCATTTTTTAGAAAATATTTTTATTGTTATTTTAAGCTCTACAATTAAACTTTATTTTTCCGAATGCATTTGTAAATTCATACGATACCACTATACTATTTTCTTACACAACAAATAAATTAATATACACATAGTTGGTGTAAAATATCACTTCCTTAAAAAAATTAACTGTTTCGTAATTCTTCGAGATATATAAATAAAAATTCTATTCTTGGAATAATTAATTTTTGATAATATATGAAAGATTTTAATCAGATATCCATTTCGTGCACATAATAACTTTCTACCTAGGGCGACTGAAATTTAATTTAAATAAGACTATTTAAAAATAAACGCAATACAAATTCTCATTCACTTTACATTTGGTGCAATAATAAAATTAACAATTAACTCACTATATCAAGTTCTTAATTTTCATTCGAAACGACTTGCCTACTTTAATTGGGAAAAGGCTGTATAAACAAATAATCAAATAAATTATGAATAACGTTGCAAGAAAATTGATACGAAAGTAATATTACTTTTAGTATTAAATTGGAAAAGTATTAAGAGGCTAATTTAAGATATCCAGAGCATGTGAGATAAGCATATTGCATACTATCATCATGTGCGCAAGCGTGAGAAACAGAAAAAGAAAGTGAGCAGGTCGATAAAACACACCCTGTAATAGAAATAGAAAAATAAAATATTAACATATGAAGGTATATATTGAAAGTTGAACTGAAGGGTGGTCGTGCAGTTGCTGTCGAGTGAGAATGAAATGCGACATATAAAAACAAGAATGTGATCCGGCATATCTTATCAACCATTGAATATAGTACTTTATGTACTAACATAAGTTGTGCATAATGCATGGGCGTTATACAAGTTTGTAAGTTAATAATGGATAAAAAGTCTTTACAATTAAGTTTCTATTTATATTGGTTGATAATATTTCATTTGATTAAAATCATACAAGTTCAATGTATAACTTTTATATATAAATAAAATAATAATGAAAAGATAATAAACTTTATAATATTGTTGCTTAAATTTCGATAAAATGTTCAGTTCTATTAGTTTTACTTTATTAACATGTATATAAGAATATACATTAAAATTCATTAGATTTAAAACACATTTAAAACAGTTTTGTCTTGAAAATAAAAACTATTAATACCGTTAATGTAATTATTCTCATAAGAATTCAGTACTAAAGCTTCCTTACGTTTTCTAAATAAACTGTAATATTCACATCTTAGGAGAACAACAATATTATCTATATCAATCATTAATTCATCATTATAATTGTTTACAAACCTTTTAAAAATAAATATAATTACGAACTTAAAAATAATATGTTTATTATTTATTCGTTTTTTAAAGGGAAAAGTAGGATAAAAATAGCACGTCATTGTTAAATGGTATAACTGAGAACAATACAAATCTACTGATAGAAGTTTAAAAATATTTCTAGTTCTTAATCATTCCCAGTGAAATATTAATATGTGTAAAACTTTAAAAAACTTGAATGTTTACAAACATAGTTTCGATAGAATAATTAGATTTATTTAAAAGGCAGTGACATACATTTGGCGTATATAACATGTAATTATTAAAAGTTTTTTTCTAGTGGGTTATAGTTTTACTGTGCGTAAATAAATTAATAAATTGACAAGCACGCGCACGCGCGCACACACAGACGCAAATATACTTGTTTTATAAATAAACGTATAAGATTAATTGACTTTGGAGATTGTGAAAAGATAAGGTCGTGTATAGTTTTTGCGAAATATTGAGAAAACACATTGGCTTATTGATTAATTTATAGGAATAATTATATTTGATATTGTAATAGTAAATGTTTGCATTTTAGTGGAAGTGTCAAATGAAGTTGTATTATGTCTGAATTTAAAAAAGACATATAACTTAGTACGTTGTCTCGAGTAATATACACGATAATACGTTGTTATATTCTAACCTTTTCAAATATTTTATTGAATTATTTGAATGAGATAATTTAAATTATCTGACAGATTAACATTTTTTTAATATCCTTACACTTTAAAGAGTTTTCATTTTAATTTTTTTAAAAGTCATGAGTCACAAAATGTTAGCTTCGTATATCCTTCGAATGAAAACGATGACTCTCAAAAGCAAAATTGCTTATACTCTGTAATATGTTCCAAGTTTTGAAGTATAATTTAACGTATAATTTATGAACGTGTGTTGGTCTATAAATTTTTAATCGCATCTTCAATCTAAAATTGACGAAATCGATAATTTTTATGTAATGAAATTTTAAATGCAAAGCTATTATTACTAATATCGCATTATAAAATTCAGGCAGAATTGTATAATTTTCATAGCCCTTACCGTTCTAACCATTATAACGAGAGTTTTTTTTTTTTTTTTTTTTCAAGAAAGGATCGGAAGAAGTTTATTCGGTTGAGCAATCGTTATGGCACTCGATATAATATACTTAAAATGTTTATCTTTGAAAGATTTTATCCTACAAATAAATTTATTGTTTAAGAAAGTTTTTCTCAGAAAATTACGAGTTCTCAGTTTTGCGCGGAGAATGCGTGAGAATAAGTTGCGTTGGAGAAATTTATGCTGACTTTTGAGTGACGCACACGCGCATCTTGAATTGCAGGCCACTCTTGTGCCGTCGCGTGACCAACGACGCGTCGCGGCGCATCGTCGCGATACATTTTTACGAAACTGATCGCCAAAGTTGCGTACCGTTGCCTCGATGACTATTAAAGCATGACCAAATACAAGTTAGAAAGATTTTCCAAGTTCAATTCTTTGATGCGAAATCGTTAAGACACGTCCGAATCAGAATGATATTTTGTCAACGTTGAAATCGACAGTTGGCTTGCTTATGTAACTTTCATTTGACCACGTGATATGCGTTTTGTTTTCCTCATTGCGAATTGCAATGCAATTTTGTAATAAAAGGAAACAAATTAGGAGCATTTTTTGTTCGAAAATAAAAATACCGAGATACGCTTTTAAAATGATTATTTACTTGTCACCGTTTAGTACATGAATTTATACATTGATCAAACATCAAACATTAATTATATTGCGAATGAAATGCTTCCTTAATTTTATTATTTTAAACGGTTTAAATGTTATTGGATAAGAAAGCTTTATACTATTCTCTAAGAAAAGCGATCGACTGCCCAGATTTACCAAGAATTCGATATCGCTATGAGAATTGGCTCTCGTTGGTACAGGAACAAGTGCTTCTACGAATACGAAGCAGAACTTTTGGATGCTGCAGAAGAGCATTGAAACGACACACGCTAGGTAACATCACGGGAACAAAAGTACATTCTCCTATCTCTCTCTGTTCTATCCGTCTGCCTGTCATTTGTTTATTCTGCTCTTCAAAGTAATGCGTTGGAAAATCACGCTTCAATGTTTCAACTATCATGCGTTATTTCATTGATTTTTATACTTTCTCATCTATTTAGCAACTTTGTCTTTCTCACTTATTTACATAACAGAATAATTTCTCATCTTATTTATTAAGTCAGTACGTATGTACAATTGCGCATAGGTCGCATAGTAAAATGTATAAAAAATTTCCTACTTTCGAGCAATTAATAACATCGTATTACTGGTATTACACGACACTGTTAAGAAATGCTAATATCGTGGGAATGGAGGATTGTAATTGAAGGAGGAATTGGAATTGTAAAAACTAGGAATAAGTAAAGAAATTTTAATTGTATACTAAAATTCTATACTAAAATCGAAGTTATTTCCAACGAATAAAATGAATAAACACGAGACTATGACAAGGATTTCATAAATTCACTCAAATTTTTTTATTCCACTTATAGTATTTATCAAATACAATGCACACTAAAAATCGCATAAAAAGTTCCATTTTTTCTGAGTACGTTTTCAATCTACTTGATTAAATGGCTATGGCTCGTATTTGTGTATTTTAGCAAATATTTTTAATGAAATTTCCAAACGTAAAAGAGAGTGGAAAGGCAAATTATAAAACCTTAAAGAATTTTCCGCAAATAGGTATTAAATTACAAAATAAATGTTTCAATAAAAATATGACATTCAGACTTTTAGTCATACACGCACTGTCTGACGTAATGAATGGTTTTCCTTTCGACACGCGTCGAGAAAATCTGTGTAGACATTTTCCTTCTCAGATTATAGACAACAGTAAATACGAATGATATTTGATGTTAAGTACGTACTGAATACATTAGAATAAAAGGAAACTGTGAAGAAACGGCAGTGACAACAGAAGGGATTTTCAGCAGATTTCGAGAATGTCGTTAATTTAACGTTATAATAATGCTCAGAAAAATGACAACTGTTTATCATCGCTATGTGCGGTTATACAAGTAAACACTTTTTGCCCTCGTCTTTTTCTCCTCCAACTCTGCTTATTTATCTGTCCTGTTCATTGGAGTTTCACGCGTCATCGTATATACGGGACTTTTTGCTTACTTCCCTTTTGGCCCGCCGGCAGCGCAGTTCTGAAGCAAACAGAGACCGTACGAGGCCATTCAGCCGTGACACGATGAGGGAAACGACAAAACGACCTTTACGATGCTGTTTTGCCCTCTTCGTTCGAGTGGGTGGTTCGCTTTCGTGGCGTTGCTCTTCTTTTTTTTTACCCGCTTTTTCCCCGGATCGTCCTCGGCTTTCTGCCTCTATATCGCTTGACGATTTGCCACCCTCTGCTCCATCTTGCACTCTGTTTTCCTTTTTCTCCATTTACCGACGAAACTTCTCCAATTCTTCTCATCGCATTCTTGTACGTACACTTCAGCTGAACTTAGCAGCGCGCATCCTAATACAAAGAAAATTCTGACAATTTGCAATATTCTTGAGTCTTATTTTTGGATTTATTATAAGTTTCGGTAAAATAAATTCAGTAAATTTCAGTAAAATAAGTTTAAATTCAGTAAATGTCAGTCGTGTATTTATGCAGCATTATTTAATAATCATTAGAAAGTGCACACGTTGTCAAACTAGATTTCATAGTAAGTGTGACGGGGCACGTGGAGTTGGTAATTCAAATTGGGCTGAAGTTACAATGTAACGTATTTATGTTAGCAACCGCTGGAAGACGTTCCTTGAGAAAAAATGTTAACAAACTGTGTGCTTGGTCATAACTGAGAACGACATAAGGTAGATTATTTTCATAATTTTTATTTTTCTCTTATTTTACATGTTGACTATTTACTAGTTTTCTGCTTTCTAAAAACTGCAAGATATTTCGCAGAATTTTTTTACGGACAAGGGATTTTATACGTTTCTGGGGTACTTTTAAATTTTATATTTCTTAAAGAGTTCTGGGAAATCTCTAAAGAATAAAGAAAGTGCTCATCTACTGTTTTTACTTATAAATTATATATTAAATTATATATTTGACCATTAAACAGGATACTGCAACTCGTCGTTATAATTTAATGAGAAATTAGTCAGTATTTTCTATTTTCTAGAGAGCATCCGTTTACTTTCGAAGTAACTCTTCCTTTTGCTTTTAAGGCTGTTGTTATTCATTATTACATCATTACTGGAAATTTTTTTAATGAATCGAGTCCGAAGATATTAATAACGACGACTGCATTTGAAGGAACAATCTAAACAAATTATTCAGCCTAATTAATTTCCTAAAATTTTTGCAATATTATTTTTCAATAGCAAACGAAATTATATATAAACGAAATATCGTATACCATAACCGTCAGCTTTTAATACGCGTTAGCCCCGAATATGTCCCACCATTAGAGTAAGGAATGCTATGGTTACCATTGTCACACATTGATGGAACAGCTAAAGTAGTTTCAACTCCAAGTTGCTCGAAGCTTAAAGAGGACGGAAAAGATCCAGGGTAATGTTTCACTATACTTCGCTGCGCATTCCAAAAAAGTCCGAGTCAGCAACTATATCCAGAAACGCTCGAAGCTGGAGAGACCAATCGCCGATCCCCATCACGTCTCTCCAAGTACTTTTTTACTTTCTTCCTTTCTTATTTACTTACTTACTTACTTACTTACTTACTTCCTTCCTTCCTTCCTTCCTTCCTTTCCTCTTGTCTTCCTTTTATATAAGCTGATTCGCCTTTTATTCGTCGTCCGGAGAACTCGTGTGTGGCCTTTTTGTCTAGCAAAACAGTCTAACACTCGTCACTTCCTGTAGACAGTAATGTTTGAAATTACTTTTATATTAATCCAAGTACTATTCTTTAACGATTATTTGCTAATGATACACGTCGGAGCTTAAAATTTACACATTGGTAAAACCTTTCCTCAAATGTTCCTACAACAAAAATTGACTATTTATTAATTTTCCAGAAGTTTTCCTTTGACAATACTAAAAGTTTTCCTTTTAGTATTTTGCATAATTGCACTAATTTAGCATTTAATAGATAGTTTTGAAGCGTAGCTTGGTTGAGTACGATAATTAATTAAATTGTCTACACGTGTAACCGAATGGAGTATTTTATAACATCGAAGTGTAATTTATATTTTCATCGCGATTCTTAAAGTTTTATGTATTATCTGCAAAGTGAATCGTAAAGTTGAATTTTATAACAGAAATTATCTGCATTTTAGAAAACGCATACAACTAAGGTCATTTGCACGATGTGTTAAAACAAGGCGTATAAAAATTTAAGGTTTACGATAATACGCAAAAAAGAGAGAAAAGGGGAAAATATAAAAGAATAAGACCGGGACACGCTTCGACCAATTAACCAAGCAATCGGGGGCAGTGCACCACTGCCATGTGTTTCACCTGCTTTATTTGTCGTCGAATGCAGTCAAGAAGGAACAAGTTTATCTAAATTTCTCCTCAAGACTTTGCGTACAGTAGTAACCTACTTTGTGTAATTTTCCTCAGCGTAATTATCACGCGCACACCTCCATACGCGCGCTTTTGTACAAGTGGCGTATTTTCTATGTAATATATTAATAATATTAAGTAGATATTGTTTTTGTTAAAAACAATATGTCGTTAGCGCCTAATTAAAATATAATCTCTGCCGAAATACTTCTCTTGAGCATTTCAATTGCGTTAAATTAACCGCTTTCGCAATTAGTTTGCATTTAAATTATAAATATGGAAGTAAGTAATTAAGGAATAGCGCTGCGTTCGATTGAAAATTCAACGAGATGAACGACAGAGCACATTTACGTTGCTGACATTTTCATTTAGGCGACGTAATATTTTTAAGTTTTAGTTTTTCGAAATCCGAGGAACATTTTTTGTTCAAAGAACTCTTTTGTACCTACCACACGCAAGTAATTTCGTTGCAACAGAAAAGAGAGAGAAACAAATTTGATGATCCAATTTGTTCCAGTTTTAGTTACGTTCCAGTAACGAAGATTCGGTTGATTTTAGAGGATCTTGTTTTTATACAATCCATCACAACATCCAATACAACCATTACAACTTTTCAGTCTTCATTTGGGAACTTATCTTGCATATAATCCCATTCCAAACGAAACGTTTTTTACCTAATTTTCCTTCTTCTGTATTCCTTACAATACAGAACTAGTGAAGTAAAACTATTATCATCCGCATTATTACTCACCAAGGACGTAAGGACGTAGCATTCCACAAGCAGCATATAAGACTGTACGAATATTGTAAATTTTCACGGGTACTGGTATGAAATTGACTTATGAATTAATTCCCGCGCAAGTACGATTAATCAAAGTTAAAAGCAGTTAATCACAAGAGCGCGAATAAACGAGCGCCGAGGTCAATTAAAATCAGGCGCCACTCTTTTGTGGGAGGTGCACAAAACGCCCTTGAAAAGGAGCGGCATCACCCTTCGAGGTCCAAGCCCTTAATTACTACGTGACTGCTGATCGCGCGGCAACTTGCTAATTCGAAACAAAGGCCGCCTTCATCTCTTCTCTGCTTCTTTTCCCATCCTCTCGCGCGTTTCGCGCTCATTTAGGCATCTCACGACGCGACGGATGAATCGAACTTAAATCGAGCTATTTCTCGCATCTGTTTTCACGTGTGTTGTCCTTGACTTACTTCGATTCCATTGTCGGTAAAAACGTTTCAGGCCAAATGTAACAGTTCTACTTTGAGCGGTAAACGGCAATGAACGGCAAACATATTTTATTCATGTCACTCATTGTGTTTCATGTGAAATTATTAAGCATCGCGGTCTTCTTATGGAATGGAACTAGAAATATGTCCAGCTTTTATAAAGTTCCGACTAGTGGCACCGAATACCTTTTTTCGGCAGTAAAAAGGCTTATTTATTCGCGGAAAAGAAAAGTGCATAAAATAATAAGAATTGGGAAAGGTCCAACGATTAAGCATTAAAGTCGTTTTATCTTTTCGTCATAAAGTCCTATTATATATCGATGTTATAAATTAGATTAAAGTTTTGACATAATATTAGCACGGTATTTCTGAGAGATATTTATATTATCTCGACATCTTTTGTTGGCATATTTTACTTAAAAATCTTACAATAGTTCAGGATATATTGTTAAAACTCAATTTTTCATCAAATTTAATTTCATACCAAATAAATGAACCAATGAAGTAAACTTTATTATCATTTTATCAATGAAAAGTTTGAAGTAAAACTGCTATTGCAGAATCATTTGTTATATTTCTCTCTCTCTCTCTCTCTATATATATATATATATATATATATATATATATATATATATATATATATATATATTAGAAAATAAGTAAATTTTTCTATTTATATTTTTGATTTATATGTTTCATTTACATTGCGGGTGAGTCATGAAACTTATCGATTAGCCTTTGCCATGAAAGATTTACTACGATTTTCAATTTCTCTCATATACATTTATAAAGTATTTCTTTTATTTTCATTCAAAGCTAAGTTCAGAAATAAGTACGAATGTACACAAATTATAATCGGACGGCTTACATTCTTAAAGTCGAGGCTTTGATATTCGTTAAAAATAGTATGAGATTATACGGTGATTTTCTACTTAGAATATAGCAGTAAAATTTTGCAGTGAATTACAAATATCTAACGCGAAGTAAAGCGCATAAAAAAAACATTTTAATAATTGAAATTGATATTCTTGTATTAACAGCGAGACAAAAGAATGAGGTAAGGGCAGACAAAGGGTTTTGCAGGCTGAGATTCAACCTATCATTATCCAATGCCGCAGATAATTCAATTTATTTCTCTTATTTATGAGACGCAATTCGAGAATCAAAAATGATATGAAAAAATAATTTGAAAAGTGCGCAACTGACTCCATTTCATTTCTCTAATGCAAATGTCTGGTTTTATTATCGCTATAAATTACGATTCTTTTTATGCCGTTCTTGTGTAAAAAATCGATCGAGTTTAAAATGAACTATCTAATTCTAAATTTTTGAAACACCTATAACAATACGTTTTACTAACGAAAGAACCGTGTGCATCAAATAAAATAAACTTTGCAATCATAACCGAAATCATCGTTGATTTGATCGGTTGATTTAATCGGCTATCAATATGTAATTCAAAACTTGAAATGCAAGTACAGGTAGCTTAATACAAAAATAGTGAAAAAGAAAAAACGAGAAAAATTCAACCGAATACAAATATTTAACAGGGAGAACGAGGAAGATTATATACGTGGGTGATTGATTCATTGGAACCAACCAATTGGTAAAAATAGTTTCGAGCAGTACGTCCTCCAGGGTGTACGCGCCGCCAAAACCGATATTGAGTCTGCGTGGTAAACTCGCGATTTGACTCTCAGGATTTGCTATGATCAGCCACACGCACGAACCCTCCCTCATGTAATATTAATGGCTGCCACTACGTATCGAATATACTCCAAGGATTGAGCTACGTGGAAACGCTCCATGTACACCCATCGCGTCGCATCAACGGTAGACCCTTGTCTCTTCCTCGTCTTTGGTCTTCCGCTAGAAAAACTTGTCCAACGAATAGAATGACTTTCACGATTTTCAGTTAAGCCGTAATCATACGCTTATTCCCTTTAAAATATGTCATCAGTTGTTAAATTTACAAAAACAAATCACATGTACAAACGGAACGCCAAGAAGAAATTGCTGTGAGATAATTTAAAAAAGAGCCCTCTATTTTGCTAAAATTATTTAAATTTACCTAAGCACTGGCCGTGGCATAAATTTGAGAGCAAGTTGAACTTCTTATTACAAATGGGTCGAAGTAGCATTGTCAAATGTTAGAATTGTTGGCATTTCGTTATTTTCTGATTGAAATACTGTAAAATTTATGAAGGCAAATTAATGAGAATTATTCGTTTCGTATAAGCTGAATTAGATTTATATAAACATGGATTTCTCGGGGTGTAAAAGATGAAGTATTAATATGTAAAAATCTATGCAAATTATTTTGTATATCGATAAACTGCACAGCCTTTACATTAACAAGAAAATACTCAAACGATAGATTTCTGAAAGTTTTCTAAAGGTAAAAATGACGGAAGATAAAGGACGATTAAAGCCAATATTTGGAAAATCTCATCAATATGCTCAGTTAATGAAGTATAATGTATATCCAGTGACCCAATGAATGTAGTTTCAATGTCTTCATATTTTTTTAAATAAAAGATGCGAAACCTTGCTTCTTAAAAAGTACCGCGAGTGGCTTTGTTATGAAAAATTCGGAATATAATTGACAGGAGGCTTTTGGGTAAATCCGTTCTTTATTATTCGAAAATAAATTTATTTTAATAAGATCGTTACACTTTTTAGAAATATATATAGATTGCGTTTTACATTTGCTTTAATAGCAGTGGCGCACCCTCTTAAATTAGACGTAAAGTTTCCTTTCATCAGCGTTTCTTCGAAATTTTCCTCGCCTTTTCCCTCTCTTCTTTCTTTCATCATCCTTGTCGCTTCCCATGCTTCTCATCAATCCCGTCTCCAGACTTATACACCATTTTCCGATTCAAGATACGCGCTTTGCTTTCGATTTCCTGGTGCGTCGTTTCTCTTTTCCTCCCAGGCAAAGACTGATTGGACGCATCAAGGGGAGACGAACGTCGACTCTGATTTTCAATGGACTCGCGCCCCGTAGACCAAATTTAAACTATGATTACAGCCGATCGAGTGAACGCCCTAAGTATGGGTCTCGATGTGGTCGCGGTCTGCCCGCTGCTCGCGTAATGAAGCTTTGACAAATTAGAGCGATCGAAAATTACGAGAAGATAGGGGAGGGCCAACGTGATGCGTTAATGGTTCGATTTATTTCGGGCGGCTCTTCTATCCTCCGCGCAAAATTAGCTTGTCACTTTGATGCACCTCGATCCTCACTGTCAAGTCAGCCTTGATGAGATCGTTAAATTTCGTCGTTAACGCTATTTATTAGCTCACGCGTAGCTAACTTCTTATGAATAATATCTTCATTTATTTGGCGTGTAAATTCAATAGTATGACATTCATTAATTAACTTACGAAATACGGAATATTTCGTAAGAAGAGAATACGGCAGCTGTAGCTTCTAACGTAAACGGTGATTGTTACTTGTGATGTCGATATGAAGATTTTTAACTACCTTTTTAACTATTCACAACATTTTCCAAATGTGCGCATTTTTAGACTTTCTTTAAAAAATTTTCTTTTTTAAAACCACAACTGTTTTTAAGCTTAAAAATAACTGGTAATTCAGTAAATTAGCATAGCAAAATATTGCAAGCAAAACAATTCTTTTTTATTTCAGCATTATTTAATGCAACTTAAATAAAAATTAATAGACCGGTTTATCCGCTTCGTGTATTTAGTTGAATAATTTCGTATACATATATGCGCTTATTAATTATTTTGAGATCAATAAGGTAGTTCGTGATTGAAAAATTAATAATTCAGGGATGATACGAGTGATCGGGATAAAATTATAATAATTTAGACTCATATCTTCCGAAATCCATTTATTTAAAAGTATTATTAAAATACGAAGGATTTGATTACTTACAATGCCCAATTACTCAAAGCTCGTAAATCTTGTCCAAGTAGATTATTGTGTCGATATTCATCTATTTTCAAATATACAAGTATGATCCAGTTTTAAGAAGATCATAAGTATATGCGTATAATAAATGTCAGGAGTTACGTCATTTCATGAATTAAAAATGTTAAATCAATTTAAACGAGAGTGTCGGGTTTTACAGAATTAAATCATATCATTATAATCAGAATTAAATAATAATAAGTGCAAACAGAAAGGATTTTAAGCATAACCAATGCATGTCTCACCAGTAGTATTAAATTATAAATAGCACATAATGCAATGAAAGATTTATCTGTACAAAACTAAGCTTTGTCTATGTACCGAATGAATCAGTAATCATATACACCGATGAATAGTTTAATGTACAATGACTTTTATCCAGAAGTTTTAAGCTTTCGTTAAACATAACAATTCCAAATTACAAATTGAAAATCTTGTAAAAACTTCAATGTCTGTTTCTGACCTTACGTTTTTTCGTGATATCAGTTAGGAATTTGTCATATATAATCGTGCATATAATTCTACATAATGTCAATTGCGTGACACGTTCAAAACTGCGAATAGTCGTTTTGTGAAGAGATCAATCAAACTACTTCATATATGTCTGTTCGTTATATATATACATATATACGAAATTTTACCTTTACACTTTACATTTTACCTTTATGTATTTAAAAGTCCTATTGTAACCTTATATTGCCTTTATAGCAAGAAATAATCGCAGCTTCAAAGAGATGTATCAAAGTATAAACGCATTTCCCGAATATCGATCAGCTCTCGTAACAAAAGCCACCTGAACTTGCAAAGCTTGCCCGATACACATGGGAACATAGCAAAGGTAAAAGTAAAATCGACCATAACAAAGGCGAATGTATCGGCGAACATTTTACCTTGCGTTAATGGCACAAGGCCGAAAAAGCGGCAAATTGATTCAGTCGATTTGTTCATCTTAGCGGGAGACTTGTGCAACCCTTCGTACGCTGAACGTCTTTAAAAGGCTAAACGTCCCGACAAAAGGACTCTTGTCTTGGCGCCGCTTGTACCGGCTTAGTGCAATCTTCTCATTTGTTACGTGCTCCCGGAGGCTAGACTGGACGCGTGTAGAAACGGAAATATGTAGCGAGCTTTGAAGTTTAGTTCACGTGACTCCGCTTTCGACGATTGATTACTTTCAACTCTTGTCTCTCCTCTGCTACTGGAGAACAACGAACTAACTTGGATGCGTAGGTACAATTTACTACAAGAATGTCTTCAAGGGCTAACCTGGAAGGCGTTTCGATTTTTAGGGAACATTACTGTGCTATTTTGCGTGCGATACACGATTATGCAGGTGGTTTATGTCTTGGGCGCACAAGAATACTATGCAAGTTACGAAAAAGAAAATGTACGAACTATAATTCCAGATTACCTTATTGCTAATTCATCATAAACAAATAATTAATTAGTTGCAATGAATAGCAAAATTTGTTTTCTCTAAATGTAGAGAATTTTCAGTTTTCAAGTTTCAGATTGACTTTAAATATACAATATTTCATAATTAGAAGAATTACTAAAAGTGCATTTAAGATATTTATTAAAAATCTTGGAATTTTCAAAGTGCATTAAATCGCAAGCAATCGGAGTGGATAACCGACCAAATAAATTTAGTGGAACGTATGTCACTCGTAAGCCCGCGGAGATAAACCTTAAGAACCAAAGTGCCTCATTACTCGCGTGCAATTGTTTTCTAAGTAGAAAGATGCCGACATAAAGATAAAGAAAAATGGAGAAAAATGAAACGTGTTTCATTTTTTTCCAAGTTAGAAAATTTGTTACGGTCAATCTTGTATTATATTTTGTATGTTTAGCATTTTTAATATTGAGATATTGCTATTTCAAATAGTGCGAGACTGTACGTAACATTTTAAAAAAATTATCTTATAATTAAAATTTTATATTTCTGATATAATTATGCCATAGACCTTTGATACCATCATTTTTCATTTTTATTTTTAGCATATGAAAATACAACTAAAGCAATAATTAAATTATAAAAGCTAATAAATGGCTTTTAGACGTACACGTAAATTGAACTGCAACGCTTTTGAATATTGAAATTAAATCGAAGAAGAATTACTCTATTATACATTCGAGTATAATATTAAATCGTACAATACAAATTATTGATACCAAGAAATAAATTTGAACTTAATAAGCGATCGGTAAATGAAACCAATAAGATCTTTGAGCTTCCACTTATGAATTGGAATTTTCCGCTTCATTTCTATCAGAATAATCGTGCATAAATTGTTGAAATTTGATATTAAATTCTTTAAAGCGAATTAGTGTGAAATCATATTAACCAATGAGTTGATAAATCGGCATGTCTATTAAGCATGTAAATCGCGAAGAAGGGCGGCAATATTTTGTGCGAGAGCGTCTGAAAATTATCGCATTGGCAAGTCAACTCATCTTTTTAACATAAAATTGAAATTCAGCCAATTACTTTTATTGTAACGTTGGGGGATGTAGTACCACCACATAGATGGATGATGAAATAAAATTTATAACTAACTTAAATTTATGTTATTTCGATATGTCAGAAGTAAATTTAGTAAGTAGCTTAGTAAAAGTAAATTATATAAACGAAATACGAATTTATATTTATTAAACTTTACTTACGAAGGCTAATAAATAGCGGAACAAAGTTAATTGAACGCGTGTCAATAATTTATTATTGAAATTAATTTATGAGCTTGTTATGTGGAATACAGTTTCATTGTACTGATAATTGCGAGCAGTCTATTTGACGTACGTAATGACATTTAACTACAAAAAAAAAGAAAGAAGCTAAAGAATCTTTGATTAAGAATTTGAAAAAAAAAAAAAAAAAAAAAAGAAGTATTGAGAAAAGACTACGAAAAATAAACTTTTGACATTAGGCATCGATAAAAATACATTAATTATTGCATCAAATTTATAGATTCGATAAAATAAGTATTAGAAGTTGGCATTATTTATAAGCGATGACATTAATCAGCATGATCAAAAGATTTTAGGTTAGGAGTTAAAGTCTCTAAATACATTCATTTATTCATAAATTCTCCACAGTCTATAAATTTTCTTAAATAATGAATTAGCTGCTCTGTACATTATACTCATTGATCCATAAATATACGCTCTTCGCTTAAATTATATGCAGTGCCTAATGTCAAATGTATTTCAAGCATCCATTATTAATTGATTATTATCGGAGATTACAATATTTAATTTTTCATACTTACCTAATCTATGCCATTAAAATTACATTAATCAATATTGGCTTGTGGTCAAGAATGATTGAGTAAATGAAAATAAAAGCAACACGTGCATTTTTCACATTTTAAATTGATTAAAATCTTGGAAAAACCGAAGGAAAATCTTGGAGCTCATTTTCTTTCAGAAATATTCTATTAGTTTTCAGTTTTTTTGAAAACTAAAACTCCGCGCGTATTTTTGATGCAAAAATAATTAATCAGAAAAATCGAGAAGAAATAAGTCTACAAAGATAGGTAGAGATTTACTTGGAAAGACCGAGTCAATATGCAAAATAAAAACAAAAAAAGGATCAAGAATCAACCGTATGAATCGCGACAATAACTCTCGGCAAAGAAACTGTTACACATGATGCGCACGCGGTCAGAAATACTAAAACTCTCTCCTGCGTTACGTGCAAGCAACGATCAGGCGAAGTGAAGTATGCCAATACGAGGGATAAAGTCCCGACCCTTACAACTCGGCTTTGGGGTACCAGCACAGCATTCGCGTCATTCCCAGTGGTTGCTTTTAATAATTTATTAGCACTCCCTCTCCCTCTCTCTTTCTCACTCTCTCTCGCTCTCTCTCTCTCTCTCTCTCTCTCTCTCTGTCGTTCTTTTCTCTTTCTACCGTACGCGCGTTCTGTCCCCATGATTACGTCGTGTTGGTTGTCTACGTCGGCGAGGGGGATACACGCATTGGTGGATCTCCGGGTGGCCCTTGACACGATCCTCGTAAGAGCCATCTTAGTCCTTATTAATTCCAAGGCAAAACCCAACAAGTACCCAATCAATTATTTATACGTCTCGCTCATTCGCCACTTGTCTGTGCGCGTGCACTTACATGTAAGTGTACCATAGGTTATAAAACGACGTGAGTTTTTTTTGCTTTTCTTTGTTTTCGCGGTAACCATGGAAGAAATAATTTTCCTGTATTGCTTTTCCCCTCAAAAGCGTATTTTTACACGAGAAGCTTGACAGTAGCGCGATTGATGAAGAGATTTTGTTGAGCGCTTGGCGACTTTTCGTAAAACTTTATTCGCAGTTGGTTTATTCGTGGATGAACACTAACACTACTACGTAGAGCAGGCGAATACTCCAGAAGTTAATATTAATTTTGTGGATTCAAAAGATATTTAGAAGCGCTCACAAAAAGTATACAATATAAATATCTATAACGTTAAGGCTAAAGTACTATTCGAGGTACTATTTGGAAGAAAGCTTATTTCATATTAATTGAAGAAGAAAACTGTCTTAATTATTCATTGAGTATTACAATTAAACCTTTGTGAAATTTTCAAGTCTGTTAATTAGAAGATTGAAACAAAGAAATATTTAAAATCCAGAGAGAGAGAGACAGTTGAATTGTACCAACTCGTCATCTATTTGCGAATCTGACCTTCCAAGTGTACAGCATAAAAAGTGAACAGTCCCTAATTTTTGTGCGATTGAATGATCGTTGAATAAGCAAAATCGTAAAACAGTACTCCTGTTAAACGAGAAAGATTTTTGAAAAACGTGGCGTGCAATTACGAAGAAGTCAAAGAACATGCCTTCGACGTTCCGCTCCTCATCGACACCGAAACGAGGCATCGAGGGCGAGGGAAGCGATCAGCACCGCGAAATATTTGGCTTGCGTCACGAGTCCGTTCAATTCCAAAATTACCAAGCGAAAAATTGAGTTGTTTCGGGAACCCAGTGCGTACCGATGATAAAAACGCGCTGTCACAAAGCGGAGTCACACTCCCGAGGCGAATTCTTCTTCCCTTTGCGGGCGTGCGCAAACTCATCAATAACGCCATCGGGAGATTTGTTTAATTACTTAATTGCCCTCCCCGGAGGAATTTGCACGCGTGCAATTGTCGAGAGCCCGCGGGCCGAGTAATAAAGAGCGGCTTTATCTCGCGAGCTGCGTGAATCAGATCCGGATGGGCTCGGCATCACACCCACTTTTGCCCGATCAAATCTGCAGCTTGAGCTCGCCTCTACAATTTCATCGAGACTGCGCAATGTCGATGCCTTTCCTTCGTACCATTTCGCGCTTTTCGCTCCGCTAAAAATGTGCTCGATTTACTACTATTAGCGGTAGAGCCGAGCGATATTGCTCCTTTCAATTAGTTGGGGCGGATCCAAGACGAGTCACCGTCTTCGAGAAGTCACAAATGCACTGCAATCGCTAGCTGCAGCTTTAATTTAATGAAGTAATTCAACGAAGCAAACTTACATTCGGTTGAAAGATACGTGTGGCGAAACTATAAGCTGTACTTAATTGTTTTCTTTACTTATTCCTTACTTTGAATGGCGAAGTTACTTAAATGCGCTTTCGAATATGATATTCGGCTCGTAAAACACGCGAAGCTCGTTCTCGGAGTTTGGTATATGAAATGTAGATAATCTATTTTTACCGTTGCTAATGTTTCCACCTATATTTGGTTAGGATGTAATAAAAATAAACAGTAGCAGTGCATAATCAACTACAATTATGCTTACAGAACGCAATGGGTATAGGTATAGTTACGTATAACTTAAACTTCTCTTTTCGTAAATAATTGTCGATCAAAGCGATTCAATTATAAATCAAAGCACGTAATTTTCGAGAGTCCGTTAACTGAACGTAATTAGTTGTTGTTGTATTGCAGGAAGATCTGTTTGTTTACGATAGTAATACGTATCGCGGCAACTTTGAATATGAGTTGACATTGGTGAAACAGCTTATATTATCGGATTATCGCGTTATAATAATAAGATAATTGAATTTACGCGATCGACAAAGTTTGATGTTGAAAATTTGAAAATTATTTAGATTAATTTAAACGCGCGCCAATACGTATATTTAATCTTCATTTTTAATTACTCGTTAATCAAAGAGCTGCGATTGATAAATCTTTCGAGGGATTGAAAAAATATAAAAAAATCATTTTATTAATGGGCACCTGCCGTATGCAAAATTACGTTTAATTCGCGTCTTATCGGCAATTAATAAAACATCCCCTTCTACAATTCTAAGATTAAAAGAGATAAAAAATTGAAAAAGAAGACAATCGTTTTAACTGGAAGTGATCGCTGGAATAAGAAAAAAGAACTAGAGAAAAAAGAGAAATAGAAAGATTCGCGATTAACGCATACATCATGATTCGAGGGTTAGTTCGAGGGATAGCGGGGGTCAGCGCTGGCAACCTGTTATTACAAACGCGTTGCACACGGGCGAGTAGGCGCAGGCGCATGTATCATTTACGCACACGCATTCTCTCTTTCTCTATCTGCCTCTATATCTACCTCTCGCTCGCTCCATCATTGCTTCTTAACCGAGCCAAGAATGCACGCGCGCTTATATGCGATGCAAGAATACATGTATACCTAGTCACCCCGTACTAATTAATTCAAGCATATCACGTACGTAGGGCAAGACTTGAAACGGAGACCACAGATACCACTTGAAAAATAATTGTTTCATGCGCAACCTTTCAAGTATTTACGTTAATAAAAGTATTTCGATGGAAGAGGCAAGACGTGGCTTTGCGAATGGAGGGGTGGGCCACGAAAAAAGCAAATTATTTTTCTTACTTTCTCACTGAGAAATGAAGAGAGATACTATTTATAATATTAAAAAAAAACTACCATTTGTGCGCATCCTGGATATCTTTTACAGAAATTGATGTAATTCATTATATCGATTATCATAGTTATTTATTCATAGGGCGGAGTATATGAAATAGAAAAATTTACGGATCGTAAATTTATTTCATTTCCTACAAAATGAAAATCGTGTTTAAAATATTTAAAGACTTTTCAAAACTTATTAACTAGCAAATATTAAATATTTTCGGATGCAATTCAAATTTTTCGAATATTAATAAAAGTATAAGTCGTCGCGTTACAAATGTATTTTACTAATACATTTAGCGTTAAAAAGAAAGTCGTTTTTTGAATGATACACAAAGGATTTTTTAATTACATGAAAGAAAGCTTTTGTAATAATAAAGGTGTATCTAGTAGTACAAATACCAATTTATTTACACTTTGTATTATTTCACGTTATTATATCGTGCTCCAGTCATGATGCTAGTTTATAAATAAAGTAAATTTTCTATATGAAATCTTGTCAATCGTTAGAGATTATCAATAGGATTTAAGACAATGAGTTACCAGTTCTTTCGGTCATACGACTGAGTCACTATAGACCTATATATATATATATATTTGTAAATTAAATGTAGACCTACATTTCAATACAAGTTTTGCGCGAAAACTTTAAGTGTGCTTCTCCAGGCTGTTTTTACATCGTATTTTTTATTTTTATTTTTTGATTGTTTTAATTAAGAATCATTGAGTAATTAATAAAAAGATGCTGCGATACTTGAAAGAATTGTAGCAATTGTAAATGGCATTCAATGTTAAAGTATTTTTTAAAGTTTTAAGTCTGAATTGAAGCAGTGACATTGTAATATTACAGTGTAATAATAACATTTATTGGATACAAGTATTGCTTACAAATAATTACAATACTGATAACGATAAATGCAACATAAAAGCACTTAAATCTACAGCAATAATCGTCATATCGGTAATAATTATATTTAATAATAACTGCATATGATTTAGAATGATTTTTCCTATGGTAGGATTTTTACTAGTATATATAAGTAGGGCTAATTTAGAAAGATCACAAGAAATTACGTACTCCTTTTCAATAATTTATTATTGAATTACTTATTTGAAACGAATTAAAACGAACCTTATGTTCTATGCCTTATGTCAATCATTATGCCACAAAGTATGATTAAACGTTCCACAGAATGAATCTGGAACCGTAATTGACAAAAAAAGATTTATGGTATGAAGCGTGCAGTTCGTAGGTGATATTGATAATTTTCTGCGTTCGTAATCGGGCGAGAGAAAGGAAAATAGTGGTAAAAATAGCGTGTATGCTTGTGAGAAAAAGTGAGCGTGTACGAGTATATGCGCGCGCGCATGAGAGAAACAGAGTCGCAGTACGTAGTCGGGCAATAACATCGGTCTCAATCCCAAGTTTAATCAAACGCTAACCAGTAGAGATTTAATCTGCAGCAAAATGACTCCTCGTTTTCCATCTCTCTCTTTCTCTCTCTATTCTCATTCGCCAAGTTCAATCGACCCCTTGCGAACTCACGTATTTGCTTGGCACAAATTTCCCTTTATCCGTTCATTCTCTCTCTGTCTCTCTCGCTTTCGTGATTTTTTCTCTGACTCCAGACGCGCAGTTCTCTCCCTTATACACGTAATATAATCACAACATCAGGGGTGGCCCAGTTATTTATGGGTACTGTATTTACACCGCCGGCGATATCGACTGCGTTACGGCGATTAAGGGCTCGATGACGCCAACGGCAACTCAGAATACGCGGAAGAACCAAAAGCTATCGCAATGCGCTACGTACACACTTTTTGTCGGTTGTATATAACGTCTCTCTAGAAAGCGGATGTCACGCTTCGATTTTCCCGCACACGAAATGCGTCAATCTTTTTTTGAATCAGCGGCTCGTTCAGGCAAGATTATTTTGCTCCTCGTTTCGACTGTTTTATCTTACCATATCTTACAATGTGTGAACTCATTGTTGCCGTTCATATATACATCATAGTTGGTGTGAAATCATTTTTTCAATGAATAATTGCATGTAATATTTGTACAATATTGTCCAGCGCATTAATGTACTTTAAAATTAAATCGTTTGTATTTAAAAGTGGATTTTTTATTAGAGTACGTCACGCTTTTACTTTTAAAAATAAATTGCGCTTAGAGAAAGAAACCTAATTTGTAATTTGCATAAATTTTATAGAGTAAAATAAATGTTTATGTTCATAAGTAATGAAAATGCATTCTTTACGCCGAATTATCGACACATTTTTCTTTAAAAATTTTAACTATATCTGAGGTCAATTATTAATAAGAAATAAGAATAAAATCTAGTACATAAAACTACAAACTTCCTTGGAGAATTGCGAAATATTGTATGTATAATTTTTTAATTTTAAATATTTTGTTGATACATATTTATCTGTGACAAGTATACTTGAAATGAATATCTATTGATAGCACGAGATTTTTAAATTCGTTTTATAAATGAAACTTTATTTCAATAATTACAGGTACAGTAAATTTACATTTGAATTGCTGTTGGATGCTGCTTGTACTTATTGGCTTGATTTACAGATAAAAAATTCTTTCCTATAATTACCTGTACAGTTGTATTAATTGTATTGCTTTACGTATCTTGAGAGCGGAACTCGGTGTTGTTGTTAATATAAGAAATAATTAATTTAATAAAAAATTAATCTGTTAATTCATTACTGAATTGTTATAAGTTGAACAGAATATTAAAACTCTCAATTCGCAAATAGTCATTAATACTTTTGATTGAAATACTATTATTATCGTGATAATAAATACTATTTATAATCTCAAGTTCGGAAAAATTACGTTTTCATTTTATTTATTATCAAAGTTATTATAACAATTATCAACTACAATGTTCAAGCACTTAAATTCTAATAATTCATCGCTTATGATTAAGTTTACTGCATTTTTAAATCGTTTTAATTTACTAGAACTGAATTTTTCTGCAAATTAAAGGTAAACATATACATACATAATTCTGATGTACTGAATAGTATTCAGTGGATCGTTTTAAAGATTTTATGTTATTGATAAAAAAAAAGAAACAGTAACAAATGCGATGATTAGAAAAAGTAATTTTTTATTTTTCAAATTATCGTATCGAAATTATTTAATATTCGATTTATACTACTCATGTATATTTTAATAAAAAAACAATTTATTTTAATATATTTTTGAATATATTTTATCATTTTCATGTTAACATCTTGAAAACTTTGTTTACTGAATTTATCTAAAGCCTGCAGGAGATATGGGAAGTGTAATTGAATTCAAATAGTTATACACACGCACGCGCGCGCGCGTATATATTCAATTATATCTTTAGTTTGTGTAGAATATAGTAAAGAGAATACATTTTATGACTGCAAAATTGAAACTATTGTATGGTAGTTCTCCATCGGTATCTATAATTTTGCAAATCAATAGTCTACCAAGGAAAAGAAGAAAATAATTAGAAAATAACTAGAAAAAAACGTTCCTATTTCATTACAATGGAAATAAAGCAAACTATCAATTGTGAAAGATTGCACGGGACAATTGGTGGCAACTTTTCTCGAACGATTCACACACGCTTCTCAGTACTCAATGACTAACAATTGTCGCATGTACACGTGTCCGAGTCTGCGTTGGTAAATACATAAAGTTTCGATGCAACTGTGCATACGTACACACACACACACACACACACACACACACACACACACACACACACACGTATGTATATATCTAAATCTGCAGTTTAGCAGTCCATCCTATGATTTTTGCGAAGAGAAAAAGAGGGTGTGTGAGAGGGAGAGATAGTGAGAGAGAGAGAGAGAGAGAGAGAGAGAGAGTGATAATGGGAGAGGAAACAGGTAGAAAAAAGCAACCAGCGTTGCCACTGATGATACGTTGCAGCAAAGTACACGACCTTTGGTAATGTATATCTCCCTTCTGTTTTATTTTTGTCCTTTCTTCATATTCGTCAATATGAGTAAAAGTACACTTTGTGAGGGTTTCGATGATATACGATAGGGTCGTCATCGATCTATTGCCGATGTTGTCTCGATATAATTAGCGCACGGCGCCATCCACACATAATACCAGTACTTTTGCACGGTAAGTCTCTCATTTTATGCCCCTTTGCAAGACGAAAAAGTTCACCAATAACATTTTGCTTTTCTGAATTAAACAATTCCGTGTGATTGACAGAGTTGAGCGTCTTTTCATGCAATGACGATCGTTTTCATGTTACTTTCATTCGCTAAATAATAGTCGGTTGTTGGATTATTGCGGACCTCGCAATAAGTGACGATTTTCTAATTTGTAAGCCATCCTTGCTTGGATATCATTACAGTCAAATCATTTCATGTAGATAAAATAATGCAAGGATAAGAATTGTGTATCCATCTTCTTGTACTTTTATTTACAAATAATAAAGTGATGACATTTATGACATATAATTAATAACAGTCAGAAACAAGCATTTTGTACAATCGTTTACAATATTTGTTAATTAGTTTATTTTGAATATTATGCAGTATTTCAAGTAGAAAATTCTAAAACAATAATGCACAATTTCTATTGCATCAATTCATATACTTTGAACACACCAAACTATTAATATTTTTTTATTAACCTAATTTTATTATAAATTGAATAAATTGATATTAAGTAATAAACTTTTAACTTTTTCAGAAATATAAATATAGTTGTCACAGTGTATATTGTTACATTATGTTGAGTAAATATTGCATATGTTATAAGAATCAATTAATGCATTTTAAATTATCACGGATATCAACGTATAGTGTTTTTTTTTAAATTTATTTATATGATGTTACCAAGGCTTGTACTTTATTATGAATTATCTACATTTAGCTTACTATCGCCACAATAAAAATTTCAATACTGGATCCGTATGAACCCACCCACTTATTTTCTATTTAATTTGGTTGAAAATAAAATTGTAGTATTTAATGAATATTCCTTTTTCTCGATACTCGTATCGTTCGACAGAAAACGGTTTGTATATTCACCCTTTTTATGTTTTAAAATGGATTGGCTGGTCTAGAATAATAAAGCACCAAAGGTTGAGAAAATTCTAACTCATAAAAGGTCTAATACAGTAGCATCATGAATGTTTCAATACTAATACGAACTATAGATACCGGTAATTTTTCCAATCGATACATACGCAAAAGAGACACAGTAATAAATGGCTCCGACAGAAGGAGGAAGAAAACGCACGGTTGTATCAAATTATAATGCAACTTATCCTAATGCAGCTCGTGCAAATATGACTATTATTAAAGAAAAATCGGACTCTAGTGCATATTATTATTAATCATCAAACTGAACATTTGTAATAGAAAATATTTACCGTATTAATGAAGGATGTTGGGTCTTTAAAGCAACAAATTTAAGGAAGTATTAAGTATTGTAAGCCACGTAAATTGCTATTAAAGTAAAATAAAAGAATATTGAAACTGCGATATTTTTACATTTTAAAATCCGAATCACAAATGAGAATCCACAATGAGATTTCAAATTTTTATAATATTTATACGTACGTTGGAAAAATTAAAGGCTAAATAACTATAAATGAAAGGTTTCAGTTAATTCGATGTAACAGATGTATTGTAAAACAATCGAAAAATCTGACAAGGTACCGATCAAAGTAAAGCGAAATAAATAAGTACCTTTGATGATCATTATTACATCATCACATAAGACTCGTGTGTAAATAAATTCTACCAACGATATAAGAAACATGGCAAGCAACTTAAATCGTTACAGTGCTGTATCCGATACATCATCCTGGAATATTTTCTCTTGGACGAAAAAAGTGTGGATTGGCCTGTTTGTCGGCACTACAGTAGCCAGCCATCAGAGACAAAAGGAGAAATACCAGATGACGATAGTACAAAGACAGAGTGAGGAAACAAAATACACGTCGCAGTTGCACGCCAGAGTTGCACGCCTCAGACGACGAAGACTTTCCAGCGCCGCGCGAGCTGTCACTTTCGACTAATCTCGAACGCAGCGTTGGTAGGCGGTTTTCGGCACGTCTGGGCTCGAGGTTCTTCCGACGCCAAACTTCGGGCTTGGGAGTAAAAGACAGCGAGAAAGGGAGAATAAGTGTAGGAAAGAGATCGGTATCTTCCAGGGTAATTACGCGAAGACACCAACTGCGCCGTTATGTCGTCGGTTAAGCAAGGGAAACTCGAGCACATTTTTCATTTTCCAATTTACTATATGGGTCCGCTTTCGATGCTCCAAGCAAGTGGGAAAGCCGAAAAATCCACGATAAATCAATATAGAAGAAAAAAAGAATGTATACATGTATATGCATAAGGTGCTCTGACTTTGACAGGTTTCTTGAAAGTAATTCGAATTTAAAAAATGAACTTTTGTGAAATACATTTATATTGAGCTCGATTCTGTTTGCGCCAAAATTTCGTCGAACAGTCTGCAGTTCAGAAGGAATACAATAAATCATGTCGGTAAATCGTGAAAAGTTTTCAGTGACCTTAATAAATAGATGTTGTAGGAAAAGATAAACGAATAACGAATAACCTTAAAGTAAACTCCATAAAATAACCAAGAATTTAATTTATCGGAATAGCAGAAATAACGACAGCCGAGCCCGATAGGTTTTACAATTAAAAAGACGAAATCCAAAGGCGGTAGACTGAAATGGATAATTTCAAGTTGCACTTATTATTGTTGTAATTAGGGCTTTAAGGAAACGATGGTTAAAAAGTAATTCCGAGTAAAGGAAACCAAGCCAGTTAGTTATTCGTGAAATTGCAAATACGTCAAGGTGAATGCTTACCTGCAAACAGCTTCTAGAGTTACAGGTGCACGACCATAAAAGCCCTTTACAAATTTGGCATTCGAGAGCCGTCACACGTATTCACAAGACGACTCGGTCTTCGCGAACTTAGCTTACGGGAAAAAAGCTGAGAACGAGCGTCCAGGAGAGAAATCGAGCCTCGTCAGGACTAAGAGCTCGTCGACTCGTGCTTAATTCTAGTAATCTACGCGTCAGAGCGGCTTCTGACCCGAACTATCCTCCCCCAGATCCTTGCTGAGATGGATGGAACGGTCTCCGCTTCATCTCTCTCTCTCTCTCTCTCTCTCTCTCTCCCTCTCTCTCTCTCTCTCTCTCTCTCCCTCTCTCCCCCTCTCGTTGCCCTTCTCCGATTTCGCGTGATTCAGGGATCGGCTCTTGGCCGATATACAACGAATAATAACACACGCGGGCGAACGAAGGCACGCCAAAAAAGGTAGGTGAAGCGGCAAGGAAAAACCTAAAGGGATTCGATAATTACTACCGGGAGTCGCGGAGGCGGCGTAGTGGTAACCTCCTCCCGCAACGAGCGCGCAAACGCGCAATTATTCTCTGCGCCTGGCGCAACAGACGCGATCTTTGCTTCTTCTGGTTCTCCTCGATCTCCTCGAAGCCGCGGACCGATCGGCAATGCTTAACCTCGTGCGTGTTTATCCGCGCCGCCCGATTATCGAGCGGAGATGAACGTGCGCGAATAGAAAGCTTTCTCGGTTGCTTTAGCTCGATCGCTTCCTCAATTTTATTCTGCTTTGCATGTAGACACGTATGTAAGCTAGCGGTTGATGCTTTTAATCTTACGAGGTGTTTTTTTTTTCGACGCACACGGAAGAAGAACCGCGGTGTTGTAATGCTAGAGTAGCGAGTGCCGGAAAATTTTGCCTCGTTGTTCCACTTCTTTTCTAGTTCTATGTAATTCTTTCCATCGATAAAGCAAGGAATTCACGTGAAAAGGTGTACACGCGACGAAAATCATCTTTCCGATTGTGTTGCGATTATTTCGTCAGATTGCGCTGAGCAGCCGAATTAATATATTCTGAATATCTATCTTCTTTTCTGTACTTTTCTCAAGTTTTTTAATCAACGCTCGATAACGATGTCTCGCAAAAGGAGTTTTATCTTTCTCTTATTGCGACGGTTAAACACAGACGCGTAAATTAGACCGAGATTCAGTCGGTAATTTTAATTTTTTACTGCACTCGCACATTAAGTCGATCGAAGATGAATTATCTCTGGATATCGTGGATCTCGAAGATGAATGTATCGCTGTTACCGCGACTCCTCCAAGCTTTTGGCAAATTTTTGGCAAATTTTTCGGCTACTTTCTCAGGTATTATCATCAAGCACGTAGACTCTGGCGCAACTGCGGAATCGATTGCAAAACAGATCACTAAAGCTGTATATTTTCCGCGTCTTTGAGAAAATATTTGGTTTTCCCTTCGCAGTGTCGTAGCGAACTTGTATTTTTGAGTAATCAAATAGACCTCAGTTCTGCTTACGCACCACTAAGCAATAATTTTATCGCAATTCTAGTACGACTTTCTGTTGCAATTATTTATGATTAGCCTACATTTTTCATTCGATGACAATTTACTTATTGATTGTAATTCTTAGTATTCAGAATTTGATTCCGACGTGTCTAAGCAATGATTACGCATATTACAAGTCTCATGATTATAAAAAGAAAACGATTTCAGAAAAGATCAAGAGGCATTATAAATAATGTTTTTAAAGGAATTTAATAAAATAACAATGGTTTGTCCACAACTTATTAGTGCACACGTGCCAACGTGCTATATGCCGATGTAATGTATAATTCTCTGTAATTATTCGTGGAATTGCAAATACATTCATCACTCATCAAAAAAATTAATCGCTTACAATTATAGATACTTCTCTCGTAAAAAAATACAAAAATTCATTTGGAAATGCTCGGCTAAGGATTTCGTACAATCTTCA
This sequence comes from Wiebesia pumilae, assembly GCA_018907045.1. NCBI lineage: Eukaryota > Metazoa > Arthropoda > Insecta > Hymenoptera > Agaonidae > Wiebesia > Wiebesia pumilae. The sequence continues at coordinate 1,358,995 of JACCHZ010000170.1, forward strand.
TTAGAGTATAAATAAGGTGATTTATTTCGAATGAATATTACGAATGAATGTTCGATCCGTGGAATAAAAGCTGCTATTCGCGTCGATCGAGTTCAAGAGGTTACCTCTTCCGTCTATTTTCGGACGGATTACTTTTATTTCGTTGCACGAGGTCTCGACGTTGGACTCGACATTGCTCTTGCTTTCGTCATGAGCGGACGAATGTGGTCGCGATGGGCGTGACCCAGCAAAAGTGTCCGCAGCGTCATAAAGTTTTTTTGCCTCCAGTCGAGTGCGTATACTCGTTTTTTCATTCGTAAATACATGCTTTAGACGCCTGTTTCAAGACTTCGTATTTTATAGTTTGAATTAATTTGTAGCGAGAACGAGAATATCTTATACAGACAATGAGAAGAAAATAAGGATGTTTAATCAGTGAATGACTATCGGGATACGTAAGCAACGTAAGCAATGGTATGCGCAAGCGACGAAAATAGCATCTAATAAGTATACAAGTCTTTGGTCTAATATTTCAAGCTTTATTTGTTACTAGTACTTATAATTGCGTATTATTTCATACAATTGGCTGAATTTTTAGGTCGTTAATTTATTATTACTCACGAGTCCCGTAGAACGATCCGGGATACGATATGCTGCCATTAAGCTCATCCTATGAAACAGGATGATTTTACTCTCGCATAAAATATCCTCCGCTAATTTGCATAAACTTATCGAATGGTGAAAATGCCATTTAAACATATCATTGCATGAGTTCTAAGCTACTTCTGAGGCTCCGAAATTGAACGATTATCTAATGAAACTGTCGTGCAAATGACTCGAGTTATTCAAAAGAATTATAGGCGAGTAGTTGGTATGATTGCGATAGCCGCTTAAATGCACAGTCTGCGTGCAAAATGAGTGTTGGGTTTAGATATTCTTGATTTAAAAAGAAGAGGTGCAGAAAACATTACATGTCCAAGTCAAGGAACGAAATTATCTACCATCAAACCTTCTTTATTTGAAATCGTCGGAGTAGTTGCATTACTGGTGTAAGGATCAATTACTGGTTCTGAATCATAAGGGAGACAAACTGCACAGTCGATCTCTGTATCGTGTGTTTCTTTTTCATAGCCAGCACTCAGTCAGGAATTTACAGTAGCCAAGTACTGCAATTATTGGATAAATATGATGTTGATAATAATTAACGTTTTATCAAATATCAGTGTAAGAAACAACTTTTTATAAATTATGTAATATTATTTATTACTATAATATTTTAAAAGCTCAAAATTGATGAGAATATTATGCGATTTAGTCGATTGATATTACACGATATTATCTTATAATATCACGAAGATATCATCTTAAGGTAATAAGTATAAATTATTTAAGTCTCGATTTATTTTATCAATTTCATAAACATACTTGTGTATAAAATCGCAAAAAATTTGAAATCAATGTTTAAAATTTATTACAAATATAGAAGGAGAAGACCATATTGTAAAATCGATAGCATATAATTTCGTAAAATTAATTGGACTTGATTATTACTTTATTATCGGGATGAAATCAAGCTTATTTCATATTGGTAATAAAAATTTATTATTTATCTGATTAAACTCTTACAGTTTAAAGTTGCGTAGGTCATAGTATGTGAATAATTTAAGCACATTACAATTTTGTTTGTCAATGTAAATTTTTAAAAGTATCATATATATATGTATTTAATTAAGCAAAATATTTTTATCAGATTAAACTGTTTTGTAGATTTGACATTAAACATTGACATTAAACTTTTGTTATTGCTGCCTAGCGGAGTTTTTATGTCATTTGCTTATTAGGAACATTGGATTGATGTCCAATGACGAATAATGGTAAAGTTTATAAACATTTTAATTTTCTTGTATCGCATATAAAATCTGTAAAAGTAAAAACAAAATAAACTTAAACTTTAATGAAGCCGTATCTTATTATTAAAAATTTTCTCTTTCAAATGTGAATAAATTATAAGGAACTAAAAAATATAAGCATAAAAAAACTTGGGAATATTATGAAGGTTATGGTAATAAAATTTCAGTTAAATTATCAGTCTTGTATGCTGGAAAATGTATTTCCTTTTGTGCAAAGTCCTTCTTGAATTTTCGGACCGCCTATATTTTTAAAGACATTTGAAATTTTCTCACGACCTTTTCAAATCCTTTACTTCAATCCTTTACTTCGTTTCGCAGTATATAACATCTCTATGATTAAACTGCGATCAAAGAAATATTTACATTTTAATTAAGAAATTAATATTTTATACGGAATAATAGTTTCATATTTATTTTGGTACGTAAAGGTAACGGGTACGTTATTAAAATAAACTAAAAGTTTCTCGTATATCAAGAAATATGTAAGTCAAGAAAATCTGTAAAATGATATTGTAAAAAAACGATACCTTGACCGTTTGAAAATTATGTTTTTACATTCAACTTTGTTTCGTTCGCTCCTAAAGAAACTATTAGAAACAATTTGTAAGAAACACAAGACTATTACATTTCACGGTTTCCAATACCTTCTCCCGTCTCCTTTTATTTGACTACTGCCTTGCTAAAATTAACACGGCGAGACCTCAGAATGCTCACGTACAATTCGATGCTTGCATCCGTAAAATATTGTTCGTTGAAAATACAGCGAAGGTATTCCCTAAGGTAATCCTTTCCCTAAGGGAAAGCAAAGCTAAGCGGAATACATGTAAATTAAATCTGTATAACATTGTCGGGCAATTTACGCACGCATATAAAATAAGGTGGTAAAATCGACAAGATGATCCTTACTTTTCATTACACCTCGATCTCGACAAGACGACCTGTAAACAAGCGATACACGCGCGTTGAAAATCCCCAGTCAGCGCACCCACGTACATCCAACCTCGCGGCCACTACTATAACGGTGCCGTTATAAATTAAAAAAAGCAAAAGAGGAAAAAACGCGAGCCGTCCAAGCCGTTGTTTTGTTGAAAAAGAAAGGAGGAAACAATAAGAAGGAGAGAAGACTCGGGGGGAACGAAACGGGACTAAAAAACAACGAAAGCTAAACGAAGAAAGACCGCCTACCCACGCGGCAATCTCGCGCCTCTCTACATATATCCTATCGGCAGAGATTCTTATCGCACCCGATGTTACTTCGCGCGTAATATCTCAACGTGGGCGCGCGAGTCCATCTTCTATTAGTCTCCTCTAAATCGCGCGCGCGCATGTATTACTGTGGGACGCGCGCGCCTTAGATCGTCCGCGCGTCTCGAAAGATTATACGTGTTACGGCTCATTCATTTTGGTGCTGAAGGCGCCTTTTATGCTTCGCGAACACTTAAATGATCACTCGCGCTAAGCAACTCTTGTTCCGCTTCTACGTGGCGGTAAGCGGCGGTTTTCCCGGACAATGACATCGTAAATTACCTTTTCCGAGATGCTCTTGTGAGAAATTTCAGTTTCGCTTAACGATAACGCGAAACTTGGGCATTCGTGCAAGTGCACTTTTCGGGCTTTCCTAGTTTTTATATCTCTTGCTCACTTCTTCGTAAAGAGAACGTTAATGTTGCACTTTATTCGCTTGATGCGATGAAATTTACTCTCGGTAAAGTCAGATTTAATTAGAGTCTGTGTTGCTTTGTAGCAGGGAATCGAAAACGATCGTTTGATGTACCGATGTTGATAAATGTTACATCAATTGATATAATACTTGATATAATACTCGAGAAGATCGATTCACGATCGCTTTCTTTAAATGTAAATTTCTTTAAATTTATTTTCTCCGATCCTTCTTTCAATGCTGTTTCAAGCCTTTAGGTATGAGCGTGAGCCGGCAAACGACAAATATTTTGCATTTATTCGATGTTCGTTACGCTTGTGTACTTCTCATCAAATACAGATACAATAACGTAGAATACGCCGCGGATCTTTTGATATTTTGTCGTTTTGTCGTTTTATCGTTTATACGAATAAAACAATTCCCTCGAGTGAAACTCAATTGAATCACGCAAAAGCAACTTACATTCCTTCACCCGTCACTCGAAGGCTGATTTAACTAATTAATCTAATTAAACGAACAACACCTAATTCTTCCCGCTATTAGGTATTGTCAGCGCAGCTTTCTTTCTTTCTTTCTTTCTTTCTTTCTTTTTCCATCTAAAAGTCTATTTTTCAATCTCGATAATTGTAATTTAATTTGTTGTTCCCATTGGATACATCTACCACAAGCTACGATGACACGTCTAAATAATCTGCACTCGGTTTGATTTCAAAAGCAACTGATAATAGCCGCTGCGATTGCTCCATAGTGCAAGCAAACGTGTTATTTCGGTATCAATCGTATTAATTAGAAAAATGAAACGCACAATAATCTCTCGAGTGCAAAGCAGCGATTACAAGTTGAAATGAGAGTCGTCAGCCTTTTTCATTAATACCTGCATGCGCGTCATCCGTGCGAGGTTCGAGGGACCGTTTAGAGTCCATTAGCCATCGAGGATCATCGTGGATCATCGTGGATCACCGAGGATCATCGAGGATCATCGGGGATCATCGCAGAACGGCGTTTATGAATGGCGGAACGAAAAGTCCCCCCGCGGAGTCGCGATCTCACTCGTACTCGGTCCCCACGACCTCTGGATCCACGAGCGTGTCGAGATCGAGAGACAGGCTCAAAAAGGAAGTGTAAGTAATGACAAAACGATGACTGGCCGAGTGCGCACGCTAAACACCTGCCTTTATCAGCGAGTTATCGGCTGTTTCTCTTCGCCGTGGGTGGCCTCGATAGGACGTCTCGTCGCGCTCGTTCGCCTCCTCGACTTTCTTGTATTGTACCATCCTTCGCTTCTTTTTTATCATTCAAATTACCCGACGTGACTGCCCTTCCACAGAGGAGCGCAGGAGAGTCCGTCGATTCATGCCCGTCGCGCGATTGATTTCTTTTATCCTTTGAAGGACTGCCATAGCTGACTACGGTTGTAATGTATACGTGCAAGCACAGCGGGAGTGTTAAAGTTCACGCTCCAAGGGTGAAAATATGTCTTGGCGTATCTTTTGGGATATCTGGATGTATTCTTGACAAAATAAGCGATTGTCAGCTGTAGATCAGATTAGAACTTTGATCGGATTTCAATACTAATTGGTTTTACGTTGGGAATAGCTCTGCTTCGTGCAAGAATTCCTGTTATTCTTTTGAACACTTACAATGTTATTTCTCATTTTTCTTCTTTTTCCTTTTTCTCTTGATATTAATAGCGTCAATAAGTGTCATTTTAGCTTCAGTCGTTAGTTTTCATATGTAATTAACATGGATTTTATGAAAGTAATACCTATATTGGTAAAAGAACGTGTTAACTATTATTATGATTTATGCTGTCAACGAGCAGTTTTCTCATTGATAAATTAGTTGTACTCTAATTGATTTAATAAAAACTCTGAAGTAATATCTAACAAAATATGTTATTTCATATATCGAGGTGCGTTAGTTTCCTGATGGTGAAATTCTCAAAGATTCATTTTATTAGCTTGAGAACTCATTTGTCGCTGTATACTGAACATTGAAATAATAATATTTCATCGTGCGAACGGAGTTCTTTTTGTAAAACACTGCAATCCAATAATTTGAGCGGCCAATTAAAACGAAACATATATAAAACTTAATTTAGATTTACCGAATACTTTGATGAGAATGAGCATTAATAAGTAGACAATAATTTATAACGAATAAACTAACCTTGGTTATTTGTGTAAATAACTAAGATTTTCTATCTAAAATCGATTGATCGGTTTCAAATTTAATATTTACGCTTTCGATATATCCGTTTCAGAATTTTATGCTACAACTTTCTCTATTATTAATTGCTATATAAATATATTTTTATTTTGAAGAATATATTTACAAAGTTTCTAATATAATAAATCAATTTCTTTGTCGCTGAAAATTCTTATGGCAATACGCACGCGATTTTTATTCGTTTTCCAAAATTATTTATTCTTATTTTTACATATGTACGTCCAATCGTTTAAAATCCATTATAAATTCAAGTGTCAAATTAAGCGAATTTCAACTTTACCAAAATAAGTTCCAGTGACAGTTCGTTGAAATAACATTCCTGCTTGAAGAATAATTGTTCAAGAATATTTGTGAAATACTTTGAAAATTGTTCTGCCATTGATGTACATTATTTTATACTTTAAACGCAATGATAGAGGTTTTAATTGTAGTTGTAAATGTGATTACTGCGAAGAGTGACTATTAATTATTTTCCGTGTATATTTCTTTTTATATCCAATAGATATAACAATATTTACTTGTAATAATAGAATTTGTGTATTTGAATTTCAAATTGATATTTTAACATATTCATTATGATATACATTATGATTACAACGGGTTTTATCTTTCTCCAATATAAGTGTTTAGAAATATATTTATGACTTCTGTTCTGAGAGCGCATAGAAGCAATAATGTTTATTTACAATTAACTCATCATTATTGCTTGAACAAAGCTACTACGAATAATGACAACTAGGTTGTCGGTATCATATTTATATAAGGAAGTAATTTATACAATGTTTAAAATTGTCTTCATTTTTGTTTCGTTCATTATCATTGCAACTACAAAAGAAATGTGAAAAGAACTTGAACATCCTCAACAGCTATCAAATTATAAAATTCCTTACGCTTCACAAACGCTAGCAAACTATAGCACCACTGCAGCAGCAGGATTATTTCTAGAGAAAAATAAGAAAAAGCAAAATCCATGAAAAAGAAGAAAGAAACGACAAAAAGGAGTCCCCTTCTTCTTCAATTCCGCAATAAACCAGTCTTTCCGTACATATACTTGCGCGAAGTAAGTAAAGTGCGCAAAAGAGGAAGTGGGGCTCTCGACGACGACGACGACGACTACGACGACAACGAGGACGTCTCGAGAGAGTAAACTACGCGGCATACATTAAAAGCACTATACGCACTTTCGCGCTATCTTTCTCTCTCGCTCTCTCTCTCTCTCTCTCTCTCACACTCACTATCTATCTCTATCTTCTTTCTCTTCTCTGGAACGTGCAACACTCCCCAACTCGGCTCTCTGTGGCACAGGGCGTGGCCGGGAGACGCGCGACGTCCATTTGTCTCGGCAACCTCCCGCACCAAAAACACGCCCCCGCATCCCACGAGCATCGATCACGTCTTCCTTCCTCAGAGAGAGAGAGAGAGAGAGAGAGAGAGAGAGACTGCGTCGCAGCTCAGCACAAACTCGCGATGCAGTGACGTTGATTTCTTTTCTTGCACACGATTTTATGTTCCTTATATCTTCAGATTTTTCAACGCTCAAATATTTTTAAGTATATCTCGGTAGTTTGTTCAATTGTGTTAACCTTATATTATTTATTCTTTTGATAACGGAGTATTCACTTTATTACAGATTAGAAAATGCAACTTGGCCAGCGAATAAGATATCCCGTTGAAATATTAAGCATACATTATGAAAAAGTTTATTACTAAGTGCAATTCCGATATGCGTTAATTGTTTTAATATTATATTAATGTAACAATGAACGATTTTCACGATTACCTATAAATTTAAAGATATGACATTTTTAAAGAAAGTTAATAAATTTAATTAATAAAAAAAGTTTAATTAATTAAACTATAATCTTAAATACTTTTCATATTAATTTCGACTGCCTTAATAGTATTTAGTAAAATTTGACATTATTGCAATTATTTTCTGGCTTTCTAATTCAATTAATTCAAAACCATTTTTCGAAAAAATGACGAAACACTTGTTATTCACTTTTAAGAAAATGTGCAGGCTAAAGTAATATTTCTATTTAATCAATCGAGCTTTTCTTGACTTTTTAATTTCTTAATGATAAAATTTATTTACATTAAATTATAATAATAAATATTATTATTCAAAATTGAAAAATATTTACATTATTTCATTTAAATATTCAGGATTGAAACGCTAATGAGTCTGGCAAATTTCTTATACCGATACAAATTTTATTTTTCTATATAATAGAGTAACATATATTATTATGTAAAAATTGTAACTTTTAATAATTCAACAAATAAAACGATGCAACACTGCAGACTTATTTAATATAAAAGTTATAAAATAAAAAATGCATTTTAATTATTAGTAATTTGCTGTAGTTCAGAACAATGTTATTGAAAAAATTCAAATAATTGCTGCATATTTGATTCAACAAATAGTACAGACACTGACGTAATCAAACGCTATACGTTCTAGAAAATGTGCGAATAAAAATAGAATATGCGTTTTTATATGAAAACGGTCTTCTTTTAGAAGGGAACAATTCTCGTTTTATTTAATGTTTGAATATGATCTTGATATTATAAATATATAATTTGAATAATTTTATGTAACGGATGTACTCAAAATTAAGAATATTTAATTTGGTAACGTATTCCTAAGTTCTTAAAAGAAAATAGGAAAAGAAATTTCTTTGATGAACATACTTTTTTAAATAAATGGCATTGAATAGGGTTGCTTGTGCATTATAAGTGATTATATTTATTTAACTATATACATTTTAAAAAAATATTTATGTATCTCCGCTGTTTATATATTATGTTAATAGATTTATTTTTATTTTTCAGCCGGTAAGTCACGCATTTTGCTCTACATCATCTGCATATATCTATTGTGTAAGTACACGTAACAATTGTTCATAAAGATGCCATATGAATTTCCTTCGCTATAACAGTAAAGTATTTTACGTTGACCTTAACAAAAACTTAATTGCTCGAATATAAATAACTTATGTCGTACGCTACCTGTCGAAGCAATTGCGCGATTTAAAAGTACAAAAGCTCCCCATGAATTTTTAATTTTTGTAAATCCTAAAATAAAGTCTAGATAAACATCTACGGTGGCACACCAAGCCATCAAACATTTACATCAACATGTAGTACTAGTAAATATTGTTAATAATCGCATAAATCAGTAACGCGAATTTTATCATTGTTATTATGCATTATGCATATCGTCGAGTGTAGAGCTGCTAAAAAAAGCAGTAGAAGCAAGAGGTGGAGAAGGAGGAGGAGGAGGAGGAGAAAACGCGCAAGTGCCTCGCTCGAGGTGCTCACTCGTTTAAACTTTTTTTCTCCGCTCTTCCTTCGACTCGACGCTGTGGGCGAGGTTGTGCCGCAAAAGAGCCGTAAGTACCTGCGCGAGGTCGATTCGTTTTTGTCGTTGTGGCCGCGACCGCGCGCGGCACGCATGCGGGGCTCCTTTTCCGCGAGAAAATAGAGAGAGAGAGAGAGAGAGAGAGAGCGAAAGGGTCGTTCGCATCGCCGCCGTCACCGACGTCGCCGCCACCGCCGCCAGAGCAACGCCGATTAGGCGTCTCGAGTCGTTAGTCCACGGAGAAGAGTTGCGCGTGGATCGCTTTATCTGCGCTCTCTTCTAAAGGCCCTTCTTTTGCATAGTACTGGCTTGTGTTTAACTGCGCGGAACGCAGAGGTAAAATGGATAACTACAAGCAGACGGGTATTACTTTATTTATTTGAAAGTCAAGAGTACGTCGGCTCTATCAGCTCCGAGTCACGTGCACGAGATGGATTCCGTTAGATGAGCAATTTTCGGGAGGAAAATCGATCGCGAACGATGTTCTTCTCGCTACCGCGTTAAATGAGCTTCTTTAAAGGAAGACAAGGACGCGGAGATTGACGTGGAACCTACATCACACGTACATGAAAAATAATGCAGCTGTACTTTATAAATAAAGTGCGCGTGAGATTTAAATTTCAATATTCAAAAATTGAAATGTCTTATTAGCACCAAGTATCGAGATCTTGTTCAAATCCTTATTTTACATGAGATATGCGATAACGACCTTTAGTATGTGGGGGACTATGTACGAAAGAATTTCAATTTAGAAATCAATATATCAGTATAAGCTTGCCGAATGTTTGAAAAAATTGCCAGTATTTTTCTAAGACTTTTACGGTTACCTTTGAAATTTTTGCTTTAAACTTTCAATAAATTAAAGATGTTCTTTTACTCACTAGATATATTTATTGGCAAACGATTCGTATGGCTCTTGGGTGAAAGTTACTTTTGCAGGTTCTTTTAAAATCCCGTAATGGTAGCAAGTGGCGTGCGCTCGAAGGTAATAAAAGAAATAAAATTTATTTGAAAGAGAAACAGAAAGTGATAGAATGTCAGCGGGCTGAGGGGAGACAGGAAAAGGTAAACGTTCATACGGAGAGTCGACTCGCTCGAATCTTGGTTAAAATGATACAAACGTAGCTATATTTTTCTTTTTCTTACGAATGATTTTTCTTTTAATTGGGCTCCTTACTAAATTATTACGAGTCTGCAGTTTTTTCTCTTACAGAAATGTTTCTCTTACTATTATCCTTGGTTTATACTTAAACTTTGTCTCTATGAACACGTTATTTTAACATTTAAATAAATAACCGCTACTTTCATTTAATTTAGATATTTACTGTCTGATTACTCGCCTCAACTTTGTAGCGTAATATTGTAACTTGGGTAGGTTAATAAATTATTAGAAATTTTCCATATGCAGAATTTAAAAAACAGAATAGAATATTAGACTACTGGACAAAAATACAAATTCCATTATTTAAAAATAAATTGGTTTTAATTTACAAGATTCGATTGTAATATTGTTTTTTCATTTACAAAAACTTCGATTATCTAACAATACCGTTCAGATAATCAAGGTTTACGAAGCTGCACAATAATCCCAATAATTGATGTAAAAAATTAAATATCAATATATACAAGCAAACGTATTTATCGAGCAGACTGTAAACGGTGAAAATAAATTGCACAAAGAAACGATCAATCATAAATATTTGATTATAAAATTGCCAAATGCACTGGTGCAAATGCAGTCTGTATGTATCATCATTTTTCGCACCGACAGGATCCAGCGATTTTCTAACAACTGCATATGCAAGATCCAATCGATACGAATTCGTATCGCCTCGTGTACATGAGCGGAATTCCCGCGCGCTTTTTATCTAATCTGATCTTCTTTTTTATTTGCGCGTCGTCGCGTTCCCTTCCGTGTCCCGCGCGAAACTCTTTCGCGAATCGGAATCCATAATTATCGCTCGGAGCTGTGATGCGCGATAGAGGCTTGCGTGAGATTTTCCTGCATTGTGACCTCGGTATACATTCCCCATCAGTATAAATTTTGAACATGATCGTATTAGAAAATGCGATGAATCAATCTTGGTTTGACGTATAAACCTTAGTTTTGATTCTGCGTTTTGAATTGCGAAGAATAGAATTATGTTATCAGGAACTTGTTTTAGTATAATTGAAAAGTACGCTGAGCAAGAAGGAAGAATTGAACGGGAAGGAATTCAATAGTTAGACCGAGGATTAGGATAGAATTAAGCTCTTTGGTAATCAAGGAGATAATAATAAAGAATACGATAAAAAAGAATATAAAATAATAGTTTATTAAAGGTATATCACGCATACAACACATGTAAGCGTTTCCTGTAGTTTAATTATTTATTTTGTCATAGATTACATGCACCTCATTCTCAAGAACTAATCAATTTGTTCGTAATTATGAAAAATAATTACAAACTATACACAAATAAAGGCGCTTGAAACTTGTTAACATTTCTTATAGATTATCTAAAAGAGCGTAAACGTATTTCACTGGGTGATGAAATAAATGATTTTTTTAAATTTACGTTAATTTCTAAATAGAAATATGCTCACTTGTTCGTATTTTATATTCCATCCATGTCAAAAATCTGTAATTATTACATTATTATTTAAAATAGTGAAAATATTTTTAACAGTTTACAATCGCAGCACTCGTGCCGATTGTAATAATAATAACCGATCGAATAGTAACGAGAACCAGCGAAAGCGAAAAAATGATGAATCTTTGTAATTGTTAAATAAAGTTTAACCGCGGAAACAACCGAATAGCCAACAGTCACAAGTCAGTCGTTTTTATCGAATTCAATAAAATGAAAGTGCGAAGCCCGAAGCCAAATCAACAATTGAAAAGTTAACTCCGGATCGTCGCATCCGATTGAAAGCTCGGAGTTTCTCTCAACGTTCCTTGCATTCATAAAAGTAAGAATCGTGGCAGCTCGTGGCTCAATAAATACAAGACACGATGGCGATCGTAAGAAAGACTTTAGTCGAGGCAAGGCATGAACGACCTCGGCTACCATTTGTTCGTGCACTCAACAGCAGCTGCTGCGAGATACGAATCTCTCTCTCTCTCTCTCTCTCTCTCTTTCTCGCTCTCCTGTCCACCTATCTATCTAGTTATCTTTCTCTCCAGAAGAAAGCACTCGAGGCTGGAAACGAACACAGCTGCCTTCTACCATCATCGTGCGTTATTCGGAGGCCTATCGTAGCTTTGCGCGATTTCTCCTCTGGTGTCTTATCATCTAATATCCATCAGCGCCAAAAGAAAAACGTTTTACCTAGGTGCATCATCTTCTTCCTTCTCTTTGACGATTTTCGCCCTTTCATTTTTTTATTTTTGGTTTCCAATCTATCCGCTTCATTTTCTTACGTCATTTTTTATTATTATTATGTTTTTCTTGGATAAGATTGTTTAAATGATTTTATGATTATACGCGTGTAGTATGTAGTGGAATAGTAAATGTAATTTTTCTTTTTCGTTTTCCTTTGTTTATAAATCGTAAGTCTAAAATTTTTGAACGGTTTATTATTTGCATATTTATGAAAGGCAAACGTATGTTTACATATGATTATAGGTATTAAATAAATATTTTAAATATTATAATTTTCTTTTTCTTTGTTTAGCATTAATATTCTATGTATTATCGTATATAGTAAAACATTTTATTATTTCGACTAACAAGACATTTGAGTCTGTTGTACTAATTTCCTTAGTCCGTCCATTATAAAATGAAAATTTCACCAAACTTTTGTACTGTAGAGTAAATGTAAGTGACTTTTTTAATAAAAGCAATAAAACTTATTGTTAATATTTTCGATTACTACTTGAGCGGTAAATTATTTTTTCATCGAATAACTGGTGGCTATTGATAGGTTCTGATAGTTCAAAATAAATTCGGTAATAAAAGTAAATTCACAACTTTGTACTCTTATGTCCAAAACAGTACATAAGTGAAGCAAAATCATCATATTTCTCGATAATCTTCGTTTTCGTTCCACGTCAAGCTCATTCACCTTACGTTTATTATTTGTCCATCCCTAATCTAAAACTCTTTCGTTACTGCATTTCCATTATTTATCGAATTTTTCCATAGAGAATCGTTGCGCCACCTAAAGCGCGACAAAATATTATGATTATCTTTTAATCTAGTCCGACCATGTTTGACTTCTCTTTCCAGACGGGGTTAGGTCTTCTAGTAACCGTAGAGTAGAAGAAATAGCTGCCAACGGAAAGAAAAAAGGAATCGAAGGAAGGAAGGAAAGACTGCGCAGGTGAAAGAGATCTACGAGATTTCGAAGTCGTGTTTGACACATGTCCACGCCCGAATATTAGCGAGCCGTGTAATTTCGCCACGAGGGTATAGTCTCTAAGAACGGCACACTTCTTTTTTTCGTACAATGCGCTCAAGGATGTAAGCTAAGAGATACACAAAGAGGAAAGTCAGGAACGATCCAGAAAAATACGGACAATAGTGTGTGCGCGTGTACGAAAGAGTTAGCAAAAGCTCATCCGGCCTCCACAAAAACTCCCCTGTGGCAGAGCTTCTTTTACTTCTTCTCAAAATTGCAAATAAAAGTTCTTGCTAAGTGCTTACAGGCCAATAACATCGTTGTACATAGTACACTTACAGTGGACTTGATTCTTTTATAAAAAGACTTCATTTAAATTGTAAGTACGAAATTATTTGTATCTGATCGGTGATTTTGGGTTTGCTCCCTTTTTATAGAACAATACTTTTAGTCCGAAGATGTTGATTTTGTCATAATTCTGTCTCGAAAGGGTGTCTTTCGACTAGTGTTTAAGTTAATAAATCTCGTTAAATTGTACCCAATATTTTGTACATATACCCAGTTGCCTAAAGATGAATGAATATAAAATTGCTCGTAAAATCTTCCGCCAATAAGCTTATAATGAATTGATTGTCACTGTAGGGGAACAATTTTCACTTTAAACAGAAGTTAATTCCATTGCATGATCCATTCCGGGCGTGGAAGAAAACGCTATATGATTTCTCTCGAGACCCGACGTCATTACGTAAAATAAAAGGCGAGTGGTACAAGAAATGGTGCACGCACTTACAGTAAATGAAATTCGAGGCATTCGCCAACCGAACAAAAGCCCTCAGCAAGAAATGCATCTCTACCAAAATGATGCCTCTTAAAAGCTCGCGAAAAAGGACTACTTCTCTCTCTCTCTCGTTCTCGCTCTCTCTCTCTCGTTCTCGCTCTCGTTCTCTCTCTCTCTCTCTCTCTCTCTCTCTCTCGTTCTCTGCTCAAACGGTAGTGTATCGGCTTGAACGGCGCGCAATAGTGTGCAATTTTCCCCCGGATGGATGGAGTAGTAGCAGCAGCCACTCGCGGCGCTAACCTCGTCGACGAGCAGCCGGAGATGGACCGGTCGTGATAACGCCGCGAGGCCGGTAACTGCGGTAATTGTCGGCGATTAGAGGAGTCATAATTACCGGGCCGCCGTCGCCGCCGCGTGCATAACGTTACACTGCAGCAGCTCTCGCCCATTCATCCTCTTTCTGCATTCCGGTAGAGGTAGGGAGGAACGTGCTGCTGCGGTAGTGTTGTATTATGCTCTCTTTCTTAGATTACGCCGAGCTGAGTGTTAACGCGCGGCCGATCTTGTTTTCTCGTTCGTTTCTAGAGAATTATAATGAAATTAAATTGTTTAATGGAACGTAGGAAATTGACTTCGGTTATTCCTGCAGAAGCTTTATGCATATTTATTTGGTGCAATTATATACCGACTCTTATTTATTCGAGCGGGAAAAAAATTAAGAAGAACATTTGATAATGATCGTGCATTTGGAAAGTCATTGACCTCGATATGACTCACAGTTTACCGAACAACGAATTTAGTGTCGTTGGATTAGCTCGAGTCCTTTGTTACGTTGATGCTGCTTTTCTGCTTTGTTCTATTTATTTTTATATTAAATCTCAACAATTTCAGAAAGTGGTTGCCAAATTTGAAATACCATTCTGTAAAATTTTAATCAAGTTAGAGTTGCAATAAACGCACCGGAGTTAGTTGAATGTTGCATTAATTTATTGATCGAGCCGCACGAGGAAGTATAAAAATCATACTTTTATTACACCTGTAATTTACGCGCATTTATAATGAAAGCGTTGTAGTACTTTAATTCTCAAAAGCATAATGATTGATTTGACGTTTGATATAATAATAACAACGGATTTTATTTGTTTTTATTATAGGCTCACCATGATACTTTTTTAAGACCTGTAACTAACATTACGAATGCTAACATCATTATTCAAGTAAGTCCTTCGGTGTATAAAATATGTACGTGATTATGGTCACTAAGCTGAGAGCAGGAAATTTGTCTTGATTCATATCACATCTCTATTTACAACTGCCATGCCAGTATAGTTGCCCTTCTTTTCTCAATACAATGCTTTAGTTCTTTCCGCGTTACTCGTATAACGATGAACACCAGGCAACGAATACACGAATAGCCAGTGCAAATCGAATCGGTGAAATGCATTTGTAATCGCTCGATATCATTGTTTGACCATTCGAAAGCCGAAACGACTCCCAAGGGTTACGTGCATACGTGCATCGATATCGTGTTCTTAATGATGCATCGTGCGACCAAACTCATACTTGCCTGTGCACACAAAGTCACATATGCATATAAACCAACTATATTCTCGTTCTTATGCAAGTTCTTGCATGCTTTACATAGAGATGCCTTGAGCCCACGAGTCACGAAGTAATTCCCCTCCTTTGGCCGCAGCTCTTAATTTTCTTCCTTAGTTTACGTGTGCCCGTACTCGCATTGAGCTCGTTATGCGGAGCTTCGCTTTTTGCTCTTTCAACTGACTTTGCACCTATAGATACAACAGTAACCTTGATTTATTATGCTTGTAATTTATCGCGCCGAGGGAATGAGAGTCATTCTTGCTCTGGAGTTATGTACTTAAAATTTTTGGCGCACGTACTTCCTTGAGATAATACAAAAGGGAAGATTTGACGAAGCAGTGAGTGGCGTTAACGTAAGAAAAATTTTTCTGTAATATTGTTTTACGAAATCTGCCTTGATGATTGAGAATAACTGTGCTTATACAAAATTTATCATGACGTATGGATTTTAAATCGACAGTACATAATTATATGAATTAACTAAATAAGCGTGAATTCAGTAGGCAAATTACACAACGAAATTTGAAGACTACAAGATAAGTAACGCTTATATTGTGAATAAGGTAATAAAGTGTTTAAAACTTAAGAATTATACTTAAGTTAAGTATTCCACGAGCGGTAAGTATTGAACAAAGTTTCTTCCCGACAAACCCGTACATTTTTGACAATAGATACAATAGATAATTTCGAAATATGTCTCGAATAAATTGAATCATTTTATAGTTTGTTGGTTATTAATGAAGAATAATTTATTTGAATAAAATTTGTAATGCTTCAAAAGGAGAAAAGCAGATATTACGACGGCTGTATTTGGATTATAGGGTGTCAATATGGAATATTTTTGAAATGCATATCTCATACAAATTAGATATGCTTCAAAATTTCCTACATCTACCTCTTTCTACTCATCCCGCCGATACTTTATAAGTCTCGCAACGTAATTCAAGAATGTATAAATAAATAAAATACTTCCTGATTCGAAATTAAAGAACGTAATCCAAAATACGGTGTCAATCATATGATCCTGAAATTGCAGCTTGAAGAATCAAAGAAATTTCTGCGCTTCAATGGGGGTGGGTTTGACATAAGATGAAAGACTCAACTCTCTCTCTCTCTCTCTCTCTCTCTCGCGCGCGCGCGCGCGCTCTCCCCCCCCCCTCTATCTTTGTCTCACTCTACGCAGAGGCTTTGAAGGGGAGGGCTGGAGCCTCGTTCACTGGCTCTCTCGCGCCACGCCGAGCTCTGGAGCTCTTATGACGGCTACGGCACAACCCAACAATTAAATATCTTTCTCTCTGTCCGGACAGAGACGACCTGCTATTATCGGCGAGAGTTATCGTTTCGCAGGCTCCGCGCCCCGATGTGCCGCGAGTGCACATTCGCGAAGCCAAGCCGCATCGCCATTGTCGGGACCGCGCATAGGTATGCGCAAAGGAAAGAGAGAGAGAGAGGACCTCGGGGTATAACCATCCGAGTCTCTCTGACGTGCCACTCGATTAATGTCTCCGGTAATTAGTCGACACTCGGACAGAGACTCGTGTGCACGCACCGACTGAAACGAAGAAGGAGAGATAGGTAGAGAGAGATGGAGTGACTAGCGTTCTTTGCTGCAACGCTGCAAGTGTGTATGTGCGTTTGCAGGAGGCACCACCCGAGGGATTAGCGGCCGTCCGCATTATATGTGTGTGAGTAGTGCGTATTATATGCGCGATCCTTACGATGCAGCGATTGCATACTCGCCTTCTATACTGTTGCTTGCAGTTTGAGTTACGTACGAGATTTTAGCCTTTCAAACTTTATATTTCGATGCAATGGTATGCGCTACAACCAATTGAATTTCAAAGCGTGAATTTATAGGCGTACTTCATTTCAAATGCTTTTCTCTGCTTGTTTGTACTTTATAGCTTTCTTCTTTCATTCCAATAGTATGGTTTCAGATATGCGTTTTTTATAATAATCAATTTTCGATAAGAAACGTATCATTTGCTTTCGTAAATTTTTCTTTACATTTTTATTAAATAAAAATTTTTCTGTTATCAGTCATAATGTAATAATACAAGGTCAGTAAAATGCTCAACGATTTTGTAATGAGGAAAAAATTAATAATCTAAAAAACATTTTCATGTTATTCGACAAACCAGTAATACCAAATTACAACAATTAGTATTTACAAATATCATTCTTGTATGACAATCAATCGAGGAAATTTGTACTCTACAATTATATTCTGCGGATGTTATGCTTAGAATTTTGTCAAAGGAATGCATAAATGGAATCGAAAATTTTGATTATATAATGTACAACAGATTATATTATACGAGTGAGCGGTGATTTATTGAGAATTAGATAAAACTGAAAGATGATTCTGTGAAATGAACGAAATATACTTACAAATTGTTTAAACAAAAAATAATAAATCTAGGCATTAAAAGATAAAACGTATGTAGAAAAATCTTATAGAAAAGAAATACAAAAAATAAAAATATGAGAATGTTTTTTGAAGCGCATAAAGTTAACGATAAAAAAATAGCACTTGTAAAGATTACAGAAGTCTGTACTCAATTTAAAAAGCTTTTTACGTCAAATAAAAGATTAGAATAATAATCGAATCTCAAGTAGAAAGTACTCGGTTAATATTGATGAATTCGCCTAATTTTTTAAGAAGAAGGCTTTAAAGCGTTAAAGGAAAGCTTCCCCAATTTATGAATTATCGAAGGGTAATAAGTTGAAAAATGAAGTAAATAAATTGTTTCTGTAAGTTCATAAGCTTATCTCGGCTTTTTTGAAGCCAATAAAAGAAAGAAAATTAGATTGCATATCATGCTTTTGAAAAGAAGGTTATGTTTACACAGCAATCACGACAGAATATAAACGTGAATTAACAAAAGTACCAAAATCATAATTCATATATTGCATTAAACTCAGATTTAAAAGAGTAAAATTGAAAAATAACAGCTCAATCAGTAGATTAAGACGAAAATACTAAGATGCTTTCCAACTGAATGTATTATAACTAAGATGTGTTCAAGTATCTCCAATTGACCTTAAATAAAGTGGTAGGATTTTATGCGATATTTATGCGATATTGTATATGATTTCTTAGTACGGAAATTGTCTATTAAATTATTCAACCGAGCATTTGTTAAAACACATAGTTATTTCAAATATTTATATATATTTTCGAACCCTGCAGTTTCTCCATTAAATAAAATGTTTATAAATTATGTATCGAATGGCCACGTTATTATAATGACTATTTTCACATGTTTTACACTCCCACGTCTAATTGTTAATACATTTTTAAGTGAGCGAATGATATCGCGAAGTGAATATTGTAAACAAATTTTAATAATTTTTTTAAGTTACAATATTTTTAATGCTTTTGAGAAACAATTATTAGGGTTTTGAAGAATATGTATAAATTATACGTGTATATTAAATTTAATGATTGCACTAGTCACGGGATTCCTTTATAGGATTATTCTTTTTTTTTATTTAAAAGAATAATATCCATTCGAAAGAACGTATCTCATAGAAATTAGATAAGACAAAGGGCTGATACCTGACTATTTGCGCTTAACGCGATGTTAAAAGAATATTCTAGACAATAATAATATAATTTAACTCACAACTGTAATTTTCCTCTTGAAATATTAACTAAAATTCCAAACGAATTTTACTATAAATCGATATTAAGTGAAAGGAATCGATGGTAATGGATAAAATTAAAATACTTTGTATTTTATTAGAGTCATAATGGATTTTCAAGGAAACTTACGAGTAAAATAGAATATTTTTGGTAAATTTCTAAGATCTTGCGATACGAGTAGCAGTTAAAAGTATATTAAAACTGATGATCGTAGTTTCGTGTCTCTATATATATATTTATGTAGGTATACGTGATCGGGCGCAAGAACATAAACTCGAATGTAATACAAAAGCCGCATTATGCTAATAAAGGAATACATCTGTACAAAAGAGGGTGCGCAGATTTCTGATTTGCAAGTGCGTTATCGACACGTCACACTACGTGCGCTGATCGCGTATTATCCGTAGGACTTCCTACGACCGCAGACAGAAGTTTCTGCATCATTCGAAACATGCACCCGCACGTGACCAACATTGAATGCTCATTGAACTCGAATATAAAGGGCGAGACTAGACGGACCCATAATGCAGTGTCGCGATACTGGAAGCAATGCGATCACTCGCGCGAAAGAGAACCTTGAGGCTATGATGGTTCCCCCGTTAGATACGCAGTGTGACAATGGCCTCGTTCAGTCAAGGGATTACCATATCAACGGAATATAATTAGTATTCACTAGGACGAAATTAGACCTATATTTCATTTACAACTTTTGCTGGAAGTAATTGTCAGGAGTAAGGGTAGTAATGCCAAGAATATCCTGGTACTTTTTGTTTTACCGTGAGACTACAAAGTCCCATGACCGACTATTTACTGACTTAACTTCAAAGCTCAAGGTATTGGCTGAATAATACTGGATTGGAAATTGGAAAACGTATTTTGGTGGTATAAGCGCAATCGGAAAATTAGATTTACTAGAAGAGTGTACGGTGGTGAGTAAGGAATTTCAAAATTATGTAATTATTGAATATAATTATTCCTTGAACGATGACCACAGCGAGTTAAATGTCAATATGGTTCGAGGTGAGACTTATTTGCACAAAATTCATTTAAATTTCACGACTTTTGAGTTTACACTTCCATTTTCGTTCAGTTTCGTGTATTAATGCACTACACTGATTTAATTTTTTATCTCGTAATAGAGCACTATCAATCTCTAATGATTCTTATAAATTAATTTACACTCGTTAATTTAATTGTCTTTTTTGGATGGTTTTAATTAAACTTCGTACGTTTGTTTTGTAGAATCGTATAACACTTTAAATTCTGTAACCAATCGATATGCTGCTTTTACAGAACTGCCTATTCTACTTAAGTAGATATTATGAACATTTGATTGCTTGTCGACCTGTTGCATGGAATTCACATATATAATTTCTACGAATATTATCTACAGAGAAGTTAAGTCTTAAGAACATGAGTATAAATGAAACTTTGTAACACGCGAAGGCTAGTAAAAACTATTGTTAATTATTAAATACCTACTTCGTAACCTTTATTAATAATTCCATCGATTATAATTGGAAAAACAAGAGTAGCATGTGCTTTTATCGTATATTTCATTATTTCAATTGTTAGCCCAGTAATTTGTGAAACTTCAAGATTCACTCACTAATAAATATAACTAAAAATTTTATTTAAATGATCTTGAGCATTAAAAGTTATATCATTAGTTATACTTTCTCCATTCGTAATGCAGGCCACTATTAAATGTTTGCTTTCATTGCTTTCATTACTTATTATTACTTATTATTATGTAAACGATTTTATTATTATTATTTTTTATCCATTTACCGATTCCAAATACTCCGTATAATTTCTTGTCATTCCTGTATTATAATTTTTCCCTCTTAATATTATTATTAGAATTGAAATTTATTAAATTTTCATATTGTTATACTTTTTAAACTTTCTGATCAACGACTGTTTTCACCATGACAACCTATGATCATGTTATAAATATTTCTAAGCGATCTATACTTTCCACTACTTCTACTGATTTATGAATCCTTCAAATTTGTTGATTTCTCAAAATGGGTACTCTATTTTATTCATACGCTAGGATATGTTAATTTTCATTTTTATTCATTTGTGATTAGGTGCGATGGCTTTCAATAGAAAGATTTATAAAAATAATAATATTTCGAATATTTTCATGAAATTCATTTAGAATGAACAAGTATTTATCGGTTCTTTTTATAAATTTTTTCTAAAAAGAAAGAACGTTATTTCATGCATATCGTTACGAGCTCCGTTAATTAATAATAGTAAATAATACAAAAGACGATGGAAAATTATTATTTCGTATTTTTGCATTGAAAATTGCCTATCATAGAATTTACTCTTCTTAATGTTTGTTTTCCGTGGAGTAATTAATACTGATAACTGATGTAATATTTAAAAGATTAACCGTCTACAGTAGAGAATAGTATTATATTATTGATCAATTTAATGTCTTCGGTTTATAATATTGTTATCCTGAATTAAATTATCTTGCCGTAATTGACGAATAAATACTTGAATTTGTTCTGCCTTCTTCCCCAACAATTTCATTTCTTCAGTTACTATAACATCATGATCAATTGCACGAACATTATTTATGACCTTTCTCTACATATCTATTCGAATAGTACTAGAACCATACCATCTCGTAAATTAAATGTATTTGTAGTTTTATTCATTTTCTATTTCAATCGAATATTTCGCTCTCAGAGAACTAAATGATAAATTACTTATCGCTGAAATACTGGTACAAGTCGCGTCGGTGGACTTTTAACATTATCCTATAGATAATTTAAGTTTACTTGCGTACATTCATCACGCTCAAATCTAGTTCCAATTAATTCTCAGCAACTACTTCTTTATATATCTGCAGATACTCATCGTATTTAGAAACGATACAATGTGCAAATGCGTAATATTAAAGAATCAATTTCACCTTGTGGCCATCAAGCTTCGTTATTTACACCAAAATTGAAGATCTCGCAAAAATTGAAGATCTAAATTAACTCGAACCACCTGCATCTAAGCTGAAAACAATATTTCCTTATAAACCAATAAAGCAAATTTTCACTTTACTCTTTCATCTCTCGCAATGCCGCTTCACAAAAACCGCAGAATTCTCTCTGCACGCTCAAATTCTACTCCTCTTTCACCCGACAGGTCGTCTATTTCACCTCTGCTGTAACCGAAGGAATTCCTCGCCCCTCTCGTTTCCCCCTTCGGCAACTACCGCATGCAGGTGGCGACTTTCTCGAGACTAGTCGACGCGCAGTCGGTTGTCTATGTTGGGAGTGCGCGCGTAGATGTCCCTGATGACAGGGACCGTGAGGAGGACATTTATTACGGTGCGCGATTCGCGATTACAGGGCAGAGTGAGCGTTCTGCACGCTCTTTGCTATCTCTCCTTCTCGTTCGCTTGTTCCTCTCCCCCCCCCCCGCCCCTCCAGCCCCAACGCCGAACTCTCTCCTTGTCTCTCACACTCTCTTTCCTTCTCACTTGGTACTCGCCAACTCGAGTAGATAGTGCGATGGCTGGCTTGTTTCACCCCCATGGTGCGCAGCGAGGCTCGAACACGAACCAAAGCTTTGGGTTACGCTTCCGATTCACGAAAGTATGATTTTGATAATTTATTTACTTATTTTTATTATATTTCACACATTTCGATACTTTCAATCATCATTGCACACGTCATTCCCTTAACGATTTTATACAAGGGTATGTATATGCACAATAAAGGTATAAACATGTCAAAATCTTGCTAGACAAATACATAAATATATTACTTAATGTAAGTCAACAGTGGTAAATTCGTAAGGGTTGGTATTTACTATGGGATATGAATTAGAGCTTTAGCTACAATTATCAAGTAGCAAATACCTACTAGTATGCGTTTGAAACAATTTGATTAGAATTTATTCAAATTTACATAATAATTCGAATAAATTGAAAGATATGCTAATACTGTGTGCATTAGTATATCATTAAAGTAGATTTTTATAAAAATTAATTCTTTATTTCGGTCACTGGATAAATAATCTTGTTTAAAAATAAAATATACTAATGTAATGTACCAAAAATTTTTTAAACTCACCTCTATGTGGATTAGTGATTTTAAATAGTTATAAATATTAAGTTACGAATACTTTAGTTGAATTAACTGATTAGATATGCTTATATTAATATTGCTTTGTCATGTAATTAAATCTATTCTAAGCATTCACCTTATCCACTAGTGTTCAGATTTATTCCTTTCTTCAAAAATGTTTAAGTAATATTGAAAATAATTTTGGATGTTTTGGATGAATAATTTTTCCTGAAATTTCTTCAATATAATATATATTTCGTTGATTAGCTTTAATTGCAAACGCAGTGTTTCACTTTGGATAAAATGTGTAATTAATTTGGAATAAGTTTCATAAATAATATGCTTACTTATTGTTAACACAATTATAAAGAACCTTTATATTTTAAATATAACTGTAATTTAAACATGTAATATCTATAATTTAACGGCTAAAAAATAATAGTTAAGATAATTTAAATAATATTTTGGTGCAACGCAGAGATCTCGAAGGTTATGGATAAATGGTACATTAATGAAATTATCTTGTAGTAATTAAATATATTTATTCTATTGTAGTTATAAAATTTTGTAAGTTAATCAGTAGAAAATCTTAATTAATAGTTATATCTTTAAAAATATAAAAGACATTAAAATCATTCATAAAATCAATAATAATATTATTAATATTATGGAAGACATTTTAATATGCAAATAGTATTAATATGTATTCAATAGAAGATGATATCTGATGAGATTCTTTTTATTTTTCCATGAAATCGGACAAAAAATTTAATTAATCTGAAACGAATCTAAAAATATTGAAGCGAATATTTAATAATAAAAATAAATAAGGTTGAAAGAGGTAAATATCTATTAGAAAGTTAAATATCTTAACAATTTCATTCATTAGTAATATTTTATTTGAATAATTTAAAACGCTCTTATCAAAAGGTAAAACAAATCCTATAAAGTGAAGTATTACTTATTTACGTACTATTAATTAATTAAAATTCAATCTAAACTATACTATAAGATATATGAATGTTTGTATTGGATCAGTAAGGATGTACATCGTTTTCAAATAATTTTTAAATATAATAACTTTTACCTTTTTAAACATAATGTTGAATTTATTATGAGCGTTTAAGATTTAAAAATTCGTATTATTCTAGTATCAATACTTTCTTTCACCTTTCCTAGGCAACAAAAGAGGAAGTTACATTATGCGAAGGGGTACGAATTTCGCAGAACCCAGAAAACGCATAGAAAGTGATAAAATAGAAAAAAGGTCCGAGGAAATGGGGAAGAAAGTACGCCAGAAAAGCATTGCGAGACAATTTATGGCCTTTAGCTTCCGGTCGGTTCAAGCATTACGAAGATTACCAAATACGTACTTCTTTTTTTTTCTCTCTTTCTTGCTGTTTTTTTTCTTGTACGTTAAAGCAGCATTTCGATCTCAATATTTTGGTCCCTTCGATTCTATTGTTATTTAAAGCCGAGTACGAAGAAACCAATTGATTTTGTGCCATGTAAAATTATTTTATAGAACAATAGAAGAGAAAAATGGCATTTAACTATCTTTTAAAATTTTAAACTTATATACTATTTACATTTCTTGATTTAAAATATCAGTATAGAGCTAAAAGAATGGAAACCCTATTGGTTTTCTATTTTAATTTTATGGTAAACTTTACTTCGAAGAGTTTTATACTTTTATACTTTTAGAAAAAGAATATATTTAAGAAAACATCAATTGATTATTTGAAAGTATAATGAGTAAAATTATGCATTAATAATAATAATTTTATCTACTAATTTCGTACAAAATGTATGAAGTAAATATTCTTAAGTTTTTTAATATTTCAAGAAATTATTACGTTGTTTGATACTATGTACGCAATATTTTTAATATTACCGTTAATTCCATCGATTTTTTTCATTCCAAAAACATACTCAATTTTTAATAATACATGAACAGTTTGTATTTCTTATTACAATATTTAAAAATTTAAATTTAGAGATAAATGATCGTCCGTTTCAAAGGTCGATTATTGGCGACGATTTCTCACTAAATACTCTCAATTCTTTCACAATTACAGTAATTACGTAACATTTACCTGGGAGAAATACTATGCATACATGTATTATCATGCGTATATATAACTGCGGTTAAATTCACCAGACATGCCCGTGAGAGCAGTACATTCCGTCATTATGAGTAATTGCCGGCTTCTGAAACAGTCTGTATTACCGGGGCACGTGCACTTTCAAATATAGTTCACTGCAAAGTTGAATTCCGCAGCGTAACAAGGCTTTCGCCATTGTAAGGCGTGAAAGATCGAACGCAGAACTCCTTTTAAGGTCCCTTTTTTTGGATGTGTAGAGCTGTAGTCCCGTCGCTGCTCTTCTTGATCCAATGTTTTCGAACACTGAATAATGATCCCTGCGCGCTTATCGATCTTAAACATCTTTCGATTAAAAATTCCTATTAGCCGCGCAAAGTTTTGGGTCTGCATTATGCTTGTAGGGCCATGCTATGCTATTTAATTATATTCAAACCCTCGGGTCTTTGTTACACAGGTCGTAGAGCTTAATTTTTTCAGCTGAAAAATTAAAATGTCAACCTTGTGAGCAATGATTTTGATTATTAATTTGGTAAAATTTCTTTAAGACGATCGACGAGGCTTTTGAATTTGTTTGCACAAGTACCAAATAATTAATGAAAAATCCGTAGAGCTTAATGAGAATGTAAATTATTCTTAATAATTATCCATAAAACAAGATTGTGAAAGCAGCTAAACATAACTTGCAGAATTATATTATTCAAACTATAAATAAATAAAATAAAATATATCGAAATATCATCTTTCAGTTCACTTATAGATTAACAGTACATACAAATAATACACATTAACTAATGCGGAATACACCAAATTCTACGATAATTACCACCATTTGCCGAAAGCTGCTCTTAACTTACATTTACGTAATAATTAATCCTTTATTAATAACCAATTACAACAACATCAATTTGAAGAATCTTTGTCTAATAAAATTATATTTCGTTAAATAGTACTAGTTTCTTATTGTTTATAAAATAACATTGTTTTACCAAAAATATGGTTGATACAACTACATTCATTTTCTAGATATTATGAGCTTTTTCCATTTACATTGATTTTAAAAACTCAAAGTAAGAAGAAATAGCAAAATTAAAATACGATATGAAGCTTTGTAAGGAGCCAGTGAAGAAGCTAGATATCAACGCTTTCTTTACAATCTTACTATTAGCAAATGATAAGATTTATACAAAGAAGACTAAGAAAAATTAGAAATATAATAAAACACGTATGATATATTTAAATTTTAAAAAGAAATAACATCATTAACAACATTTCAGTAGAATATTAATCATATATATATTTAAAATCTTTAGAAAAACGTTAAAAACTATTTAAATACAAGTATGGATAATATTATGTATAATAACTGGAGTAGGTACAAGTTCATAAACGAACCAAAAATGAATAGAAAAAATAGTTAATACTCGTAAGAGTGTATTAATACCTTAAAATTAATATTAAATATATTTAAAAATATTCAAATCTTATCTAATTTATGGGAATATCTTCCAGGCAATAGAAATTATCTGTAACAAAAATCAAATATTTTTATTGGTTTATTTTTTACTTGAGTACTTTACTTGAGTATTAGTTAAGGTAATCAAATAAACCGAAGAGAGATTTAAATAATTTAAAAAATTTTAAAATATAAAAACTAGATTTAAGTTTATAAATTGCTAATGTAACGATGAGTTGTTTTAAATGCATTATTTTTCTTCAAATTTAATGCAAAGTTTGCATTCATATAATTTAAATATTCATCAATTATTTATAAAAAAATAATTGTCACTTACAGTATATTCGTAAAAAGAACTAATTCTTTAAACACTATTAATTTGTGCATATAACTTTCATGCGATTAATATTCATTGTAATTCGAGAATTTTCATAATACGTAATAGAAGACATGAAAACGTAAAGTGTGCAATTTATTCATAAAGATATCGCACTTAAATTTTTAAAAATATACAACAATTGACAAAGCCAATGAATAAATTGATGTCATAATTTCATCCTTGGTAGAAGTGCCAAAATACCGGGTATTTCGCCACGCAGAACATCAATATGTACCAACACTTACCGATCATCGTCGAAACATATAACGTTGTTAACTTCGATAAGCTTCGATCGGGAAATTTATATTCGAATGATCATGGCGTGTGTAATATTGTCGGTCGCGCCCACATTCTCTCTCTCTCTCTCTCTCTCTCTCTCTATTTCCCCATTTTCGCTCGAAGCAGACGATTTGTGCGAAGGGTATAAAAGGTGCGAGAGTACACGTTCGAACGGATGATTTATCAACCGAACGCGTGTGGCCGAAAAATGATACAAAATGACGCTCCGAACGATGATAATGGGCTCCTGCAAATTCACACAAATTTTTTATCGTGGCTCACATCATGGCTCTAACCACCAAAATACTCTTATTGAACAGCATTGCCCTTGTTAGAGTCGTACTCGTTTTCCTCTGCTCGTTCGTCGGCGAAACTGCACTGACTTTGTTTGCCGTGATTTCCTGTAAAATAAGGCGTGAGAAGACGCGTAATGGCGTTTTTAATACATTAGCTGTAATCCGGAATAATGCCTGAGAGGTGTTGCGTTTCATATGATTATATATTTAATTTAACATCTTCTTTTATTCATATTATTATTACGCATAAAGATTTTCAACGATGCTTCTAAGTTAATTGTAGCCTATCACAAATTGTAATTGAACATTTAATTGCGAATATACTTATAGACATTTTGCGAAATATAGTTACTTGATATTAATAGCCAGGTTACGTAATTACGAAATGTGATAAATACCTTTGAATTAATAATCATTAGTTTTTATAAAGGTTGCTAATAAACTGTTTAATCATACCACATATGTAATTTATTTCATTGAAGTAAATTAGGAAGTACCGAAAGAAAGAATAGTTTCGATTTAATGATCAATTTCTTTTTTTCATTCTATTATTAATTTAGTACATTAACTTAAATACATTACTTTTCCTTCCAAAAACCAATATATGCATAGGTGAATGAACTTGTTAGAAATTTTTATTAATCGCGAAATTATTTAATTTATTCCTAATATAGGTAAATTCCGATGGAAAATTATTTAAGTTTATCTAAATATCTAGCTCGTGAACATCTTAACGTGAATATGCTTGTCAAGCAAATACCTAGATAATCTAAACTGTTCAGATACATAACTCGTACATTATATTTGATTACTAAATTAAAAGTATGCTTTCAAGAATTAATTTCTGCCAGCAACAGCAACTCAATAACTTTAGAACTATCAAGAAATGACACTGTTGGTCTTAGTTAAGCCAAACCATACAAATCTTTTTATAGTACAATAAAAAATTAACTAGAAGTCCTTCAAATACAAAACGATTGTGCACACGACTCATCGTCACAAAGCACCGATCTCAAAGATTTACGAGCCTCGCGTTGATGCAAACAATAAACGCTAACGCTTGGTCGTTGCCTCTCTCTCTCTCTCTCTCTCTCTCTCTCTCCCTCCCTCCCTGGCGTTGATCGCGAGGTTCGCACCGACTCTCGTTCTACCAATGATTCACCACACGGGGGAGGGTAATGGAGACGAATGCGGCCATAACTCCTCGTTGCCCGCACGATTTTCTTTCTTTTTCTTTCCTCCATCGACAAGGATGAAGAGACCTCGACGCCTTTTTCGTTCCTCTCGCGCTATTTCGTGCACCCGGTCGTTTCTACTATGAGTCGGAGCGAGTCTTTTATTACGCGGAGGAAAGCCGCGACGGACGATTTCTCTATAACTGTGGAATCAAGAATTGGTGGCGATAAAGTGCTCGGCTAAACTTACGCTTGCTCTACGGAGTTTCGTATGGTATAAGACAAATTGTTTGCTCGAACGAGCTGACTTGGTGAGAATGAAATATTCGGATTGAACGACGTTTGAGTTATTGAATTTACCTTGTTATTAACGTGGATATTGACTTTTTAAAAAGAAAATTTAGTGAGGATTTTTCATCGATGAGAGAAATAATCTGTTGGCAGATGGTTCAATTTTTATTAATGCTAGAATTTATTAATTTTCAACCCCTTTTCTGCCAATACATTAATTGGATTTTAAGTAGGATTTTTGATCGGTAGATGAGTTTAGTCAACGGTATTTTAATACCGAGCCCATTACGTTTGAGCATATTTGAAACGAGGAAAAAAGTTAATATTCTTAAAAAAATTGTCGTTTACCGTCGCTTAGCTGCTTCTTCATATCTGCATACAGCAGTCAGTGAGTGCATTTCTTATAATTTATTTTATAAACCTCATCTTACGCCTACTTAAAATTTTGAATAATGATTACTTTAATAATTACATTTACAAAGCAATCCATTTATTTTAATAAACAGTGTTTCTAAGTGGAACAGCATCAGAGCAAGGGTCCGGTTTAATAATGTTCCCTCTTCAAATAATTTTATCATCATAAAGGCAGAATGAAATTTTTCCAAGTGAGTATAATACGAACCGCCGTAAAAGTTCCTCTCATTGGCGCTTAAAGTTGAGCATCTCGTAAAAAGTGTATGAAAGGTTTGGCGTGCGCATACATATAGGGGCAAAAATTAATTTATATTAAGTGATTACCCAATTCTTGGTTAAAATATACAATTCCCGCTAATCGGTGATCATTATGCAGTCTCTGGACACGCCTGGACACTCGTGTGCGTGTACATGCAGAGCAAGGAACCGAAAGAGAGAGAGAGAGAGAGAGAGAGAGAGAGAGAATGCGTATCCACCTTTTGCAGCTCGTATACAGCACAAGCATCACGTCGTTCTTACTCCAGTCGATAAGTGATCGAGACCGCTTTCTGTAAAACCTGTTGTACCGGGAATAGATGCATCTGAAGGGAGAAAAGAGGAAGAGAGAGAGAGAGAGAGAGAGAGAAATAAGACAACTCAAGCCGATGGATATACCGGGAATCGATTTTGTCCAGACTTAATAAGAACAAGTAGGGCATGAAGGGGTGGAAGCGAGGTAGAGTAGGCAAAGAGCATTTTCACCTAAGTAGATGACATCAAGTGTTGTGTGCATCGTAAGTTGCACATTTTTTTTACATTTACGAGTTTGATAGTCAGCAAAATAATTGCTTCTATACTTGAGAAAATTATCATCAAAACGTATTGTGTCAATCTGATTTTTTGACACTCGGTGCATTATATTTATTACTCTTTATAAACTATTGTTTTTCATTCAAAGAATAAAAATAATAGTTTTTAGTTGGAAATATACTGCGTTCTCATCAATTGACGCGTTACTAAAAATGATTGAGGAACTGTTAGAATATATTATACATTATCACCTGTTAAAGGAATGAACTCTCGAATAATCATCAATTATCATTTGAATATAGTCACGATTACCAAAAGCAATTATATGTGCAAAATTATATTTAAAGCACCTAATATATATATGTAATTGAAAATTATTAAATATTTTAAACACTTATTAATTAATAACTCAGAATTAACATTTTTGTTACATTACGATTTTATTTTTATAAATATGTCTGTATGTAATCTTTAGACTGATTATTGACGACAACTTTCTTAACTTGTCTTTTGGTCTATTTTGATTTATTTAATTAATAATTACTGATAGTTTTTTATTAAAATTTTAATAATGCATGTATGGCAATGGATGATTTATTCCCGAAAAAGAAAACCATAATTATTATTCAAAAACAAGTACTTATTAATAT
Source organism: Wiebesia pumilae (assembly GCA_018907045.1). Lineage (NCBI taxonomy): Eukaryota > Metazoa > Arthropoda > Insecta > Hymenoptera > Agaonidae > Wiebesia > Wiebesia pumilae. The sequence continues at coordinate 1,390,405 of JACCHZ010000170.1, forward strand.
TATATTTTCTAGTCAGATTTTGATAAGTTAATATCAGCATGTAAGCGAAACATCAAGAATCCATCTGAACTGATGTAATAATTGTCAAAAATGAAATAATTCTTAACTTATATTCCATCGCTTCTTCCACACTTATAGTCATATTTGTAAAGTATCATTATATATATACATGTTTTTCTAACAACTTTCAGACGAAGTACCATTATTCGATACCTAATTAAAATGACACGTGATCTACAAAATTCATATCTTATCAAATATTGTAACGTATTCCTTTTAAAGGAAGAAAAATAAAAGATAGAATTGCAAAAGAAATGGTTTAAGCGCTAACTTGAGTAATGGAGTGAACATTCCACCTAGAAGTGGAACGTTATATGTAAAAAGAAAATAACTAAATTATTATTGTATAAACAGAAAGAAGAAAGTTGCCGTTGATTATAAGATAAGGGACTAGAAAACTCGTTGAAATAGTTAGGAAATACGTACGTATGTCGCGCACGCGCATCCGCGCCAATTACATTCTTCTCGTCACGGATGCAAAAGAAAGAGCAGAAGAGCGCAAGGAAAAGAGACCGATTTCACGAAGGCATTACTGGATAATGGCGCGCAATTTCTGGCCTCTTTGCTTTCCAGTGGTTTCACACCTCTGCACACGAGGCAAAAGGTTAAGTCAATGCTCGCGCGTTTGCATGTGCACCCATAAGTATGGTAGTACACGCGCACACGTACGTCCAGGTAATCGAGAGCGTCCGTACGTCCGAATGATGCGTATGAACCTCGTACTTGGCGCGTTAGATGTCCATGATTTTGCGCGCAATATTTTCAATCCTTTAAGATGCCAAGTAATACGATTAAGCTAATGAATTATAAGTAAACCAATGAATAATTTATGATAATATTTCGTTCGAGTTATTTCACTGTCGTTTATTTAATATTAATCTAATATAATACGCTTTAAATATTAAATTCTATTAAAGGTCTGTCATATCGCTTTTTTTTCAAATAGCGAATTGCCTGAAATTACAAAAATACTTCATCAAGCCTTCTTATTGTTGATTTTTTACTTTTGATATCCATTAAATTGTTTTAATAAAATTTTATAAATAATATAATAATTCATAATAAATGAAGTAAATGGTAAATGGTTTTTTTATCTTTGTAAATGAAATACCTGCACATCGTTAATCGTTCGATTTATGGTAGATGAATAATAGGGTAATTATCTATTTTAAAAAATCGAATTCAAACTGTCTATTAAATCGACACATAAGCAGATTCGTTCATTCGGTGTAAAATTTCCATACATAAATTTATCTTAAGTAAAAAAGAATGTACACAAGAACAGTGAGATTATATGCGAAGAATAAGCGATGGTAATGATTATCCAACCGGTTTTCTCCGTATGTCTTGTAATACTACAGCAATTTGGAGTAAAAATGTGACTATAATAGAAAATCGATTCTAACAAAGATCGTCTCTACTAATTTCGCTCTGAAATATTTGGCCTACATGGCGCATATTTTGTTGCGGAATTACAAACTGTAATCGTGATATTTCATACATCTGCTAGTGCTTCGACTTTTATGGGATGATTTGTCACAAAGCCGGCTATCGTAGGATCATCAGTTAATGCTAACGAAAAACATCTACCTTCAAACGTGTATTTGCTCGTGCGCAGTAAATGATTATGCATTGGAAACGCACGAAGTAAAATTTTATGTTTAAAATAGTTGTCGCTAAACGCTGCGGAATATAAAACATCGCTCCACTGGGTTCACTAGAAAAAACTATTTAACGACAGCCGGCGAATTAAAAATGTCACTAATTTCTAAATATACATTTGCTTTATCTGAGTTTCCCGAGATTGAAACGTTAACGTAATCCTACTGACAGCACGTGCATAGACGTTACTATAATGCTGCATCAGCGTCTCTCCAGATAAGAGAATTCTTATCCTTTTCCGATGCGTGCTTGATGACATTAAAAATCTTATTCCCTAACAGTTTCAAATAAGAAGGGTTATTTCGACTGAAAATAGCACAAGACGAAGTTATAAACAAGTCCTTTATCGTGAATTTATCTACGTATCATTTTAAACAAAATGTCTAGTTAAGAATTCAAGAAACTTGAGAATTAGACATATTTTTACCTTTCGGAATACATTAATAAGACATTCTAATTAACAAATGATTAGATTTATAAAATATTAGAATATTATTATTAAATACTTGTCCATGGTTTATTATTTTACACGGTACCAAGAAAATATTTTTTGCCTTAAAAATTTTTTCGAAAGATGTATCTTAACAATTATGGTTGTCCTAATAACATTTCCGCAAAAGTTGGTCTTATTTAGAACTATATAAATCATCAATCCATTACAGCTATGCAAACATTAATGATTAATAATGATAGGTTTTGTGTAAATTAAACTCGTTTTCCAATTATAATTCTTGATCAATGTGCGACCGGTGCAATAAGTCCTAATGCACCAATGACGATCAGTACGATAAGAACTTCCTGTACAATCCTTTGAATATCGAAATTTTAATCAAGTAATTAAAATTCGAAGTACAAATCTTCGCTTATAAGATTTTAAGATTTTTCAGTTTTCGCTTCTTAAAACAAATATCAAAGATATTTCAATTTACAGTCAACGCTTAAAATCTGAAAATTTACAAGACTCTGTACTAGGAATATTGAAGTCTTTAAAACTGTAAGTTCAATATACCCTCTAACTACCTTGAAATGTAACCTTACTCCGGTCAATCCGAAATTATTAATTCTAAGTAAATCTAATTTATACGATCCTCGTATAAGAAAAAAAAGCTCATTTTATAAAATTTACGGCGCCGATCGCGTACATCAAGTGCGCACACCGTACCGCAAGAGTTTCGTCGCTGTTCTATTTTCTCCTAGTATTTCGGCTATCCCATCCCTTGCAAAGGTCGCGCAATAATTGATGCGCGTATTCACGAGGGGTTTCGATGCGGTGAGCCGCGGATTAATTGATTAGCATGCTTGGGAAGACGGGCGTCAGCGGAGGCGGGGAACGAGGGTTAACCGCGAGCGTGCGTGACTGCGGAAGTTCTGAGTGCACGTTGATGCGACTCGGCGGCGCATCGCCGAAGGCTAGAGAAGAGCCACTTTAGCCCTTCGTGTTCTTTGCGAATGACTAGTGCTATTATTCTCGCGGGCTTTCCCCTTCGTATCCCCTTGGAGACATATTTTGTGTCGTGGTGACAGCTTTCGAGCGACGAGCTTGATAATGCATGAGACCTCCGTTGCTCGGATAAAGAGGATTGCAATTAAAGGCCAAAGGATTATCAGTGATCTTAGTTTCTCAAATAAAATAACAGGTACATTGTATTTGAAAGAATATTAATTTGAACGACGGTGAAATTGAAATGAAATTGATTAGAGTGTACATTGAAATGTTTAAAGATTGTAAGCGTATTTTTAGGCGGTATTATTAACGGTACTCGATAATTAAACGCTTATAATTTCTCAGAGTGAAATAGAAGTTACCCTATATAGTAGGCTTATCCTAAGACAATAATACGAAGTGAAATTTTATCCCTTCCCAAGTCAATACCTACTTTTTATCTCGAGTGATCGATTCATTATTACTCGAGCTTTATCGAGGTATCAATATTCTTAAAATAAGCATTACTTTAAACTTACTCGAAGTAAAACGTCATAAAAATCAAAAGTTTTTTAATGTATAGAGTACATTTTTAATTTATTATTGACTTTTCATTGTCAAAGCTATTCCTTAACTTTATCGCCATTCAAAATAAATTACTGTAAACAGTGTCGCATTATCTGCACATTAATTTTTTCAAAGTTCATGAAAAAATAAAAATAAATATAATTAAACTCCTCAATAGTTATTGGTAGTTGAAACGTGTTATAGATATGTGTAGTAATATACTCAATATATAAAAGATTTGTATACAAAGTTATGCAATGAATTTGTGGAATATTCCAGAAAATATGTAACTTGAATATGTAACAACGATTGTATAAGGTAATGCAAAACATGAGGATTTTAAACAAAGCTCTGCGAATAAAAGGTCTAGAATGCGCAAATGTGCGTGTACTCCAGTGCTATCAAAGCATCGAAAGACCGTCTAGTAGGAGGCACGCACTCTTATACGCACCAATACCACAAAACATCGGATATTAGTCGAGAGATTGGGTCTGGGGGCCGTTGCTTCGCTTGAGATCCATTAGCTTTTATATACGCATCGGGATGAAGAAGAGACGAGAGAGAAAGAGAAAGAGAAAGAGGGAGAGACCTACCTGAGAGATGCCACCAGTAGATAAGATACAAGAGAGAGCCAGAGAGAGAAAGAGGGAGTGAGTGATAAAGAGTGCGAGAGAGACAAGGAAGAAGCCCGATCGAGCGGTGCGCCCGCGTTACGATAATTAGAAAATTAAATTGTCTGCGCGCATGACCGTGAAGCGCGTGAGCGAATGCGATGCGCGACTTGTATATCGAGCTCAACGATACTCTAAAACTGTATTCCGCGCACCTGCAGCCTCCACACGAAGCGCTGGAATTCATCTCTGAAATATCTCATTGAATGTAGACCTGTGAGAATACACAAATTTTTTTATTTATAAAGTAAAGATCGTGGAGCGAGCCGGTTTTACTTACTCGTTTCTAATTTTTTAATACGTTTTTAGTTAATTTAGTTTCAAGACTACTTTTCATATTTATTTTTTATATTGATATAAAAAATACAATGCGTATAACAGAAATTAACTGTAAAATTTATTTACTTCAGCAGCATGTCAATAAAAAAGATCAAAAGTAAAAAAAAGTAAATGATTTGTACACGTTTCGCAATGTCTGTATATCTTTTAAAAATACTCGCAGGATGATTAAAACATTAAGGACGGATACAAAACTTATTGAATTGACAAACTTAGCCTTCGGTTCAATAAACAAAATTTATGGCACAATATATAAAAACTATGACGGTTTCTGATTCTTAAAATCTGTTTACCTTGCTGATAAGCCGTATACCGTGTATGATTTACGATATAGAAACTTTAACTTATGCTTGTTACTTTCGGAGAGTTTGTTTAATTCTATGTATTTACACGTGTACTTAAATAAGTTGTACTAAAAGCACAACTTGCAGTTTAAAAATGAAAAAAATGCATCATTGTCAACTTATGTAACGTCAATTGTAAATGTTATCACTAAGCTATAAATAAAGCTCAAACTACAAAAAAGACACATTAATCTTGTTTGATGAATCGTAAAATAAAATCGTATTTTTCAAGGTTCGCGAGTATTTTTCAAAACTAAATATTCTATTTGTAATTTACGACAGTTTGTAAAAATACGCATTTTTACGCATTTTTACCCATTTTTACGCATTTTTACGCATTTTCACGCATTTTCATGAAAAAATATTTCAATAACTATGCAAACAAAGCGACCTCCGCGCGCTATATCTGCCGGAGCGTTAAGGGGCTCTCGAATAATTGCAAGAGAAAATATTCAAATAAAGAGGAAAAAAGGATCGACGAACAAGGAAGGACGAAAGTAAAAAGGAACGAAAGCTACAACGAGCGCATCGCGTAGCGACGTCGAGCCCCTCGTTCCCCGCGGAAGTGCGCCGGAACAGCCCCGGAACTGCCGCTGCGAGAAATAAGGGTTCGAAACCTATATACCCCCTTCCCTCCTTTTTTCATTCTCCTCGAGAATCCGACATCGCGCTTTCGAGCTGCTCCCGAGGATGGATGCACAGATAATGGTAACAAACAGTCTTCCTTCCTGTACAGAGCGAGTCTTTAGGTCGTGTGCACACATAGGCAGACGCACGTACGCCGAAAGCCCCGTCCCTCGCGGAATCCCCAGCGGGGGTCTATCTTGCGAATAAACGTACAGGGCGATATAGTACTCGATATATCGCGCGATTGCCTTATGCAAAATTGAGCGTGTACACGCGTGCGGGAAAGGTCGGCGCGCGAGAGTGAGAGGATGGATGGCCGTGTAGCACGCTCCAAGTCGTATTAAAATATCAGAAAGCTGGAGCGGGGGAGCGACTCGTTCCCTCAGCGATGCTCGCATTAAATCATCCACCCACTGCCTTGACTTAGCTTCGCTCTCCTCGGATTCCCCTTTTTTATCTCCTTCGATTTCTTACAGCCTTTTTGCTCTGTCTTTTTTAAGCGAGCTTATCTTCGCAAAGGATCGCGCACGAGCGCACGATGGACCTACCGTATGTACGGACTTACGAAGAATCTCGGGTTTTACGAAGAATCGCCAGAAGTGTAGGTGGTGTTGGTGCCCTGGTATACAGTACTCGCGACTGACTTATTAACGTCCTGTTTCGCGATCGGTTCGTCGCGATTAAGGAATTGCTTTCCTGTAGATTTAGGGATGGACGTTAGCAGCGGTGCGCTATTTCAATAACACGAATACCAACGTTGTAGGTTGGTATTCGTAAACAAGAGCTGTAAATATAAATGCTAATGAGTATCGTCAGGCGTCAGGCGTCAGGCTAGGCTCCGTTATCAGAAATATTAATTCTCGTCGACGGCAGTTCGTTTGCACTTGGTGTTCAACGCCCTACGATCGATAAACTTTCATTTTTTTTTTTATTTCGTTTTCGTTTCAATAAACGGTATTGTCTTTTTTCTTTGTATCGGGTATCGTATGTGTAAATTTGGTTTTTGTATAAGTATATAATTCATTAGGAAAGCATTGTACACATCGGGTATTTAATTCATAAGCAGAAGGTTTTGACTAAGAAAGGCATTTTATTTGTAGTGGCTAATCCATTGAGATATGTTTACGAAAGATTTCTCTAGATAAAGAATAAAAAATTCCATCTCTATTTTGTACGTTTCTTACAATCGTATTTTTGATGTGATTTTGATACAATGAATTACGTTATGTAGTTTTCGTAATATTATTCGTTATTTATTAGATCTTTGAATGATGCCTTTGTGAAAATCATACAGTTTTTAAATGCCTCCTCAATTTACGTAGGGACATCGAAAAGTCCTTTGGCACATTATTAAGAGGAAAAGAAAATCGTGCATCGGCCTCTAGGTACTGTTTGTGCAAATTTTCGTTTACAGCTTGCAGGATTTTACGCATACCGTAACTGTAGGAACGACGATACTTCTTGAGTCAACCTCACCCTCCCGCCCTCACACTCATTCTCTCTCATTTTCTCACTCTCTTTCTCTGGTTTTCTCTTCAACCTCATCATCCCGCGCAGAAGGGATAATCGCTCGAACGATTCTCGGACAGGTTCCCACATTTTGCCAAAGCCACCCCCGCGCCCTATTCGTCTGTAGCAGCTTCTAATCTCTTCATCTCTCTCTCTCTCTCTCTCTCTCTCTCTGTCTGTCTGTCTGTCTGTCTGTCGGTCTGACTCTCTCTCTCTCTCTCTCTCTCTCTCCTTTTTCGCATATAAATCTACACATGCATGAATTCTTGAGCGTTCGCGTTTCGTTTCTTGGCTTTGCACGCAAGACTACAAGCTTAAGAGACAGAAGACAGAAGGAGAGCGAGAGGGAGAGAGAGAGAGAGTAAGTAAAGATGAAAAAGAAAAATAGAAGAGAGAGAGAAAGAGAAGACGAGGTTAAGCAACGTTTCGACGTTGTTTTTTGTGTCTGGCAGGCCCTTCGTTCTCGTATATGGGTCCACACGGGGCCCGACGCACGATTTAGTGGCCCTAATTGCAGGGTTGCGCTATTTAATTACCGGGTTCGGGGACCGCCGCGTATATAGTATGAGCATATCGCTTCTCTCTCTCTCTCTCGTCTTTTCTCTTCCTACGCGCCGCACTCGTTCTCGTCTCCTCCAAAATAAGTTTCGCAACACCGGTGCGTATATACATGCATGTATAGTTTTTCTAAGAGATAGAGTGAACGAGAGAGAGAGAGAGAGAGAGAGAAGGATAATGCTTCAGGGAAAGAAAGAGAGACGAGACAAGATGGGTTCTCCACCTACATGGAGCGATCACCGATTTGAGCGAATAACGTGTGAAAATCGTCTCTCAATTGCCTTGATTTGAGATGAATTTATGAGCTCAACGTAAATTTTTACATATTGACGAATATTCGCCATATTATACACCATAAACACGAAATGATAAATCTCAAATTATATTATCTTATATTTATTTTCAATGTCTGTAATCAATAAACCATCATTTTGGCATATATCTATATTTTAAGTATCAAATAACGTTTAATGTTATATTGAAACTAGTTTACACTATTCCTTATCTATTGCAATTACGCGATTGCTTTATTTTTTAGAATTAGTCTAATTATACAATTTAGTAAGGCGTGTGACCCACAATTACGTCTAATACTTTAAATTGAATATCTAAAATCTACAATTACCTTTCACAATAATTTCCAGTCGAAAAAATATATCTAGTTTAAAATCTCTCTGATTTACTTAATTATTAATTTTTCTAATTTTAAATTATTTAATTTCGCAAATTTTTAACTTGATACTTAATATACCATTATATGTTTTTTATCGTTTCTACAGTTTTCGAATAATCTGCATTATAAATAATTAAAAATTCAGTTTGTATTTTTCATTTTTGTAATAATCTAAATATGTCTATCGGAAACATTGTGCACGTGTAAAATGATTTTGGAAAATTTATGTATATTAATTTAGCATAGGAAACTGCTTATCAGTTTATACGTGCTTTTTATCATTTAATATTGAAGTAATACATACAAGATTAAAACTACATTACGACACAAAACGCTACGATTTTATTACGTTATTTATAAATTAAACGTCTTAGAAATTGATTCTTTATATTAATTAATTTAAGAACCTTAAATTACATTTATTTTTTATATATTTTTTTCAATATAACAATCACATACTGTCAATATTGAGCGATTTTCACTATAACACAGAGATTACTATTGGCTTGTTTTTTTATCAACCAGTGAAACTTTAATCATGGTTCATCGTCTAAAATAGTTTCCATATTTTATACAAGATCAATAAATCAAATTCTCATAAATATGTGTCTACTATTTTGTATAAATTAAGCTTTTAACTTTTTGCAACATTATGCTTCAAAGCAAAACATTTAGATGAATTGCAAAATTCAGAAATTCGTATACAAACGTTTCAAACCGTACTTAACTATCATAAAATACTTTCAATAAGATTTTCATCTCCTGCAAGAAGACAATTAATATTCAAGTTTTTTATAATATTATAAATTCAGAAACGTAGTAAATGATTTTGCAATTTCTAAGTCCCAACAATCAGGATTTGTCTTTTAAAGAAACTTATAATATTAATTTAAAATCATTGTACTTTAAAGAACATGGACGTACTGCGAACGTTAAAGTTACTTTTTGATTAATAAAATAAAGTTAATTGTTTCCCATGTTAATTGAGCAACATTAAAGAGTATCATTAATTATTAAGAAATTGGAAAGCTGTTGATTGAAAACATAGGCTTAAAATGTATATGATTCGATAAACGAATCCGCATTTACGAACCTCGTTTCAGCCCACAAAAGTGTAGATGCTGCACTCTTGTTAACGTAAATAATTTGAAATCGTTAAAAGACATTATATAAATGCAAAATCAGTCTGTCGATCATCGGAAATTTAAATTGTTCTTTCATTTTAAACGCACAATGTATCGACATGAGCGTATGACATAAAAATCATTGTTTTATAAGGAATGTAGATAAGTTTATCGATATGAATACGTAAGTACCGAAGGAGAATGGAAGCCAATATGAATGCTAGATATTGAATCGTTCATCGTGAATATAATTGCACAGGCCGCGTTACAAACCATCTCGATCGTTCAACCAGCGAGGAAATCAGTGAAGTACAGAGCTCGTACTCCCAGCGAGCGATGTACTTTAATTTTCCGCGGGAATCCTCCTCGAGAGCTCCATAAACCACGCGTCACGGCCTCTCGTTACACCTATGCACATATATATTGTATGCAGACGTGTATAGGTACTTAGAAAACCCGCCGTAGGCCGTTAACGCGCGGCGCTTCGCGCAGTTCCTTTTTATTAAACGCCACTTGGCGCTCGTTATGAGGCCACCATTTTATTTCGCACCCACGCGATATTTTACTCTCTCTCTCTCTCTCTCTCGCTTTCTTTTCTTTCTTCCCCCACTATTGTGGGGGAATCCCCTCGTCCTCCTCCTCCTCCTCCTCCTCCTAAAACCTCCGGTGTGGGCTTCGAATAACGCAAGTTCGGCCTCTTCTGAGCTTCTTTTGGGCTTTTTTCTCTGTACCTCTTTATTCTTTTATATCTATTTTTTGTTGATGCTTTCTTATATTCTTCTTCTTCTTCTTCTTCTTCTTCTTCTTCTTTCTTATTTCCCTTCTCCCGTTCCTTGCCTTCAGTTTTGTTTTAGTCAAGATGTGGATACGTATACATACTTGTTTTATTTATAATTTATATCAGTAAAAGTAAACTATCTTATATAAGTAATGAATTATCATATGAAAGTTTTATGTTGTGTAAAAAATAGATTGATTCACGTAACGATAAAAGTATTCGATATTATTTAATAATTATTTAATAATTAATCGTACGTAAATTACAAATTTACAATGATTGTCTCCTTTATGTTGAAAGTACGTATTGCTCAGAATAACATTAATTAATATACCATTTATTCGTTCTTTTTATTAATTTTTCTTTCGATAAAACAATTTGATTTATTTAAATTGGTTTATCTTTAACAATGACGTTAATATTATAAATATTCTTAGTTGATAATAAATTATAATACAAATAGGCATTTCTCCATCTTGTACCTAAAACTTTTTAATACGTATGCAAGATAATGAATACCTGAATAATAAAAAAACAACGGCAGACGTTACGTTCACTTACATGATCACAAGAACAATTAAGAGGGATAGAAAAATCATACGTAACCGTCAAAGTGGCACAATATTCTGTATTACGTTGAGAGTAGCATCCTTCATTCCAAATTATATGCACATTCGTCGATTAATTGCATTATTTCTTCATAAAATTTACAGCCCGTAACAAAAACAATTGAGCAGAAATTAACGAAATGTGTCCATAAAAAAGTAAGAACCAAGTACCCACGTCCGTTTTTATCGCTGCTTCCCCTCGATCCGTCTGACCTTTCCATTATCTCCTTCTCACTTCGGCCCAGTGCACATACATCACCGTCAACTCGTCCACAGTCCGGCTACGGTCTACCACCTTCTCTTATGCTCCTCGCGCGAAGGGCAAATCGGACGCGGTGCGAGTCCACAGTCGCCATGTTGGTATCGCCGACCGTGAACACGCGAATGCGCCTCGATCCGTCGTACAAGTATGTAACTACGGTATTTCTGCCGCGCCTCCGCCGGATTCCGAGCCCAAGCGCGTGTTCCTCGATTACCTGTGCCTTTTAACGTAAAGCCAGCAATGAAATTCACACGATGAAAGAAACTGAAAGAAACTGAACCGGCGCAATGAATTTGTGCGAATAAGCGCGAATAAGCGCGACTCGCGTTTCTATTTACAAGCCGAGAGATTTTCCAAAGCAGATTTTTGTGGTGCAGGTTGCGAAGAATATCGGTTGAAGCCAAATTTTCCTTAATTTTTTCTTTTGTAATTGTAGCTCGACGGTTGAATTCTGTTAAAGTAAGTTTTTTATAAACCTGACATTGATATAAAAATTATATATTAATCGTGATAGCGATTTCACACTCGACAATTATAAACTAAACTACGCGATAAACTACGCGAAGGAAATTTATTATTTCAATTATTATTTACATGATGTTTTTATGCTTGTAATCAATAACTAGATTTTATTGGAGTCGGGGCCTGTAATAATTATAATCGAATACGATGTTATTAATATCTCAACTAATATTAAGAGGTAAAGTGAAATCTTTTAAATATTCCACTGTGGGAAGTCTTCGTCTCAAGGTAGAATAAAGTTGCAAAGCACGTATAAAAGAAATTTATTTCTGTGTACTTAATAACAGAAATTTCGTACGCTTACTCAAGTCGATTATTGTTTTAAGTACTCTTTAATATTTTACAGCTGAAACGGCAACCCAATTCGATTGAATTGTGAACCTGTAGCTCTGAGCTAAATATTTTACAATAAAATTTCTGGAGTATATTTTCCTTCAAATTATTTGTAACTCAAATCATTGTCTAAACTGTCGATTAAAATCAATCGCATTAAAAATTTATGAAACAGACGGGGCTAATCGCTTTGCTTGATAAATCAATTTTCATCGGGCTTAATCGTAACGCTTTATGTGGATATTTATGATTTTATATTAAAATTGCTCATCTCGTGTACAAAGCGTTAAGTAAAATTTAAATGCGATGATTGATTCAGTTTGAAATAATGTCTTATAAAGTACCTCAGTGTTCGTAGACTAAAAAAGTAGTTATAATTTGATACTCATGATATAAGCATTAAGTTTTTTTACCTAAAGCTTTTTACTAAAGTTTGCATCAGATATTTTCCTGCGAACTTTATTACAGCTAAACAATGGAGAATTTAATTAAAATCATCAATGGTAGATATTAATTTTAGATACTACACTTCGTAACAAAGAGGTACATTAATCAAGATCGATCATTTTCATGTCAAGTCCATTTTTACATTAAACTCAACATACAAGTCAATAAAACTCTTGTAAAAGCTTTTCAGAACAATATTTTATGGACCACCATGCAATTACACGATTAATTCCTTCTATATTTTACATAATTACTGTTATGATTCTGACAGAGACATTTATATATACACTCGATAAAACGTTCTCTTTCCCATTCATCACGTAAGTACTATCTTGAATTAATTAGCATACTCGTATTCGCATACTCGGGCACAGAGTGCAACGTTTCATTAAAATAAAAGCAAGTCGGAGAATAAAAGAAAATTTCAAAACAATCATTTTTTTAAGCAGTAGCGCGCACAACTTTTCGCTCTAATAACGCGCTCTCAAACTTATTCCATTAGCGAACCCGGCAAATGTCCCATTGCGAGAAAAATCTCAAATGCGCCATTGCCGCACATTAAAGAGAGAGAGAGAGAGAGAGAGAGAGAGAGAGAACGAGAGAAAAGCGAGGTATACGACATACGTTACGCGACTCCATAAATCTTGTCAATGAAGCGAATCGTGGAAACGTGCCACACGCCTACCCCAGTCCGTACACTGGAATCTTTTAATCGCTGCTAATAACAGGCCCAGCAATTGCCGATAAAGCAGGAGAGAGAGAGAGAGAGAGAGAGAGCGAGTAAGGGTGTTGCGAGCTCTCCTTCACTCGCACTGGATGGGCTACCACATGATTGATAAGTCCATAAAGTCCGCGTGCGCCTCTCCCGTTCCACTTTCCCTTACGGGAGGTCAGCTTCTTAGCCTCCTAGCCGACGACTTCGGATTTTTATCTTAGCCGCGGGTGACTTCCATGACGGGATGATGACCATGTCCCGTGCAGTCTCGGGATCATCGTCATTACGGCCGAGGGATAATCCGTGTAATGCAGGGCTTGAGCCCGAACGTCAATGCCATTGCCACCGAATTCCTAATCGCCGAACTCTGTAATTCGCGGGCGGGTTCGAAGCTCACCAAATCGCCCATTTGATTTAACGCTACCGATCCCTCGACCTCGATTACGGATGGGCAGAGCTTTGCGGAGGACTTTTTGTCGAGTATCGATTTGTCCAGTTTTCTGACGGTTCTCTACGAGTTGCAGCGATGTCTCGTCATTCGGGACGCTTGACGTTTGCATTTCTTAGACGAATCGATCACGCGTACAAAAAAAGGTGTAATCGATGCGATACATCCCTCGATTCTTCTCTTTCCTCCTTTTTACTTTGAGCTTGGTTGCGGTTAGCATTTCGATGATTTTTTTCTTCAAAATATTGCTTCACAAAAGCCAAAATACGGTATATTATTGAATTTAATTCAAAGCACTTAAAGTTCTAAGTTTTTCTTATTCGACTTGGATTTTCACTCGTTTTCGTCATTAGCTTCTATTCGCGTATTTAACGCACGACTGAGGTATGTTCGCTCCATGTCCTCAACTAGAATATTAACCACAATTAATTTTATCTAATTTATTAGAAAGCAGCAAATCAGTGTTTTAGCCGTCCACCTGAGTATACCCGTTCACTACCGTAATTGGGTCAATATTGCATATTTATGAAAAGAAAAGATAAACACGATTCGCTACGTACAACCTATATCATTACGACATTATGTTCGAAAGTACGTTTCACTGGACTAATTATTCTTCCTGTACATTATCAAATTATTAATTAATTAAAGCTACGTTCGATCGCCTTTTATCAAATACCTTCTTATACTTTGTTAAGTGCTCAATTAACTACGAATGCAGTGCATATAATTCGAATACTATCTTTCTTCGTCCATCGACTTTTTAATAAAATATTAATAAATTAAGTTCCGTGGCAATTAAACAATAAATTAAGAGAAACAAAAAGTACGTTAATTTCGGCTTGTAAAAACTCATATCGTCGAATACTTTTTTCGGAACCTGGTGCACGTGTAGCTACAGCAAAGAAAAATATAGCAAACATTGATTTACAACGTGGCATTTTACGGTCCGAGGTGAAGGAGTCGATTAGAATGAAACTGCCTGAGCTTCGCAACCCCTATGGGAATACAGCGGAGTTTTAATTGCAGGCTGTGCAGCGTCGGGGGAGGCTATTCTTCTTTCTTTCCTCTCTTGGTAAAACGTTCGCGCTCGCGAGCGAACCCGCGACTCGCTCCTTTCTCTTTTCTCCCTACTAACTCTTTCTTCTCTTTCATTCTTTCCTTCTCTTTGAGATACAGAGAGAAGCAAGCGCGTATTAGACGGGTTGAAAGAGCGAGAGAGAAGGACGCGAAAAAAGGAGAAGAGACGAAAGGATACGTATATAATAACAGAGCGCGTTCGTCCGCGCGGCGTGCGTTGTTTTAAAAAGAAAGATCGTTCGTTCCGTAGTTCCATTCGTTTATATTCCTTCGTCTCGAACTATATCTCCTTAGTGATATTCGCTGCATTGCATTGCTTTGGCAAATTCCTCTTTCAACGCTGATGCCTTTTTCTTTGCAAATCGATCGCAATCTTATATTCGGAAAGAATATAAGAATATAAATATATAAGAATGATAAATGCGACCACTCACTCGTAATCGAATACGCGAATATCTTCTTTAATTTTATAATTTGTCGATTGCTTTATAGTATATTGCGCGAAACTAATGCTCATTAAATGCAATTTCGAAATTTGACGATTTGACGAAATTTATGGATGCATCATCTTTTAAAGATAATGCACTTTCTGTTCCTCTGTAATCTTTGAATTCGTGATGTCAGCTCTGAATAATTTATGATCACAAACATGCATTAGAGCTTTCATTCTAGCTCTTTATTAAGTCCAGTTATAACATTCTCCGTACAAACGACTATACATTTCAAGGCGAAAAAAAATAATGAACAGAACGCCAATTAACTCTATCCTCGTAATTCGTCGATAAGCCTTTTCCGCTTATTATAACCCCTCCCCCCACCCACCGTACATGGCGCTGTTGAACCACCACAATCATCAGGAGATGCGCTCTCTAAGATTCTTTCGTCGTTTTTCGGAAAATCCCGTAGCACGAGAGAGAATGGGAGGGAGAGGATCACGGAGAGCACCTGGCAGGATGTGGACATCCATCTAACCCGAAAGATCCGACGCAACAACTACGCGCATTCTAGCGGTTATACTCGCGGCTCGGCACGAACAAACGACCGTCAATGATCCTCGTTTAGTCGCGCACGCTCCCAAGTTCCCCGTGGAGAGACTAATTAATCAGGGCCAAGGAGCTCGGAAAGATGAGCGTCTTGGTCGGCAAGTCCTGTGGTACGGCGAGCTTTCGAGATATATCTGGATGGAAAACATTGGGGACGCGTAGTGTCGAGCGGTCGTGTGGTTTTATTATTTTATTATCACGCTTTCACGACGCTCGACCCGCGCATCCTTGAGACTAGTGAGATACTCATCAACGATTTCCTATCTGTTGATTTAATGGTTGATGCTTCGTTTAACCGAAGTGATGAGGGGAAAAAATACGAGGGAAGTGTACTGTTACGCTCGTTGTACAGGTGATTTAAAAGCACTAAGCAATTTTAAAATGCGAGTTAAAATACCTAACAGTGCTATTTCACTTTTATATGAACTTTAATTCTTTGGCAATACTATGTATTTCTCTTAAGCATTCCATCGAATAATTTTCAACGTAGAGTTTCTTTTAATCAAAGTACAATAATAGTAGTGACGATAACTAGCTTAGTTACGTGTTCAGTAAGAAAATACAAGTCGGTTAGCCAAACATGTTTGTGTACTATGAATTTAATTTGTGCCAAATACTTATTAATTCAAATTATCTTGACTCACGAAAGTATGAAAGTGTCCACGTCTCGATCAAATGGTCGAATTTAGAGAATTTTAATCAAAAGCATAATTATAGTAGATGTTTACTAATTAATTCTTAAAATGTATGGTCACTAGAAATGTCTAGTGCGAATTCGTGTATTACAATTGTTTCAAAATTCACAATTTCACTATATGCAAAAATTAGTTACTAACGCAACGCGATGTGATTGTGCATTTCCATGTTACAATGTATAAAATCCACTCGTAACCTGATTTACTTGCATTCTTTATCTAAATAAATATATCTAATCATTTGTCATACCTTCGATATGATATATTAAACTCTCTAATAATATTGAAATTGTAATAAAGTATAGTATAGATATTAGTAAATGTGATTGATGTCGATTGATGTCGATTGACTCGGCACAACATTTTTCATCCAAAAGAAGAATAAAGTAGTATCCGAATAATTACAGATTGGTATTAAAAATTTATTATACTAAACTTCAAGCTATGCTCCAGTAAGAAAATTTTTTACCATTTTAATTTATCTCATTAAATCAAAATTAAATAACTGTTAAAGTGAACAAAGTCTCGTAGCGTAATGTAATATGCTTAAAA
Organism: Wiebesia pumilae; assembly: GCA_018907045.1. Classification (NCBI taxonomy): domain Eukaryota; kingdom Metazoa; phylum Arthropoda; class Insecta; order Hymenoptera; family Agaonidae; genus Wiebesia; species Wiebesia pumilae. The sequence goes on from JACCHZ010000170.1 coordinate 1,407,445, forward strand.
TTGTTAACAAAGTTTTTTAAATCGTAAGGCTCTTGTTCATTGCATAATTCAAAATTTGATTTGCAGTGAAAAGTTTTCTCTCGCTTAAGTAATTTCATACTCCATTACCTGATACTACCTACGCTGATGAGCATCGCGATTACACCCTGAATGGGTAATCGAGCCTGAACTTCGTTTATTCTTCAAGATTTTGACGAACAAGAAGGAGGGATCGAACTTTTTCTCGACGTTTTTTTCCCAGTCGCGCGCGGTACTCCTCTTTGGAAATGATACCAGCGGCGATCGTAAATGGCAATCCTTTCCGTTCCCTTGAACGAATAGACGCAACTTCGTCTTCTCGTAATGAATGAATGTGCGATGCCGCTCAATGGAAATGACGCATGGTTCCCACTGTCTCGTATTACGCGCGTCTGGTATTGCAATCTCTCTCTCTCTCTCTCTCTCTCTCTCTCTCTCTCTCAAATAGAGAAGGATATCGCCATGTTTCATTCAACTCCAATCACCCGAATGAAGATCTAGATATACAGTAATAATGAACGAAAATTTAACACTACACCTACACTTGTGATCGACTCTTGTTTCCAAATGATGAACAGCATGAGTTACGTCAGAGTAACAGTAGTATAATTATTTCAATTTTATTTATAAATTTTTCTCCAAGAAAAAAAATCCCAATTTTAAGAAAAATGTGTGATAAGTGAGAGTGCATACGAATTATGATCTAAGCAAATTCGGACACATTTTCAAATTCATATTTGCGTTGTTTTGCAATACAATTATTCTATCGAGTGTTTTTCAAAGATTATAGTTTTAGAAATCCGAGCTTATAAGCACGCGTAAATGAGACAAACATTATACGTACATAAGAAGATAGAAAAGTATAGCTGTTCTTGTTTTAAACCACCGTAGCGTTTAAAGTAATCAATAGCCTTAGTAATCAATTGATCAAAATGAATCATTACTATTATTTATCTTTCCTCTACGCGAGTAAGGAAATTTCTACTCTAAAAATTTTATGATCAAATTTTAATAAATAAGAATCATACGGAAATATTCTTTAATCGGAATATCACGTTTAATCCAAAAGATAATCGATGTTCTCCCACGCGTCCCGTCACTTACCGAAGCTTGATAAAAACAGAAATAAAACACAACCAAATAAACAAAATACAAATTGAAGACTAGTAAAAAGAGAAGAAAGGTATACAGGCAATCTCTTCGTATGAAGTGGAAAGATAAAGAGAATGAGAGGGAGAGACAAGGCTCTCTCGTTCTCTCGCGATATATCCCGCACGAGCTGCGAGAACAGATCACGTGATCCGCGGCAACTTTTAATTGGCCGTGGAGGAACACACGCGCCGTGGCTTGGTGGAGGGAAAGGAGGAAACGAGTGTGTATGCAAGTAGTAGGAAGGGGAAAAAGACGCTCACGTACGGGGGTTGCGCCGAAAGAACACGCGGGATTAGACGAGATCGCATCGTCGTGTACATCCCTCTCTCTCTCTCTCTCTCTCTCTCTCTCTCTCTCGCTCACTCACTCACTCACTCCAAGAAAGCAAAGAGACAAGGGAAGAACGACAAGAGAGAGAGAGAGAGAGAGAGAGAGAGAGAGCGAGAAGCCGAGGGCGGGCTCGTAGCCTCTTCGAATAACCCCACCAACGATCCCAACGACGGCGACGACGTCGTACATATACACACCTTCTCCGATCAAGCGACTCCACGCGTACCTACACATACTAGAGAGAGAAATAAATAAAACAAAAGAAGCCCGTCTCGTTCTCTCTTTCTCTCACTCTCGTGGTGCACGCACACGCGCCGCCAAGAAAGACAGAGACGGAAAGAGACTGTACGCACACACGTACGCACATATACAGGGCTCAGCGAAGATCCGCCTCCGCCCGAGCGGAGGATCGTCGAAAAAGGCACCTCAGTTATAATTGTCGGCCCCTGAGAGCTGCACCGATTTTAATTGTTACTCCTACGCCGTGACGCTCTTCAGTGTTGAGTACGCGACAACCCAACACTTATCTCGGAGCCGCTTATTATACGCGTGTCGTCGTCGTTATCATCTAAGTTGCTACGAACAACGCAACTGTGTGTACGTGCACCGGAAGTAAATCCAAAGGTCATATTCCGCGGAGTCAGTGGATTCTTGTTATTAAGTACGAGTGCTCATCGTATTACACTGTATTATCGCGTGCTGCGAACGATAGCAACAGTGACTGACTAGAATTTTCACCGATATTGGAAATTATAGAATATCGTACGGATGGGAAAATGCCTCCTAGTGCCGAGAACTGGCAAAATTGAGACAAACTCGAGACTTGCCGATTGAGTTTGGCGACTGTTGCTTGGTTTTTGCACTTGAGTTGGTCCTTTACAAGGAAGATTAGCAATCGTAAATATGAATTGTGCCTACCAGTATCCGCAAGCGATGCATCCCCAAAGTGCCATGAATGTACATCAAGCGATGCCCCAACAGATGCACTATCAGACATCCGACACCGAATTTCTAGAGGTAATTAATTTTTGGCATGAGAGGGACGTCTAGCATCCCTCTTGTATTATTTTCAGATGACTTGGTAACCTGAATGCTATTCTAAGTAGAGTTACTCGAAAACGAAGCTCAACTTCGATCCACAGTTTTCGTTCTTACGAGCATCTTATCCCACCTGTGCAATGAATAATATTCCCGAGAATGATCTTGCGTTGTCGTTCGCCTTTCTTAAAATAGTCATTTCAGTGCGTTTTACGTTACTGCGCATATGTTTTATAAAAATATTTGGACTTGTAGCATCATTTTCATTTTCGGAGACTTTTTTTTTTTTTTTTTTTTTTGAAAAAAAAAACAAAAAAGAATAGCACTTTTATTTCTAAGACGGTGAACGATAATTTGGACTTCATAAGTGTCTTTTAAAAGACATAACGCAGTTGTATAACGATAATAAGTAATTCTCGATTCGAATCGTATGCTTAGTTTCAATAATCAACTTCTGAATCTCGCCCTTAAACTTCAGTCGATCCTAATTATAACGTATAAACGGTACATGTAATTTGAATTGCAAGTAATTTTAAAGGCTGATCTAGTCTACGTACTAGCACTAGCATTAGACTACTGATTTTGTGAATATAGTTCAATGTTTATATGAATTTAATAATACATAAAATTAAATTATGTGCATTTGTAAATAATATTTAAAAGAATTTGTTCATATTATGTATAACCAATCGCAAAAACTGCAGTACACGGAAAATTTTAAAACTTGTAATATTTAATACTAATTGATATACACGTACATAAATTTCAAAGATATCAAATAAACTATATTTGACGAAAATAATTAATTCGTAGATATCGGTAGAAGGATCCTGAAGTATTTTTAATTTGTAAATTGCGTGTATAAAAGAATCCTTCGAATTCATATTTAAATCAACGATGCTTTTGCCAAAAGTTATTCTCGTTTGAAAATAAACGCGGTAGTTGTTATAAACTTTAATTTATTCTTTTAATTTTAACCAGTTACTTTATTTATTCAAATTTTTAAAGTCTTTTGATGAATTTAAGATGCTGCTTTTTTAAAAAACTGAGCTCTTCTAAAACTTACTTTCATCATCTTTTCAAGTATTATAGGACACGTCAATACAAAAATATCGAAAACCTTGTAATATTTTAATAAAATTTAACTGACAAAATACTTATGTATTTCTTTTATAATGTATCCAATAAGCACTGTGTGTTAAACGCGAATATCGAATCATTAATGCATTACACTAACTTTAAAAATAATATAGATTAAGTTAAAAACTTATAATACTAGTAAATGGAATTGTCAGTTCGATATAATAACGGTAAAAAGTAAAAAATTTACGTTCTTCGTAGACCAAGAGTATATTGTTCCTTGTTCATATCCTCCCTAATTCTAATACTAGCCTTAAGGACTAAATTGGAGAAATGCCGCTGACAAAATGAGCAGTTGTAAATAATTTGGACGAACAGGGTGGTGAGCGTCACTCTCTTTCTATGTTCTTGACCTGTTTTCTTTCCAAAAAACTAAAAGTAGCATCTGTTTGTTGAAAAGCAGACGTAACCGAAAGATGTGTGCCTTTTTGACAGAATCTTAATACCCGCGTACTTCGTGCATATAGAAAATACGCTCGTCGGAGATGACGAACCTGTGAGCGACGTCGGTGTTCAGCGTCCTGGGCGTGACCGAGATCAGCCCCACGTTAATTGTTCATTTACCGTCGTCCCCGCGTAACGGGCCAATGCAGCCTCTTATTTGGCACTCTGTTTGCCTCTCTCTCTCTCTCACTCTTCCTCCCTCGCGCGCGCGCGTGCTCTCATTTTCGTTCTCTCTCATCGACAGATTCATCAGCGAAAACCCAATTTGTGCGATTGCCAATTGGATCGGTTGGCTCAACCTGCGTTTGCCATGTACGCACACAATCAATAGAAAATCACCCTTCTGTTTCCTGTGCACAGCGTACGTTCACTCTTTTACTCTTTTCTCTTCGTTTTATTTCACAGAGGTAGAATTCAACGACGGGTATCGTGAAATACTCTCGTTCGTTGCCAGAGGAGTTGAGAGATTTGCAATTCGTATTTGAAGTGGAAGTGGCATTTTCGATGATTTTACTTACCCTTTGAGTGTTGCGATAAAGAATCTCCTTTTGAGGAGGACATTCTCGACTTTAATATTGTGCATTTAAAATAAAGGGTCTACTTTGTGTATCACTTATAAAAAAAACAAGCGCACTCGTTTTGTTTTAAATTTTCACCGTAAATATAAAAAACGGCTTGTACAATATAATTCATTGTTTTCAAAAGGACGTTGAAAACATTTTTGTCTTGCTCTTTCATCGATTAAATAAGTTCATCTTTTAAAGAATAGTTCAAAATATTAGAGTTACAATAATAAAAATTCATCTATGGCTTTCGAATGCCTTATACTTACTACAATTAATTTATTTCGTGTATATTCATAAAAGCAAATTATTATAATCTTTATTATAAGTTTTTTTTTATGAGGAAAGTAGCAATTATTGTAATGACTAATATTGCCTTCTTAATGAGACGTACCAATTAATTTAGTAATTTTTGGTGAACTTAGTTGTAGAAATATGGGTAATATGTAAAAAAAATGAAATTAGAAATGTTCAAGGGATTCCGACATATTTTCAATTTACTAATATCCCGAAAAATGTTTTAAAAGCATCTGATTTTAAGTCCGTTTTTATTATAAACTTTTAATCCAGTAACAGTCTCTTAATGAAAACTTTTTGTTTACATGATTATTCATGCGATGAAATATTATAATTACAAAATTTCGATAATTGTAATTTTTACCAAGTAATGATTCACAAAAGGGAATTTTTTTAGTTACTTATAATCTTCTGCAATTTATAAAATACTATTTTTATTACACCTATAAGCTGTTGGAGAATGAACTCGACTTTTATCGAAGCATAAATAGGTTGTCTGTGTCAAAATTATTAAATACTGAAAAATAATGATGAAAATATATTGTTTTATAACGCCACTAGAAATATATTATGAATGCACTATTGCATAACGAAAATATAATGTCTAATCCAAAGTAGATAAGATTTAAACGCGGCATTTACCGTATAAGACAAAAATATTATCATTAGCGATAGATTTGACAGACAAGAAAACACGAAAGTAAAAGTAATAATTGAACATGTGTATAATAAAAAACAAACTTTTTTTTAATAAAATCATAATATTTTAGATATAAGCGGCATTATTAACACAAGTCTTTCAATTTATTTCAATAAAACTTAATCTTATATATTCCGAAAATGAAATAATATTATACTATTTATAATACAGTGTACTATTAATAATGCGCTAATTTAACTTTAATATTATTTTGTTTATGTTCTTATATTTTGCAAAATGTCATTCCCAATCATGTTACATCAGAATTGAAACTCTACATCATAATTTAAAATGAATCTGTGCACCACTAAAAATAGTTTTACTAAAAACTATAAAATATTTCTAAAATTTTATTCCACCAATTTTATAAATAAAAATTTTCAGATGTGTAAATCATATTAAAATAAGATATTTCATAAGCAATTTTGTCTACATTAGATATTTTAGGCTTTATTTTGTACTTTATGTTATTATTTTTATAAAATCTTGAACAAGATTTATTCGAAACATTAGCAAATATATTTGACAACACCAAATTGTCTTATTTTTTCTAAAAGGAAGGCGGTTATTCATAAAGTAGTAATTATTGCATATAATTTATAATTAATCATGAGTAACAGTGTATTGAAAGGTTAGCAACCTTTTAATTCTCATACATATACAGATTTTCTTAAATACAATTAAGTAATCCAAAAATTGTTGGCGAAGGAAATGCAATATACGGTATTTCGAAAAATCAATGATATTTTTTGTTTTCTTTAAACGTGTCCAATTCTCGATCATTTAAATTGTAATTTATTTTGAAAAGAAAGAACGTCTCAAGATTCTTTGAACGGTTTTCCAGATAAAGATTTTCGAATCAATAGGAGAAGCCAGTAGATGAGCAATAATAAGTTTCATAGTAAAATAGCGAAGAAACACAAGTAAAAGTATTGGGTTACATCAGCCATTATTAGGAGACAAAATTCTTAAGGAGTTTCTCTAAATAAACGGAAAGGATCGAAAGTTGTATCGAAAGTAAATCGAATCGCCAGTTGACATCCTGAAAAATGCCACCGATGCAGCCCAATATGAAACTGAGCGAAACAAGAAGCTGTGCAAACCTTTTTAAAGGAGGCGACGTAATCGGCATCCAATTGCGTCTAGAAATATTCGAGCACGCGTAATCGGGAGGTGGCGCGCATAATAGGAAGGAAGAAATCGCGCGCGCGCGCGCGCGCGAGAGACGTCGCTGGGGGATATTAATATAAGGGCTCGATGCGTAATTATAGTGATTACCGTATTGCCGTGGGGCGGTCGAGGGCGTCACTCAGTTTGCACGTCATTTTGTAATCACGGCGCGCCGAAACACGCGCCCGCGGAATTTGACGCGCCAATCGTTCGCGTCGATATGCTTGCCAATTTTTTCGAATATTTCCCCCCGCGAGAATCAAAGGTGCACGTACGTTATGTGCCGCAAAGAGGAATTAATCATCGGCCTTCTAGATTACATATGCCAAGTATTCGGAGTACGTGATTTCTTATAATTATGTGTATATTGTGGCGTAATTTATGTATATTTTATACGAAAATGAAGTAATAATTGCAGTAGCTTTTGAGCGATGCATTTCAAACATAATGCTCAATAATCGTGAAAGACTTTTTTTCAAATATCCGTATTGTAGATAAAGGCTGGCTCGCACGTTTAATGTAAGCGATACGATGATTTCTTGAAAAGAAGATTATCGAGTCACCATGATTAATGATATTATTTCTATTAACTTTTCACTTATACGTTAAATTATGAAAGACAGTGACAATTAAATTTGTGGCCGAGGAGAAATTTTTTACTCGTTATTTTTATTATATATTATTCATTAAAATTCATGAAATTCTAAAAAGCTAATATTTTATCGTGTTAAGAATTAATCATAAAATGACATAATCATATTCCTCGTCTGTTGCTATAGTTACTTACAAATTTTGATACGTATAATTTCACTTCCAGTTATTAATTCCATATCTTAATAAGTAACCTAGATATTAAAGCATAGTTTATACAATATTGGCTCGCGCGTTGCTATAATTCATTAACAACATACAACAGAAAGTTGTTATAAGTATAATTTTTCCGATATGAGTGAATTGATTTTCAGAAAACTACATTTCGATTTTAATATTATTAAAGAAATCTGACATTTTCATAAATTAACGATACTTGATATAGCAGGACGTGCAAGCTCCTCTTATTAATTAAAGTAAAAATTTTTTACTTTTCGTCCACGAGAACTTGATTTTAAGATCACCTGTATGCCAAGTCCTTATAAAATGCTTTCGTCGATGAATTATATTGTTCAGGCCCTTAACTTTATATAAATAGAATTTTCCATTAAACGGATCAATTTCAAGAAGAGCAATCATTAAAATTCCAGCACAATGATTTTCTTTTGAAAAAAAGATTAACGATCAATCAAAGATGGCGTAACATATTATCCCATATTTATTTCCTTCTTTTCGAAAATATAGAAAATTGATAAAATACTATAGATCTTATGAAAGGCAAACAAACATTACCGAATTAGAATTAAACCTGCAATTTAACCGTATTTTAAAAATTGAAGAAAACATACGCGTAAATATTCTTTCATTCGTTCTAAATATATTCTTGTGTATTTAACTTTTAAAGAAATGCTTATATATTGTTAAAGTCTTGAATAATAACGAGAAACTCATATGCCTGAATATTGTTAACTGAATGCTTACCTTTGAAACTGATATGATCGGTAAAAATATGTATAAAATATTGAAAAATTAAATATATTAAAAAAGTTTATAACTCTACGTTGGAACAAACAATAGTTTGAACGTAAAACGATGCAATTCATAATATTCGTATAAAACATACTGCTTTCAAATTTATTTATTACTTTTTTAAAGGTCTGGTATCAAATAGTGCACTTTATTTTTTTGCAAACATGTTTTTTGTAAAGATTCAAATGAATACATATTTTTCTAAGAATATTTGCTTCTGATTTTTTTATGAAGGAATATTATGAAATATTTGTTTTTGCTGAAAACTTATTACGACTTTACATTTATTTTTTCACGATTGACACAGCCGAATTAATCAAATTTTTAAATTTTCTTTTGACTAAAATACAACAAGTTCATATAAAAATAGTATATAAAGGTAATAAATAAGATTGATTTTTTATTAATTAATGTCTGTTAACATTACTTTAATAACGTGATCATGTTTTATACGTTAGAATAAAATTTAAGTACATTTAATAGTAAATAATTAAAATATCATGATTCTCATTGAGAGTTTTAATACGTTAAGAAATCTCTATATTCAAATGAAATATTCTTGTAGAATAGATAGCTAAAATTTAACATATTTCTTTTGTACTTTCACGTATTATTTTGAACTAAAGTTGCTTCACAAAAGTCCAGTATTAAATACATAAGAGACGGTAACTATAAAAGAACTTAATAACGTCTTAAAATTCACATAAAATATTTAATTACATGTGAATTACGGGTTAAGTTAAGAAGTAAGTACATAAAATTATAGTAAAATTAAGTATATAAAACATCTCTAAAGTAGACCTAATGAAGTTATATAGTGAGTAATCACTGGCTCGCGTACATGAGTATTCAGAAGTATTTTATGTATAATTGCAAATTAGTAATTATTTAATAATTATAGAGAAATATCATGCTAATAACTTTATAAAGAAGTTAAGTATTTGTGATTGGATAACGAATTAAATATCATTATCCGTCTCGTTCAAAACAATACCAGGACAATCATTCTCTAGTCCCTAAGGTAAACATGAAAAAAACTCCTTGCTTTTAATTTATGACGTAATCTTTATATCACGCTTTGAAAATATACGTATATGTACCAACCAATGAATACAGTGAGAGAGGCCTGAATTTAATTCTAGGTAGCATTATCGCAAGAGCTGATGTGTCAAAAAGTAACTAAAAAGGATGCTACAGCCTCCTTATGTGTAGACTAGAGTATTGAACCCTTAGGGAAAACTTATTCTGACCCTCTTGCGAATATGCCTTTAACGTGACAGCAAACTGGAAAAAGATTTATAACAACCGTCGGCCAAGAGTTCCTCACGCGTGTGAACAAAGTTGAAGTAGCGCGAAGCTCCCGCGAAAGGGAGAACACGCGGGGAAATCGCGTGCGTGCGTTTTCCCGGAAAATACGAATGCCGCACCCCGCGTGCATTTTTCACGGTGACAGCCCAAGATCTCCAAACATGCAACCTGCAATTCCCCAACAATTATCAGGATTGTTATATTATCTCTTTTGTGTTGGTCATGACGCTTTATTTGTCGCTTATGAACTCCTCTCATTGACCGAGCTGCCACTGCTGTAATTATCGTCATTATCGTATCATTATAAGGCGGTAGAGCGTAGACGTGTACAAGCAAGGCTAGAATGTAATTCATGTGCGACTCGCGAAAATTCCTTATGCACTTTCCAGTCCCGTACCTTCTAATAATTATATCATATATATATATATAAGCTACTTTCGTACTAATTTTGATAAAAACATTTTTCAACGTTTCTAAAATTCGACTGTAACAAAGTGGTGCAGTCGTAAGTACTTTGGTAAGTACCAGCGGGATGAAAAGCTGTATTTTATAGGTACTTATCGGTACTGTTCAACTGTTCAGCATTAAAAAGCGTAATTAAAGAAGCTGTTGTAATGAAAAGGAAACGACACGCTTCCAATTTCTCCTGGATTTAGATATTTCTGTTTGCTGCTGGATGTCTATTCATATTCTTTACGTTATTTTAATCAAAACAATATCTATTATGATATTTTCACAATGTAAGAGTTTCGCTTTAACGAATTGAATATACACTTCAAATGTTAACAACAAAGTTATATTTTTAATTGGTTGTCCAATACTGTATAAATAAGACCAACATTTTTTACAATAATAATGTTGAACTTTTCTAATCCTGAAATCACATTACAAAAGCAAAAGTTATCTTATTGTACGTTATTATTTAGAGTAGCATTATAAATATTAGTGGTATATAAATGACATGTTATATTTTAACGTAAATACACAAGGATAATTACTTTAATAATAAAGATTATTCCGATGAAGTTAATTTAGGAACGCGGGAGTTCATTGAAAGTTAGTGTTTGGAAATTATTATTTTTAAAACAAACAATTTTTCATTAAAAAATAAATGTTTCTTATTATTATAAAATTTCGTGCCGATAGACCTCTTAAAAGCGCTATTGTTTCATGCTCAGCAAAACCAACGTGGTGCATTTGAATAATTGTTGCTACAGCAATAAAGTGCAAGGAAGTAAAGCTCAACATAAAAGTCGACTGTAGAAGATTAAAATAGTAATATTTAACAAGCCGATGTAAACCCTTAATGCAGACGTAGTATAATCAACGCATCGTTTATATTATCGCAAAACAGTTAAGTAATTGAACAACCGCTTTCTAGATCTTTCGCTTTGCTTCTTTTTCCGAGGAAATTTTTTTGGTAACGCGTGATCGAGACGAGCTACTTCGGATTGTCGCCTGCGAAATAAAAGCGCTCGAGGGAATAAAAGGAGAATGGTGATGCTTTAGTGGCTTTCCTCGAAGAAGGACTCGGGTGTCTTCCGGTTGGTCGAACGGTTCTTACGTATCGCTCACCCAGCTTTAGCCGAAGACGATAAAAGCTGTAAAAGAGAGCGGGAACCGGGAGCGAGAGTTATAGAGTCTCCGCGAAAACACTCCATAAATCTGAGTTTCCGCGCACTTCTACACTTTCGCCCCTTTATATATATACCAAAAGTCGAGTGGCGCATCGAGTCTCTAACGGGGAACGAGTTCGTAAATCAAGCAACGTTTCACTCCGTCTTGTCTGAAAACCTTCAAACTTATTGTTTCTTTGTGTACTGTATTCTAAATGCTCTTGTGACACATTTTAACGCAAATCATACGTTCTGAATGACTGGCTGCTAAAATTAAAATGGGAATTAATAATGAATTGTCTATTGAAGCCGAGAACACTTCTGGCAGAAAAACTAAAATAATTTACAAATGCCGTTCAAGAGATTAAAATAAAATTTTCATTACCTCACATTCAGACACATTAATATCATAATGAGAAATAATTGCATTAAATGAACTTATCTTCAATACCTTTAGGAAAAATATTTTAATTTTATATAATAAGATCTAAATAAAAAATTTAGTATCTTTATGATAATATACTCACCGAATTAAGTCTCTCGTTGATTTTTCTCGTGCTCAAGTATTCTAATATAAAAATTACCACATATTATTATTCTAAAGCTAATATCTTTTAATGTAAAAAGTGTTTGTCATTACAAGTAAGAAATGAAAGTTACGTTTAAACGAAGTAAATAGTTATTGTAAATAGGTAAATAAAGTATCATTTCACATTGATATATTTTTCAGTATTTCATCAAATATGTCACCCTAGAGAATAGCAACGATTAATAATATTCAGACGAATTTGTAAGCAAATGTTACTTTTGAATGCAAAAAAAATATTAAAATATTTTACTACCTCTAATTTAAACCGTCAATGATAAATTCTTTTTACGATATGATTCCTTTCGTTAAAAAACATAAACACACTTTCTCATTAAGCATTTATTACATTAATGTATACATCTAATTATAATTAAATTAAAATTCTTATACATAACATAGTCTACATAGAAACAACTCTTTTCTTGAGATCATCGTACGCAATTAAGCAATATGGTACATCAATAATAATAACAACTGCGACTGAGAATGATTTGGCCAAGCATAATTATTCAATCGCGGATAATTGAGAGATAATGAAGAGCATGTTGCGACGAACACGCAAAAATAGTGCAAACAAATATATTCGATTCATTTCTGTACTCTTTTTTTATTCGTAAAAAAAGAGTACAGAATTCGATACTTTAAATACGCGCAATTGCGCGTTTCATGAAAATAGAACAACAATTAAAATCTAATTAAAACTAGTTTATGGGTACAAATTACAATTTGTACGAATTAGATTTGTTAGTCGAAAAGATATAACGTGCATGATATGTGAAAGTAACGCGTAATTAAATACATAGTATAGACAGAAACATTTTATGGAAACAACGCAGTATAGATCACCAGGGATTTTTTACATGATATCTGTATAATGATCTAAAGCTTTGGTGTATACAGGCAAATATTTTCTTTCATGCAGCTAAGAAATGCTCGAAATAAGCATTTTATGCAAACGTACCGATTTCATTTGTTTTAATAAAGTTCGATCTCTTAAATGATATAACACTTAATTATCTTTGACTATAATGAATTCAATAAAAGTATAACATTAAAAGAGAGCTAATAATAGTAAAAATTAGAAATTTCGTAAAAGATTATTATTATTTCTAGGCTGTAAATATATTCTGAACGTGTAATTAACGTATATAACATAATTGAATATACCAATTATTCGTTTTGAAACAACTGTACTTGCTTAACATCCTTTGGTTTTTTATCTAATTTATAGAGTATACGAGGAATCTTTTATAAAATTATACGGTACACAATTTTTTTATTTAATTTTTCATTTAGTATAAGCAGAACGATTCAATAACTAGACTTTGGTTGCAATATAAATATACAAGATAAATATTAACGAGTGATAAATGAGATTTAGTCATGTACAGTTTAATTTCTGTCATTCCAATGAAAGTACAGTATAATATTTATTATTGTACTGGACTGTGCATAAAATATTGAAGTCTATTGATTCTATTGTGCAAAGTACATTTTCAGTTGATTAAATAATTGTCGAAGTAAAGGTTGAAAATAATATTTATATAGTACATTATAAAGTAAAACATGCACAGAACATTGTTATATAAATATGCGTATTTACCGTTGGTCTGCTATTTTAGATTGAAAACTCACGTATAAAGAACGCAGCTCAATGATTGACTGCTTACCAGTCAGCTAAAATAAAAATAATTTTCCACCAGTTCTGAAACGTTCAATTTTCCAAGATCGATCGAGTTAACACAATTATTCGCTTGCATCCTCGGGGGATAATTTGCTTACCGAGGTAGAGAAAAAGCGTGGCGTGGTCGTCGCGGGATCTCCGCATATACAAGCGCGTCTTTTGTTAAACCTGGGCAAATGGGATTTACGAGGACCCGTAAGAAAGGGGGAAGGGGGATACCGTGTAATCATGAAATCATGAAATCATGAAATCATGAAATCATGAAATCAGGAGGAAAGGCCTCGCGGTAGGAGTAGGAAAAGGCAGCATAATCAGCCATCGAAACCGTTCTTCGTCTTACTTACGTGTACGCATGCGACGTATGTCTATAGACATCGTTTCCGGCCATCGAATTATATTAGACAAGGATCGCCTCAGAGGTACGTATGTGCGTGTCTCAGATCTTGTGTATGCGGCTAGAAAAGTCCGCTGTGTGTACATAATGTACACGCGCATTCGTTCTTACGGCTTAATGAATTCGCGATGCTACACTGCCAGGAGAAATTGCAGGGCTTGTGTGATTGTTGCTGATGGTTCGTCATTACGTACGGTGATTGTATGCTTTTATTGTGGAAGCCGATTGCTATTTTCCTCTTCGCTGTCTTTTTACCGATGAAATTAAATAATTTCATTTCTCTTTTATAATAAGCAGCTTTTATTTGTGCGTTGTAAAATCTTTGAGTGGTATTAGATACGCATTGAACGATAACGACTTTGATAAGCCTTCGTTTCCAATTGAACCTGAATACTGAATCACAACTGTAAAAAAGAAATATATTTTACATTTATATTTTGCATAAAATTTGGTGTCTCTTTGCAGTACCATTTCTTTAAGTTATTCAATTTGTTGAAAATGCTTTGAATGCTTTAATGTTAATATTAGTTGATAGCCGTTTACTTAAATGAATTGTTATCTATTTTAAATTCCATTTAATTCTCACCAAGATGAGCATCTCAATTGTGTGTACAAATTGTACTATAAATAGAAAAAGCCACAAGAAATGTTTCCATTCGAACTCTGAAATGTATACCATTCGAAATTTCTTTTATCCACAAGTCAACACTTTTATTATCAAATTAGTACATAGAAATACAGTTCATATAATAATTATTGCCTTCACTTTCAACGGCAATAATTCGTTATAAGTACCAAGATGATGCTTTTAAATCTGATAAGTAAAAAAATATCGACGTGTAATCATTGAGTTATTTATACATTAAATGAACAAGTAGTTATTTAGTTTTTCGCGAAATCAAAAGTAATTTGGCTTTCTTATTTTACCTATAGAGTCGTAGGAATCTAACAAATTTTAAAGAAAACTTTAATGGAAAAATTTAAGAGAGCGTGAAAAGAAATCATTGAATTTTTAGCAATTATTACTCCATCGGCATCTTCTGTCGATGGCCACATGGCAAACTAAAGGGCACGTGTGCGCATTCCCTCGCTCTAGAATTCTCTTTCTCTCTCTCTCTCTCTCTCTCTCTCTTTCTCTCAGTTTCTCTTTTTCACTCTCTTGCTGGAGTGCAGCCGGCCTGTAATTATCCACCCCCGTTGCCCTCGCCGTAGCTATTTTCCTTTTGGTCCCCGCATAGAGAGAGAGAGAGGGAAGGCATCTGCCAATCAGTGATCCGTCATTGGAAGTCAATCACGCGTGTGCGTTTTGAAGAAGGAAGAGAGAGAGAGAGAGAGAGAGAGAGAGAGAGAGTGCGGGCCAACAGAAGTCGATAAGTATAGATCCTGTCGATCGCACCGGACGAGATCGTCGGGTATTAAGGAGATTTAGCACACAGGACTCAATCGCTACACGCCGCACTTCGTCACGTCATTTTTCACCCGATTTTTGCTAATTTGTTGCCTTTTCAGGCAATTTTTGGAGATCTTTCTTTTCTTTGTTATTTTTTTTCTTCGTTTTTGGGCTTAGTTAAAACGTCTCTTTAAGAAAACTGCAGTTACGTTAGTTGAAAAGGACCGTTTAAGATTAACTGTACTATACACTATACTGACTGTATAGTGTATTGAAATATTAATATTCAGTTTGTTTAAACAAAGTTTGTTGCTGAAATGACTTTAGATCGATAAAATTGACATGCATTCGCATAAGGAAACGACTTCAAAATTTATTTAAAACTTTGATTTTCAATTTTCCAGTCAATAAATGAAATTGGATTTGTACACTATATTATTTACATTTCAGAGTACATTTACTTTAACGTGACTAAAGATACAAAATTTTAACTACAATAACACTTATTACTACAGTATTACACATCCTCTATTGCAAAGCCTTAATGTACACACACACATATATACATACATACATACACATATATATGTCAATATGAATAATTCGTAATTAATAAATGCCCAATAATATAAACTTACACTCATCCTTGAAAATGTCCGAGCTAATTATACACGAATGTACAATCGTAGTATCGCAAGGTCACACATTTATATTACTTTACTTATGCACATATTATTCTGTTACAAGACTTTTAATTATTTAAGCACTTTTTGTCCAATACAATTTTACTTGAAAGACAAAAATGTAATGACGAAATTTTATTTCATTCTTTCCAAATGAAAATATTTACATAATTATACTTTTATTACATATTTGTATATGTACTTAATTTTTATTTTTCTCTTTATTACAGGTGAGTTACGGAAAACTATGAAATTATTCGGCACGTGAGTTTAAATATTCAATTTATATTGTCATTAAAATACCAATTTAATTTAGTTGTAATCGAAAAGAAATGTACTCCATAATGAACATTAAAATTAGTTCAAACGAATAAAGAAAAAATCCGTAGCCCAGAGATATAAATTTATCGTAATACTAGAAGTAGTTATTAATCATTCTTTACAAACGAAGGAAGGAGTTAATCTTTAATAAAGAAATAACTTCATAAAAATTCAAACACTATACTCTACCTGCTCTCTCAATTAATCCCATCGACATGCATCTCTCATATGGTAACCTTTTTACTTTTCACAATAAACCGTCTTTGTGTCTTTTCTTTATGCAGCAATTACGCAATAATTCTGCGTTTTCCATGCATACGCCCACCGTTCTCTTCTTCCTCCAAGCTAAAGTATCATTCATTCTACATTTTTTGCTCTTTTACTCACTCTTCTCTCTCTCTCTCTCTCTCACTCACTCTACGCATTGCACGCGTTTCAAGTAGTAGCCTTTTAGTCCTCCCACAAGCCTTTGTGCGCCCGCTGACCGAAGGGTCGGACACTGCTCTTGAGCACACCTTTCTTTGTCGGTGCCAAGGATGGCGTGGGGGATGAAAGCGTGTATTGGTGAATGACACGCGATATTCGCATCATCACCGGGGTTTGCGCCTTATTCTTTTATTTTTTTTTTTTTACATTCTTTTCGTTTTTAAGAAAAATTTGTTTCCTACTTAATTTCTCATGGAACTCCAAAGTAACATTCTTTATTCGTGATAAGATTTTTTGATTTGCTGTGCGCTTTTGTAAAGTGATAAAGATTAATATTCCTTGAATGTCAAGAGCAAAGACGTTGCATATTACATTTCTGCACAATAACTGGAAATGATTTCGTAAACTCAGAACGTTGAATAGATTGAATAGAACGAAGAAAAGATTTTTTATTAATTTTTGACCTTTTTCAAATAATATTTGGATATTTATGTAGCGATTATATTATTACACCTTGCATTATAATATATAAAGTAAAAAAGTTTGTTACATGCTATGATGTATTCAAGACAAGATATTCCATTATTATAATTGTGTTTTTTTTAAATAATAGTATAATCACAATGACTTTAGAATTAACATATTAACATCTACAATACCACAGATAAATATTATAATATTTTCAATAAATATTAAATACATCAACAAAAATCTTCTCGTCGTATATTTTATACAAAAAATTGGGATATTTTAAAAATATAGACTATATTCGCACGACCATCAGAAAATTTCGATTTCGCTCCTCACATGCGTCTGTACGCGTATGCATGTACAGAAATATAGGTGTGTACCTTTCATAAAACATTTTTTGTAATTTCCTTTTAGTTGTTAACACCACATGTATACGAAAATATGGAATACTATTTAGGGAATCAATACTTGTAGCTATGGACGGGATTAATTTCCATTCTTTTGAATAAATACACCGCAATTAAAAACTATGAGAAAATCTTTACATTTGGCTACTTCAACGTTTAAGCTCTTATAATTGAAACGAATAGCTATATCGTACTTATACTACCTCGGAAATTATGAATTGCACATTTATGAATTGCTGATCTGATTAGGTTCATTACACGAACATGTATACAAATTCTTGTATTACATAGTACAAAAGAAACAGATCCTTCTAATCAATCATGAGAAAATATTTGGAAGGCACATCGTATGGCTCACTAGCAAAGTGTCGAAACGGTTAGTCGTGAGGGGGGCGTAACGAAGCGCGGCTACGCCACTGGCGTTATGGAAGATAATTGGCCTCTTCCCCTTCCGTGCGAGCGTGTATGCATATGCATGTGAGTGAATATATGTATGTGTGCGCTCCGCTCGGCGAGAGCGTCGATGAGATTTGAAATTCAAAGTCTCCGATTAAAAACGCATTAGAATCTCGTAATGCGATCTCGAATAGTTAATGTACCTCGAACGTGCAGACTCCGCATCGGTTCTACTCGGCCAACTTTTGTACCTTTGCCTCTGTATATCGCGTAATTTCTTGCAAAAGAAACCCGTTCGTAGCGGTCGTGTGTGCGCTAATTCTATGGCTAGTCGCTTTCTGAGAATTTCATGTGTCAGCAATAACAGTACGTAAATAGGTTATGGAATTTGTCACCGATAAATAGATGCGATAAGGCGAATGATCAAAGGGCGAAAACTGCGAAGGGGCAGTGCACAACGGAACAGCAAAGAAACGTGTAAGTTTATCTTGGTAAAGAAGGACGGAAAAACGATAAAAAGAATGACAGGTGAGACTAAACCAGGGGAACACCGCTAAGTTGGTGCACGTGCCGCTGCCCTTTTACATCTTTCCCTCTTTTTTCCATTTTTCAGGCCCGATCCTTTACATATTTTCGTCTCCCTTGCTCTCTTTTCTTTCTCGCTCTACCTTTCGTTTACTACCTTTTGAAGCGCACTTCTGTTTTACTCGATTTCTTTATTTTCAACACAGATGCGCGCGCGCGCGCGCGCATACACACATTTATATGAAACACATGTAGAGAGAGAGAGAGAGAGAGAGAGAGAGAGAGAGAGAGAGAGTGAAGATATTGCACGGGTACAAATATAAATATATAAAAGAAAGTACCGGTTGAAACTCCCGAGTTATGCTGTGCGTACGTACGTACACGTAAACATAGTTACGCATTCCCAGTAGCATAGAAAATTTATTTAGAAAAAAAGCGTAAGCAAACTGCATGAATTTACGTATGTCGCTATACTATACAGAAACGGGGGTACTCGATAGCTCTACCTTCTCGGGGTGCACACATTTTTCACCTTCGCACTTTCTCCTGCAACTTTTCTGAGACACTCGTTTTCATACATCTCCATCTCTATTTTATCCTCCACACACTTCACGGGATAAAAAGTGTCTCTCGGTTCGTAAAGGGAATGGAAGAGTGAGAGCAGCGAGGCGGGGTACCCGACGGGGACGCGATGCGAGTGCGCGCAACTCCGCGCACACTCTACCGGCGGCAAAAAGTGCCGCGGAGCCCGTTTGCCAGGGCGCATCGCGAGTAAGAACGATAGCGGAGTCGCCAAGTGGGGGAAGAGTCCACAGGGACCCGCGCGCGCACAGTCACTGCGCGTATCCCTTCGGTGGGCTTTACAATCCGGGGGCGTCTAAGGGGGCGTCCACCGACCAACTCGTTCCCCGCCTCCTCGAGCTCGGCCCCTTTTTTGCCCCCTCGCGTGCGTTCCTCGTCTCCCGCGCGCTCGCCTTCTCGCTTCTTTCGCCGATCCCTCTCTCTTTTTCCCTCGAGCGCGTGCCCTACTCCGTCCCCCGCGCACAGAGAGCGAGCGAGAGCGAACGAGAGCGAGCGAGAGCGAGAAGCGACGAGGCGAACTCGCTCTCGAGAAGGGGGAGGGAGAAACGGTGCGGCCCCGAGGATCGCCTGCCCGGCAGTCTGTCACGGTGCGAAGAGCGGGAACGACGTTTTAAGCGGTTCCCCGGGCGCACATCTCTTTTTCCGCCTTCGAGCCTTTTTCCCCGAGCGCTGAGGCCAGAGGCCAGAGAGGCGCGCACACACGGTGAGCGACGGCGCCGCTGTTCTCACCTCTGCTCTCACCACTGTTCTCACCACTGTTCTCACCTCTGTTCTCACCTCTGTTCTCACCTCTGCTCTCATCTTGCCGTACCTCGTGCACTCGACGCGTCGGACATCGGACGCCGCAAGAGGCGATCGGCCGGGACCGTCGCAAGCTTCCACAGAGGTGAATCGCATGCGAACCGAGGTCGCCGTCGGCGCCCGTCCGCTCTCAGTGAATATCGAAGCGGCGTTTGGCGCATGCAGCCGCGCGCGTAGTCGCGGACAGCAGACTAAAGCGGGACCCTTCGCGGCCGGCGAGGAAGCCGCGCGCACCAGCTCCCGAGCAAACGCCGAGGACGCAAGCAGCGGAGGTTAGTCAGGAGGAAACGATGCTGACGGACATGACACCGGCGGCGGCTGGACAGCTGTACCCGCAGCTCCAGTCCATCAACAAGTCGCCCGTTCACGGACACGTGGTGAGTCACTCATCTCGACTTTCGCCGAGGCACGGCTCGCCTATCGCGATTATTGACTCGCGGACTCCGCCGACCTGCTCGATAGACGTCTTAATCCTCGAAGCTCTCGAGCAGGTACAGAAGTGGTGCCGAATCTCTCGGATCTCCGGTAGATGGGAATCTGGTGCACTAATCGCTCTTGCTGCAGATGCGATCTCTGTCCGAGGCGAGGTTAAGGACAGTCTGTTGCCTTAGCGATCGCCCCTAATTCGTTAACTCGATTTGCCTTTTTAAGGAATCTTTTCAGGCTCCGGATGGAAGCTGATTCTGAGTGATTTAAGCCCTTTCACAGACGAGTTTTCTCTTGTAAAGCCCTTCGGATTTTGCAATTTTGCCCGGCTAAAAATGCCTTTCCTTGCAACGAGAGACTCGTTGACGAAGTTTTTTTATTTAGTCCTGTCATCGTCGAGGCTTTTATTCAGAGCTTCGCTTATTTTGAGAAAAGAGAGAGAGAGAGAGAGAGAGAGAGAGAGAGAGAATAATAGTTGTACCGCGAATAGGAGAGGTAGGCTCATTCGCAGTACGTTTAAGAACGACAGTTTCATTCGCATATTCGGTTTTCGGTTGAATGTTTTTCAATTTTCGGAAAGCAAACGTAATTCTACTCTTGTCTTAATTAACAGATAACGACTCGTGTGCTGTGCAGTTTAGCGAGCAATAGCTCTGTTAACGTAGGAATTTCTGCCAACATATTTCTATAAGCTTTTTAAGGCACGTACCTCTTTATGAGAACCCTGCATTTAATTCGGATGACAATCGCGATTACTCAGCAATGTTCCTCGTTCAAAAAGAAAATTGCGCAACTTAAGAGTCCTTGCTAATTTTTCCTTGCTATTTTCTTCCAATTTTGTCAAGCGTGAAATAGGATACGTTCGCTTTAATTGTTCCATCATCCCGAAGAGAGTGTTTAAAGTAGTTTCATACTCACTAGAAAGAAGCTTGCTCGAGAAAAAAAAAGCAAAACAACCCAGGATTAGGGAATAAGTGCCGTAAATTTTGCGCACGAACGAATAGAATGGCGGAATCCGTATCGCTAAAACATGCTCAAGCGCGCGCACAAATGTTCTTCGTCAGTCGCATTCGTGGCAAGCGAAGTGACATCTATTTTTGAATGACGGAATTATTCCACTGCGTTCTTTATTGCGAGCAACTTGATGTACGTAAGATTTGCTGGTATTCTCGAGAGAGCGGAGGTACTCCACTTCCGGTCTCGACAAATTCTGGTGCTCGGATACGGTCCTCGGTAGCGGTATCCTATTATTCCTTGGATCATCCTCGGCTAATCCGCTCTGTTTTGACCGAAGCGACGGCGGGTCTCGCTTGTCGGTATCCGTCGACACGTGCTTTTCTACGTCGTCTGTATGTACATGTCGCTTTTGTCTCTTTCTTCTCTCTTGTTCCAGCGCTCGTTCTCGTTTACGCTGCCCGAAGGAGCTCTTTGCTAGTCTGCGCCTCGGCAAAGAAAAGCATCCTCGGCAGAAGTTCGCTTTGTAGCCTCCAAGAGGTTGCGTTACGCTTCGCGTATGTGTGTACACGTTGACTCTGCCCTTTCGGAGCTCGCGATGATTTACGAGTCGACGTAAAAAAGTAATTAAAAGCCCGCTCTGATGCCGTCTCTCTTTTGCGTGCGTGTTTAAAACTGCATCGTTAATTAGGCGCTAAGAGAAGACAAAAGGTCATCTTGACGAAAACGAAGGATCGGAGCCTCGTGCGACGCACACGTGCTTCTGACTGTCTTGCCAAGCCTTCGTCCACCTTTACCTCCCCGGCCTTTTGCTCCTTTTGTTACGAACGAACGCTTCTTGCGCTTCAAGACTTTATCCTTTTTTCGTCGCTGTGCTGCTCATCGATTTTCGATGGGGACCGCCACAGATATCCTATCGCACCATCATCGCTCGGACAATATAATCGCCTCGGCTGTTCTACAAAGCCTAAGACAGTTTGGCGATGTAGCGCTGCTGGGATGATGGTTAGGATTCCGATCGGTAAAAAAATGCACCTGCTCTATCATCTTCGTCGATTTAAATAACTTGAGTTGTGGACTTTTTTGCTTGCTATCGAGGCTCTGGTAATTTACATTTGAGGTTTATTTGTTAACGACGAATTTAGGTTGTTCTTTTTACTAATGGATCAGCTAACTGAGAAATACCATAAATCATAATTCAATCAAAATTTTAAATGTTATTTTTAATTTATGCGAGCTCATTGTTAATGCCAATTATACGTTTCATAATTGGTTATGATATGGTGATTGATATGATAATTCCAAATGCACGAAAACGTCCCTAAAACGTAAGGCAAGAGTCTCGCAACATCGCTTTGGGAAAACAATGATTTTTAAGCAAACTTTTATAATCAGTTGTTAGGATTGACAGTTGCATCCATACAAAACTTGATAGGGTTCGAAGTAAAGTCTTACTATTCGTACTTTTTATCGGATCGCTTGAGCATTAGTTCCGGTATTCAGCGATGATTTTATTCGCATCTTGCGAATCCAAGTTTTAAACGGAAATGAGTCGTGGCTTTTTCAGGGATGACGGTAGCACCTCGTTGTGAACGATCGTAACGATATACGGTAAAAAAATGTATCGAGTATCCTTCACACAACGGAGCAGGACTCTTGCATTGAGTTTCGAACTAAAGATCAAAAGGAATCTACCTGTGTCCTAGTCGAGCCAATTATTTATCTGATCTCTTTTGTATCGTGCACTTTGCTCCACTTGACAGGATGCGTGGGACGCAATTCGATGCCTGTTTCCTTTCGCTACCCGATTCCATCCTGTTTTCTCCGACGTGGAAAAACTTTTTTTTCCGTCGTCCCTTTTTATCATTCGCTTCTCACGAATCCTGCTACTGTACTTCACGCATGCTGACAAGATGGATGATTTTTTATAATAATACAGCGACAGTATAGAGACGGTAATATGTGAAACCGACATTACACGTCGTGGCAGTTGTTTTAAAGAAGTACTTTATTGCTCGATAATTGAATGCTCAACGTAATTGAAATTAATACAAAATAGCAACCGTAATAAGCAAAATACTATCCGCCTATTGTCTTAAATAGCGAGCATAAGTGCTGATATTTTATAGAAAGTATCTTATAGAAGCGCTGATTTCAAAAGAATCCGTCAAATTTCACCCCGATTAATGTAACTCGCTTAATAGAAATTTCCATGCGCTTGGTTAATTCTCCTGTTTGATAAGTTTATTATTTTCCGATGAATTTCATACCGTACGTATAAATATTTTCAAGCTAACGTCCTTCAATTATCCGCTTCACTTTGTAAGAGTAATGTCAATTCATCGCTATTATCCTTTAATATCTACCAAACATAAATACAACATTAATTGTGACAAAAAATTAATTTTTTTGTGTGAATATTTAATTTCCACCGTCGGTGACACCTTAACTTGTCCATTTTGTCAAGCGATGTCCGAAATTTGTGAGCATCAATAAGAACGTGACATTGTGCAACGGCTCTCAAAGAAATACCGTCGATCTTCCCGTAGCTTCCCGTTTCTCGAACTCTGGCTGCACACGCCGCACTCCCCAATAGCCATGTACATAATCTGATTTCCCACTGAGAACCGTATATTCACTGCTCTCGACTGCGTCGGCAGCAATACTAGCAACTGCGCCCCGGCCCCCCACCCCCCTTTCGAGCATCGACGAGTGCGCGTCCCACTGACATTCTCGAGTGCGACAATGGACTGGCAAACGGGCAGAGGCAGCGCTTGAAAGGACATTGTGGCCTTTTTATGTGACCTAAGAGGATTTACCTGGAGAGGAGTCCTCGACCGGATGTCAAGAGCACGTCGTCCTAATTTGTCAACGCGCTCTCGCTCCTTGATGCTTTTTCTGCGCCCCCTTCTGTCTACGGCTCTCGCGCTCTTTTTCATAAGAAGAGCGCACGGGGCCTTTTTGCGAAAGTCCGCCGAGAGATTTTCCATTTGAGTAGACGCCTTTGCGCGTCTCCCGTCGTTGTTTTCACATAACACTCGTCCAGACAAGTCCAAACATTTTGGATTTCCAATGTTGGTGAGCGTTAATCATCCGCTTACGACGTTCGTCTTCTATACTCGGCCCTTTGTCGATTTGTTTATTTAAGCAGTTTTATTGGCCAAACGCACATTCATATTAAAATCCGCTTTGGTTAATAATCGCCGGGACACAATGACACGTTTAAAATTCTGCGCTTTTACTACGATGTTATGTTTAAGCATGTTATAAGACGCGACAAAACTTAAAAGATTCCTTTCAATTTTTACAATTTTTACAATTACGTTTAACTCATTTTCAAATATCTTCGTAATACTTCATTCACAGCGCTAACTACTCGATAATTATGATTTTATTGCTGTAATTCCCTATTTCGATAATTTTATGTGCTCCAAAAACAACCGTAACTGAATTACTCACGAGCACAGCGAATATAAGTAGTTGAAGAAAAGAAAAAACGAGATCCGATAAGACATAAAAACTTATAATTACGGACAGTAGTGAACTGAAAATATTTACGTTCTTTCTGTGAAGTCTTAATAAGTAATAAGCTATTAAAATAAGATTTTTAATAAACCAATGACACTGATCTTAGGATTCATAAATATCTAGGTATGCCATCAATTAGAAAGTATAAAATTTATTTAATAGGCGACATTTACTTTGTCATTAAAAGAAAAATTAGAAACAGGCTAAATATCATGTAAAAAAAATTAAATATCAAGTATACATTCATTTTTCTTTATAATAAGATTATAAATTTTAAATTTTACCCTCCTATTTTCTCTATGTACTATTTTATAATATATAAAAATCTTACATCATTTTCCGAAGTTCGAACCACATTTTTTTGCGAATGTAAAATAAAGTTGCCGCAAATTAAAGTAAAAAAGCATTTTTGTCAAATATCAGTTTTATTTCAAGGATCATTAAATTTTGTTGAATTTACGCGCTTTCGTAAACATAGATAAGTCAATGAAAAGTTTACAAACGCGCAGTAAATAATTTGGAATGGTTGTCGAGCCTAGAAACCAAAAGACATAATGACAATGGGCCCTACTCATCGTGATCTGCTGGAAAATAAAAATGCTCTAGCTTATAAATTATATTTTCATCAGTTTCGCACGTACGCACACACGTATTCGCTTGTGCCCTCCACCCCTTGGTCCTATCGCCGATGTACATAACCCGTCCCATTTTCTAGCGCCTTGTCGTCCTCGAGAGCCTGCGAGGAGTCGCGCACGCACGAAGCGTTGTTTGCACCTTCGAGGACTCCCAACTGTGCCAGATGTTCGAGGTGACAAAATGGCCGTCAGACCGTATTCATTCCGACCTGCTCCTTCGTGACACTTCTTTTTGTTTCTTTCGTTAATGGTTTTCAGTCACAGGAGGAGATTTTATTCGGCTGCATTAACGATTATGAAAACGATCTTAAAGAATCGTTTGATAATGTAGTGCACTTATCGATACATTATAAATTCCGATAAAATTATGTTATAGTGTATTTGCTCAAAGTACTTATAACAATTAAGCAAATGTTAAAATCATCGGATTAAGTACGGAGATATTTATCAACGTTCGTAAAATATGAATCTTTCACGTTACATTTTACGAAAAAGAAAATTCATCGGATACTTTGATGAGTGAAATGCGTTTTTATTCGTGAAATAGCTTCGATCGCAATAATAAAATCGTTGCGTATACGTATACGTAAAAATAGTGTAATCGCAATAATAACTCTGCGCCTGTTCTTCACGTATACGTAAGTGAAAACAGTTGAATATTTATTATCGTATTTCCAAAAACATTCATTTGCTGCGTTCGCGGACATAAATTTTCGAAAATACTTGGCACACGAAAATAACCTTTTCCCTTCCTCGGCAGCCTCTATATCTATGTTGCACCCATACATTTTTTCTATTTTTTATTTTTTGAGCTCGTTCAGCTTTTAGACGCACTTTTCATTCGCCTTTCAATAACACTCGCTCTTTCGTCCATGAATCCGTCTAGTTGTGTCGTCGTTGACACTCGGGTACAATGAGCCATTCAGTCAAACAATATGATCGATAGCTTTTAATATCGCGCTTACTTTAATTGCCCAGAGTCAATGATCATACGAACGCTAAAGAAACGACTAACGCAGAGAGATGGAAAAGTCTGCAGCATAATGTCTGGAAAGTTGCCCTTTGATAGCTTAACCGTCTGTAGAATCGTTTTGCATAATTATGAATGCGACGCGTCGAGAAGCGCGATTCGGCTTCCATTCGATTTTCCACTTAAACGTAGTCTTCGGTTTTCTTTAGAGTCGTCCTTTATTGAAAAATCCATGTAATTTATACGGGGAAAAAACGAATAAAGTGTATGTCGAGTAAATTGAAGAAAGAGCGGCACCTTTTGCGATCAAGATTGGTAAATAAATCGAAGGAAACATCGATGATATATTAAACAAAAGTTCACAAGTTTAGCGAGAATTTTGTAATTTTTTAACGGACAATTACAACTTCACTTTCGAAATATACGTTATGTGATAGCAACTGATAAAATCATGTACAAAGAGAGTTCATTGTTTTGAGGGCTATTGTACGCGTATAAATGAGTAAGGAAACTTATTCGGATGGTGAAACGTACAATCGTACGTGAATATTTAAAAAACAAAGGATAATAGTCCGCGTATTTTTATCAAAGTATCACAATATCTAACGTAATTTTTGCGCGTTGATTTGCTATTAAAATATTTAAATAGTAATGTAACGTGACTCTCTAAGTGTTCGAACAATACGAACGCAAAATAGCTGACCCAGACTTCTTCTCGTGATATATTTTACTCGATAATTAAATCGCATAATGAAACTGCGCGATAAATGACATTTACATTGGCTTGAGAGATCTTATTATAAGTACATCATATCAGCGGACGATTTCAAAATATTGCAGCGCAGAATCGGGAATCAGCGTACACGCTAGACGAACGCTTAAGTGAAAAGAAATTCAATCTTTACATCGCCCCGTTCTACGACCCTTTCGCGCAAATCCGCGTTCCCGTTCGGCTCGTGTAAATCAATCGCGGCATATTACACGCGCACGCGTGTATGCGCGTACGCGCTTAGCAACGTAAACATCACGTCGAGCTGGTCTCTGCACGCGCGTCAAGAGAGAGCTGCAATTTGGCAGATATAAATCGAAGGATTGTGCGCTCGAGTGGGATGTGCGACAGCGAGAAAGAGTGAGGGGGTGCGAGGGTGCGTACGCGTAAAAGAGAAAGCACGAGGCAGAAGTTGTAGGTGAGATTACGTACCGACCCACGCGGTATAACTCTGGCTGCATCAAATGTCCGACGCGACTCTACGTCGCGACGCTACGATGACTCCTCGACCTCTCGGGCGTTCGTCACTCTCCACGAGCTATCGAATTTCTCACCGGTGGCTTTTGTTTCTTTCTCTTCGGAAAGGCAATTCGGTTTTGCAGGTTCTACGGTTGTTTTCCCGTCTTTCGCTTTAAACTGCGCACGCTACCGATTCAGTAGAGCTACGCTCAGAAGACGAGCAACTCTTTCAGTTTAGAATATTAGAAAACTATATTTTTACTTATAATATTGCTATTTTTATTTATTAAGATTTATTTTCATTATCTTATAGAGGTTGTTTGTTTTGAAATAGCCGCAAGTGCTCATAGAATATGCAAAAGTAAAGTTCTTGATATGCGGCTGAAGTTAAATATAGCCTGATAAATTGAGTTTGTACATATCTTCATTTGAAATTTTCTTTTGCTATTTTTCTTTTCTTTCTTGTAAAAAGGCACGTGAATAGTTCTCGGGAACCATTGAATAAAACATGGAACACAACTAACGTATGGGTATCGCAATTAACCTGACATATTCGCGTATTATTAGTATTCAATAAGCTGTACATTTTCATGTATTTATATGCTTGCGTACTTTGCCTTTCCACCGTAATTTATATATCATTTAATCTTGTATACTTATAACGTAGCCTGTGAAATTTATAATCTTTAATCTTAGATCATAATAAATTTATTAAATTTCTCTGGGACGTCGTGGGAGGAAAACTTTTAACCATCGATAAAAATAAACTGGGGTAGAAAAGACGTCATAAACCCTATTTATTGAATAAATCATCATTAACGCAGTTATCTTCAATTGCTTAGTGCAATTGAAGTAAGTGATCCATAAAACAATTATGGCGATTAAAATGTTAAGTAGCAAAAACTCGTGAAAAAATGTCCACGCGGTAACCTCGTCTTTATCAATGATTGATCAAACGCGCTTGAGGTGAATTCTAGCTTTCAAATTAATAAAGGCCTTTATTAAATATCAGAATAGAGCGTAGAGTTCGATATCCAGTCAACGTGTAAGCGTTTGTTAAAGCAACAGTCGGGCGTCTCTTATTTGCTTATCGCACTTCCGACAAAGCTCGGCAAAAACTCCTAGCCGTAAAGCCTCCATATTCCTTTTTCATCTTATTAAATTTCAATGTCACGGCTTACAGGTTAAATAAAAAAATTACCTATGAAACGAATACCTAGCAAGGGAGAATCTTCACTTACCGAAAACTCAAGTTGGCTGTGAAATTACTTTGATTTCGAAAGGAAATTGTACCGCGTGAGGGTCGCATAAAAAGAAAACTGCCAAGTGCCAAGATTCTACCTAAAGGCAGTAGTGGGGTCAGGTTGGCAGCTTCAGAAAGGGCTTCTCGCTTACGATTCGCAGCTCGGTATTCGCATGCGCTCTTGTTCGTACGCATCATCCGAGGGGGAAACTAAACGCGGAGCGCGCGCGCGTGCGACTTAGCGGGGGGTGCCTCCGAACCACCCGCTGGGCGAATCAAAACAGCGCGTTACCGCAACGCCGAGAGCGTGCGCGTGCGTGTGCGTAGGGTGCGAGAGCGCGAGAGCGGAGCGCTCTTCGGGTGATTTATCGGGTCGATGATACGGCGCGTCCGATTGAATTGGGCGGCCCTCACTGGAGATAAAGAGAACAAGACGGATCGAGTCAGGGGAAGAAGCCCGGTGCTTTTGCGGCTCTTTACGTCTCTTCTTTCTAAACTCAATGTGCGAATCATCGTTGTATTGTCGCGTAAGGTCATCGACAGCTCGAACATTCCTGTGGAAGCAATCAGAGAGATCGCTGTTGTTTGATACCTACCCTGTACAAATACGATATTTGAGTGACGAACGAAGCCAACTGGTTTGAATATTTCGTCTTATAATACCTTTCACCAGTGTTACGATTGATTTTCAACACGGAGAAAGAATTCGTCCCTAATGTTAGCATAAGGTACTAATCCATGGGCGAATCTACTTTTACAATACTGTCAATGTTTTGGTCACTGTTGTAGGGCCCGATAATGCATAATAAATAACGAAGCTTCTCGAACGCGAGATATTGGGCTTTTGCTTACGAGAAACATTAATTTCGAAAACGTAAATTTAATAGCCGCGATAACTCTCCTCTTGGAGCCTTTGCCTTGACAATGAGGATATTATTCAATCTTTGCATACGAGCCTCGATAAGCCGAATATTTCCAATCGATCTCGATCAAAGTGCACGTAAACGCACTTTGGATATCGCTCAAAGCCATACCTACTCGCACTCGCTAAAAGAACGAACGCATCAGCTGTCGCAGGCACTAACAAATATCGCGTAATCGTTAAAAGGAAAAAAAGACTTGCTCTGCGCGCTCCATAAACAACTCGTCAACACTCTTCTCGATTTCACCGATACAAAGAAAAAAAAGTCGCTCACCGGGCTCGTTACACCTCACTAAGGACGACCCATCGCCTCAGCTGTAGGTACGGCTCGTCGGGCTCGTCGGGATCGTCGGGCCCGAGAAACGACGAAGACACGCCGAATTCCGAGCGACCGAAAGTGCGCTGTTGCTGCTCGGGCGCGAGTGTATGTGCCTGCGAGTCTCGAAAAAGAGAGGTGAAACCGGTTCGCCGCTCGGGTAATTGCTCTCGACCTTACCCCGATAACCGGCCGGTCGAAAGTATCATTATACGTACCTACCGTTCTCGCGCTCGTGCTCGCGTAAGCAGCCGCATCGACTATGTTTTGCGCGCTGATTGAACAAGAGCGCTTGGAAAAATGTGTGCGAGGAGCGCGCGAGGCTGGACTAAAGCACACGTACAGCACCCCCGGCACTCCTGCGAGAAATTCCCCGGCTGCGTGGCAAACAGCCTCTCGCTCGGAACGATCCTAATCGATACGAGCATGCTTAATTCGCAGGCTATAACGCATATTGTAAGTTAAAAGAATGTGCTTCAGTGTTCGTTCGTGCCCGTAAGTCCCGTAGTGCCGTAGTTCCGTAGTCCCGTAGTCTCGTAATTATATCATATATTATATGCAGTTTGCTCTTAAGGATACAGGGTTCTTTTCAGGAATACAGGCTTATTCTTCTAAGAACAATAAACATCGACAACAACAAAATGTCCAATCTCGTCATATGTTCTACTCTAATCACAATTTGAGTAGAATGTTTTCCAGGCGTTTGCGCGGACAAGAAGAAACCAAATCACTTTATTAAAAAGGGAAATTAACATACGAGGTTGCACGTACCTACTATTCTTACGAACACAACTTACGTAATCCGACTTACGCGACTAAAATTAAGCACATAATCTACTCCCTAATTTGGGTATTAAAACTTCTCTTTTATTACCGCGAATACTTATCTGCTTTATCTGAGATAATTTATGTAGAGCTCGCATTCGGTGAGCAATTGCTCGCCAACTAAAGAGAGAATTGTACCAACGACGATTGGAACGCGAATCAAACATTAAATTCGCCGATCAGTCCGCATAGCTCGCACGACCACATGTAAAGCGGACTCGATTATATCGATAATACAGGTGACACTGAGGCGTATTTACACGCTTTTCCTGTGCAATAGTTGTTAATATTCGGTTCTTAACATCCTCCCAGGGATATGAACGAGTGACGGGGTTTCCCGATGGTGCAGCATCGCACGAGTACAATAAGCGAACGGCTAAATATTTATAAGGCCTACTCGTTCTACCCGAGGTTTTGCCTCTGTACGTGTCGTTCGTGCGGACGTCTGTCTTTTTCACCTTTGCCGCGACTAAGGCTGAAAAGAGAACGAGAGAAAAAAGGAATCGTCCGTCGCGTGCGCGAATACTGACGGAGAACGAGCGACGGTTAGCATAATTGAGGAGCGACATTCTCCTCGCCGAATGTTGATTCTCGCGCGTTTTACCCTCGAGGCCTTCTCTCTCTCTCTCTCTCTCTCTCTCTCTCTCTCCTCATTCTACCTTTTTCTCTTTGAGACTCTTAGGTTTTGTTTTATACGTATATTCAAATGGCTATTTCCGAAGTTGCGACGAACTTGTGTATTGGTCATGCGAGTGCACGTGGAAAATTATTGTACGAAGACGTATAGTCGTTTAGAATATTATCAACTCTGTTGTGACTGAATTATATTTCGTGAAATCTTTTCTGAAGAGTGAGATACTTGTGAATAAAGTTTATTTAAGTATCTTTCAATCCTCGAGATATTTGTAATATACACGTACTAAGTATTGTTGGACACTGACAATTCTTCAAGTTGTTTTAGGCAATTTTCACGAATGTAATTTAAATTATCGATTATAATCGTGAATGCCCTCGAAAATTTTTGCGCACTAAACGATATAATACGTTCACCTTACATTCGATCAGGCAATACTGGTTGCTTATTAAGATGTGCATACTATTCTCATGATTAAACAGTTTTTTAAATTATTACTCAATGCGTTGATCGAAACAAAATTTGAAATTAAGACCTAATACGCTTACGCGCTTTAATAATGAAGGTTTTCTCTCGAGTAAAATTAGCCGGCTTATTTATACAATTTAAAGTAAAGTATTCCAACTAAGGTAACGACGCTTTAAAAAGAAGTGTTTCCGTGTGTGAACAAAAGATAAATGTTCCACTATCGCTTAGATCTTGCAAAGCCTTGCGCAACTGTAATGTGCTCTCGGTTATTAAGTAGTAGCGCAAAATACCTTGGAGCAAGCGTATTCAAGTAATTAGGCTATTTTAGAAAAAGTTGTTTTGGTCTTAACCGATATATTTAAGAGTTACGCTACTCAAATTTAGTTTTCAATTTTTCACTTGTGCCGAAAAGCGATGTAGCCTTACAAGTTGTACATTAAACGGCGTAATTTTATTGTTACGTTATTTTGCAACGAAATTATTGACTGTCTTACACCACTACAAATAGTTATTTTCTAAAGTGCTTCATTTTTAATTTTTTTCTTACTTTAATATCTATATTTTGACCTCAGGTTATATCAGTATTTAACCGCTTCAACTTGCTTTTATATTCCTATTTGCGGTATAAAAAAGGTCTTTAACAAAAATAGTATTCAACAAGTTAACTTCATTCGCACTTAATTTATAAGTATAGTTTTAATTATATGTACTTTAAATTTCCATAATCCTGAAATAAGCGAGTTTTAGATGGCATCTTTAACAACAGTAAATTTGAAAACACTGATTCTTTTTCGAATAACTGTAAAAATTAACCATGAAATAGCAATATCTTATTCGTTTCTTAGAAATTCTGAGAAATCGCAGCCTATCATCCGCCAAACGCACAGTTATATAAAATTGTGAGAGAGAGAAACGCTCGCAAATTTTCTTTCACTTGGTCGAATTGCGTAACTTAACGCGCGCGCGAATACACACCGTCAAGCACCTTCGAACTCATCCCGTTACAGAGACGTCGCTCTGGTAATATTCGATTGGCGCCATCGATACTTTTTCCAGTTTCCTCTCTTGCAAAATCCTCGAGGCAATGCGTCGTTCTCGACTTCCGCAGTGCGGCCGCTTATAATCACCGTAGTACAGACATCCCTAAGAGCTCGGCAGCCTCTCTACTTAATTCGCTCGTATCACGTCATGCTATAACGTTTATTTGGTGCAAAAAATCAACGTGTGTACTTTTATGTTACCCTGGAGCCTCTTTTCGTGTAACTTGTTTTTTTTTTTTTACAGTACGAGTGTATGCTGAGTATGGAATCGATCGTTGAAGTAGCACGTCATGTATGTTTTCTAAAATTCTTTTCATTTCTCATTTCATCTTTAATAGTTGATCAATTTTCGATGTCATACATCTATGCACGTTTTACGCATGTGTTGAGGTGCGTGCATGCACGCATAGTAGTCTATCGTTGTTTTTTCTTTTTTCTATTATTA
The DNA here is from genome assembly GCA_018907045.1 of Wiebesia pumilae. Taxonomy (NCBI): domain Eukaryota; kingdom Metazoa; phylum Arthropoda; class Insecta; order Hymenoptera; family Agaonidae; genus Wiebesia; species Wiebesia pumilae. The sequence continues at coordinate 1,441,144 of JACCHZ010000170.1, forward strand.
TAATTACTAACATAGTCTTTTAATTCATTAATCGCATTCCCACTGATTAGTGGCTTTAGTTTCTTCCTTCCATTTTAAATACCTTGCTCGTATAAAATACCAAATATGAATAGAACTTTTGCACTCTGAAATATTAGTAATTTTAACAAAATTTCTCTAACAAAGAAATCATAAAATCTTACAATTATTTAGTTATCGTTTAAGTTTATAATAAATTACACCTATCCCATTTGTTGCTATCTATGAACAATTAAATATTATATACGACATGTAAACAGACGCGTTTAACTTTTAAAATTTATTTAAGATACCTGGTTGTTATTTTTTGTTACGATATCACGAGTAAAATAAAATCCGAATGTAATCATGAATGTAACCATAAATGTAACCATGTGCTTAAAAAATCTCCTCAAACAATTCAGCTTAAACTCTACATCATTACGTATACTCTGCATTAGAAAAAGAAGATTATTTCAAAGGTTAAGGCGAAACTCGGTCGTTATTCAGTTACGCGCTTCATCGAAACCAAAGAAAATAAAGAATCTGAAACGTGACCAGAGAATGTACTTGACTGTACAATTAGCAGTATAAGTAATCTTCATAAAAACCATAAAGTACGCGTGATGTATACGTAAGAAGAAACCTCTAAGTTGGAACTGCAACCAGGAAAAGGATGCCCTTAATATCCGTGCCAAACATAGGTGAACGAGGGCCGTCATAAATTCGTGGGCTTTAGGGAAAACAAACTACCAAAGAATACGGTCGTAATTTATTTATGAGTTTCCAAGTGGGTATAGTTCTCTTTTACTGGCATTCGTGTAGAACCACGCGTACCAAAGGTCACCCTCTCTGACTCTTGGTTAGCCACTAAATAGCAAAACAATAAATCTAAAGGAGAAGGAAAATAAGAGCCAGAAAAGAAAGAGGTTAGAGAGTGGGAGCAAGACAGCTTCCCTTCGTACACGTACATATTTCATACAATACACAGGCTCGAACTTAGGCATCCAGGGGTGACCTAATATGTCACAGTCTGTTGCAGCGGTCTCGAACGAAGTAGTGAGTCCTTGGTTCGGATAGGGGATATGCGCTGTTAATGGAGTGATTCAATAGTCGCTGATCGGATATAAAGCCCCGGGGAAGTACGACCGGAGTTGTTTCGGTGCTTCGAATCGAATTAAAACGGACTCGCTCACTGTGTCCCGAGGATTGCCCCCGCAGTCTAATAAGATTATCGCCGACTTGTTTTGCCGTTTAGAGCTCGAGCTTTCCTCGTGCGTCGTGAATTTCTATTAAGTCCCGAGCGCAGCATTAGAGAAATCACTCTTATTCTTTTCTGGCAGCTTTTGGCCGGTCAATAATGTACTTTCGGATATTACGTGCTGTTTTGGAGCTAAAGACGACGCTTAGAGGGTTAATGTAAGCATCGATAACTTTTAGGAGCGCAATTCTACTCGAACTCTTTTCGAGACGCGATTTCTCGAATTTAATCTATTAACGTAACATTAACTCGAGCATCTATCCGATATAAAAATGTTTAAAGGTACTTGTCGTTTTCGAGAATGTAAAATTACTTATGAATTAAAGTGGAAATCAACCTAAAATATTCGAAAGTAATATAGTTTGTCGGCTTTTAACGGCGAATGGCTGAATTTATTATTATCGGTAAGGTAGACCGAACAATTTATCGAAGTGCTTTCGTATCACCGAGTCTCTCGAAAGGCGATAAGACGAGCATTTCAAAGTTAGAATACTCAAATGAGATTAACGAAAATTTCATATGATTAATTTCAATTGATTAACACTAACTTTAAACTGAAACGGTAAATATTAAAAATTACGATAAGATTTTAAAGACGCAAAAGTAATTGTTAATTTTTACGCGTTTAAAGGGATTCACATAGACAAGATACATTTGCGTTCAGTTTTCGTACTAAATCCAGGAATTGATACAGAGAGAGAGAGAGAGAGAGAGAGAGAGAGAGAGAGAGAGAGGAAAACAAATTGGTTCGCGTGTCTTCTGCCGTGGAGCTCGTGCAGAATTTATAGCTTCATCGCGCGCCGCTTGCAAAACCAAGTTGTAAACGCACACCACTTCCTGCACACGTTCTGTATAACGCATATCGTGCAGAACCTGGCGTCGATCTTTCTTCGTCATTCGTAACTCGCGAATTCAAACTAATTTAATTTTTTGGAATTTAGCGTTTTCATGCATTTGAAATATTTAAACTATCGTCCGATATTCCATAATTCGAATACGGGGTCGGCTTAACTTCGTCCGTCGGTGTAAACGCATTATTGGAATATTGCCGAAAATCCTCTCGAACGGTAAACTTTATTACGGAAGTTTACCGTTTATTTACTTTACTACGGTTTATTACGGAAAAATGGATACACTGATAATCGTCGATGCCCGTTGTCCTCGATAAAATTTATCGAAGAAATTCAAACGAATGTTAGGGTCGCCAAAACGTACAGGTTTATTCAATTATTTTCAGTCGAATCGGCGACGTAATTTAATAAACCTAATTAATAACTCGAGCGACCTTACAAGGGACTCGCTCGATGTAGCGCAACATATCGGGAAGAGAAAAACGATAAATATTTATTTGGCATTTTTAAAATTGGTTTCCCGCGTACAATATAATAGTCCTTGTAAAACATCGGCAAATATATCATCCGCTAAAGAGCGAAGGACTCGTCGGTTTACGACGATGGCTCGGCGATTTCATTTTTCGACTCTAACAGAGGCACCGGCCGCCGCTTTGACAAGGGTGGGAACGAGTCGTTCTCCCTTCTCCCTCCCGCCTTTCGAGTTTCAACAGCTCGTATTCATCGAGCAGAGTGAGTTGAACGGCAGCCACGCGATTTGTCAGAACATATCTCCGCGCGTAGAATCTCGCCTGTAAAACACTCTTTATAATGCACTTCACCCACTCTCGAGTATACGTGCACTCGCTCGCGAAACAAGAGCGAGATAAAAAGCTCGAGACTGACTGACAAGCGTGATTTAGTGCCGCTACGTTCCAGCGCATCTATATTTGTAAGTCTTGGCTAGAGCCGCGGCTCGCGCCCTCTTATTACGTACATCGGGCATTTTCGCAAATCGTCCGTGGCTCCCCTCGTCGCCCCTCAGCGCCCCACTGTCCTGCACCTTACACCTCGACTAACAAGTACAATTATTTGATTAGGCCCTTCCAGAGGATTCGAAGAAGTTTCAGAGTTTCCAAATAAATTCAAAGCTCTACTCTAGTTGAGTAATTACGACGGAATGACTTCGCACCCGGACAGTTGTTGTCCAGGTACACGAACAAAAAGACACTCAAGTGCAATGTGGCATTCAACTTTCAACAGGAATATCCATGGATTTTCCTTGAACATTGAGATTATGCCAACGGCATTTACTGCAGAGTACGTAAAACGGGGACAAACGAGTACAAAGCATCGTGGATGAATTCACAGATGATCAATATCATTCGGGAGTTGGTTCCCCGATGGGTTAACACCCAAATTTTCGAGCTTCGTCGGCGTCTTTAGGTGAAAGGAACAAATGAAGCGGTGCACGCCGGAGCGGCTCGCTTGAATCTTCGTTTATATGCTAATAATATCGGTTAATTTATCGTCTAATTTTGATCCCTCTGAAGAAGCCTCTGCGCGTTTCGGCGCTGTTTACACGCGTCAGCGTTCGAATATCGAATTGAAAGCGTACCGCCGTTAGGTACTGTACGCGGACCACCGGGTCGGTTCTTATTTCGGATTAATAAACTCCGAGAAGCAGGACAACAAAATACGCACATCCAGTAGAGTCCTATTCCACAACTTTAGAAATATCGGAGAAATCGTTCGCGATCATCCTTTTCTCTCCAACGGTGTTTAAATAAGTGATTAACCGGAGGCGTAATCGCGATTGCAGTCGAACGGCAATTAGGCGTCGGTCGGGCGTTGCGAAAGGGACTCGCGATAATTATTCTCGGCGAAATTCGCGAGCTCACGAAAGCGCTGCTTCTCCTCCTCGGCAATGGCTCCGGACGAGTTCGAAAAATGATCGCTCGCACGAGCTGAGAACTGGAGCACCGAAACCACGGCAGAAGAAACCGCGGAGCGTTGCGGTTAGCAGCAGTCGCGTTCCGGAGCTTCCAGCCTCTCTCGGCTACTCTCGCAGACCAAGCGAAACGATCGCCAGAGCCGAGGGCGAATGAGAGATAAAGGAGTGTCGAGTAAATGAGCGCGAAACGCATCGGCGAAAAGTACAAGATCGTTAATAAAAATACGCGAGGAGGTAGACAGCGGTGAGCAAACGAGAGGCTACCGAGGAGCCGCGCGCACGCGCGATACACGCACGGGACTCGGCAGGAGCGAGGATAGCCTCCGGCCAATTCCGTCTATATGCTAATGCCCTGGCTTCTGATGTACGCCAGTTTACGCCTCCGGCTTTGCCGAGGAAGCGCCTCCAGTCGATGCTACTGCGTGTGCGCGCCGCGGATTCGCCGAGATTCATTATCGTTGTGCTTGTCGTTGCTGCAGCCCGATTTTCAGCCTTTTCTTTCGCCGTGGAAACGCCGAGCGAACTCTTCTTTATTCGAAAAGTCGTTTCGCTCGTTGGTGTGGCGGGAAAGGAGTTCTGACGGCCATTCCGCTACTTTGGGGCGATTCCTTGGAGAATGGCGCGAATCCTTTTTACCGAGATATCACACTTTTGGAGCAAAGTGCGCGTACAAACCAACCTCGCAATTGCTATTTCACTGGAAAACTACGATTATTGGATGTTAGCCTGGAAACTGCATAAATCGCATCGCAGAAGGTGAATTTCTTCTCCTAAGGATAATAAGCGGGGACGTGCGTCACCGAATACAAAAGATTACAGGAGACGTTGAAAATATTACAACCTCCCGGGCCAACATTAGTGTTGCGCCACTAAACGATGGATCGATTGATAAATGGGTACAAATTTTTCCTGGTCCCATTGTCTCCCAATCCGCTTCGCAGCGGCAGAAGCTAAAAAGTGCGAAAACGAATGAAATTATTCCCGACAACTGAAAGCTCCAGAATACCAATTTCCACGGTTCAATGATCTTAACGATCGTAGCGCGTTTAGGCTTGCCCGTAATTTCTACATTTCAGGTAAACGGCATCGCGATTACCATCTAGATAATGCTTAGGCGCCCACACATCGAGAGCACAATAAATCAAAACGGAAAGCAACCCCACCGGCAAAAAACTCGACGTTTTCCAGCGCGTAACACGAAGGCAAAGCAGCTTTTTGCCAAACCCGTGTTAGGCGCCGCCACTAGTGTTACAGCTGGGGCATTCCCAACGGCAGCAAGAAAAAGGAACTCGCGCGACAGATCGCGTACGCTTGCTCGCTAATTGGTCGAGCCGAGTTTTATGGACCACAGCGGTAGCTTGCCGCTTGAATTACTTGCCATGCAAATGCCGAACGCAGCAACCGAACGCGCGCTCGTGATTTACCGTCCGCTCTCGTTATCCGCCTAATAAAGACGCAAAGGCTGATTAACGGCGCATCTTCGGCGCTCACGCGAGTCTTTTCCAAGGAAGCAACCGACGTCGCTTCGATCGACGATCGCTTTCCTCCATCTTAGGCTGCCGCCGCTTCTCGTTCTCTCCCGCCGCTCACCCTCGCCTCACCGCTTGCAGTGTATGCAACCGCTCTCGCTGGTGCTTACACTGTTTTAAAAGGAGGGCGAAAGTGGGGAAGAGTTAACTGGTTGCAAATTATGAGCGGCCAGTAATGTCTGCTTAATATTCAACGCCGGTAGGGCGACGGATTTACGATTGCTAATGAATTGGCAGACTTCTCTGCTTCTCCTCTTTTTCTGGTCTTTTCTTTGGAGACCTCGTCTCGCTGTCGCTATTTTTAATGTGTACTTGGAGTAGACTTTTCGTAGTTTTGTAAGAAACCTGTCCCTAAGATACTTGGATTATATTTTTCATTAATAGAAGTATATTCCGATTGAGAGTATTATTGTGCGGTATAGTACTTTTCGCGTGATGTTTCTCGTTTATTTTGCGAATTGAACATCCCGAGATTTAGCATTTAAGCTTCGAGTGCGTTTTTCCTTAACTTTCGTGACTTTTTTCGTAATTAATATCGCGATGATTTTTTCTTACGCAAGTAAGAAAAACTTCCGTTAGTAATTTAAATATTACATGCAGCTAGAGGACGACGGAGAAAAAAGAAAGTAGAGGTTTTCCATTCGCTTACAGCATTTGAGGTCTGCTGTAGAAAAATGCAGCTTATAATTTAACAATATTTTACTTTAATTGCGTACATTAATGACTTTAAATGCTTGGCCGTTAATAATATTTAATTTCAAAGAAATGAAAATTGCAAATCCATAAAAGTTTTGTTTAAAACTTGTTTTTTATCGTTTGATCTACCAAGAGATCCTATATTTATGAATAAAACTATCGAAAGAAGTTATGAAAATAATGCTGATAATTTATCGCGTTAAGAGCATAATTACTGAAATTTTCTATAGAAGAATCGACATTTCTGCTTTTCAAATAAAGTCTAATTTTATTATAAGTACGACCTAGTGGGAGAGGAATGGAGAGAGAGAGAGAGAGAGAGAGAGAGAGAGAGAGAGACAGTGACCGCTCCGATTTTCTCGTTAAACAATATTTTTTACGCAATAATGCGCTTCCGAAAAGTCGGTCGACCTTTCTTAAGGACGAAATTAAGGCTGCCGACGTGCTGTAGCCTCTCGCGAGAAACGAGAAGGTCTCGGTAGGCCCTTTACCCGGAAATCGTTAAGGTCTCTCTGGCTCCTCTTTCATTCGTAGGTTCGGGCCAATTTTGACTTTGTTGAGGAGCGAACGAGCGCCACACGATACGTCTAGTCGCGCTTACGTAAAAAAGCAACGGAGGAGGAAGGGTAAGCGCCAAAAATAGACGAACGCGAGCACGGTAAATCATACAAGTAGACGACGACGAGGATGAGGACCACGTCGACGACGATGATGATGCTGATGACGACGACGAGAGGAATAAGTGGATGGGGTGGAAGAGACGAGAGAAGAAGGAGAAAAAGAAGCAGGGGTATGCCGCGATAGCCAAATAAATCTCCACAGCTCCCTGTTTTGTTGCCTGAGGCTCGCACAGTGAAACAGGGAATCCTTTTCGGTATACTTAGGTCGCTTATACATATATACATGCGCTCGTGTGTATATCCATCAGACTGCGTTTGTCCAACGAATGAGAGTAAAAGCCCCGTAATGATCTATCCCTTTCTTTCTATCTCACCATCCATGGTTTGGTCGCTAGATGGGCTTTAATTAAAAAACATAATTTGAAGCGAGGAGAGGGGAAGAGGAGCGAGATGGCCACTACAGGTAGCTGTGCCCTGGTGGGAACTAACGGAGGCGACTATGCCTGAATCGAGTGGGCCCCGAGGGTTCATGAATAAAATTATCAATCCGAGTGGCTTTTCTCTCCTTCTTATACACGCTAGTCACATGGTCACTTTATAAGCGATCGTCTTGGAGCTTCCAAATGTCGGCCCAATGGAATCCTGAGCACTTGGTGGAGATGCACGATTCCTAGCCCCAGCAGCACTTGTACTTCGTACTCGATTTTGTTCACTTGACGACTGTTCGCGAGTCAGCTTCATTGGTACAGATAAAATTTGCACGTTGGACTGCAAATGAAAATAAAGCTTACGTGAGATCTATTATCGATTGTTACGATGTATTTCCTGGGCTGCGTTATTTTAATGCTTATGAAAGGCAAGTATTACGCTGAAAATTGCATTGAAACACTTTAAACGTGCAACAAATGCGTCAACGAAAATTGTTTTACAAAATTTTTCTTCGCGGTATTATTATAATTGTATGGCTATTAAAACAATTTCAAGCGAAAACATCCCTAAGACAGTGGACTCTTATTGGATTTCTCACCATTTAGAACAACTACGTTACCGTATAAACAGCGTTAAAACTTAATTATCATAAAATTTTAAACTTAAACAAACTTATAAAATTTGAAAGTATTCTCATATTTCTTCATCTCATCTCATAAATTTAAACATCTTATGTACATTCGATAGTATTTTGATTCATTTAAAATCATATTATTATAGACTATCAAGATTTAATTAAAATCTTTTCAGCAAAGACAAGAACGATTGAATAAGTTGACATATATATCTGTACAAAACTCTGGATTTTATTACAACTTATATATAAATATTTGATGAAAACAAATTTTACCAAAGTTTCACTATGTAACTGGTTATTATAATTATATTATTATATTTCGAATGGCTACAACAATACAACCAGTAACGAACTGCTTCTTATCGTGACTTTCTAAAGCTAACTAACGATCTTCATTAAGTTTTTGTTCATATTAATCCTATGTACTACTTATCTTTATATGTACAATATCATTGCTGCAATTCGTTTTCTATTGTGCAAGTAAAGCGGTAAGAGAAGAGGTTAAAAAGATTGAAATGACGAGAGATCAATATAGTTTGGAAAAAGAATAGTCTTTTCATTCGTTTAACTTGGTTAAAAATGAAATTTTAATACCACCTTAATTAGGAAAAATAATTTTGATAATAATGAAATTGAATTCATTGATTCTACGGGTTATTGAATAAAGTAAGCCAAATACGTTTGAATATTAAAATAGAGAGAAAAATTTCCATAAAAATAATTTAATTCCTAATAATTTAATCGATGAATTAACATCGATTCATTATTTTCTTTATTATATAATCCAAGAAAACGTCATTTTTATCATTAACCAAATTGAGTGAGAGATTTGAAAATCAGATCCTTTATTTTTAAAGCTTGGCCCATTACAAAGGATGTACGTTATGCCAACTCGTAAGTTATGCATCAAAACCGCCCGTGATCGTTAGGTCTTGATTATCCAAGATATGCCAAATTGTCTAAGATTACTAGTTGTTAAAGTTATGATTTAACGAATTTCAAGAACGAAATGAATATCATACCGAATGTGCCGAAAATTAACGAAACGCGATCCGCAAAATGCACGATGTTTCAAGTTCATTTGTTAAATCTTATTTTTACCAAAAGCCCTGACCTGTTTCAAGTAAAATTTTACCAAGAATTTCGTTTATTTTTAGTAAGCGAGTCTGGCTAGAAATCAGTATAGTCAATGTGGGAATTTGCGACTTTCCTATTAGTCTTACGTTTGACGAATATAGGACTGATAGTTGGCGTACTGCTTTTTTGATTTACCAACCTCATTTATTATAAATATAACCTAACTGATTATTTTGCATTAAGTTAATGAATTGAATAAATTAAAAAATAATTCCCAAACACGGAATTCTTAATAGCAGGATAAGTTTTTTCGTACATTGCATAACTCTCGAGATCACACGTGTTATTATTTTAAATAGAATGAACGATTAATGATCTCGTTCAACGTCGAAAGAGTTACACACGCGGTGAAAAAAAGTAAGGGCACTGAAGACGAATGAACTTTAGCGGCATTGTTATCGGGCTACACGTGAAAAAGCGTTCGAGTGGGCTTATCTTCGCAGCAGCTTACGTGCACAGGCTGATAAACAAATAATTAGCGCTGGTAACTCGCATCCGCCTACCGGTCGATCGACTCGCAGTGCTTTCGCGTGTAAGACTCGAGAGCGACGAACGATATAGTACACACCGAAATAGTATACACGATTTGCCATTCGCTCGAGTCCGTGCACACGCGTCTTGCTCAAAGAGCCATTGTGCCTTTATTTGAAACGTTCAATGCTAAGTACTAGCGCGCAGTTACCTTTATTTCTCGCTGCTCTTTATTAATGGGCCGATTTCAGCAAATTACACCTTCGAAACTATATTTCCAAATACCTCGTAAACACATAGAACATATTCACATAGAAGGAGCCCCACGTGTTTCCTTTTGCGAGCAATCTTAAGGAACAGCTTTTTGCCACCAGCTTTTTGAATTCTCGAAAATAATACATTTACCGAATACCGGCTTATCGTGAAAGTCTCGCTTAAAGGCTTATTGCGCTACTGGGGCAATTTTAAATTTCAATTTTAATACTTGAGTAGTACACGTTATTATAAAAGTACTATTGATTTGTTAAAAGGTATTTCCTGTCAAGTGCGCAGACATTTTTATATTCGAATGCACATGTTATTGCCTCTGCAACGCTTACCAAATATCGAATGTTTATTACTGATTTATCGATAAGAGTTTTAAGCTGCAAGAGTTTTACTCGGTGAATTTTAGGGATCCGCATTGCAAGTAACAGTATAGTATAGGCGATGCTATTATCGTCATGTAAAAGAAAAATTATATTCTTTACCTCTTTAATTTTTTGTATCATCGATCTGCCGAAAAAATATGTACGTGAACGAGTAATAATATTTTGTCGTAATTATTTTGATGATAATCATGTAAAGCAACATTAACGATAATTTCTATGCGCGGTAATAATATTGAAATTCTACTTTTATTGGTATTTTTATTCTATTCTTGTTGCTTAACGAAATGCACTTTTTGATGTGTAATGGGCCTTGCAATGGGCCAATAAAATTGACGCGACAGTGTAAAAGTATAGCCAATTCAATGAAAGAAAACCAAGAGATTTAATCAAAGTCTGACAAAAATCACGAATCGATTCATACGGTCGTCCTTCCTATCGACGATTATTACATTCGCAAATCATCGATTTATTGCTCGTGATATAATCAGTGAAAAAAGGACGAAAGTGCCTTTCATTATCGACTAGTGTAATAGTCGAAAATGTCGAAAATCAAAGATGGAGAGGCAAAGTGAAAAGGATTTCCGGGCTGCCAGTTGGATGCGAGCTAATTTATGCGCAGCGCACGGGGCACAGGGAGGCGTTATTAGCCCTAGGAGGGCTCCAATGCCGCCAGCGCGTGACGTCACACGAGCGCCGGTTAAAACAAAGGATCGAGCCAATGTTCGACTGCGGCAATCCAACTCGGGACCAGCTTCGGCCTTTCAACTCCGCCGCCAGGAGAAACGAGAAGCGCGAGAGGGAAGACCCTTACATGTGGCCAATTCTCTATTCCTCTTTCTCTCTCCCGTAATTCTCCCATTCGGTACATCGGCGTTCTCTCTCTCTCTTCCTCTCTCTTCCTCTCGCTCGCTCGTTCACTCGCTCACTCGTCTGCTCCTTTTTAAGCCACTCATGCTCATCTCTTGCTTTCGGTTATTTTTTTCCTTTTACCGACTTTCTCTCCGTCTATCTTGGAGCTGAGACGCCGTTGATGATGTTTTCGCGGCCTTCAATCTTTCTCCGGCGTTTTTTTTGTCTTGCACACCTTTCAACATTGTTACTCTATTAATGAGGACTGAATAAACGAAACCGCGCCAGTCCTTTTAAGAAAATCGTTTCGGGCATTACATGATAATTTTTCGCGGCATCGAAGCTCACACTCGTGCTCTGTCTTGCCCGCGCTGAACGACGTGAGCCAATTAATCTCGTGCTTCTCAGGAATTACCTCGCTTCTTTATCATGTGCCTTTTTATTGAGTGCAAATTTTGATATAAAAGTTAAGTTTATTACAGGGTATTGTGCAGTTTTAAATTATACTTTAAATTTGAAATTTATGAAAGTGCGGGCGAAATTATTTAGATTTAGAATGCGAGTATTCTTCAATGCAATGTATTTTTGCTCGACGAATAATATTCCAGAGTTTAAAAGTATTCAACCGTACTTTTCAGTCTGCAGTACGGCATTCGTGCTCCGATATTGAAAAACGCGTTCGCCGTACCTTTCATTTGACATAATCACACGTTTTAAATATTCGAATACATCGGACAAAATTGAATCATGCCATCGTGCATTTCAATTGATATAATTCAAAGATAATTACGCAAGGCAGGCCTTGAATAATCAAGCTACATTTCTCACAGCGTATACACTCTTTATAAAATACTCGATGAAAGTCTCACCTCGCAAAGACTTTCAGTATCTTGGCTCTTTCGTGGCAATTACGTAGTTTGCAATGAAGTGCCGTAGTGCCGTGCCCTCGCCAACACCTTTTCATCGACTACGTCAATTCCTTGCGATATCTCGCGCGATACTACGTGCGCTTTCTCACTGAACCTCCAGAAATGTACCGAGATTACTTTTTTAACTCAGATTCCTACCGACATTTTCCTTTCGATATTCTCACTGGTCGAAATTCCTTTGAATTTATTGCTAACACTTGAGTCATTTACAATAACAAATTGCATACGAACTAACCTTACCGAGGCCGCTCACTTTGCATTTTACATTAATTTCTCGAATTTTCAAAAAGCTAAATAATAATTTTGAGGCCAAATTAATGTTTGCCGGTTAAAAATTGCATTGGAATAGATTCCGTGTTATTTTCGCATGTTGCACTGACTTTAACAGAAGCTCGAGTTATCTAGAGGAATAGTTAGACTAGCTTCAAAATAAATGATAAAGCAAAGAGTCAGGATTATTCAAGGCAATAAGGAACTTCCTAGAACGATCGAGCCGCATCATCCGTCGGATGAATCCCCGTCTCGCGATAACTCGGCGTCTGTCGAGTAAAACGGAATACGGATTAGGGAACGAAGGAAATTGCCCACTCGACGATTGAAGCCGAGGGTGAAAAGGCGGCAGGGAGGCGTCGTTGTCTCCTCTCCTCTCGGAGGGTAGCGTTGCATTGTTCAGCTGTGTATCGTCCTCGTTGTCGTCGTCGTCGTCGTCGTCTTCTTCTTCCTCGTCGTCGTCGTCGTCCCGTAGCCACCGGATCAATACGCCGACTCTATCCACTCGTTCGCGCGCGCACGTACAGGCAGTAGCAGCAGATCTGTGAGGAGGGCGTGGCCCTGGTAGTTCAGCAGTCGAGATACGTGCTACCCCGAGCTCGCGAAAACTCCACCTTTCCCACTGGTGACGATACCGAGTGGCTGCACTCCTTCCCTTCGCTCTGCCATCGGAATGTAAATGAGCAGTTTCGTTGGCTTATCATTTTGCAACGTTCGGCTGTTCATGTGCTCTTACGTCCGCGAGCTTACGTAGACCATGGGATTATCAGTGGCGATTAGTTAATCTCCTTGAAACATATCCCATTTTCTCGAGCTTACAGTCTCGTTTATATTGTAGTACAGATTACCGCGATTCAATACCAATGTACGCGAATTCACTCACGCGTCCAGTTTTACTGTGTCAATAGAACGGCATTCATTATTAAGACAATGAGAAAACAAGCTATACGTGCATCAATAATTTTCTTCTTTTCTACGAATCAATTTTTTAACTAAAGCTCTTGCATCGATGTTACTGCTTAATTGTTTTCTTTTTTATTTGAACATTTAAAAAGTATTTTTTGGCGTAAAATTTTATGTGTTTTATAGAAGTGTTAATATAGTTAATATAGATTTATATCAATTCTAGAAATTATATCTCCTATCGGCAACATATTCCTATTATATTTTTACATTAATAAACATGAAATGTAAAAAATGGATTCCTTGTCAAGGGCATCAATAATTTAAATACCCTCTATGTGTGCAATTGTATAAAAGAAATATTTATATGTATATATGTATATAAGATGTATTATAGAACGAAAAATTTAATCAGTGAGCTCTTTGATTCATATAGCCAACGTTAACATTTTATAAATTCACGTACTGCTCATATAATACTCGTAAAGCTAATTTTTTGTTTCGATCAAATGGTTAATTACGTATAAAACACATGCTGTCTATAGTTCTACAGAGACACACTAGTTTTCTATACGCTCGTGCATATGAAACGATCGTACCGATCGTCCAGTTTACGCAAAGCCTTCATAATTTAATGGTGTACCCTGTGTCTGGAGTTGCTATAAGGTAAGATAAAGGGTGGGAGGGAGAGAGAGAGAGAGAGAGATGAGAGCAAAAGACCTTTGCATTCGCATTTCTCCTCGTGTCGCAGCGACTTGGCTATACATCTCGGTCTCTTCGTCTCGCACTCACGCGTTGTCTTTCGGTTGGTAGGTATTAGTATGAGGTTGGAATCGCACGCGGGTGGGGGCGTGTCGCCTCGATGGCGCCGACTACTAATGGCCACGGGCCGCCAGACTTTAATTTCCTGCGCGTTACTGCTGCTTCCGCGCGCACGCGGACTCTCCATCCTTTTACCTTTTCGCCTAAAATATCCTTTCCCTCAAACTTTCTCATTTCGTTTGGTAAATCCCGTCTACCTTTATATCCTTTCCTCTTTGCCGATTGCTCTTTCTTTGCGAAACGCTTTTGTGTACTTTTCCTTTTTTAATTTACTCCAATTCTGTGACTTACATTAGTACATTATACCTTGGTTTTTACGCGATAACCGATTCATCAGAACTAATTTCAATCTTATCGTACATATGTTGAGGCTTGTCGCGCGACCGATTATAGTTATTCTAATAAATAATTGGCTGTACTTATTGCTTTATCCAGACTTTTACTTGTTTTTCACAATAGCATGTTCATTAAAAATGGTTGTTAAATGTCTCTTAATATAAGCTGTGTGCTAGCGTTATTCCAGTCATTTTCCAATTAATTTCATAGAATAAATAGTTTACAAAAGAAACCTAAAGAAAATGGAAATGCAGCAGCACTAAGAACAGATATTTTCCATTGCAAGCAAATTATGTTTATATTATTAGCAAATCGATTATTTGTTATGGAAATCTACCTAAGAAAATAATAATTATTGTTTAATTATATTTTCTAATATTCATGATCATCTCAATACTGACAGCGTGCGAAAAACAAATTTGAACTATTCTGAAGCTGATGTACCTAAAAAACGTACGTGAAAGACAATTTGCATAAAACTGCTCCAAGTAGACCACTTCCGTCCTCATTACATCATGGCACAGCCAATCTTCAAACTCTGGCTCTTCGATACATACGTACGGACCATTCCTTTGCCTCTTTTTCACTCTAGGCTAGGAGCGCCGCACCAATTTTGTGTCATTATGCACCCTCGGGGAGGACTTTTGCCTTTTCGGTACCCTGGGAGTAAAAGAGGACCGGCGGCAGAGGCGCGCACGGTTACACACACGCGCGCGCGCGCGCGCACACACAAGCGTTTAGACCCTTTTTATATCCTCCGAGCCATTTTCAAGCGCGATTACGAGCGACCCTCTACCCACCAACCTACGGCTTGCCAGTGAATTTCGAAATATTATTAGCTGGCACATACTATTTATCCAAAATAATGAAATTATAATGAATAAAACGTTATTTTTTTTTTACTTCTGGGAAAGTATAATAGATTACTTGGAAAAAGCAAGATTTATGTATAAAGTTTCTGAGAATGCATCGACTGGTTTTATTATAGTTACAATGAATCTTTTCCCCCCTAACCCCCCTCATAAATCTTCTGAAAATGCAGTCATTCAAATGACGATATCACGAAGCCAATCCAACGGTACATAGGATGGCTAGCGAATAAAAAACAAGCCCAACTTTGCGCTCAATGAGTAACGCTTATAAGTAAGCTTGGACTTTATGATAAGAGGTTGAGTCTATTATGGAGGTAGACTCTTCTCATTATGGACAAATTCACCTGTATGAAAGTAGAGACCTAGCAAGATCTCTGAATAATTTTATTGAAATCCGCGTCTGCGTTTATGTTTCAGGATCATCCAGGACTTCGCGGCACGCCACTGGCGATGCTAGCTGCCCAGTGTAATAAGTTAAGCAGCAAGAGCCCTCCGCCATTGGCGGACGCAGCCGTAGGTAAGGGTTTTCATCCATGGAAGAAAAGTCCGCAAAGCAGTGGTAGCTCGCCTCAGCATTCAAGCAATACCGGTACCGGATGCACGACCACCGGAGTCACTCAACGACCCACCGCCACGAGCAGCGCTGGCAGTACCGGAGGTGGTTATGCACGCGCCCCGGTTACCTCGTGCGCCTCTACCGCCCCTCAATACGCCAGCGATCTCTACTTTCCGGGCACCGCTAGTGCTCAAGCGACCAGCGACCACCATCACCAGTCCAGTATTCTCGGCAAAGTTGAAGGTGCCACTCTAGGCTCTTGTTCCGTCTACGGAAGACACCCTTACGAGTCGTGGCCATTTAACGCCATGCCGGGAGCTACCCACGGTGGCATTAAAGCCACCGATGGTTGGTGGGATGTGCACGGCGCTGCCACGGGCGGCTGGCTCGACGTGAGCGGTACCGTAGGCGTCGGCGTCCACGCCGCCCAGATGGCCAACTATTCGGCCGACTATTCAACGAGTCTCGCCCTAGCTGGTAATCATCTGCTTAGTCAGACGAGTGCGGGACATAATCTGCTGCAAGATACGTACAAGTCGATGCTACCCGGCGGGCCTCCAGGCTTCGGACTCCATCATCACACCGGAAGCGGAACTGGGGCCTCCAGTCCACAAAGCGCTGGTGGCGCCACCAGCGGTGGCGTCAGCCAAGCACCATCGCCGCGATCACAGCGTCGTTATACGGGTCGCGCCACCTGCGATTGTCCCAACTGTCAAGAGGCCGAGAGACTGGGACCCGCAGGAGTCCACCTCAGGAAGAAGAACATCCACAGCTGCCACATACCGGGTTGCGGCAAGGTCTACGGGAAGACGTCCCACCTGAAGGCCCACCTGCGCTGGCACACGGGTGAGCGACCGTTTGTTTGCAACTGGCTTTTCTGTGGCAAGCGGTTCACACGTTCGGATGAGTTGCAGCGGCACCTTCGAACCCACACCGGCGAAAAGAGATTCGCCTGCCCGGTCTGCAACAAGCGGTTCATGCGCAGCGATCACCTCGCGAAGCACGTCAAGACGCACAGCAGCAGCAGCAGCGGCAGCAAGGGCAAGGGGGGAGCGGGGAGCTCGTCGGCCGAGTCCTGCTCCGACAGCGAGGACAACGGGAGTCAGCAGAGTCCCACTTCCAGCTCAGCGGCGGCGCAGGTGCAGGTGTCCCAGGTAACCCCGGGGGGCCAGCAGGCCCAGCAGGGCCCTCAGTCGCAGCAAATGCAGCTGGGGGCTCAGCCGGGCCAGCCGGGGGCCCAGGTCACCCAGGACACCAGCACCAGCTCGCAGCAGAGCAGCGTCAACAACACCTTGTCGCATCAGTCGACGGCACCCATGACCCCAATGCAGATGACTCATCCCTCGTCTCTGAGCCAACACCATCCCCACCACCCACATCTCCCGCCGCTAATGCACCACCATCCTCATCATCACGCGGCGGCGGCGGCGGCGGCGGCGGCATCCGTCTCGGCCCATCACCATCATCATCATCATCATCCTCACGCCGGGATGAGCATGCACTGAGCCCGGTGGGGCCCGGAGCAGCCACCCACGCGGCCCTGGGCTCCCCCCTATCCTACCCGCTGAACCTCAATCTCATCCATCAGAATCATAGTACCCAGGGTGGTATGCTGGGCATGCAATCCTCGCCCTCTCACCACACCCACTACCAGCAGCACCATCATCACCATCAACAGCAGCAAACCGCTGGCTCCTATTCTCAGACTCCTGGCACTCCCGGGCAAGCTCAGACCCCGTCGCCATCCTCGCCGCCACCTGTACATAGTCTCTAGGCCGACACTCCCTTACGCGCTACCCCCTTCTCCCTCGCACGCCACATGTTTCTTGATTATTACTCCCGGCTTTTGATTATTATCTTGGTTATTGAATTCAAAAGAAACGACTACTGCTACTTTCACGAAATTGTACGATGATTTTTATTATTCGCAAGGAGAGAGGAAGAGAGTCTCGTTCTATCGATATTGAAAACACGTGTAAATAGCTATACATAGTGCGCGCGACTGCTTGACTTAATACATGTGCGAGTGTGAGAGTGTTGAGTGCGAGGTCGAATGAACGTTGGATGAATACGTTGTCTTTTCTTTGCGTTAGGTTGTACGCTGCGACGTTGTGACATACATTGTAAAAAGATATAAAATTTTAGCTGCATAAAGGGATGCGTGAGAGATGGAATGTATGCGAATAAGAGACAACGAGATAACATAACGGCATAATAATAAAACACGGTACGGAGGAAACACATCATAAGCACACCTAAATCCAGACACAAATGCATACACACACTGTTAAGATACGTAGACGATGTTATATAGACAAGCATAATGCGACTAGTCACAAAAGTTGCGCGTAGTCTCGCCGATTTTGTGAAGCGTTATCGATTCTCCACATTTGAAGAATATGTAGAATCGACAATCTTAGTACACACATACACACGCGCGCGCGCACGCACACACACACACACACACACACACATATGTACGTACGTGAATATGCGTATACACATATATAGGGGGAGAGAGAGTGAGTGAGTGTGTGAGAGAAACGAACAAAATCAAGTTTTCTCGTCTTATTTTGAAAAAAATATTATTATTGGTCGCGCGAGCGCGACGCAGGTCCTCTCATATCACAACGATCGGCCCTATCTCGATGCTAGTATCTTACGATTATTATTAATTATTATTATTATTATTATTATTATTATTATTAATTATTATTAGATTATTATTATGAAGATTATAAATTCATTAAAAAAAAAAATTGAGATACAGAGGAAAATAAACGATGCTTTTGCGAGTAAAACAAAACGCACGCGTCACTTTTCATTAATCGAACAAATACAAACACTTCTTTGCGCCCAAAACCAATTCTTTTTTTTCAAACAAACGCATGAAATGTGTTGGAGAAAAAAGAAACGAAATAAAAACTACCGACCAACGTTTGCTCCTCGCTCTCGAATCCTTGCTCTTGTCTCAACGCCGCTCTTGACGTCTCAACCGCCTCAAACTGCTCGACATCCTTCGACACCCCCATCTATTTCGCGGACGAAGAACGTAAGTTGATTAACAATTTAATGCTTCGAAACCTTCTAATCTTATTCTTGTTTCGTTTAGGTAGAAGTGGGGCTGCCTTTCCTAGAGTTTCGGGTATTGGGGGTGCAGCGATTAATCACAAAATTCATCCTTCCTTTCCCCGCGAAAAGAAATAGAGGAAACGAAGCACTCGCATATGTATGTAGACTCACGTGCGAGAGACAAATTGCGATTCGTCGTTGTGCCGCGAATGGCAATAAAAAGCAGAGTGAATAAGATCAATGATGGCGCAAAGGGGTTGGGGGGGGTGGAAATGAGGTTTGGAGAAAGGAAGGGAAGCGCTTTTCTCCCCTCGTGATGCCATCGCTAACTCTCTCGCGCTAATATCGCATGGGCCGTTAGATGCCGGATCCTACGAGCCATGAAATGTCCCGTCATAACATCGGATCCCTTTTCAGTCGCCGCGCATGGGATGACTTCTCCGCTATACGAGTAAATCGACCAACGCATTAGAGGTAGGTGGGGGGCATTACGAGGACGAGATGTCGAAATAAACTCGTGCTAAATAAATGGGACGTGGAGCGCATTCGCGCGGCTTAAGATGCGATCTTTTTCAGCGCTTATGTATGTACCTAACTTTTTAATTCACATTCTTTGTTACTGAAAGAGACGAATTTCCAAATTTAAGGCAATAATATTTATTTATTTGTTGATAATGTCATGTGAAATAAATTTAATAACAATATCTGCTCTTGTTTCTTGCACTACCCCACAACTTTTCTTTTTAACAACTGCACCACTTTCTATGCGAACATATTCTTTCTAAGAACGTACGTTAAATATGGTTTATTTTTATTTTTCAGAAGTACTTACATTAGAAGATACCAAATTGTTGCTTTTTGTATTGTATAAGTACAAGGTCCTTGCAAATGATAATGTTATATTTTACGTTTCCTATTTGCTTTTCGCTCTAAATTATAATAATACCCATACCCAATATTTTCCCACCTCTGTTCAATTATTTGTCAAGGCGGCCGAACATGAAAATCATAAAATATAACCGCGATAGATGCAATTCGAGTCTTATTGTGAAAAAAGAGCGGTACCGACATGCACATAGACTTATTAGAGGTAAATTGAGTCGGTAACGCAAAAAATCGTCGACTCATCTCGAGCACCTCTTCTCGTAATTCGAGGATCGAGAGAGATAATCAAAGCGCGGGAATTATTAGGGGCAGTGACTTTGCTCGAAGCTTTCGCCCCGACTGCGGTATGCCACGCGTTAGATCTACATCCTTTTGTAACATGCTCACATAGCGCACACTAGCGATCATTAGGTCCTCGACTGAAGAATCTCCATCCTTTCACAGATGCGGCCGCCGACTCCGTCTCTTCTTTCTCTTGCCTTCCGATCCTCCATACTTTCGTACTTCGCTTGTTAAAGGATCAAAACTGCCAATCACTTGCACAATGTTGATTCACTTATGTCAATAAAAAAAAGCTTCTTCCACGAAACTTTTCTTTTTACTTACAATTTCTTGCGATTGCCGATAACATTTCAACTTTTGATCTCTGCTTTTCGCTTAATGGCTTAGACGCAACTAATCTCCGAGGATCGATTCATTGGAAACAAGTGTTTTCGTCATTTTAAAAAGTGTGACAAAATTGACAAAATGCCTAGCCAACTGTTTCTAAAATGTTTACCACACTTTATAGAAGTACACTACTTGAAAATTTAGATTTTGGTATTTATTCGAGAACTTCGTTTGTTATTTTCATAATTATAGAAAATAAGTGCACTTTCGTATTTAATTAAGTAATCGTGATTTTTTCAAATGCAAAGCCGAATTCTCTAGATTGCATTTGTTAAGTTTTTCACATATTACTTTTTCTCGTGGAATGTTTTAACGGGACTAGCAATTTATGATCTACCGAAACTGTAAAGTATTTCGCTTTTATTTTTTATGACAATTATATTTGGCATCACGCTGGTAAGTCGCGAACTTCAACCTTAGGCGCCTAATTTTTAATTATTTTATAAAGATTCATCAAGGTTAAGTACTAGAGTTTGTTTTCTTGGTTGAACCGCGTGTACCGTCAGAAGTCAATGCACTGCAGAAAAAGCCGATTCGAATTTCTAATTGCAAATGAATTTTTTCTGTACCCAGTCAGATGTATTGCTTTCAGTCTCTGAATGGTATTCGCGCGATAGCATCTTCTGCTCAGAGGTTTGAAATGGGGTACTTCCAAGAAACAGGTACTTATCAAGAACCAATAAGGCTCGGGTTTGTTACAGTTCTCCGTGCACAGACTGAGGCGGACGAAAAGCGAGGGTTGTGCGCGCGTGCGAGAGTGTATTAACACAGGGGTGGTCTTAACGTTGAATCACGTAGCAAGAAAATAAGTCAAGATCATTGGCCTTGATTTTTTTCAAAAAGTAAAGCAACCGATTCGCTTTCCGTCGACCCTCTTCAACCGTCTATCGCGTTTACTCCTCGATATCGACAGAGCCGAGTAAGGGGGTGTACAAGTCAACAACGAAACAACGAAATCACCTGCGACGGAACGGCAGTCGTGCACGATTTTATCTAACCGCGCCTTGCCGCAATAAGCGATTTTCCTACTCCGCTCTGGGTTATCCCGTTAAACCGGATCAATATGCCAAGGGATTGCGGAGTAAGATCGTTATGCAAAACGCGAACGAGGGTGAAGGGGCTCCTCGACGTCGCCGGGCAATTCGCGGCTGGCGTTATGCTATGCCTTCGCAACTTAACGTCAATTTTACCGAGGGTGAGCTTTGTTATTCAATTTACCGCGCGTGGCCGCGTCCTGAACTACCGCTCATTTCCCCATTCCACGCGTCGTTACCGCCACGCTTCTGTCCCGGGTATAACCGCGAGGAGGTATTCGTTGTTGGCTTTTAAGCCTCACGGCGGTATTTCTCTATCCTTTTAGTTACGCGTCTTTTTACATTTTTTCTTCTTCCTAATATTGTACTTTGGATTTTTGTCGTGTAGTTACAATCGTAAGGCGAAAACAAGCTTTTCAGTCGTTCAAAACTTGGTTGTGTTTTTTCTTTTGATTGTACAGTATTTTGAATAATGGCGGTGGATAACGGATACTGTATTATTTTTTCAATATTATCATATTTGCTCGACGCCAAAGTTCATCACATTTTCAAAGTGTTATCTACTTATTTGACAGAGCGGATTTCAGTGTGTACTTGGGAGAAAATTGTATTATTTGATTGTGTGCGTGTTTTCATTTTTCGTCTCAACGGTGCCCTCGCTGTATGTAGCACATTGTTCCTCCTGCATTCGTAAAGTTTTCTCGTGTTTTGGCAAATAAAAGGTATAATATGTCCAAAATGTCCTGTACATCCTGTCATTTTCAATACTTAACCAAATTTTTAAGAAAAAAAACTATCAATCAACATATTATTTCTAGTGTTCGCTGAAGCTGCTGTCGTCAAATAACACGAAAGCATTATATGTTTGAAGTAGACAACACTTTCAATTTCCAAACGCCTAGACTACAAACACGAAAGTAAAGGAAATTTATCATTTATTCAATAATTCTGAATATCTTAAGGAAACTGTTAAATCCACTTTCAATTACAGTTACACCTAGAGGCAAATAAAATTCAATTTTGGAAAATTAAATGAAAAATTCATCTATAAGTAAGTAATTGGACAGTTTAGCAAATAACTTTAAATTGACACGGATAATTCATAAATTCGGTTGGACAAATTTACTAATTAATGCAGCGGCTCGATATTGCATTGCACCCAAATAACCTACACCTATAATTGTTCACTTATTTTTGTGAAAAATGGATTTTTCATACTCGCGTCGTTATGAAAAAATACATTACTGTCCAATTAATTGCCTGCAATATTTTTCCGGGTAAAACGCTACTTTATCAGGGTAATTTGGTTAAGTAATTTATCTTTTGTCACTCAACCGGTTATTGACTTTCAGCGAAAGTTAGCCCGCTCATCGAAGCTGCGGCGGGCTCAAATTTGCATTTCTGCATTTGAAGGACTGTCATTTATGCGAGACACCATCAATGAATCATCTTTTAGTGCCTATTAAAATTCGACGCGCGACCCCAGCAAAGTCCAAAGTCCACCCTGTCATTAACGATACACACCAGGCAACTGTCAATGACAACGTCGTATTATTAATTGTTTACTTCCTTCTAAAGCCACCTATGCATGGACTCTACGATATACAGTTTTTTAATTAGTTATTTTTGAATTGGAACAATAGTGTTATTGAAAAGTCTACAAGTAGAGACTTGTGGGAGCCGATATTTCTTTGAATTATACGAGTGTACGTGCTGTTTAATTGATGCAAAAGATAATTCTTAACTGGAACCGTCATTATAAAGTAAGATTTTTAGTAGCTTAAGAGTACCGTATTCGATGATAGAAATATAAACATGTATTGTGCAGAAATTTTCTTTTTATGTTGGATCCGTAATATATTTACTGAAAAAACAAATCGTACAAGAAAGACAAATGCATGTAACGTCACCATCAAAAGTAATTGAATATATTTGTGTTTCTTTCTTTTAAAGTTCTTTGTACTTTGATCATATACCAAAAATGATACTTTTCTCAAAATTCTAAATATTAAATTTTTCATTCGCAGAAGAGAAAAAATGCTCGCTTAATCAATTACTTGAATTTTTGCACAATCATACTGCAAAGTAATGCAGTACCAACTTCGGATCTTCATAAAAACCTATGACAAATATCAATTCTACCCGTCTTCTTATTTGTTTTTCTTCACCATCTCTTTCTTCAGGCTAGGGTTTTGATGATACCGTCGAGGCGGATGATGGGTGGTACATTGAGACGCTATGGATCATCACCATCGTCGCCGAGGGAAAAGCTAGCGTTCGACGCGTAAACTTCATCCGTCGTTGACGCGTCGGGACGTGGTATCGGGTTTACAAAAGCCGCTGCCGCGTGTCGAGTGGAGGAAAAGGAAAAAGAAAGAGAGAGAGAGAGAGAGAAAGTGAGAGAGAAAGACAAAGAGAGCGCGTGCGAGAGAAGGAGAGAGAGAGAGAGCGAGAGAGAAAGAGACAGTTTCCCGTCGTGACTCTTCATAGGCGACTGCCGAGAGAAGAAAAATAATTCTCCGAAGCAAGACACTACTTTTTCCTTCCCTTTCTCGCTCTCACATTTATATGCCGAGAAGATGAGTGTCGCATCCCTCTGAAAACAGAGCTTTCGGATATCGTAGCGGCATGCGGTACTGGAAGTACACGTTCATGAATTTCGAGATGAAATGGAAATAAACTTGACACGTTTTCTCATTAAAGAAGAAAGTACACAAAAATGAATATACATGGAAAATTCTTCTCTGATCGTTCAATAAACTTCTTTTACTTAACAAGATGCTTTCATTTTATTTAATTGCGTCACACAATTATTACCATCTATCCTATACCAATTACTCTAATAAGCAAATATACATCTAAAACTTTGACTCTAACGTAAAAATAATGAAATTATCGATTGTACGTGATCATCGTATAATAATAATTAGGTAAGTATAAATGAAAAATTGTTAATACTAACAAGCGCATTATATATCAGAATATACGTAAAAGAATTTCACGTAGAAATCTGATTACCGATAATAAGTTTAATCTGGAATTTATTATAAATTTATTAAATAGTTAAAACACTATAATTAATTTGGAATAAAAATTTTCAACTATACTTACTGTGCTTTCTAAAGACATTTTCATATGCGTTACAGTTATGAAATAAATGTATATTTTATAAAAAATGCAATAATATTATAGAAGAAACAAATATTACTTTGTTTTTATAATAAAAAAATGTGACTTTATAGAACTAGTACTCTAAATATAATAATGTCCGAGTAATTAACGATGTTTGCGAGCGCATATTTTGCGAAACGTGAAAATCAGTAATAGCAACTGCTTGATACGAAGTATTAATCAGTGCTGTAATATTTGAATTTCATTTATGTTTTAAAAAATGTATGAAAATTAGAAGAAGAAAAAATGTTAATGGCACACTAAAACAATAATGTGAATTCGAAAACTTTGGTTGCAAAATGCTATCTTTTAAAAGTTTCACTCCAAAATCTTTATTTAATTCATACCAAGAGCCACATAAATGATTTTAAAATATGAAAATTAAAATAAATAAATAAGTCGTCGAACAGAATGAATTTCACTGTAAAAAAGAATATCCATCTATAGATCGTCGGAATATAATGTGATACAACGGTACGTAATTTCCAAACCTTAATGCTGCTATTCTTCCCTAACGAGACACTTACTGTTAGCATATGGTTACCATACGATGTATCATGGCTCCTGTAAAATCAGCTCTGCGAGTAGTTTTATTGCAGCATTAGTGCTAGAGAAACAGCGCATAGTCCAAAGACCACAACGGGGCGAAAAGTGCTTACATCGACCTCCCAAGGGTTCACATATATGGTGTACGTCAACCTCATCGAGAACACGCGCGTCTCGTCTTAACCAAAGCCACCGCTCTCTTAAAATTTAGTTAGTAACTTGAAAGTGCGCGTGTATGCGAGAGAGAGATAGAGAGAGAGAGAGAGAGAGAGAGAGGAGTGAATAAGCCGCATAGATAAATATAGTCGCATCGTACTTCTTTTATATCTTTCTGACTATTTGTCTTTTCCTCGTTGTTTTTCTCACCCAATCTTTTTTATTACAAAATTTTTTTAAATTAATCGATACTCTTTATTAGAAACATTATTAATATTTATTCGTTATAATACCTATTGATGAAATTTAAAGCAAAATCAGACTAACTTACGAATAAACGATGTTGGATAATTTTGTTGATCACTATTTTACTTTTATCTATTTCTTATAATAATAGTAAAAAAGATTGGATTGAATACGCGTAAGCAAATTTTAATGTAGCTTAGAGTATTCGACAACTTTGTGATTTATTTGAATTGTGAGATAAATTTGTAAATTTTGATGAAGATTTGTTGTTATTCGATACTTTAATTACAGATAATATAAGACAATAAAATAAAATATTCAGTGCGAATGATGTATGTTGAAATAAAATAAAATTCCTTTAGAAATAAAGTTTTTTATGAATGTAAATTTGTAATCATCAACTAATATGTTACAAACTTCAAAAATGTTACACAAAGAAATGTTATTCATAAACCAATACAAATACTGTAGCAGAATTATCCATGTTTATGATTATATATTCAAGTAGAAATTCATGTATAACAATCTGATGCGTTACATGTATCTGTGTACGATCCACTTATGAAACAATTATTTAAAAATTCATGATATCTATTGTCATATTCAGAGATCGATCTATCCGAGATAACTAAGAAATAACTAGAATTTATGTTTAATTATGTATGATCGCGTGTAAAAACATGATCAGGAGTATTCGTTTTATTTAAAATATATGAAAGAATATATTTCATGAAATCGTATATGAACGAGAAATTATTAAATGCCACAACAATTCTTTCTCTGTACTCTTGATCTTATGCTACTTTTGTTTTCTTTACTATTTCTCATGTTCAAATAAAGAGGATAACACCGCGAATGACTGAAGGATCAAACACTAGATATATCAGGAGTTGCAGTTAGTTTTGTGTGAGAGTGAAATTCGATCAGACCCTCGAAAAGTTACCCGTAAATTAAGTTCCGATTAGCTACGGCTAAATGTGTAGGAAGGCTCAAAGGCACTCGAGGACGGTACAACATATATGTTCAATTTTTATTCCAACTTCCAAGGCAACTTATACGCTTTCATATATTTAAAATCCTAGGTTTAGAGGAAAATGAAATAAAATGAATTTACTGTGTATAGAATTTATCAAGGCGCGAACCCGTTAAGACGTTCGAATGATGCGTGTTAGTTAAATGCTATTCGATTGGTAGATAATTACTTAAATACATAAATTATATCCTAACAAACTTTTCGTATTGGCTAAATAGAATTTTACTTTGGAAGCATACGAATAAAGTAAATATAAAAACGGGATAATAAAGAAAGAAAATGGAAAACGATACGATATATCATGTATTCATCTTTTATTAACTATAAAGTATTGTTTAGTGAAGTACACAAACTCTCCCTCCATTTCAAGTCAGTAAATTATCAGCTTTCGATAAAAAATGTATGACACACACGTAGTTGCGTACCAATGAGAAGCATCCAAGTGAACTTATCAGCAGACTACATCTTCATGAATTGCATTTCCAACAGCAAAATCACTAATTATTATGGATCCGATAACAGTACACTGGGCACTGTCCTTCCTAATGATCAATCAACACCATCGCGTCTCTCTCGCTTCATTATTTCGAGGCAAGAAAAGCTCGTATCCCGTTCGCGTTTCGACTGACTCGATCGATTGTGCTTGAAACGCAAAACCGATATAGCATTACGCTCGATAAGGGCTAATTGCTCATCGTTAAAGGTCATTAAAGTGTCTGGTTGGCTCAGGGGTGGCGACGAAACGGAAGGCACCCCTTCTTTAGCCTTTCGCCAGCCCTTTACCCCGTGTATTATATCTGATTTTTATCGAAGCATTATATCGAACTGTCCCTTTGTGAATTATCTTGGTTTTGAATTTGGTTACATGTCACTGGACTTTCCTTGTTATCACAGAATATTTTTATTCGAAAGTGAAAATTAACACAAGTGAGTTTGAATAAATTCCAGCAGCTGAGTTTATTTGAGATGAAACGAAGTTTATTCACCGTTATTCGATTAATTTGTAATGGTCATTACGAAAATTTGAATTATATTGAGTCAGATTTCAATGTAGACTGTCAAGTATCGCATTACTTTCATTTGATCCTTTAATTATTTAATTGTTATATCAAACGTATCAGTCAGCCTTCTGTAGTCGCATTTTATTAATTTAAATACATGTCATTTATTTATTTAAGTTACGTGATATTACACAATTGTAAAGATAAATTGTAACATTTTTTTCGATGCAAAGTGTAGGATTTTATAAATTTATTTCGTTTGTAAAGTCAGTTAATTACGTATTTAATGTCTAATTGTATGATTATCTTTTATTATTTATAAGAATTCCAATAAGTTGTAAATTATCTCAGTACACTTATCAACTATTCATAATATTTATAATTATTATATCTTTCGCTAATTCATTTCAAATGCATAATATGTTAAATAATTGTTATCTTAGTTGAATAAAAATAAACAACATATGATTACATAAAAAAAACTTGTAGTTATTTAGAGACATTTAAGTAACAGATGCTTATAGTTTATTATTTTTAAAATCGAATTAAAATGTCTATTCACATTTCACAATATGATTGATCATTTATTTATAGTCGGAGGTCCGTTAGGAAATTAGCGTAACCCTCTTACATGTCAATTCCGGAGTCTTCCAAAGGGGAAACCAACGCTACATCTCACAAGCTCTTTGACGTACGTCAACGTCGCTTGCTGTCATATTTCTGTAACCCTGAGTCTTACCCCTCTTACCACTCTTTCCTTCAATCAATCATCGGCAATTTACTACCGAAATGAAAATTGCGGGTATCTATAAATTTTCGCTCTGAATTTTCGTATTTCCGTAACAGTGACGCCACGAAGATCTCGCCTGAAACTAAAGGTAAGCGAGGGTGTGATGGACAACAGAGAATCGAGAACAGGGTCTTGGTTTTTTTAAAGGATAAAATCCGTCCCACGTACGGACCTTTCGGATGATGTGGTGCAGGGTACGAGTGCCTCGAAGCCATTCTCGACTGGCAGTGACTAGCAGGAATATCAATTCAATTGCTTGTATATCTAATTTAATAATCTACTCCAGCAAGTGACTGAATAGCGTGATGAGGAGTATGCGAACGTGATAAATGAGCCCTAGAATTCGTTAGATGTTAAGAGGGAAAAAGAAGTAAAACAAAACACAAGAGCAAATTAAAGAGAGAATTGAAGACTTGAAAATAAGAAGGAGTAAATAAATTTACATTAATTTCAATAATGAATCACGAATTCTATATATTATTAATATATTATATCAATGTCTATCGCTAGGTTTATTAGCTGAAAGGTGTGCATTCATTTCGTAAACTTGTTAAAGAACGGCATCGCTCATTTTAAAATGGGCTTTTTCCAAGATTTATTTATTTATTTATTTACTGCAATGAGGAGCGAAACGAAAAATATCTGGGCATAGATAAATAGATGAAAAAAGATGAAGGAAAAAAGTTTTTCAGCTTCCGGTTTGCAGAAAGGACTTCCTCTTGTCGACAGGCGTAAGGGTCTCTTCAGGCCTCATAATAAATCGTTTGGTAAACGGAAGACACATGACGCACGTCCAACATCGCGCGCCTTCACGCCCGAGAAGCTTTGCAAATGATAGTTTCGACCGACATTGGTTAATTACCACTTTTCATACATGTATCACAATAGAGATAATCTCCGCTTCATCGTAAGATCGCGAATGATTTATATTTTTTATTATTAAATATGTATTAGTACTTTCAATGGGACTCTTACGTCGCCGTAGTGCATTGATTACGCGAATGATTACAGAGTAATTACTCTAGATAAATAATTATATGAATATTAAGCACAGAGTTTAAGATTACTTTAACTGGCCTATAAAAGCTCTTAATATGCATTTTTTCATATATATATATATATCGCTATCTTATTAAGGATCATCTCTTTTTTTTGGATCTGTGCGAGAATATATTTTTTACTCTTCTTCACTCAAGTAGAGTTGTCGATATCGTTGAGTTAGTAAAAACAATTTGCGTTCTCATTTGGCACGACGTTTCAACGATTGCAGCGACTTTTATGCGTCATTCAACTGACAGCATTAAATTGTACATTATCGTTTGTTTTTTCTGTTCTTACCATAAATAAAAACTTTTTTACTGTCTAATTAATGTAATACATCCATGGATGATTTTTCTAAAGCAATAAAATTTATGTATCTATTATTTTTCAATAATAACAACGCGTATTTTAATTTATTTCATTTTATATAAAAAATTGCATCGATACTAGTGTGTCGTGATACGTGAATTTCTCATTAAGAAAATATAAATAAATTTTAAATGAATATTATGTCAGTAAATAGTCGAGAAAGTAGATTAAAATTATTTAAGCTTTCCTATTTATCATCAAACTTATCTAACAAACATCAAACAATTGATTAAATGTCAACAATTCATGAGAGATATGGTGAATAAATGACATGGTTGATTTTGTACTTAATTATGTAAAGGCTTACAAATATGGAGTCGTGTTTGAATACTAATGTTGTACGAGTTAAAATCTTGAAGAGTATTTTCTTACAAAATATTTTAATATATCCCGTAGGGCGAATATTAAGCATATGTCCACTTTCATTGAGTTTTTTTCTTATTTCCAATCAGAATGATATCAGATTGAGCCACTTTAGTAGAAAGATGCTATTTTAGATTCGGTTAATACAGTTATATCTTGATTTCGGTATTTCCAGTCCTAACAGCTAAGATATCATAATTATTATTTCTTCGTTTTGCGTTAATTTTAAGAGGGTAGCTTCAAAACAAGATACTCTGATATACATGGAAACAAAAATTATTTCCAATGAATATGTAACTAAAAGATTGAACATAAAAATCGAATTTCATTAAGTTCACGTTAAGTATTCTGTGAAGTATGAATCACGTATCCTTTTTATTTATTTATAACTAAATGAATTGTTTTCTAAAATAGTTCAACAACAGTTCATGTATATGTACAAATAGCGATTTCTTATCCGCGTACAACACATTTACGAATGATGCTGCACAGTTTTAGAATCTGCATTGTAATAAAAATATATTTCGTAGCTCTTAAAAAAATCAATAAAGACAGATAACAGATGTTGCAATCGTTATATTTGTAATAAAATAGCGCTCTTTTGCTTTATAAAAGTACTTGCCGAAATCTACAAAATAATGTGATGTAAGAAATAGCATGCAAACTATCATCATAATCAGGAGCTCGTTGAAGCAGTAACAAACGCTTTATAAAAATGTGTTTTTATAAATTTAAACTTAACAGGACTGCGTAATTTGGCAAAGATCCTGCCGTATGTTACTCTTGTAGGCATTCACATTTAATTTTTATTCTCCTCTTTTCACGACCTCGTCTCGGCTCGTTAATAAGGGTGCCAAAGGTCTACATATGAAGCGTCGCTTCTCCGAAAAAGAATAACAAAAACAAAGAGGATTTCGCTATTCGCCGATGAGCTGTGAGAACAAATGTTCCATTTGCGCCATCACTGCGTAAACTTTGCAGAATGCGCTCGGCGATTGTGCGGATGGCTACGAATGAAGAAAGAGGAATTTCTCGGGAAAATTGCGATAATTTCATGGAACATTGACGTGGCATGTAGGGAATGGACGAAGATTAGTAGGCATACGAGATATAATTGATATCAACGACGTCCTCAACGATCTCTTTCTCCTTTGAATATTTTCCGTAACACGAAGTAGTACCGAGAGATATTTGAGAGGAGTTGCCAAAGCGATACACACCTATTCATAGCTTAAGTAAATTATTCTGAAATTTAGCTTTAGGACTCACCTTTGTAAATAAGTGAAAATCTTAAATTTTCAATGAATAACTTTATGAACAATGTCTCAAAAACTATTTATTGCGAGGTAGCTTAAGGAATTTATTTATTAGTTTTATTTATACGCCTACATGTATAATCATTCTTTAATCCTTGAATCAAATCATTTAATTTCTTAATGTATTTCATACTTAATCAAATGAATACATATAAATTCTAACTAAATGACGGTTAAAAGGTTGAAAAACAAAATTTTCTATATTTACGTCATCAAAAATTATATTTGTAGATCAAGAGATATAGTCTGAACAAGAGCATTATATAATGTTGAAAATGAGATACATTCTACCGTATAAATTTCACATACATAGATCTTACATGATAAACGTGAAAACGTCGCCAAGTTGTTTGGAGTCTCTTGGCTTGTCACAGAATTTTTCCGATCCTTTTTCTCTTTTTTTCAATTTGTTATTTTTGCGTTTGTCCTCCTTAGCTTCTATGCATCCTTGTGTCACACGTGATTTATTGTGGTCGCTTCCTGGCGATCTACTTAACGCCTTCTCTTTTTTTTCTCGAGCGTGCTTTGTACTCTCGTTCGCAATTTTAACAGGCAGTAGTTTTTCAGTCCTTTCTTTTCGTTTATACTTACAATTAATATGCGCTGAGAGGATGATTTGAATTGCTAATAAACAACCTTCGTCCTGTTTAAATGATTATTGTTCATCTACAACAGTTTTTCTAATTACAACGAAACAAGTAATAATTATAACACAGAATAGTCATGGTATTTATTTTTACGGTGGAAAGTATTTTCTGAATAATATTATAATTTCTTAATCGCTATACAGTGCGAACATGTACTATTTGGTAAACCTATAATTAAAGGGATGAGAATTTTGTTTTTAAAATTGAATTACAAAATTGTATTAAATTAATAATAATCAATGAATGTTAAATAGTACGGAACAGCATTTGTAAGCTAAAGGTAGACTTTCAGGTTAAACGTTGCAATCTCTCTGAAATAGCATAACAATGTAATTTGTACTTCTTAATTTGTTCCTATGAAAAATTTTATGAATGAAATTATTTCTAGCTTCTGTTAGCACGACGTAATTACATTTATTCCAAAGCAGAAAAGGCGAGAAAGAAGCATTTGTCCGATTAGAAAACTGAGACTCTGCAACTTCAGCGCTACATATCGAATAAAAGTAGCGAAACCTCGTGTGTCTCCAAGGTTTCAAATTTCTCTCTTTCCACCTCTTTCTACATGCGGATAGAGACGTCAACCGTGAATCATGCTAATTGCCAGGGAGGTGATTAAACGCTCTTCTTTCCGAGAACTTCAGCGATTATTTCGCATCCCCTTCGTGTCTTGAAGAAACTTGGTAAGAAAAAGGGAAGAAAAACACTTGGAGAATAACGATTGCGAGAAAACGAAGGGTGTTACACCAGTTTGCAAAAATTTATGAATTGACGCCTTGTATGGAATGCGGAGACGATCTTCCATATTTTCAAAACACATGTCTCTGAAGTAGAAATAATCTGTCCTCGAATGATGTTCCTGATTATTTATTCTCAATCCGTTACTTTTATAAATTCATATAAATGATATTTAACAAGTTATATAATATATTTTAGTCAATTTATTACATTTTAACGAGAGGCAAAAATTCGAAGGGTAACAAAGTAATTCAGGCTCATATATTCTTGAGCCCTGAAACATAACAAATTTAAGTTATGCATGACAGGTGTTTAATTTAATCTATTTTTAAAATAAATTGAAAAATAAAGGAATTTGATAAATAATCCATGTTGCCTTCGTTAAAAACTCTACACAAGAATTAGAAATAATGATATATCCTATTAGCAATTTATAGAAACGCAATATCTTTTTTACTTTAAAGAAATTATTCATTGGAAGTACATAATGAAGGTATAGTCCGTCAACGCAATGCAAACTATTTATACACCCAAATAATAAGCACCTATACAACATCAATAATACTTTTCTAATAATTAATTTAAAATTCTTAAATTCAAAAGCAATTGATTATAGGTATGCAACTAAAGAGAGAAATACAAACGGAAAACTTTATAACGGGAGACGCCTATGTAAACAAGTCTTGCCTGTTGTTTTATTAAAAAAGTGTATGGAAATTCTATTTTTAACTGCTCTGTAGCTGTACCTGAAGTTTTCTTTATATTTATCAATTTTTCTGCATTTACCATATACGCGATATTCATACTCGTGTCCTTAATACTACCTTGAATATGATTGGTATAATTACTACGTCACCTCACACGAATATGTCTAATAATTCCACACGCGTAAATACAAAAATTATACCAAATATACGCACTGTATACACGTGAATGTTTCACGTAAGTACTGCTTTTAATTAAAAAAATGAAAAATGGTTGTTTAACTGTACTCGTAAAAATTTCTTTAATGAAGTGTACAAGATCATTTTTTAATTAGTTGTTGGATAATATTTTTATACACAAAAGAAGAAATGGCTTAATAACAAATCTCTAAATAGCCAACATTCTTGAAACTGCATAATTGTCCTGTAAATTAAAAAAAATAAATTATATTGTATTTCAATTAAAAATATGTTTTTTTAAATTAATTTAAACTTTGGCGTTCTAAGAGTGTAATTTTTATGCCTTAATTCGATATTAATATTGGAACTTAAAACTTGATGCAATATCGTGTTTATACAACCCTGACACCATTATATACAACATAAAATTTTATTAAAGTACTTTCTTTATCTGTCTTATTAAAAAATAATCAAAGATAATCTTGAAAGTTATAAATGCCCTTCGAAACGGTGAAACGTATTTGTAAGTAGAAATTTGCACGACAATCCTTATACTTATAAAAGAGAATAAATTAAATCTCACCCTTTATTTAAAAATACTATATCTTATATCACTGTGATGACTATGTCAATGACAAGTGTACCAAGTCTCGAATAAATTCCTACGCTAAAACTCTCACGCATATAATGAATAAGTACGTCGCTGAACAATCATTTAGCTTGGACAAAAAGGTAGAACACGCGCTTTACTCTATGTTCTCGTTCCAAAAAGGGAAAAAGTGACCTCTATGGATAGAGAGCAAAGCAAACGCTCGGCTGATTGGCCTCGAAAGGCGCGATTTCGCGATTCAGCGAGTGCGCAATTATGAGGCAAATAAAGCGCACGCTTACACCCGCACACGCGCGAGATCGATTGAAAATCCGGGATCAAAGGCGAACGACGAAAATGCGACAGCATGGGTACCGGGTGTACGTGTGCAACTTGCGATGCCATGTATAATGACGGTTGTGCAGCCGCGCGAAGGAATCCATAGCGATGCGAAGTGAAATAAGAGTGCGAGTGTGCAAGAGGCCACGATCGCATCGGAACCGCCTGATTACGTTAGCCGATGTCGGTACATCGCGGTCGATTGTTACCTTGGGGATATTGTAAGTTAATGCCAGGGAATAGACCAATTCGAGGATTATCAAGGTTGGACAAATGTACACGAGCGATGATTGACTTACAGAGCAGACATCGTATAGTTTAAGATCAACCACTTGCATCGTTTAGCTTTTCACATCTTTCTGCCGAATCTTAAGAGCTTTTTTGTCTATATTTTTTAAATGTATAACAAATGTTTTAGTGGCTTTTAGTCGTACTAACTGTTCCATCACGATGCTATCATTTTATAAGCGAAAAAGCATAAACAAATGTATAATTTCAACTATTTTCTGAATTGAACTCTAGTAGAGTTTTAAAATTTTGGACTTGCAGGTTTCGAGCTACCGATATATATATATATATATATATATATATATATATATATATATATATATATATATATTCAAATAAAGTTCTGCAACGTTGTTTCATTGAAAAATAAATGAAAAATCTATCAACGAAAATGTGAAGTTGCAGGAAAAATTTTTTAAAGTCTTTAAGAACGGAACTGTATAGAAATTCATTTTCTAAAAGCACATCGATTTCTCAAATTTCTAAAATATTTAGTATCAAAATATACGTTGCAATGTTGATTGATTCATCATTCCAATGAATCAATCCCCAGTTTTATGCACTTACTTTCAACGTGATATTTGTTGCTCAAAATTATAGTTATTGGGTTAATGTTATAGGTAGTGTGAGCTTAATAATGTAATAAATTGTGTAAATTTTTCGTGTTTTTCGCCACGCACTAATTCCTAGCTGTTTTAGCGACGTTAATAAATAGAACATTAAATTTCAGCTTTTCGTAAAGCGGCTAAAGAAATTTGAACGAAGGCTTACAAGAATGATGTTCTTAATGTTGTGCGCGAGAGAGAAGAAGTCTCGAAAAGTAACGAACGACGAGCGATTTCCCTTAACGAGGCCTCGTAAGCACGAATTAGTTCCGTTCGCGCGTGCGCGTCCGCTATAACGCGAAACAGATTTGAGCCAGACCAGAGCGGCAACACGTGTCCCAAAGAAGAGCAAACCGCTGAGCCACTCCTCGTTTTCGAACCTCGGAAGCGTCTGCGGGACCACCTCCCACGCGTCGATCGCTTACGCGACACTCTCGCGTCTGCGTATGACAACGAGAGTCAACGGGCCCTTGATGAACCCCGAGTAGCGTCTAGTGGGGATCGCTTTCGTCAGAAGTCCTTTCCTGCTTGGCTCGTACGCTGAGAAAAGTTCGGTAACGCGCGTCTACCGGTCGAAGCCTTGAGTCTGTGTATTTTGCGTTGGCCGTTGCAATATTAAGTCAGATTGTATAATTATTATGGTAGCAACTGTCGATGTAGTTGCGTAGACTGTAATTCTGTAGCCGGAAGAATGGAAAAACCGAGCCAACGTAAGCTGCATTTGAATTTCATAGTGGTATTAGAATGTCTGAGGTTTACGCTCGGTTGCGTGGAAATTCATCTAGTTGTAAAAGATCTTTGAGGGAAAAAAATTTCTCTTACTTTCGTGTTACTGCATCAATGTATAGGTAATTTACAAGAAATTAATAAGACAGTTTAATCGATAATTCGGAAAAGTGTTGCGCACATTTGGCCACGCTCGAATAAATATAATAATTGCAAAACAGATAATCGACATTTTAGTCACTTGACAAAATTTTATCTTATTGCAATAGTGCAATAGGAGTGTCCAGACCTGTCAACGTTACGATTACAGCAAGACTAGCAGAAAATTCGTTTTCATGTTCGCGACTGCATAATTGTAATGTGAGATTGTAGTTTAATTTAATTTGCGTAATTTAATTTACTTAAATGTTGCGAATGTAGTTTGCATAATGAATCGTATTGGATATAAATATGTTCATTCACGAGTGACAAGCGCAATATAACAAGATTCAAATTACATTTGTAAATAACATTTGCATCTTGTTATATCACTGCAGAATTTATGTATTACGATTTTGGTGAATATATTGGCGTCTACGGATGAAGTGAAAAAACGGCTAATACTGTAACTCTTTAAATTTGAAATAATAGAAATGCTATGCTAGCCAATGAAAACATTTTCAACCTCTAATTAATTTCTCTAATTAATCTAACTCCTGGTTAATTTGATTAGCTAATATCTCGCTTTCTAGGCAAATTATGGATACAAGTTTGAATGTTTCTTCTATTGACTTTAATTTACTATTTAAATAGAAGCTAAATTATAGCATTCTATAGCATACTCTTACACCCTCTGCGGCCGCATACTAGTCTATCATATCAGATTTTGCTTGAGGCACTTTGTTTTACTTATGATTTCCTCACGTCACGCGAGTTCAGTTACTTTACGAACATCTTTAGCCGAATTCGTATGGAGGTTTCACGAATATTTAGAATCACTTGAATAATTGTCGAAACGATGAGTTAAATGTGTGCATTTGTACAATGAAGAGTTGGAGTATCTCCCACTTGTTTTGTTGATATGGAAACCGCTGTCGATGTTTCGCCAGTGAAATTACGGTTAATTAGAGCAACTCACGATGTGAATTTAATGTTATTTTATGTAGTTCTCACGGCTTGTAATAGCTCACTTCTCTATTATATATTCAATCTAGAACATTTCTTATTTTACCGAAACCGCCGAAAAATGACTAATTACACGCGCTCGCTCGCAATTTCTTTCTTAGTAATTCACAAGTATTTAAATCCATAAAAAATCTGTTTTTTTAAATAATAAATAATAAATTGGAAATAACTGAAAATTCGGATTAGAAAACTTTTAGGGTATGAATAACCTTGCCAATGTAAATATTTCTTTTCTAATTACTATTTGTAATTAAGAAATAATTATACAATCAATTATACGTTATTTAATTTAATTTCTAACCCTTCTTTTTGTTTCTCTTATCTTTCACGTGTTAATAATTTATAACAGTTTTATGACCAGTAATAGAAGTAGTAGTTACGCGTATCGGATTTTATTAATATCTTCTTAATATAAAAAATGTATTTTTTTGAAATACTAATATATTGTCCAAATTAATATTTAATAGTATACATTTATTCGGTAAAATAAAATTCATGAATTAGGACAAAACCAAAATGAAACTAACTGTAATACTCTAAATGCACAACTGCTGTTTAAAAAAATACAGAGAGAAAAAAAATAACTTCAAGAGTAAATGCATCTTCTTCCTGATTTTGTGAAAAGACGAAAGAGGATAAAACGAATGAAGAAACAGAGAGCACTTGCGTAAAAATTGCGGCCAATGAACGTGAAGTGGAGGGATATCCGTCCGCAGTGCATAGTACATCTCGAAACAGGACGGAACGAAGAAGGAAGGAAGGAAGTCGCGTGATGGACGTTTTCTATACCCACACGAGAAATGCTAAGGTGCACTCGTGTATAAAAAGAAAATTCAAATTACATATGAACGTGGACAATGACAAAAAAACTGCACGATTTCTCATACACTATCGGCCGCAATTTCAATATTTCAAATAAGAATTACCTTATTCATTTATTCATTGAAAACGTAAATAAAAAATTATCGAAATTCTATTATGGCAGATAATAATATTTTAATAAATGAATGCGCAGGACCAAGAAAAAATAAAGTAATTTACACGCTTTAAATAAAAGTATTCAATTTAAAGTGTTAGATTTCTTTTACTATAATGAATATTTATTTTAAAGTTTGACTTTGATAATTATGATATTTAAGCTTAAACGATCAAGGAAAAGTAAATAAAAACAATTAGTAAGAAATTGAATAGTGATAGAACGAAGTTAAATAAAATTCATAAAATGAAATGTTTTAAAAAGAATTTAAATAACTTTTTGATTAACTTTTCATCTTTTCATATTATAATATTTATATTAATAGATTTCTTAACGATTCTGAAGTTTGAAGCTCTGTATGTGTCGCATACTTAAATTTACATGTATGTAAACGTAAATGTTTGCATATACATACATATCAAATATTCGCGTATGCTCTCACAAATATATGGATGCATAAACGTCGAGAGCATCGGCCACATGCGGCCGACATCTGGCATTTTGCATGAAAAGAAGAGAGAGAGAGAGAGAGGTAATGTGCAAAGACGCATTTCTCTACCACAGCCACAGTGGTACACGCCCCCCGTCAGGCACTTCTCCAGGGTGCCATGCGTGTATACATAAGTGCTGGTCCCTAGTTCACGTCTATTGTTCGTCAATCTAACGGTAATTAAGAGTCAACGAGGTCAGTCGCGCGCGAGAACATGACACCATAAAGACACATGCGGCGACAACGAAAAAAACCCAACTAAGGCCGCATTCTAGCCAAAAATTAAAAAGGCCGCAATAAGATTTTATGAAGTGGTCTCCTATTTGCGGAACCATTTCTCATTTAAAGATGTCCGATTTCATATTTTTAAACCTTATTAATAAGCGTGCGAGGAAGGTTATTAAATTTTATTTACGTTATAGTAATTTTACTTTTGCTGCAGTCCATAAGGATATCAATGTAATTTGTACTATTTACTTTGTTTGTATGGAAAATTTTAGGAATCGAATTATTTCTAATTCTTTAAAATATTTATTGAAAAAATAATGAAAATTGCACTAAAAATTTAGATCAAATTAAAAATTATTAAGAAAAAAGTCTGCTTTAATTGGAGAAATATTTGTTTAAAAAAATAAGTTAAATCGAAGAAAATTAATAATCTTATTTAAAGGTATTTAAAATTATTTGATAAGCAATATATTTAAAGTATTTATATGAAAATATTCACTTACTACTTTTATCTTTATTTGTTTTATGTTTTCTAAAATTTATTAGCAAGCTATATAAATACAAATAACACTTCAATAAGAGCAAGTTTAAGGAAGCGATATTAATTATGTCTCACTAATGACTTCGGACATTTTTTGACTGTTACTTTATCTTCATTACGGTAAAACTTATAGCAACTACATCAGAAAATAGAATAGAAAAATAGAGAACATTAGGAATATTATTGTTTAATTTTCTTCGAGATTTATAAATTCATTTTAACTTGATATAATTTTATCGTTATATATAATGAAACTCACATAATCAATGTTAATCATTCCAAAAGTTGTACGAAATTTCATCTTTATTTATAATATTAAATTATATTTCACTAAACAATTATTTGCTTAGCATACTTTATTTTATTATAAACATGTATGTTCCACAGAATTCCAAATTATCAC
Organism: Wiebesia pumilae; assembly: GCA_018907045.1. Lineage (NCBI taxonomy): Eukaryota > Metazoa > Arthropoda > Insecta > Hymenoptera > Agaonidae > Wiebesia > Wiebesia pumilae. The sequence goes on from JACCHZ010000170.1 coordinate 1,481,199, forward strand.
AAAAAATAGTTGCGTATAATTGGAAAGGACATTTCTTTACTTCTAAAAGGTTAAGAATTTTTCTACTTAGATAATGTACTTAACAATTAATTATTTTATAATTTAATTATTAATGAGAAAGATATTCAAGCACTTAACTTTAAGTTTGCTAAATGTGTTCTTAGAAGTTGACATATTTCTGAGATATTTATCGAATTATTTATATCCTTTATAACCTATTTATTACGCTCAATACAAAAAATTTTCCTATATTACGTAGCTACTTTATTTAAAGAATGTGTAATTATTATTTGTAATATGGTGCGTCTTGTTTTTAATGCAATTATTGAAATTTTCATAAATAATTACACATTCTTTTATATCTAACCAATAATATATTTAATAATAGTTATGTGCTTTTAAGTTTCAAATATATATTAGTTTTATAAAGCACTGTTAATAATATTCAAATTATTCTCTATTTTATCTAAATATATTATTGAAAAATATTGGAATAAATGTCCAAACTTCAATTAAAAAATATGGTTTAAAATACAATCGCTCAAAAATATTACGCAATATAATGATTACATGTTTCATAGCTAACTTTCTAGTTTCATAGTTTATACTTGCGTATAAATTTAAATTAAGATTTTAAATTATTCTGTGATCTATTCAATTCTTTTTATTTTATTATTAGGCAAATACTTTTAAACGTTATTTTATAAAATAATCCATTTAATGTAGGGTAAACACAGTAATTATCAGCGTTCAATCTTCTTTTAGTAATTGATAATATTTATTATTATATTTAAAAGAAAAATAAAACATTCAATATTAAGAAATATTATATTTTCGCAGAATGATAAACTATAAAAAAGCAATTGACTGGATACACGTAATTAGTTATTAGGATTTAATCGAAAAAAATTTTTAATGGAACATAAATAAGGTAGTAGGTTATGTTCGTTTTTATTTAAAAACTCTCTATTTCTGAAATTAAATACACTCTACTTTAAGTAGTCTATTTAAATTATTAAATAGACGTTAAATAAGAAGTAAGTATACAAATTGGAATTTTTTTAAAGCTTAAAATTATTAGGTATCCATCACTTAATAATACAAATAAGTGGTTTGATTTGATTTTATAGTTAAACACTACTGTATATAGTCAAGATTTCAATACTTTATACTCTATATCTGTAATAGAAGTTAAGTGATCAAACAAGTTAAAAGTATAAGACTGAAGAAGTTTTGAACTTTTTTGTAATGATAAAATTGTAAATAAATAAATTTATTAATAAGAATAAATGTATCAAAATTGTTACTTATACAATTGTATTCTAAAGCTTTCAAGAAGTTCTAATTAACTTTGTTATTTGTTGTTTTTAACAAGATTACATACTATTTCTTCAATTAAAAAATCTTTTATGCGTACAAATTATAATCACTACTTTTGATTTCCATTACATATAGACAATAAATTTTGATTTATATTATCAGCTAATCAACTTCAGGTGAAACAACGAGCATCTTTATAAGCATTATAAAGAAATTCGCTTTAAATAATAAGAATAGTCTTAACATTTCAATAATACTAATTTATTCAGTTATATTAAATGAGTGTAAAAAATATTTAGAACATTAGATTTATTATTAGATTATAAAATTGTGTTATTAGAAACAAATTTACATTAACCATTGGGTATCCTTTATTATTCAGAATTTTATTTACATTTTTTCACAATACTTCAATACGTATCAATATATATTTATATAAATACTAAATAATACTTTTGTTTGAAGAAATTTTTATAAACATCATCCAGGATTTGGTCAGTGAATCGCCGATTGAAAATATGCGTCGTGATTAATTGACAAAATTCATTATATTCTGTAAGAATTTCGGCAGAAATTTTTAATAATAATAATAAAGTACGCTTCTTATTTGATATGCAGTAAATCCTCCGAGCGCAATCAACAAGTATAAAATAAATAAATTTAAATAATTGAGAAAGATATTAGACCACGTAATTATATCTAATTATGAATAATGTTTTAGTTGCGTATAGTAAGGACTTACAATATTCGCGATATCAGAAATTTATCGTTACAATAACTTAAAGGTAACAGATAGAAAATGATAAAATATAGAAATTTAATCGTGCAGCTGTGAGGTCAAGCAACTTTCAAATGATTTTAGAAAACTTACTCTGCAGGTATTTTTTAAAACACCTTTTCTCGATGTTTCAACAGATGTTCGACAATGACAATGATATATTATACATATCTGCGGTACCCATTGAAATTCTTCGTAACACATTTTTCATCAAGTCTGTATCTATCATTGGAAAATTAAATTTCGGGATTGTTATTTACGGTCTTTTATGTATTTATTACCTAAATTACCTACAATTGTATCAGTGTTTATCCCGTATACGCGGTCGACATGTGGATTATTCAAGGCACTACGTTTTACTTTCAGTAACTACTTGATCCTTTCAGTAACAGTTCAAACAAATATTGAAAAATAAGACACAGAGTTCTCCCTTTAACGTCAAACACCGATAATTGAATTATGAAAGAGTCGTAAATAACAATTTGTTGAGTCATTGTTGAAGCCACACTCGCACGTAAAATTAGCTCAACACAGGGTCGCAATACTCGTCGCGAGTGGTGCCTCAATGCGAATGCACAAGAACAAAGGACTTTCGACCCCGTTATCGAAGTCATTATTAACGAAATAATCCTACGCCGCTTTCGGTTGCACGAATCATTCTCTCGCCTCGAATTGTTTCTCTGCATTATCCGCGATAAGCGAGCCGTAAGTAATCCGCGCTTCTCGCGTCTGCCCCGAAAAACGCCGCGCTCGGAAAACAATGAGAGGTGTGGCAGTGCGCCCGTGACGTCGTTGTTCGTCAATTAAAAGCAGTGCCTTGTCTCACCTGCCCCGTGTAGGATGCGTATTGCGTATTGTTTCCTTTTCTCGACCCCTGCAGTACGTTGAATCCACTCGAGCTCCTCGAGGACGACGCAGCGCTTTTCCAAGGCGTTGCATGGCGGATGCTCTATTTCGCTCTCGTGGTGATAAAGCTCGCGCCTCCGGGGTGTCTTGAGTTATAAGTCGCGATTTCTCTCTTCAGGCGCGCCACGAGCCTTTGGCGTTTGCTCCTTTGTTCCTCTCATTGCTGCGCTGAATAAGGGCGTGAAAGCGTGCACACGCGTCTTATTCTTCGTTCACACTTCGATCGAAAGAAGTTCACACCAAGGAAAGCTATTGTCATTTGGGCAAATATGAAAGCGTCGCTTGTGCGGGTTCGTACGAACGAGTTAAAACGGTTCGCCGTTGTACGCAAGGAATGAATAAACGATCGGTAAACTAACTTTGTTTCGAATTCATTTATAACTCGATTGCTTTGATGATTGCTTTATTTGGTGCAAGTATGCGCGCTTTCAAACTATTGATTAAAAGAAATTTAATATTTCATTTCCTTAGCTGAAATAAGATTTATTTAGCGTAACGGTAGTGCTTATGCAATTAAGAAGATTATGTACTGAAACGAAGGTGCAGTTGAACTTGAGCTCAAGATTTGTTAAAATAGCATATAGCTTATAGGAGAATCAATCATTAATTATTTCAAATTTAGAAATATCTTAGTTAGAAAACAGTTGGTTGATATCACAGCAGATAAACGAAATACTTTGAAGAATTACAAAAATTTTGGTACTCATAATAATAAATTGAATGAAATATACAATCCAATTTATAAATGTAGTCAATTGCCATATTTGAGTTTTTAAACTAATAACTCATAGATTCCTGTTGTTATCTGAAAAATTATTAAAAAATTATAAAATTATAATGTACTCTACGTATTGAAATAGAATATTTATTATTCAACATTATTTAACAAGTCAAAAAATTGTAATTTTGAAATTACGTAAGTAAGCGAAAAGGGTAAGCGTTACAATATGTTACAGATGAAATTGGAAAAATGCTTACAATTACTAAGAATTGAATAAAACACGAAGTTACTTGTTGATTTTTGGAAATTTCACTCAATATTTTATAGACTTAAATATTATATCGGTGTCTCGTTGCTACTAGCGACATTGTGAATACTGATTTTTACCTGTGAATTCAATATTCTCTTTAAAATCTTTATATCGTACTTTAACTACTATTGAGTGATATCCACATTTAAAGTACAGTGTGAAATTTGAAAAACTCGTTATTCTAAGCAAACTGAACTTAATTTTATGTACACTACGAATGTTACAATGAATCATAACAATGTAATTTTTCTTTAAATAAATGCTTTATCTGGAATTTATAACGCGAACGTTTTTAGCGCACAAGTTTGCGTACAATGGACGATATAACTCAAAATCACAAGCAAAAGTCAAATCGATTACTCTTTTCGTATGAGATTGTTTGTAAAAAAAATATGTCATTGCGATTGGATTAACCCATGAGGCAATAAAATTGCTTCTCTCGGTTCCATCGATTCTTACTCGTAGCAGCTTCACATCCGAACAAATCATCCGTTTGGTCGTGCGTTTCATAAACGATATCATCTTTACCGACAAATTGAATCGCATCATGTCATTCACAATGCATTCATTCATTTGCTCGAGAATTAAAGGAAGCTTGGGAAGAATAAAACAAAGAAGAAGAAAAAGAAGAAGAAGAAGTAGTAGTAGTATTGGTAGTAGTGGTGGTAGTAGTGGTAGTAGAAGAAGAAGAAGCACAATAACAAATACCAAATGTACACGATGCGATGAGGAAGAACAACTCAATAAGTGGATCGACTGCCCGAGACGAAGACGAAGGCGAAGAACGAGAGGGACGGCATTATGCGTGGGTCGATTTGCTCCATCTGGAAAGATCGGATGGCTACCGCTTCGCGAGCTCCACTCGGTGCTCACATACGTGCGCAGATGCACAGGATGCGAAATGGTCATTAGCCGCAGAGTTAAGGGGGCTAGAGTTGGAATGGATCGTGACCTGTGGAAGTCCACCTGGGGGGCCTATCTTCAATCGCGGCGCTCGAGCTCGTGCATCAGTGACAGAGTCTTTGACTTGGCTTCCTTCGATTACCGGCAGTTGGAATTATTATTCCTCATCGCTGTGCTCCTCGAGGACGTATCGAGAGTCGGCGACGTGTGCTCGCCATACTACGTACAGGGAAACGCGAAGATTGAAACGCCGGCGACGGTGAGAGCCTCGAGATTACATTTTCATTTGCCGAGTTCTCCCAACTGCTTGTCTTCGTTTCTCTGGACGCAGGACGAGTGCGATGAATCGATCTTGACCCTTACTTTAGTGCACGTAATCGAATTCGCAAGGAGACCTGCTTGATATGCGTGGGCTTGGGTGAGGCTCCTTCGTGTATGGCTCATTCGCTTGTTCAGCTGGGATTCAGTAGGTTTCTTTGAGTCGATGGTTTGGTGCCTCGTTTCCCTGCCGTCGGGAATGTTCTATGAAGGTTTTTGATTAATTTTTAATGAAATAAACCTTGTGCGTAACGGTAGCTAATAGACTAGGACTTGTACACTTTTCTTTGATTCGACCGATTAACTTTTTCAATATTCGAAACGTAATGTTACGTTCGGCTTAATTCTAATAGACGACCAGAAGAACAAAAAGCTTCACCGTACAACTTGGTCTTTGAAATGTAGATATTGTAATACATGGCTAATTGTTATCGTACTTTTATTATTTCAGAAAAACATTATGCATTCATAAGTACGTGATCAATTTTTTTTAATTATTGAAGTTTATATGGCATACGTGGAAAATATATAAATACAATGTTGATGAAATCTTCACGTGCAGAACACAGTGTTATTATTGACCTGCTATTTTAATATATAAATTATTATTTAGCGTCTATAACGTTGAGCAGTCTCTTATAATCTGCAATTTGTCTTAAATATAAGATCTCTGTTGCTATTTAAAAATGTCAAGTTCAGTGCTGTGAATAGAAATAACGCGAACTCGATGTAGTTGCATTGAAATTGCATTGAGATGATTGATATGATCCAATTTTAGGATCTCGATATGAACTTCTTTAAATGCACGTACTATCAGTGCGAGGTGGAAAAATTCATACGTTTTGAAAAGTCGAAGCGACGTTACTAAAATTCTAGAAAAATTATATCACATATTATTGTCTCACAAGATCCAAATAACTAAACGATTTTTGTAGGCTAGAAAATATCAAAGAAAAATGATGAACTACTGATCACTGTACATTTTTAAAAAAAATCTAAAGTTTAAAATTAATAAGAAGATTGTACGACAAAAATAAATCTTGAAACAACTTTTCGGATTCTAAGCAAAGACTGTTCAATAAATGTACTGATTTTTCAAAAACTGAGAAAAGATTCGTATAAATTTGTTAAATGCAACGACTAAAAGGTAAAGAATAATGCCGACTATTCTAAAAAATTTTTATAATCATTACTTTCAAGCTAAAGTAGAATCTTTCAATTTAACATTAGTTTAATTTACGTTAATTCATTTAGTCGTATACATTTTTTTAAAATATTGCATTTCGTATTGTAATTAATTATAAATTCATCTCCATTTTCCACGATTGAAGCATAATTTGTTCTCAACATCCACTGCAACTACTGTTATTATTTGAATGTTTTATTACGACTGCATAAGACCTGGAATTCGCAATAAATCTTAAAAATTCGTAAAAATACATCGCTGAAAAAATATGCACGATTTATAATTTGCAGTGGTAATTATATTAGAAATGAAATAAAAATAGAATTAAATTCATTTACAAATCGGATAAATAAAATACGATGATCAAATTCGTAATGATAATAAATTACTTTATAAAATTTACAAGTTAAGTATGTTAAATTGCATTAAGGAAATAATATTTAATAAAAATACTAATTATAAAACTATTCATTGTTCTGGATTCTGTACTATTCTTTTAATTATGATTAGTACAAAATTTTGAATATTTATAAAATACAGAGGAAAAAGATTAAAAATATTTTTATTAAAAATGAAAACATAGCTATAGTTTCGAAATATTGTAGAATTTAAAGAAGTCTTAAAACAAATAAATCTCACGTAAATCAATTAATAACATTATTATATTTTATTATTTACTACAATAGTACTGAATAAAAAAAAAAGATTAGCTTATACCTCGGAAACTCTCTTTAAAAAATAATTTGCATTTATGAACACCTGTTATGAACACTTAACATTCGACTTCCTTTACGGCGAATTTAATTGTGATTAATCACTTTGAGAGAAAGTGGAGCTTTTCATTACACGCAAATAATTGAGTAGAAATTTCTCATTTATTTGACGTACGCGAGAAATAGCATTTAATAAATCCGTATTCAAGAGGACGAGAACAGTGACTACAGTATCCAATAGACTCTTATGTAAAATCATTAGAATAATAGATTGAAAATTCGACTTTATAAAATGCATATGTCCGAGTACGTAATAGCGCTCGAGTTGCCAAAAACAGTAGTTCGCCTCTTTTTAAACAAAGAACTTTGCGAAAGAAGGATTTGCGAATTTCTCTTTGGTCGACGCACTAGTCGTCATCGCACGTGATAGACCGTTATCGACGTAGAGGCACGGTTGCTTAGCTTTCCTGTCTACGCAAATAATAGGAGCCTAGTGCGCGCGACCTCCTTTGCTAAACAACGCGATTGGCAAGGAAGCGGCCCTGGGGTAATTTGAAAAGGTTTTTTCTCCGTAGAGCTGCCGGAGAGGCAGACGCTTGCACATACGCGTATACACACGCAACGTCATATGTTCGTATACTCAGTGAACCAAAGAGTGAGAGAGAGAGAGAGAGAGAGAGAGAGAGAGAGTGAGAGAGAGTCCAGGTGAAATGACTAGCATTAAGCGGCCGTAACCGCGCCGGGCATTCAATTTGCTGATTTCCTCGACGGCAAGAGTCTATATACAGAAGCTAGAGCTCCTTTTACGTGGAATTCCTGCGTGCACCGCGCCGCTAATAAAGCGTGCATGCACGTGCTCACGCGTATGTGCGTGCCAATTGATTTGCTTCGATTTTCGCGTGAGCTCGCACTTCTCTTGCCCTTTTGCTCTGGTATACGTATCGGGCCTATTTCAGCCACCTTTTTCTTTTTTTTTCTATTACTGCGATGGTGTATAATGCACACACATACACACTCTCTCTCTCTTTTTCTATTTCTATTTCTCTCGTGTTTAGTGTTTTACTATAATTTACAAAGTGTCGTAAACGCTGCGAATGCTACTTTCCTATACGCGAGTTCCAAACGCGAAGGTAAACGCGTAATTGCGAGCGCCTGTACTTTTAACTAGAATATTGGGTATGAATTTAGATTCTTTTGCGAAATGAATTGCAAAAGAGTTATTCAATTATGCAAGTAGTTCATTTTCAATTGCTCTCTGCGTACAATCTTGGTAGTAATCGCTAATTAATCTATAAGAGTGCAAAGTGAACACCCAGTCGATATTTATTTCATACAATTCATCTGTATTCCCAATCAAACGTATTTAACAGGGATGTATTTACGTTAGAACTCGAAACCTCGTTTATTTGCAAAATTACTGCACTTGATCTCTTGATCCGAAGATAAACCTAAGAGTGACATTTAATGCAACTGGTTGTAGCAATTATTCGAAATTATAACAATCCAAGACAGATAGAAATTCATGTGAAACATTTTGCGCGAACAAATAAAATTCAAATTATCCGTAGCTTTGTCCATAAGAATCAAACGAATTATAATAATCGTATAGATTAAGCGACAAACTTGTTCTCCATATCATTTATTCACGAACATTAAATCACAACCGCAACGACATTTCCTTTCAAAGGAGTTCCCAAAGAACCGATTCCAATACATCTGCGCTCTCTCGGACACTCCTTAAATCGAAGCCTTCACTTACACTAATAAATGAAAATCGTTGGAAAAGCCTGATATAAATGCAAGCACCAGGCGCCGTCCTCGACAAATCAAAATCCGAAAAAGAGGTCCTGATACGCGGTCTGTGTATCCCCTAACAAAGATCCCTGCGTGAAAAACTACTTACGCGGCTTAAACGGGACTCCGGGCGTCCGAACGAGGAGCCGAGAACCGGAGCACGCCCACTTCGAGCGGGCGCGAAATAAGGTTGAATAGCTCCCCGATGACGATGAGTTAGCTGCGCGCGTAGGACGCGTGTCCGACACTCGGATGCTGCGAGGGGGGCAGGCGTTACTCCCACGGTGAGCGAACACGACGCGTTCCTTATTCATTGCTCCCCTGTGGCTTGTCTCTCTCCTCTCTCGGGACCGACGCTGCCCGCGGGCCAGGTTTCGGCTCTTTGCTCGGACGACGAGTGGAGGGTGGAGTCGACGTTCGCCGCTTTGAGAAACGGATTTTCGGTGCTTGCGGTGAATTTTGCTGATATTGGGCGGTTATCCGAATCCGGAAGGAGCGTCTTTTGCGCGAGGAGATAATAACGATGACCCAAGAGTGTTTGCTCGAGAGTAACGCATACATACGAGAGAAAAGTAGCGGTTACGTAGGCAATTTGAAAATAACGATTTTCTTTCAAGATACGTTCGACCACTTAAAGCTGATGCACTTATCACCAGTTGTGGTCGTATTTAGGCTATTCGTTAATGCCATTATTGAGTTTAGCGAATAACTGCATTTTCAGAAGTCTCGCAAAGAACTGTGATTTTCAATAATATTTCTTCTCCAAACGAATGAGCTCTATTCGGGGTAGATTTTTGTGGCGATTGACGCAAATTTTCAAGTTGAAGAAACACAAGACGCACTTTCCAAAAAAATAATGTTAAATTTCGAGTTCAAAATATACAACGTAAAGTAATTAGTGCTATATAAGCAGTTATTTATCATTTAATTTCAAAAAATGTATGCGCACATATACTTATCGCTATTGTAAGCATAATAATATCGAGGGACCATGTTGTATTAGTAAATTAATGCCTTACAAATAAAATTACATGTCATTCGACTTCATCCATTACATATAATATGTCGAACTTACCGTGAAAAAGTTTCTCGCACATGGTGAACTACACTCCGATTTCTATCACGTTTTTACACATTTACACGCGCCCAAACACAGTCGCACGTACACTGCTTTGAATTCGGTTCCACGCGGATCAATACATTGACGCGACCAATGTGAGTAATAGCGCGTGTTCCAAAAGTACTTTAATTCGTAGTTTCGCGAGTCGATCGCCCAAACGTAAATAAATAACACGAAAACTTGGCCTCCGGCGCTCTATCGACATAAGTAGCGTTACAAAGAAAAATAAAGAGAAGTCCTGCGGGATAACGCAGGAGTGTTATGTTGTGTCGCCCTATGAATTACGTCATTTCTCCGTACTCCACCCCCCCCCTCCCGTGAAAGCGCAAGTCTCGAGATTCCGGATGGTCTCTATAAGAGGAGAGACTTGCATATCACCCCATACACAAATAGGCCACAAAAGCGGCGTCCTCTCAACGATGACCCCGTGCGCACTTTCTTACGGACGGGAGTTGAACGGCTTTGTGAGACGTGCGCGCTCGACTTTTCACCTTCTCGTTCGTGCTCCTACGTTTTTCTTCTCTCTTGTGTTTGTACGCGACCCTCTCGAGGACGGTTGGCCGGCTTCCATTCGATACCACAATGACATTTACCGAAGTGACGAATAACGATGATATTGTCGCGGCTGCCTTGGTGTGATCCGAGTCTTTGTCGTGTTCTGGACGTTCTGGAATTGCGTGTAATAGCGTGAAATTTTAACGATTCGTAAGGACGGTCATGAGGAATTTCTGCTCTTTGATGGGACAAAACTACGAGGGTAGAAGCGCACCGAATCAAGCACAATTGTGGCTAAGCGTTTTCTCTTTGCTGAAGAAGCGATCACTTTCACCATATAAATATGATTATTTCAATGTGGAAATATTCTCATAGTTGCACGGAAATGTGTTGAAATACTTTTAAGCTGTAAATTTTTATACTTTTTTGATATTAAAAGAAGTTACAATATTTCAATACCGAGTACTACTTTTATTCAACAATGTCAGTGATTCCTCATTTGATACGTTATTCCAAAATTTGTCATACCCGAATACATATACCTTTTCCAGTTTATTTTTGATGAGAACGTATCTTAAAGTCAATTTTCTCTCTACTTAACAGTATTAAACAACGTTGCTATATTTTACTCGTCGGGATAAGGTCAATGAACTCTTCTGCATTTAAAAATGTACTTGTCATTTGGAAGTCCGATCCAACAACTATTAATCGTATTAATAATTGATTGTAATGTAAGAGATGAACTTTTCCGAAGGAAAGAATCATTGGGATTATTCGAAATTTACGAATAATTTAGTTGTTACTTTAAGATAAGATAGTGCGCGTTCGTTATTATACAGCTTTTGTTATCCAAATAGACATTGGGTAATTGAAGCGTTACCTCAAACCATAAGTCTAACCAAACCGTTCACTCGCTCAAAAGTCTCACGGGTGCATGCAATGATCAGTCAGAGTTATAAAAAAGCCAAAGAGAGAAATAACTGAAAAACAAAACATTGACAAATGAACGTAACAATGCGCGCGTATCTCCTCAGACCACGAGAGGGCGACCGCTCTCTCGAAAACAAGGAAATGACGTGTGGCATCAATGATTATAATTAGTAACCGATATACCGGAACAGAAATGGTTGATTACGGTAATCAGGCTCACGCATAGGTCGACTCCCGCGTATGGTTGCGGTATGATTCACGTGTACGCGTAACAATGCATAAAAAGGACCGACTGAAGAACCTGTCCAAGTGTGTCCGAACTGCCGACAGAGGGAAAAACGTCGTGAAAAAGAGGAGGAAAAGTAACAACAACAACAATTCGAAAAAAGGCGAAGGAAGAAGAAAGAGTGAGAGAGAGTGAAAAGAAGGGAAAAACGTTGGTCCCCGCGAAGTGTGCGTCTAGAGGAGGAGTAGATACTCTTTACGCATGCGCGAGCAGCCGAGAAACCAACTCTTTCCATGCACAGCGAACTCACGACTGGTTATTATTACCTGACAGGACAAAAGGATCTCTCTCTCTCTCTCTCTCTCTCTCTCTCTCTCTCTGTCTGTCTGTATCCAGATGGCGACCCATGCTTTTACCTCCATAATATATGTCATTAGACATTACTCTATGGTAATTAAATGTCTATATGGCATTGTTACGCTCACGTACTTACTTTACATTACTGGAATGACATGTTGCGCTACAATGCTTTTTGGTGTATGTATATGTGTATATATATATATATATACGCGAGTATATGCCTGAGAGAGAGAGAGAGAGAGAGGAGATGTACATGCATACATTGAGAAGAAAAAAGAGGAAAAATGAAAAAGAAGAGGAAAACTTGAGAAAAACAAAGATTTATGAAGAGTTGGAGCACTCGATTACGCGAAAAAGAAACAGATAGAACATGCTTTCTAATTGATGTGTACGACATATGCGCACAGGATCTGAGCGACATAACGCGGGAAAGTACAAAACGAGTTCACCCTTTTTCTATTATACAGTAGATTAAGAGTTGTTGTTCCGCTTCTTTTTCGCGGGAAAATGTACGGAGACTCGCTTTATAAATCGTTATTGTCTTGACTATTGATAAAGTCAAGATTGTCGATTAAAATCTTTCGGCGAAAATTCCATAATTCAGTCTTATAAGGATTTTGGAACATCTTTGCTTATTTTCTATATGTAACATACTATTTTTTACTTATTAACGTTGTTTTCAATGACTTCACGGCTACAATTATTGACTACAACTGTCTAAGATTCGAAGTGCATCAAATTAATATATTAAATATGTTAATTCATCGTATGACTTAACTTATTCACTTTTGAATAAAAAGAGAAGAAGAAATAGCTATTCATTAAAAATGTATAGATCGTCTTTTAAACAATAAAATTTTTTTAGACTAATGCACGTACTCTTTTTAAACTTTTGAGATGGAATATAAAACTAATTTTTATAAATTATACTTAGCTAATTTGTAATAAATTACACTAGCCATTAAAAATTGTATATAATAGTTTCTTCCGTACTACTTTGATATTATATTTTTTTAAAATTGATATCGTACTTTGTAAGTAACTATAATTTCGTATTCTTTTATCGAATGCTTATGCTTATTGTTGAATAAAAATTACAATATTACTTTACAAAAATTACTTATCAATCGTAAGTAATAGGATGTATTACGTTCGCAAATCTTTCGATGGTATTTAATTAGTTACCTTTTCGTGTATCTTAAATTTGTATTATGGTAAGTGAGCTCAATGACAACAATAAAACAAACAAAGGGACATTTTAAGAAGAGTGATTCTTCTTTTTTCTTAAATTTAAATTCGAGATGAGCAACTAAAGTGCAGGAATTCCAGGCGAAAGCAGGTCTTCGCTAAGAACGATAAATAACTCGAAACGTACCGAGAAAAGGTTTCCGCCCTTTGGTAGTACGCTTCATTCAAATACTTTTTCTTCTCTTGTACAAAGCACACCCGCTTAGACTTATATATAAGTAAAGCGGGTTTGTAGTAATCATAAATTCAACAAGTTCACAAAGTTTTCCACGAAAACCAACACAAATTTCGATTCTTCTACAGTTAGTATTATATAGATTCTTATATAGTCTTATTACAGTCTTTGCATTTTGTATCTTCATTTTAAGTAGTGACATAGAAAAAATATTTCTAAATATAATAATCAAATTTAAATGTTAAATATCAACATGCATTTGATCAAAATAACTTTTAATTAACAAGGGCCTTGAATCTGTCTTTGCTGTAATACATAAATAATCATTTCAATTTTTTTATCAATCATCGTACACAATTACCATAGAATTAATTCGGAAATTATTTTATTTACAATTAATATAACAAAATTATAATTATTTATAACAGTTAAGGTACCTTTTAAACAATATTACTGTAATTTTTAACAATATTATTGTAGGTTCTCATTTTTAATTAAACTATTAAATTCTTTCGTTGTATGATAACATTTTTATTTTTAATTTAATTGTATTATATTTCAACAGTTTATTCGTGGGCCGTATTAATAGAAGTAAATGCGATTTTAATTTAAACCTGAAATCAAGGAAACAAGAAAGGAAATTTACTATTTTTTATTACAATTTAAGCGACGGTTAGAAATAAAAATGTTATTGTATAATTTACATAATAGAAAAAATTTTATGTTTTCATATTGAATGATGAATTCTTCAATGTCAAAATAAAAACACTCGTTAGAAAAACTTCCATTCTGTAAATCGGAATATTTACACACACGCACGCACGCACGCGCAAACGATTTGTATTGTATAAATGAGTGTAATGTTTACTACAGTGTATTATTTTATTCCATTTAAAGATAATATTTCACAAGTTAAAACATTACGTAGAGGAATATTCTTGAGAAAATCAAATTCACATGCTTAAAAAATTATAGACACTTATGTCTTCGCTGTTTACTTTTTATAAATTAATGACTTTCAATGCGCTATATAATTAGTATTCCAATAAAAAAAGTAACATATTTTAGAGGATTACGAAAAAGTAGCTACTTTTCCCCTCGATTGAGGTAATAACATTGTTAATCCGTAAATAGCTTAATAGTTTCTTCGGATAAATTATTTAATTAAATATTTGCAAAAAAGTAAAATTCATTATAAAGGTTGATTATTTTACCGTATATCATTAATAAAGTTTGAAAATAAATCATTATAGCCTTGATCTTAACAAGACACAAGATTTTTAATAAATCAATAAAACTTGAATCTTTCGATTTTTAAATACTTTACAGGGTTACTAATGTCCATATTTTAAGATTAAAGTATCTTCTAGTATGTTTATTAATGCATTCTTCTGATTCGAATGAATATTTCAATTGATTACTATTAACCATCGTAGTTTATTCAGCTTCGAAATACATAAAATGTTCTTTTCAATAACCTTCATACAAACTTTTCAAAAATTGATAATAATATGCAATTTTATTGTTTGATATAACAATTGACCAGAAATTTACGAAGCCGCAATATTTTTCAAAGACCAATATGCCATAACTTTTGCAGTTTTCGATTCAAAAACTTTCGAATCGACAAAGCGAATATGGTTGAATGACAGGCGAACGAAAAGAAGCGAAAACTATTCGATCTAAAAATTATTTAGGTTGTTGTCCTGGTCCGTGATCGACATGTGTCTTTTTCTTTAAGGGACTTCTATTGTCGCACACGTGTGGAGTGCGCATCACGCTTTACAATCAAGTGGTTTTCCTCCTTCGTGATGTGGATTCGTAGCTTGCGTTATTTCTCTCTCTCTCTCTCTCTCTCTCTGTCTTTGCTTTTCTCTCTTCTTCTTTCTATCTTCCTTATTCGAGGCTCCAGTTTATCGCAAGCGATTCGCGCTCATCTGCTCGTCGACCGCAGAAAACATATCGCGCGAGCATCTGTTCAAGCATGCGTCCGCCGTTCTGAGAGTACTTTGCGAACTCGTGAAATAATGAGATGTATGGGGAAAGCAAAGTTTTTGGTGAAAGTAAAAGTACGCTCGTCATTTTTTCGACTTTCGATTTTCATCGAACGTATATTTGAATTATGAAATACGGCACCGTTTCAAGCATTATTACGACTTTACGATCATGCAGAATACGAAGTTTTGTAAGAATATCTGAAATACCTTCTTTGTTACAGGAAATTACACTGCAGCCCTACTGCACCGTAAAAATTATATGTGATTTCGATGTAAATTCGCGAGATCTTTTTCTCATCTTAAGTATAATAAAAAATTTAAGAAATAGAAAAACGATTTTCTCAATAATAATTTTCACTAATTTAACCGTAGTACAATGAGATATTAAAATTTAGACGCATTTTATGTAATGTATTGTTTTTGCTCAAAAAGCATATCAAATTCTATGTTTTAAAATTGATAGTGTCGATTTTTTTCAAATTATTTTTCCAAATAATTTTATGGGTATTATAATAAAAAACTCAAAAAGAGATTAAGTCTAGATACGTATCTTACTTGTAAAAGATTTATTTGACAAATAGAAATGTAGGACGACTAAAATAATTTATTCAAGAGTGGATACGTAAGTTTTCAACCGCTTTGTTTTCTTGTAAGATCAACATATTTCCTTCTAGCCGATAGATTTATATTAATAATGAGTATTAATATAATAAATCCCACTGATCCAACCAAGGAAAACGGTAAACCATAATAAATAAAGGCCAATCCTAGTTGCCTAAAATAACCTAATAAATAAAAAATAACCTAAGGCGCTGTTGGAATCTTGGAAAAGTGAAATAACTTCCTTTAAGAAAATGATTACGACATACCAACCAACTATTAACCCTGTCGAATTACTGTCTTTGTCAGGCGTCAGATACGCATGAAAATATCTATTGTCGCGGAGAAAGGCAGCACCTAGACTCTCATTATGATATAGACACGGTCTTTGCTCTATGTACATTACACGTACGAGTGCTGAGTGCCGTGTCCGAAAAATAGTATAAACGCTCCGAAAACTACATGTCCATTTCGTATCATCGTAGGGAACAAAAAAAGTGGGCGTGTACGTATTTCCCCCATGATCCCCCCGTGAACACAAGACACCGTTGGTATAAAGAAGACAACGAGTTAGAGAGAGAGAAGAGTAACATTATTTTATATTCCATTCGATATCGTGACATCTGCCAGACGAGCTATGCATACGCGCGCCACATCGCGCGCTGCAGAATATTAGGGCGCGTGCAGATCTGGGCGTGGCTCGCGCGATGTCGTTTCTGCGAGTTGCATTGTGAGTCCCTGGACGACATCGGCGAAACACCGCGCGAGAGAGATAGAGAAATGTGATGCACCTGGGAGTGAGGCGCGCGACACGCCTTTGGGTCGCGGTCGTGCGACGTAACGCCAGAGCGACAGAGCAACAGTGAGGGGGAGAGAGACGACTCTTAGCGCACGTAAGAGAAAAGGGGATGTGTCGTAAGATCGAGGACGATCTCGTAAACCAAGCGACTGTTCATTTGGGTATAGGTCTGACAACGCGACAAATGTTTTCGACTGTGGGTATATTTGCAATGCCCTTGTGTTTTTCATTTTCTTTCTGGGAATGAAGGGAGACTTCTAGTAATTCGAAGGTTATCCAGGTTCCTCGGTGCCTTTTAAAAAGTTGTCATAAGGTGCAGAACAGTAATTTGGGTTCTTAACGATGCATTAGGGCTGCTCTTTTTTCATCATTTTGACAAGAAAGATTAGAAGTTGTTGTTACGATGTCCGTTACAAATAATGTAGTATTTTAAAGCGAATTAGGTCTCTTCCTAATGCTGAGGATAATGTCAAATATTATAAAGTTAATTTTAAGGTATTAGACATTGAGATAGATCCGATCATTTTCATGAATTAATTTTATTTATAATTCGAACGGGCAACTTAGCATTTTAAATACGTAAATAACATTCATTCTCATTCCGTTTGATTTATTGTAATTATTACCTTTAATTAAAACCTTAGATTCTCAGTCCAGCCTTGCTTTCTGCACCCAATTTAAATGTACCTATGAATTAAATTAAAAAAGTGCTAATCCAATGTAAGCAAATTTTTTTAAAGAAATTGAATATTTAACCAGCTGAGTACACTCTCAAGATTCATTGAAGCCCTCTTAAAATGTTTCTTGGCAATAAATTTGTTCATTTTTCTTAAAACTATGAACGTTTTCATTTCTAAAGTTCAGTTCTTTTACGTTTATAAATGTACGCATAAGAGTAATTATTAATTGAACAATTTTTCCAAATACTTTTATCGAAAGAGTTGAACTGCAAATTTTGTTCTTTAATAAACTTATTTCAATTATAAATAGTCGGATAAGAACACAACTGTGTAATTGTTAATCGTGTCAAGCGAATATGAAGATGATTGTTTATCGTAAGATATATAACAAATGTTTAAATTTTGATATAAGATATTATTTTGAAAATTTTTTATTTAATGAGGTCGATTTCCTAATTCATATCGAAAACTTGTGATATCCTTCTCTAATTAAAATTAGTTTCTCTTAAATTATTTTAAAGATTAAAATGTATATGCAATAATTGGTACTTGAAACACATTTTTGTCATGCGTTGAGGTTGCATAATTATAAATGCATAAATTTCGTTAAATGAGCTAATATTTGCTAATTCTTGAAAAGGAAAAAATATATCTAGAAATCTCTAAAAAAGAATTTTGTTTGTACGTTTGTGCTACTCGTAAGTTAAGTAAAGGAAAAATCGTACTTAACTTTAAATAAATCTAAATTTTATGAATTAGTTCTAAATAATTGAGCCCTTAATAATTACTTGGCTAGAAAAGTATTCATTCGAAGGGGAAAAAATGCATATCGAATGTGCGCATTTCTAATGTGACTAGTACAACATTTGTTCAGCTAAACGAATATGGTATCCATCGCATGCACAAATATCCATAAGGTACGAACGTACGTCCATGTGACATGACGAAGACAAGAGACAGAAATGAGAGATGAGTGAAGAGAAAAAGAGAAAGAGAGAGAGAGAGAGAGATGCAATACTGGGACACAATGAGGACCAGTCATTATACGGGTCTATAGGCATTGTTCGGCGAATGCATAAGGCCGGATGTACCATGCAAGAAAACCAAGGAAAGCAATGGCGCCATAAACCGGTTGCGAAGTCTTCGTCCATGTATCTCATTGTGTGGAATTTTTCATACGCAATATAACATTCTACTTTTCATTCTGTTTAACACTTGGGTTTGCTTCAAGCTTCTTCGTGCAGTTAGACGTTTCCTTACTGGTACCCTTATTGTCTCGAAAAAGATGTTTGTTCCTTCACAATTTGATGAAAATAGGTCACAACTGTAAATTATTTATTCTAATAAAATGTTAAAAGCTTCCAAAGGGATGTTGGAAAGACTACCATGTTTCGAAGTTGTATTTATTCAATAGGCCGCTACATGTTAATCGAAACTACTCGAATATTGAATAAAGGATGCTGTTAAGGTCTAAGGTAGTCGAAAAGGGAATGTGCATAATAATAAACGAGGCTTGGAATTATCCATATTTTTTTGTATTCTGAAGGTTATTTTCTTAAATCTCTATTACTTTATAAAGAATCTAAAATACCTGCGCTTTAGAATATGGAATAAGGTCTCTATTTCCTAATTGCATTAGTCCCTTCCCGAACCTCCGGACCCGACTTAGCACTCGAAGCGATGAGCAAAAATCCCATACTGTCCCTATTACGGTATGTATGCGCTTTACCACGCGTCCACCGCAAACAATAAATCTATCAGTGACCGCGTCGAGGAAGTTACAATGGGCTGCAATAGTTTAACTGTACGCGTTATCGCGATTAACCGCGACATCGTTTAGTTGCGGGAAAGTCGGCGCTTTACGACTCGCGATACGTGCACGCGGGCGTGCGTTGCGGCCCCGATACGCCCGAGGGGGCGGCCGGGGCGGACAGGATTCCGCCCCCAGGTGGGTCGGGGTGGCACCGGCACATTTCTCATTCCGGCGCTCGACGCGCCTGCATAAATAATGCCCGACGTAATAAGGATTCTGGCGACTCCGTGCATGTAGACACTCAGCTTGGATCGGCTGATCGTTGCGTACGACTACTAATTAATTTTCCAACGCGGCATAATCGATTATTTTCTAATGAAATTGTATTGACAGACATCCGTGCTTTCAATGGAGATACTCGTCTCGTTATCGCATTTTTATCCTATGGTTCTCATTTAAGATGTTCCCGTGATCGATCATTTTGCTGGGTTGTTCACTCATCGATTTTCATCCGTGGAAGTTACACTTCCGATGCACTCATTATTTGACGCCTATTAAAACTTCCTTCAATATTCATCGTTGAATTAGATGACAATGCGAAAAAAATATTGTTCTTATAATTTATAGCCAGTGATTATTTAAATATTTAGATGTTCTTGAAGATATTTGGAAAGTACGCTAAGTATTACGAGCAATAATTAATAAAAAATTTAGAGGCTTAGGGAGTTTATAAAAATAAGTTTAAAATTTATCATTACTTTGTTATAATTACGTGTCAACAATTACGTGTCAACAATCAACAATTATCTGTCTTTACTTCCATCTATTCAAAAACTTTTAATTGATAACAACACAAATAAAAACTTTCAATTGATAACAACACTAACATATCAGGCTTACCGATTCAATCGATCTCCTCACGCGTAAAGAAAAATTCATTTGGCATTCTAGTGTACATAAAGTGACGTAAAGCGATATTTTGTCAAGCAATAAAAGAGACCACAAGAGATATCCGTTGAGATGTACAAACGAGTTTATTTCACAGTCGACTTTTAACAAGACATTCATAAAGTCCCTATTTACGAGGCGAGGAGCGATAATAGATGACAAATATTGGCAGATGCTCGACCCAATACAGTCGATTCATCATTTTCCTTTCTCTCCCTTCTTCTATTACTCTCTTTCAGAAAGCGTGTATACGTATCATCTCGACGCAAACGTCGACTTACCGTCGGAAACAGAAAGGCTACCTACATAGACGTAAGCTCGGGAGTAGCAGCAGCAGCTTCTTTATAGCAGCAACGGTGTATTGTCGCACGAGAAAGGCATGCATAAATCAAGCGTGCCGCCAACAATGATCGCAATTCTCTCTCTCTCTCTCTCTCTCTCTCTCGCTCTCTTGCACGAGCTCAGGACTGCAGTAGCCAAAAGAGGGTCTCCCGCCGCGGGACTGCTCCGAGATATTTCGTCGTGCGCGCACAGAGGCGCGACCACAGCGTGGCTCGATGATAAATAGATTTTTGGTCGGTCAGACTTTTGCCAAGGTCCCTAGGAAAAAAGCGACTCCTTATACGCCATGTATGAGATCTGTTAGATCATCCGTAAAGCTGATCGAACTATTTGTATAAACCATTGTGTGCATTAGCAGTAGTGACATATTTTTTACTCTTCCCGTTTTGACTGCTAGTATTTCTCCATAGGTACATTTTCTATTATTCTCTTTCTCTTTCGTTTTATTTGCGTTGGTACTCACGAAGGTGATTTTTGCGGTTCTTATATGCATTTTGAACTCGAATGAATACACTGCTATCCCTCCGAGGTTCTCTTGAATTATTACCGAAACGACGTAGTACGTGGACGTGAAATAAATTTCTGGAAAATAACTAAACACTGAATTTCTTGGAGATAAGATGTCGCTTCATTTTTTTTCTCTTTTAAGAAATTTCATTCCAGTTAGGTGAATTTAAACACAAGTTACAGCGTGGTAGCTAGTAATATTGAACTGAAAACGTCGTCACATTTTATTTTCGAAATTTAAGATTTCAGGAAAAGAAACAACTTTTTAGCTTAACGAAATTCCATATTAGAAATTTTCCGGAAAAAGAAGATTATAGTATGTTTACGAACTATTTGTATATCGCGTACAACAAATATTTACCAACTTTTAATTTGTATTTATTTTATGGTTGGTTTTGTTAATAAAGTTGTTTCTGATTTAACTCGTGTGTGATTAAATGTTTGAGAGAAATTAATTAATAAAAATTTGTCGGTAAAAATAAATAAGAAAAATCTTACAATTAAATAATAATAAAGATAATTTTATCGGATTATTTAATGGGATTACTTTAGGAATGTCTAAATTTCCCTTGACAGGAACAGATGTACATTTAAAATATTTCGAAGTAGTATGTAAATCAATTGCCTTCAATGCGATTACTCAAATAAAAGTGAAAACATCGACCTAAACGCATCTGCATACCGATTTATTTCCATTGAAACTGGAAATTGGAATTTTTTTACTCCATTTACAGCGAAACCTTCCGGAATTCAAAAGAGTTTAGCAACTGAGCTTTGACAACTGATCATCTAATCCATTTGCAAAATTTCTCTTTGCCTTTATGGTTATATTAGGCTAATTCTACCTCTCCACGCGTCCACGTTCTTAGGGTCAAAATCAAAAGCGTTTCGAGACTTAAGCGCGACGAAGAGTTATGGACTCGCGAGGTGATAAACATTAGCGCGTAACGAGCGACGCCTTTTCTTTCTTCAATATTCTCAATAGAACGCTTACAAGCAACGAACGCGCGTCTGTCAACGGTTAGCCTATTTTATGGACGCGAGCGTGAACGGCAACTCTACATATATTCACGATGATCAAGAGTTAACCGCACCTTTTTCTGGATCATCTGCACTTTATGGTTTCTTTAACGATTTTTCGTCTTGAATAACGCGAGTAAATAATAGATGACGACGAGATCATTTACTGAAGGAGAGCGCGCAAGAGAGAGATTCTTTATAACCGTCTTAAATTAAGTTATAAGGACAATTATTGGTCCGAAAAACTATTCGTTACAATTGGTGTAAAAATATGGGTTATATTCGTTTCTTTATTGCCGCTGACAAGATTCAAGCACAAACATTGCGTTTTTTGTAAATACTCGAAAGAAGATAGTTTGGTTTACTTTTTCTCTAGGATGTAAAAATTTTTTGTCCATCTGACCTTCGGGAAGTACATTTTTCTTACAGAAAAATATGTTTTATACGATTTGATGACACGGCACATGATCCGAGAATATGATTTTACGAAGACAAGAGCATTGCGTGTTCGGTCAATTAAAATCCAGGATATTTTAAAGAAGAAGGTGCCAGGAAGTAAAAATTTTCGAGACAAATGGTGTATCTTCTGTCGATGACAGCAGCACCCTCCGCAGAAAACATTAGGTACCAGTGTGCAAGAACGCAACTTCAAGAATGTTCCTTGTAAAAAAAGGTTTGGAGGCGAAGGCGCGACGCTTGTTAATAAGCGCAATTCACACTTCCAGAAACGATTATTCGGCGCGCTTGACGGAACATTCCAGGGGGTGGGAAGGAAGGCGGCTTGCACGTAAGCGCAGAAAGCACGGATATGCCATAAATACTCGGGCGAGACCGTATATCTCTTTGGATGCTGCTTGGTACCACGCCCCAAGCACGTGCTGCAGACGGCAGAGGAGTAGAAAGGGGATTTGCTTTTCTCGATTTTCGTCGCGACTCGCTTGTCTATTTCTTCGCCCGAATAGAAGAACCAAGGATTCGCGACGCGACGTCAAGTTTCCAGTGTAGCTTCCAATTGTACGGCAGGGCGGAGGGGTGAGGTATGGGTAGAGGAGGACTTGGAGCGTCCCACTGCACTTCGTATGCAGAACTGTGTCTATCGGGCGGTTTCACGGCTTATTTAAGCTCGCGGACATGAGATTTTTAGGCTGAGGCAAGGCGCGCCTTTGGTTTGTCTTTGGTTTGCCTTTGGTGCGCAATAAAAGACACAGCGAATACGATGAATTCTTCTGTCGAGTGAAATAAAAATTTTTCAGGCTAAATTTTTCAAGTAGTTTCGGCTTTGGTTGAATTTTTTCTTTTCTTTCACTTGAGACTACTTTGGATTAACTCGAGCATTTTGTATTTATAAATAAACGGAGCTGAGTTAAATAAGATGTGCCGTTAAAAGAGGGAGTTGTTTTCTGGAAAGTTAGTTGTAAATTTCAGACTTAAACAATTTAAATTCGTAATCTAGTTCATGCAAGCGTGCATCTCGCCTTTAAAATATTTGAACAATATTTTTTAAGAGAAATTCTAGTTTCGTGCTGTACAAGATTAGTTTATGCTACCAACTGTTATCATTCCGAATTATTCTTTATAATAATTTCATCAAAAGAGGTCTTGAAAATTCCCATTAATATTATTATTGATAAAAGATTACGCGTTGATTAAGTTGTATGGTTGGGTACTACATAATGAGAGAGGCACATGTCTTGAATAGTAGATAGATTAGTCTAGTATTAAAAAAATACACGTATGAAAGCATTAACATGAAGTTATTGAACAATAGTAATGACATTAGAAGTTCGTTTCTCTTTATCACTCGTGCTTTGATTTTTAGTGTGTTTCGTTATCTCTCAGGTCCGTTTGAATTTTTGTCAAATATTTCCCTTTCTCTTCAATCTTTCGAAATTTCAATGGAGCAAATTTCAAGCAAGCGAATCGTCGAAGAACTTACACAATGTGTATTTCGCGGGAGATGTGCAGTACCAACCCGAACAACCGGTTTCTATTGCAAATTCATCGCGCGATACTCAAACGATGTAGAAACCTGTGAACGGTACCGTGGCGACCGAACGGTAGTGACGTTGCGACGCTCCTAAAAATCGCAAAAATAACGAGCAGTGCGCAACAGCGGCGGTGTCCTCTTATTTTTAGCGCGCGCGCGCGCGCGCAGGTCCTTTTGCACAGTTTGTCGACGGCACGTGCGAAATCCGTCTCTCGCTTCAGTGGAGGAGGCGATTTTTCTCCGTCTTTCAAGCTCCTCCCCCGCGCCTGCATATTAATCGTAAATTTTACTCGACAGTGCATTACGAAGCTTGTTTTACAAAATTCCCGCCCGGATTCCTCTGCCGCGAATGACTTACTTTAATTTCTTATTTGCTTTGCCGAGTAATAAAGCTAGTTCGTATCCATAAGTTTTAGACCTTGAGGCTATATCTAAAGTCTCACAATTAACAACGCTAATGCTTTCATTTTCTTTGTCACTGAATGAATCTGACAGTTAAATTAAATAATAATTTAGAGGAAGTTACGTGGTATGTCAGATGACGAACACCTTATATTCGAAAGCTAGACAAATATAGCGACTGATTTTACTTGCGATATTGTGTTCCCTTTTTAAAACAAGTTAGTTGTCACGAAAAACTTGAAGTGCCTAAAGGATAATTTAACATTTTGTATCTTACCTTATAAGTATCACGTGATTTCGTAACAATTGTTAAAAATCAAATGCCTTTAATAACTTGACTATACGAAGCGTTTTAGTGTAAAAGATGTGTCGCTATGAATTGATATTACTTGAGTATTGTTGAAACGGAAATAAAGAATATCTTACTCTAACGCGTTATATTGCCTGACCAAGTCCTGAACTGTGCGTTTTGGTAATCTTTCTCACGTTAATCCTTCTTTCGGATAATTTCTATCGAATGTTCCATAAGAAAGAAAAGAACACGTCCACAAGTACCGTAGGACCTTTTAAAAAATTGCTCAAATTTTCGATTATATGACTTGAGCTAGCAGAGTAACAAAAAACGCGGATGAAAGGAATAGAAAGAAGATCGTCTGAAAGAAAACGCAGGTAATAATGTTGAAAGGACAAAATCGTGCGACGGGCAATTAGTATCAAATGTCGATAGCATCCGAGACGACCAATATTCTTTCTATTGGCCGATCGGTTTGCCTTACCTAAAAAGAGCCCAAGCAGTCCACGCTTATTCCAAAAATTTTATAGAAATTCGTTTTAAACGAAATTTTATTTAAAAGAACATTTGTACAAGAATTGAACGTAATCGATCGTAAATAAATAAAATTTATACCACGAACTTTAATATCATCTATATTATTTATTATTTGACGATTATTCTCAATCATACCCCGTTGATAGCTTCCCTTGCGTTGGTTTCTCTTTCCTCTTCAAGTTCACGAACATTCCGACAAGAGTAAAGTACAATGACCGCAGGTAGAGAAAAACTTTTAAACTCTTATTTATCGATTTGTATTTGAGTGTGTTTGTGGGTGCTTAAACGCGCGCATATGCACGGATTACACGAATAAGTCCGAATAAATTTTTAAGAGCATTAAAATAAGTGTTTCAAATGTATTTTCCAATACCGTGAACACCCGATTCCAGAGGCTCCAAGCAATCGACAAATGATATTTTTCCAACCGAAACCCTTCCGATAGGCAATCGAGCAATTAACGTCAACCCAATAAAATCCTAAAATATACTTTAGGCAGTTATCCAGAAAGAAAGTAATACCAACGCGTTGGATTAGCTTCGTATGAGTTGGATAAATTTCCTCTCGTACGATACCAGCCAGGATCTTCGGAAGGAGGGTCGATCATCCTCTCACTGGGGACAATCGTTGCGTCGGGTGGCGCACAGGAACCTGCGAGAAATGCGCCCCGTGAACGCGATCCCCCAGCGGGAGGCGGCAACCTGCCCGCGCGAGCCACCACGAGGGAAAAAAGGGCCATTCACTTCTCGCTTGCCTCTTTTTCCATGGCTCTTGGTGTGCAAGAGTAGTTGGATTGAGAGGAGGCTAATGGGCACGTCTCACCGGGGGGAACCGATTCATGGGAAACGCCGAGGGAGTTGAGGACGATTTTTTTGGAGCGGCCAAGTGTGCTCTGTGGTTTTCTCTCATTGTCGGTAAAGTTTATGCACATCGGAAGATAGTCCGATCGGAGTTTTGGACAATTTTGACAATCGGCGTTGTTGAGTTTACTATGTAAATCGCTTTCTCTAACGGAACGTACGACGATTATTGTTGCTTCAGACCCGAAGGTCATAAAAAATTCTAATTTACCCATTTTCTTTTGAGTGGAAATTTTTTAGGATTTTCCTAGTCTTATGGAGGTTCTTTAAAATAAAAATTTGTATTATTGTAATTAAGTTCCAAATAGCAGAGAATGACAGAGAATAGAATTCATCGTTAACGTGTAGAATTTTCATCATCTGCTAATTCGAATATTCAGCTTGCAAATGGGATGCTACTTGAGCAATGAATAATAATTTTAATCTTCAAATATACCTGCATAAATCTCCAACGTAATGAAATCGTTAATAGAATAGTCCAGTGAATATTAATTTGAATGTTTTTTTACCGTAAGTTACCTTACCGATAAGAAAAGATTAATAATAATGTTGGCTGTAAATGATGAATAAGTTAGCAAGTAAGTGTATTTTTCCAAGCTTCTATTTATGCAGATATTAAAAATATAATTAAAAGTGATAAATTTTGATAAGTATAATAAACGAATAATGAAGTAAAAATAGGCCTAAAGCATCGCTTTTATGGCAACTTCTATCTTCTCTGTACAACTGCCTTTAACTCGACTTGGACATAAACAATAATAGAAAACTGCACGGGTTTCCCCGACTAATCTTGCGTGGCACTTTCAAATGCTCTTACAGTAACGAATGATTGATTCAACTGAGCTACGTGCCTATCGGAAGTGCTACTCGCGCGCCATCAGCCAAAGATGGATCGACGAATAACGTGGTTCATCGCTCAAGGGGGTCAAACCCTCTAGGTTTTGATTTAGAATCTTAGAAGCCTTGACTCGCGGCAGGGCCCGAGGGGCCTTTTAGCCATTTCTCGAGTATCGGAACGAATGATATTTATCGAGCGAACAAATGCGTTTGTACAGTGTAGGATCCCTGGGGTGGTCCTTAACGTCTGAATGATGCACGTATGTATACCTTTACGAGCCTCGGTTTTGTCTCAGTAACGCATCTGTTACGATTACCGCTCTTTTATCGACTAATCTACTTTAGTTTCTCGTAAACAGAAACTTGCGGAAAAAAACATTTCCTGCAGAATAAAAGAGAGCTTTTTCGCTGTGCTTTATTTTTTAGTACCGCAGAGGTTATGCGACTGTTAAAGTGGTAATGTGCTTAATGCGGATCATCATTAATGTAATGCACTTGTATGTCGAGTTATAAATTTGCTTAAAAATTACACATAAAATGTGTGAAACTATCCGAGCATTGCTTCGCACAAAATTTCTACTGGCTTTTAACCAGTAAGAATATCGCGGAATTTTCAATCAAGTATCACGATGAAAGAATTATTTTTACGTGAGCGAATGGAAGAGAAAGAAGTGAAAAGTCATACGAGGGCAGGCAGACAAACCTTTAAATGAAGATAAAGGTATTGAGGTATTGTGAGAATCTTGCCGCATCATCGGTAGAGAAAAAGAGTACGCGTGTATGTATACGTACGAGCGAATGAGAGATTTAGCGAGGAATGGAGGGAAAGAGATGGAAGGTGACGGAAGGGAACAACGAGGGACAAGAAAAATCGCTGCAGAAGACGCGCGATCTAACAGTATGGCGTTGTCGAAAATGGTCGACGATAAACTGGACAACAACGATGGAAGGATGAGCGAAGAGTCAGACCTTAAAAGCCTCGGAACTGTTTCCGAGTGACCATAAAGCTAATACGTCGGTCGTTGGGCTTTCGCACGCTGATTCCTAGACCGTATAGATATAGCCTTTTGTAGACCAGGGGCTCAGAATAGACGTGATGTTAAAAGTTTCCCCGACAAATTGTTCACGTGCCGATTGTCACTGATTGATGGCCAATGAACCCCAACCAATACACTCGCGCTCTTTGCTCTGCTTTACGCGTGTATTTCTGCTGGCGAATATTATCATGCGGTTGAAAAAAATTCAAACTAGCATTGTTCATACAGTGTGCATTTTTTTCGCTTTTGAAGTCGTTAGTTTGAATTCGCTAAGATAAATGTATCGGAATGTATTTGGTTCGCGCAATGTTCGATGAATTCGAGAAATACAAGAAAGTTAACGCACAAGATGTTTACTGTGCAGTATAAAAATACGGAATGTACTTTTTCACAATTCAAGGTGAAATTTCGTTTTCCAATACATACGTTTGAATGACCTAACCACTATCTTTATTCTTTAAGTCTTCAACTATTTTGTTATTTCAACTTGAACATGAGTGCATTCTTAAAGTATTTAAATGTAATAAACATTAGGTAATAATAGCCTTGGTTAAAATGAATTTTCTTTACGACGACTTGTTAAAATTTTCTGAAGTGTAAAATATCGTGATTTTTAGGAGTTACCGAATATTACATTAAATATATATTTAAAGTGACATACTGGCTCCCAGTATTATGGTTTAAATGAAAAATACAAGTGAAAAATTTTTCAGTTTCCATAATACTAACAATTTCAGCACTTATAAATAATTTAAAGTACAAAATCTTGCTTAGAAATACGTATAGGTAATTATATAATTTGTGTTATTGTATTTAAGTGCGGTTCTTTTTTAAATTAGAAACTGTATTATTTAATGAACGCGACATGTTTGTTATCTAAATTACAAAATGACATAAACTAAACCCTTTAATACATGATGCCCAAAATTTTTCTGTGCGAAATTGTCATTTGTTTTGCTATTCGTTCAATAGAATTTGCACTAAGTAGTAGCAGATGAAGAGGCAGCCAGTGACTGCATTTGTAACGCAGTTGCTTACGATCTAAAAGTCGAAAAAATCCGCCTCTCGAAGATCCTTTTCTCGCATTTCCAACTTTGGCGCAATTGTACGCTGGTTACATTTTCCTGATTCGCGCTATAATCGCGCATCGTTCGGTCCGTCGGCGACGGTGCGACGCTAACGAGGATCATTTCCAGCTCCATTTACCCTCAACCCGGCTGATCCCGGCTTCCCCTCCCTCCGCCCACCCCGCAAATTCGAAATTACCTCTATCCCCTCTGCTCGCCGACGCAATTTCCCCAGATTGCTTGCTTTTTTGCAGCTCGCTCGCGATCAGGGCCCCGGCGAAATTGTGTTAATTTGCCAGCTAACTATTTATCTTTATGACCGGCTTTCGAAAAACGTCCGGAGTGGCCGATTCCCGAAAGACGTTAAAGCGGACTTTCCGCGGATCACCTCCATGGCGACGAGGACGCAGCGGCACGTAGACATTTATCCTTTGCCAACGTCTTTTCTACTTTGGTTGTTCTTCGCTCTTGCCTCCTTTTCTTATTTCGCCCCCTTCCCCCTTTTGCTCTTATTCATCGACCCTTCGGCCGCCGGTGAGTTCGAGCACATCCAGAGAGCTATAAAGTTCGACCTTTCGGAGACTTTGAGATTCCGATGAAAGGCTGATGGAATATACTTCGGAGAAGTGAGAGATTTTTTCTCCTTTCTTTTTTCTTTTCAAAATTTTGTTCTCAAGCGCCTATACGATGGGAAGTCGAAAAGTTACCGCGCTGCGCGATAATGAATACGGACATCCTTGGACTTTGTATAGTGTAATAGAGGCAGATTAGCTTCAGTAAATTGGCCCGTAAAAGTTCATTAGTATCGTGTTAAATCTATTACTATATCTTGAAACAAAAAGCGCAAATCTTTAAATACGTGCATTAAAAAAGCACTTTCCGAAAATTTTTGAAGGCTTCAAGTGCTTCATCTACGAATCAATCTAGACCTTTGAATTCCGTTTTTCAAATTTAAGTTTCAATGAAAAGAAGGTAGAATTAAATACGAATAAAATATTAGACGGTAATATTTATTACGAATGCATAAATTAATTGAGACACAAATTTTACAGGAGATCGAACTCCTCTCCCATCATCAACTCTCGTAAATAATTATCTTTTCCTTTAATGAGAGAAATATAATTCACTTTCAAATATAATATCACTTATAATTTGAGAACTGAACCATTAAACAGAAACATTCTGTATCCGAGTTTCCCCTTTTATTTTAAAATAATTTGTTTTTCATACAAATGCAACGAAATTTTACATACGTAAGTTTTTTCGGACTTTTTAAGGGATCTGAATTATATCCTTCGATTATTCAGTATAGAAACAAGAATTCAGAAATTGATTTGGTGCGGATCTACAGAAATATTTTCTTGTATCTATAAATCAAATGCAGCATTTGCAGTTTGATATTGTAAAGTTTAAATTTTGTTATGTGCGTTATAGTAAGAAGAATAAAATAATCTAAATCGACTCATTCGCTAGTTGTACTTACATTATAATATCGAATGTAATGTGTTTTAAAAAATAAAATAAAAATCTAGCTTCCTAATAAACTACGGATAACAGAATATTTGTATGCAATAAAATATTTCATTGATTCCGAAGCCGCTTGAATGTTAAAAATTATTTGAGAAAGTTAGTTAATTTTACATTTTTCCAATTCCTATATTTATCACTTAATAGAAAATATCTTATGAAGCTACTTATTATTTCCAATATCGTGTATACGTGTATTGAAAGCTTGTTAGGTGACTAAAAGTGCTAGATTTGAATTTTAAATATCACAAAATATACGGAAACTGGTTGGTGGAAAAGCAATAAATTCTATGAATAACAATAAAAGTTTACTTAAAGCGAAAATAATGACTTTATCTAATCTAATCTTTTAATGATTACAGAGAAAGTTAATAACCCATATTTTGTAAAATCCGTAAAACAAATTTAAGAACAATATTTCTGGTGTTTTGGTATATCACAAAGAATGTTGTTCCGTCACGTGAAGGCCAAATGAATAAACTTGTGTGCTTACATTACTTAGCAGCTCTTTGATAAGTTAAATCAAAGATTTTATAAGTTTATAAATTAAAAATGGATTAAAATAATAAAGAAAAAAGGACTTTTAAGTATACTTGCGTAATCATTAAGAAGAATTAAAAAAACAATGAAAAGCACATTGATTTTAGATATTTGATCTGTCACATACACGTGTATTATGAATGAAAGAAATTTACATTATCTTCCTGGCAAGCATATGCATTTTAAAACGTTCACTTAGCTTTAGGCCCTTAAATACCCAAAATAACACGAATGGAAGATAAAAGTATCATTTTTGCCTTCCACGAAGTAGAGATGCGTTATTTCGAGGTAACCAAAAGTATAATTAGGATTTTGGAAGACCACCGAGTGCATTCGCAATTTGGTGGCCAGTATTTAGGAGCGCAATCGCACCCCCACGTTGCTTCAAATCACTGCTTTCTTTCGTCAAAACTATAAACATCTTTAACTGAAATATTACGTAATCATTCTTTGTATTAACTGTAATATTTGTTTATTAATAAAGTAATATATACAAAGTATAGTAATTTAAAAGTAATATTAATAATGAATCTGAAGTATACGATGCAAAAAAACTAACAAGTACCAAGAGCTACAATTTTTTCCCAATGTACACGTTGGTAGTGCGTGTAGCGTATTCAGACTATTGCGTTGTGCTTCTCTTCTTTTAATAGTTTATTAACATTCGTATTCGTATTATCATGACGATTACGCATGATTAACACGTCAAATGTCTATGATGCATCGAAGTTTCTTTTCCTCACTGGTACGAAAGCGCAGTAATCTGTTGACGCCACGTAAATTGTGCCAAACTGCGTAACAGAGTAACTTAATGTAAGCGCGACATTAGATATGCTCCGTGTGTGAACTTGGAATAATGAACATCTAGAAAGCGTTTACTTATCTAGCCGCAACGAATGAATTAATTCGGAATATAAAGATCAGCGAAAAGTCGACGAGCATTGCGGTCAAATGAAGCTGATTCCAGCAGATCCAATAAAGCCAATTGACAGTCGGAGGAGGAGAAAGAGAAGATCAGAAATTTGCGTCACGAAGACAATCAGCGGAATCGACTTTGACGGGAATAAAGGACAGAGAGTCAGGGAGGTGTAGGAGGCGTGTCACGCGGCGGTCGTGCAAACTCCATCGCGCTTATACGCCTGTATCTATGCACACATATAAATATATACGTGTGTACGTAGGAGTTGGCTCCGGGATCGGAGTGCGGTTTTGGATTTCTCATTCTTCGCGTTATGGGGGGGGGGGCCGCGTCCGGGGCGAGTGTCGCGCTGCATCGGCCTCATCAGGCGAATTACAGGCCTCACTTTATGCCCGACTCTCTCTTTCGACTTCTCGGCGAGACGCGCGCGGTCGCGTGGACAGGCGGAGAGAGAAATGAATAAAGCCAAAGAGGGTAAATGTTGTCGCGGCACTGCTCTCTCCCTCTGATTTTCTTTCCTTTCTGCTCCTTTGTAGACTCGTCGTTCTGAAGTAGCCAAAGGGCGGCCAAAAACAAACAGCGTAATTTTGGTTTGCGCGAGGCGGATCTTAGACTCCGTCGCCGGCTCCGAAAGTAAGATTTTTGCGCAAAACCATACCGACAATTTATTGAAAAAAATCTTCGAAGATTATGGTCCGTTGCTCCTCTCTCATTCAAACTGACTTTTTCCCCTTGGTTTGCTAAAAGCTGAGATGCTAATTATAATTCCACCGACCTGGTCCTAGAAAGCGTAAAGTCTCAGCTTATTTTGTCATCAAAAACAAATTAGCGTCTTATACAGTTCTTCGTGGTTTATTTATGAAACTCTACAATCCGTCCAGATTCATTGTAGCGATCCTCTTATGTAAACAGTCATTAGGATCGGAAAACGCTTTCGACCGAATGGCCGTGTTAATGTTTGCATGTTTTGAATCACAAAACAGAAATATGTCCGTGTATTTTTTGTGCTTATATTTATAATGTATTTATAATGATAATGTGTGAAAGGGTTTTTCATAAGAAGGCTGCAACTGCTAAAATTCTCTTCTTATCGATTTTAATGGTGATTCTCAAATTATGAAAAATCTGTTTCACGTTTCCATTTATTTTTTAATAAAGAATAAAAAAATTTAATAATAATTAACGATACTTTTACTACACACTGATTTAGTCATTCGTCTCGGGAACAAAATACCTGCCCGAGTAAAGTAACATTTTTTTCGATGACACACCTTTGCAAGGATGCAAGCTAATTGATCCGTTGACCTGTTTCTCTTGCATATCTTGTAATTTTATCTTAATGTGATGTAAACGCGCAATTAGAACAAAGGAATCCACTGTACTGTACAATATTTAGCGTACGTTCGCGAACTCGACCTCGACAGATTACAAGCGTAGCAGTAAAGTATTTTTAAGTCCGAGTCGAGCATTACTTCACGAAGAATTGCTCGAGGGACAGATTGAGGAGTCACTAGTACCAGGAAGGATACGGATTCGCGCACTGCGGTAGAAAAAAGGAACTGATACGTGGCACCTATACAGACTTATATGCAGGACTAACGGCATGTATGAACCCAGGAAAAGGGATCAAGGCACGTCGCGACGAAATGAGGAGCGCGGCAATGGCAAATAAATCGCTTCACCCGCGTCACGTTTCGCGTCGATCCGTGGCTCGAGAGGAGCCACTCTCCACGAGATAGTCTTTGATCTTGCCGCATTCTGGTTCTCGCCTGCATCGAGAGTTATGTGTTTCTCTCTCCCTCCCTCTCTCGCTCACTCTCTCTCTCTCTCTCTCGCTATCTATCTCAGTTGACAGGCTTCTTCAGTCCTTACTCAACCAACACGCGTTTTTACTTTTTCTTTGATTTATACGTTTGAAAAGGGAATGATCGCTTTCCTATGTGCATAGGAGTGCTTTCTCTAATATAGAACTTAGTCTGCATCTCTCTTTTAGTGGAATGAACTTAATGCTTTTACGGAAAGAAACTTTAAATCCTAAAAATGTGGATTCTGGCATTGCGGGATTTTATCTGTAGGTTTATTTTACAAAGAGACCGTTTGATATTATGATATGATTATGACCGATAGTTTGATTATTTTTATTAGCTTTTTTGAATTGTATTTAGATATTATTTTGAAATTTAAAAAACACAAGGAGAAACAGCGTCAAAGCAAAAATTGTCTACAAATGCTGTTGAGTATTATATAATTGTTTTCGTGTAATTAATTTTTATTTTTTATATGCAATGCTTCTCTTTTGTACTTTCTTTAGTAGGAATGAATGCGTATCAATCTATGTATTGAAAAAGGCTCATTGCACTGCAAGAGTGAATTAGTCTTCCTTGAATATAATTGATATATAAAAATTGTAACTAATTTGTTCTATATATAAGGAAGATAATTATACAGGAAGATTCGAAAGTTTTAGAATTTATCAAGTGATACTTTAATCATAATTTAAAAAGAAACTTCAAATACATTATGATTGCTTAAAATTGCAATAACACTTGAATAAATGATTGAATATCAACGTATTCTTTTAACGTGACAATAATGCATTAAGAATGAAATAAAAATGAAAGAATTATAAAATAAAATTTATACAAATTTTCCAAGTGAAACATTACCATTGTATACACGTAGATGATTTTTTAAAATAAGCTTCGATTAATTTTGTGACTTTACATGGCTTAATATAGTTAAGTGGAATCGGTCGAGTACCGATAGCAAGCATAAAAATTTAAATATTTTAATGAAACTTTAAGCAAATTAAGCCCTGCAGCAGATAAATCAATACTCCGTTAAAAGGCTAAAAGGCGCGAAGCTCTTTTGCTCGGTTAAAATCAATTCTTCAACGCTAGTTTCCGAACGCGCGCAATCACCTCCAAGGAAAAACTCGACGAGTCCATGTCGATACAAGTTCCGGTCGATTTGTTGAAAGCACACCGAGCGAATTACTTAGCGCCAGCATTCGGCGAACCGACGCAGCTGAAGGTAAAAAGTAGCAAAATTGCGACACCCAATCTGCATTAAAGCTCGTGAGAAAATAAGGCACGCATAGTTGACACGAGTCATATTAACATCGCGTGTTTTTGGATCGTGCCATTGGTAAAATCACCGATGATAAGATAGATGTATGATATTTCACATTGTGATTAATGTAAATTTTTATAAATGATGCAAAAACAATTTTTATAATTATAAATAAGATAATCATTTAAGATTCGTTTTTTAAGATCTGAATACCATTTTATTCGACACCGTAATAATATGTTACTCGAATGAATTGCTATAATTTTTACAATTTGTATATGTAATGAAACTAATAAATAAATAAAAGTGTTGATAATACAAGCTTTTACTCAGCGGTGAATGTAAAATATTAGTAACGTTACGCGTAAACGCATTATAACGAAGTGCGACGTTCTTCTCTCCTAGCAAGACATACGTCCCGTTTACATACACAAGCCAAAATACACCTACGCGAGGGTTGGCAAAAGCGCGCGCATACATTTCCTCCCTCGTTTCTTGAAAATTAGATGCTTCAAAGGCAAACATTAAGTCGCGGACGCGGAAAAGTAGTCCTCCCTGCGCTTCCTGGGTTTACCAGGGGGTACTTGTCTATACATGTGTAGCAGCGTCAGAGGCGTATAGCGCACCTACTTTTCGAGTTTGCAATTACAGTTGCGCATTTTCCGTTACGACGATCCTGGAATACCGACGCTGCAGTGTGATGTTCAACATGCACGATGTCGTGCATGTTGCATTCCCCGGAATGACGGCTGCACTTTCTTACAAATTTACCTGTTCTTTAATTTCTTGAAAAGTGATCGAACAGAACTTTAGAACTTAACTGTGTTAAAATGAAGTCGAAAATGCGATTGAATGATAATTTATAATTTTTAGTATTATCGAACGATTTAAATATATTTTCAACTTCGCGTCGACTCTTTTAAAGACGATGAAATTATCGCATTAACAATAAGTTCGTAAGAATCGATCCTTTACGTTAATTTTTCAATATAATATTTATATAAGAACGGATTTATTTAATAATGAATCATCTATGCATATCACTGAAATTCATAGTAATATGTCCAATTACACTTTATTTAAGTCATAAGCAAATTGATGTTAATTTTCATTCGTTTAAAGTATTTTTTCTCAATTTGCTGTGATTACGAATTTAATAAGTGATTATTTTTGGAATTATATTCCAAAACGTCTCATTTTTAGATAATTCGATCATTTTCTAGCAAGGTATCAATTTTCTTTCAATTAAATTTAATTCAATTATTAATTCAATTATTCAATTATTAATAAAAAATTCTTCTCATTACGTTCAAAATTTATATTTCATTACCTTATCTCGGCTGCTTCCATTGTACATACTTATTCATTAATACAATTATATAGTTATAACTAGTATTCTATCGTTAACCTGCTGTTTTTAATATAAAGATCATTCAGAAGAATTTGATTTTTATTTTACGAAAAGAAAACTTATTTCAGAATGTACAGGAAAGAAAAAAGAACGAATTTTTTTGCGCAGTTGCAGCTATGAATTCTTCAGTTCGTTGATTTGCAGTTACTTAAGATTTTTTCATTGGAAATTAAAAATTTCAGTTATTTTGTTTTTCAAATAGAATTATCAAATGTACGTTTCAAAGCAGTAAAAAGTATCTATCAGTGTTTTTTTATTGAAGCGAGTTTTGTATTATATTATACTTTGAAAATTTGCATTCTGTCACGTTCTATAAATTAGTTCCATAACAGTAACTGTCAAAAAACAAACAATTTCTAAAAATATGATAAAAAAATGAAAATTCAGGTATAATTGTGGTATATTGAATGTAGCACGAAAGTTGCATGTTTAATGTAAAAGTCTCGTAATTTTCGTTTCTTTTCTTTCGAAAAATCATTAAGCATCGAAAGGACTCTTTATATGATAAAAATAGTTAAAAAAAAACTCATTTCTTTAACTTATTTTACTTTATTTCTTTATTGCATTTACAATCACATAGAATATAGATGATGATGTGTGCAACTGTCAAAGTTAAATATAAAAATTATGTAGTGACTGTGAATAAAATAAAATGTAATATAATTATCGTTAGTGTAAGTAAATTCAAATGATTTCTTATGTATTTGTTTAAATAATTTAGAGAAATAAAATTTTGATCATTAATAGTACCGGTTTCTACAAATGAAACAGAAAAGAGACCAATAAATTAGAAATTATGGCGCACTCAACTGACAGTAAAATGATTGCCAAGCAAAACAGTTTAATTAATATTCTTTATTTTATTAAATTCATATTAAGATCACAAGCGGTCCGTAAAATTAATCGGTATAAAATATAGCGAATATTGAAAATTCAACAGATCATTATTTCCACAATAGGCTTAATAAATAATAGTCATCGTATTCTTTCCTGTGGCATTGATACTGTAAAGTAGACCCTCCCCGCGTGTCGTTACATTCTTATACTCGCATACGCAGCCGAGCGACAAAGCGTGCATGTATGAGTTTAATAATCTTCCACGTATAAGCAATGCATATACGTATAATGCGAAGCCGAGAGATCATTAGACTCCCAGTTTATATATGTATATGAGAATCGTGTAATTTGCTTCGGAGCTCGCATTGATGAATGGCTACTCTGGGCTTCATGAGAGAGAGAGAGAGAGAGAGAGAGAGAGAGAGAGAGATATGAAGGTTTTCGCAAGCGATAAACAATGGCGCGTCGACAAACTGC
Organism: Wiebesia pumilae; assembly: GCA_018907045.1. Classification (NCBI taxonomy): domain Eukaryota; kingdom Metazoa; phylum Arthropoda; class Insecta; order Hymenoptera; family Agaonidae; genus Wiebesia; species Wiebesia pumilae. The sequence goes on from JACCHZ010000170.1 coordinate 1,519,150, forward strand.
CAAAGAAAATGACAAACATTTGTACGCGAATCTGCGTTCCACCGGAAGCGCATATATGCTTCCGAAGCGAACGCAATAACAGCCATTACGTCGATGTACGATGGCGGCCGTTAGATTCGCTACTGGATAGTTAATGATACAGCTCGATGGTGGCCACGGAGATTTTCACGACTTGTATTCGCTTCTATCCTTCTCTATGTACAACAGAGGAACTACGTCCATTTAGAGTCGTTTCCGCAGAAATGCTCATGAGAGAATTGCATAGAGTGTACGGAGCCGATCGATAAAAGTTACAGGTCATTTATATATTATAAAAAGTTCTTATGATAACTAAGACTTGTCTTTTAATCGGGTTGTTTAAAAGTTTCGAAAGGTATCATCGGGCTAATAAACTTCGGATAACACTTTGAAATTTTTTAAGTTTTCTGTTTTCTGCATCACTATAAGAAAATTGTCCTGCCTACTTAGCGTACTTGCAACCTTTCGCAGCATTTTATTATGCGTATTAGGTGTTTATAAGTATCATATTATTTTTAGACTAACTATGCCACAAAACGTGATTGCGTACGTTACGTGCTTTATGCAGCTACTGTAACGTACGAGACGAAGCATTTGGAAATATTCATTAAAACTGTAGTGCAGTTTATCGTGAAATAATTTGATCAACCAATAATAACGTTTTATGTTTAATCGAAAGTTATTTTATCGAATTCATAGAAAATGAGATGAGGATGATCTACAGATTTATTTGAAAACCATGTTTAGCGAATATCTTGTTCTACGTGTAAATATGCGACACGTGCATTATGCGACATGCACACGTCAACTCGGTTGACGAAAATAGAAAGAAGAGAAGTGAATAATGGCATATCGTTATGTACATAGAATACCACTAAAATTTAGCGAGGTGCAGAAAAATACCATATAATTACGAGCACCCGGGATTCGACTCTCTTAACGCTGAAAGCTCGGAAAGTATATATTTTGGTACTGAAGGGTTGCTTCGGAACGTGATCATTATATTATTACTTATAGATCGAAAAACAGAAGGTTACGACGAGCTTCACTTTCACAAACCTTCACGTTTATTTTGCTTATGTATTTACGCAGCCCATCGAGAAGATATGTCAAAACAACTTATACGAAAGCTAGTAATCAAATTATTAAGTAAAATAGAAGTTAGCGGAACATTGTGAATTAGAGATCGGAATGTTTTTATAAAATTTTAAATTTATTAAGTTATTTGTACCAAATGCAAAGCACAGTCAATTTTAATTTCTAATTGTAATAGGGAATTTTTTCTTACCAATTATCAATAATCGGAAAAAAATATTTGGCCATCTAATCAATTAATGTTTATTCAGATTTGATTTATAAACGAAAAGTACTTGCGGCATTTAAATTGTAATGGAAAATTTCGTTTATTTACTCGCAGCAGTCATTTATTTATACGCAATTCATATTGCATATGAATTGTGATTAAATATATTGACTCGTTGAGCTTACAGCTACTTATATGAAATTTACAAGATCTCTATTTAATATTAAATACTGACGTATCGTCGAAAGATGCCGAAAAAATTAAATAAAAAAAATTTGGTTTAATTTACACGAATAATAACATTCTTATAATTATGAAATATGATTGGCGTTTGAATTAGCGCTCCTTGCAGGTATATATTATTGTTAAATATTTTTGTTAAATAAACGCCGATTAGAATAAACGAATGGTTTTACAAAAGAAGTTGTCAATAATTACATCAAACTCGTTTATTTCAATCGCACGATGCATTATTGGTGAAAAGTATATTTTTTATGCACTTAGTTAATTCGAATTTTTGTAAATAGCTCTTATTTCATTACGTAAATAAGAATACCTTTTCAATATCGTCTCGATAAAGATTAAGTTTATTGAAAAATATAAGCACGCGCGCATTAAAATAATAATACAAATTTTATGATTTCTCTTCGGTTATAAACCGAAATGACAAAAAATAAAAAGATTTTGCTTACGCGTGTATACGCGATTTTTACGGTTAATGTATTTTTTGGCAGTTGAACCTCCGTAGGTTGCACGAGCTTTTATAACCGAGTTCCTTTTTTTGCGTTCGCTCGTGCGGCGTAGCCTGTAATCGCATATGCAAATGCTCACGCGCATGTAGATGCGTCTTCTCCTGTTTCTTCGTATACTTCCCTCCCTTGCCCCTCTCGATCGCTCTTTCGAAATCTTGGCTTATAAAATGATTTTGCCGCAACAGAATCGATCTCGGCGATCGCATGCACACTTAGGTTACAGGTTGACCTTGAGGTCCGTAACGTATGCCAATTTCTTCGGATATCGCCGCAACTTCAATTCCCAAGAGAATCTTATCGCCGATAAGAATATTTAAGATAACGCATCTACGTCTTCATTTACTTCTCTATAAATTGGAACTCGTTTCTGAACATATATTTATCGTAAATCACTTTCTCAGCTTAATAAAGTATCGTAAACTAGGTTTCTTTCCCAGTCAACAGCCAGATTAAAAAAAATTTTTACTCATAATACGCATAATGTATCGGGTGACCCATTAATTAACGGCTGTTCAGAAAGTTTATAATATGTATTAATAAATTGATGAACATTCTTAATATTTACTCTAGAAAAAAAAGTAGAAAAATGTTTCTTGATCTAAAAACAATCATAACGAATCTTCGTAAAGATGCTACGCGTATTGGTATGAATCTAATATTTATGTTGCAGCTGAACGTCAACCATTCGATTATTCGAATTATTCTCGCAGTTAATAATAATTAATAAAATAAGTACACGAGATAACGAGAAAATTAAATCGAATGGATTTTGATGGGGAGAACGCAAATATCTGGGAAGATCTAGTAAATTACGTGGGCCGCGCGAACTCGAATATACGTGAACTGCAAATGAAATGATTTCGCCGCACCTGCAGTTCGCTCGATTACTGCTCATCATTCGAATTAAGCCACGGCTAACGTAACGATGCTCGAAGGCTCGAAAATGTACGCGCTCAATTTTTACTCCAATCATCGAGCCGTTGCACTTTTTCCCTCGTTCTCCTTCGCCGATATATTCGACAGTGTACGTTCACGTTGTGATATATTTTATAACGCAGCTGAAGGATCGCTTTTGATTATTTGATTATTTTTAATGAATTCGTATTTTACGTTTACGCGACGTGCTTTTCTTCGTACAGGTGTAAATAATACTCTCGGAGATCTCATTTCTGTTATCGGATCTCATCGTCTGCGATGATCTCAATTACTGCAGAGGTCACGTATACATTGTTAAAAATTTATCTGCTTTTCGGACGTAATTAATGCAATGCCTCTGACGTACACAAATATAGAGCAGCAGCTACAAAGAAAATTGTAATCGCGTACATAAGAATTATCTGATGAAATTTGTGCAATTTAAATAAAGAATGCACTTTTGATCGCATTTTTACCTTAATCGCATCATTTTTATTTTACGAAATATTCTAGCTTTCGTGCAAATGACCGGAAAAACAAATTCAAGCAGTAACGTGTAATCGTTTTATCGTTCAGTTTGGTAATACAAAGCCACAGAAAAACTTGAAGTTTCTTTTAAAATACACGCATAAAGCGACGCAAAAAATGTTAGCAGTGCCTGTAACACACTTTTTCAAAGGAGTTTTCTACAAAAATGAGCTCTCCGGCTTTTCTTGTACCGTCTACGTTTACGGCAATAGTAAAAAAAACCGGTTAGGATATAAATGACGCCACATTACGCCTTTTCTCTCTTTAGAAATGTCACCCCCAAATGCAGGGAGAATAGAGGGGCAATTCAGAAGCGTTGAGGAGATGTGAAAGGCGCAGCATTTCAAGCTTACATTGTTCAACGATAATGCCACGTCAACGAATTAGCCGCGTGTAATTCGAGCATTAAGATTTCCTTTCCGTTCGAGATGAAGAAATTGGGTCCAACAGTTTTTTACCTCGAAAAAAAAACTGATTTCTGTTGGGCTCCTTATTATCAAGCGTGACATTTGACAAAGTCAATGTCCTTTCTTTCAGGACGAGTATAGGAAAAGCAAATATGTTATTTTTATAAATATGTTAAATTCTAAATATCCGGCAAGAATTCAACGTTGGTCGATCGCGTTAAATAGGAAAGAAAAAAGTTTCTTAAGCAAACCGAAAGTGTAGATACGCGAGAATCTTGGAAATATTAAAGTGAAAATATTCTGAAAGTACACGTATACATCCCACGATGGTATGATATTTTAAATGTGCGTACTGAATTGTATCGCGTGCGTGGTAAATGGCAAATGCGAGTTCACGGCAAAAATAAAGTTCGCGCGTTGCGAAAATACTTTTATTAAAGTCAGGAAATCGTCGTATTACCAGTGGAGGGAGGATCGGTTCACAACTCGGACGCAGATTCCCAAATAATGGCGTATTCGGTAGGTACTCGGACAGGCGCCTCGCGATCGCGGACCCATTGTATCCGTCTCTTTAAGTGCTCGGTCTGCTTAACGTGGGAAACTCACGGGGGGACGTGTGCATACATTCATAGGTACTCGTAGAGAAGCGCGCGTGATGGGTCCGTGGATAATCGCGCGATCGCATCTGAGCTCGTGCTCTTAACCCCCCGATTCGAGCGCACATTGCTCTGACAAATTCGTGAGACGCGGGTTGACGGATGCCCGTTGAGTATCCGGTCGTTGAATGCGCTCGACGAAAGCGACGATCGAGCGACGATCGAGCGACGATCGAGCGTCGATGCGGCGCCTCGCTACTCTTTGATTAGATCCGCTCGTCTGCTTTTAAAGCCAAACGATATATTGCTGTACGTGTTTGTATTTCAGCGAGGGCACGTGCCACGAACGCCAGTTCTAAGAGTTGCCGACCACTAGCAATAATCGAGACTTCGTGGAGGGATATGACTTAGGTTGATTAATTCTTTGTGACACGGAAATGAGTTCATCGCTTATTTATTAGTCGCGTTTCGCGGAAACTTGTTTTGCAGTGTAAATTTCAGTAATAGAGAAACTAAATTGCTTTTCTGGACAGAGAGAAAAAAACAAAGCGGCGATAATTTTACTCTTGTGGTTTGTTAAGCCACTCTGAAAGGATTTTTTAAAGTGAAGTACGCTGTCTTTATCAAAATTGTAGATGGATGTTCTGGAATAACAATAACAATTCTTTCAAGATTTTATAAAACTTATAAAATGCCTTACATTGATTTGGCTATGAAACTTTTTTTTATTTCTTCAAAAACCTTTTAGAAAATCTTTTAGAACACCTAATTGTATTCTAAATCCCTTATAAATTTCTTTTATCTTATAGAATTTTAGAGCAGTTTATGTCACAGTAGTGGTAGAGTGACAATCGGGCGGTTTTATTCAAATGAAATGGAATCTTCTAGTGCAATGAAAAAATATCATTCCATAAATTTCGATATTTTATCTGATCATTGTGCAGGTTATTTAAAAAATTAGTTAAATAAATGTGTCATTGCTACTATCGATAGTTAAAGATTGTAACTCGAGTATTCTTAAGCTTGTTAATAATTTTTTCTTTGCATATAATAACTCTGGAAAGGCCCCTTTTAAATAATATAAACTTCTTGATACAATTATTCAATTGGACGGAGTTATAAAATTTCTATCGCATTTAAATATGAAATTTTTTTTTAAATAATCACATATTCGTGGTAATCTTTTCTACGGCATATTAGATTATGTTGATATTTCAATATTTATATTTTACAAAAGTACATGATATTATGTATTTTAAAAAATTGTACGTACGATTTATGTGCGCGTGCGGACGAAAAAAGTGGGTCAGAAGTATCCCGGAGCCTTATACATCAGGTTTGTATTTCTATAAAAATATACCAGTACAAAAATACAACGATGCATTTTCATATCTGCGATACAAAAACGACCAAATGAAGAAGCTACGGGACTATAATCATATTGGTGCTCGACTAAAGCGTAATAGGTATTAAATAATTAAGATTTAGATGTATACAGGCGTAATCCTTATCAGTCCGAAAATTTTCTAATTTGCAAAGCACAATAAAAGCGATTTTCGTAATTGCGGCATTGAATAAGATAATCCGCGCGTACGCTAGGCATAAGTACGGCCTGATTTCCTTTGTAAATCACTCGATCTTCCCCGTGCGAGGGAAATTCTTTCCCCCAAATAAAATCGGATATTTCGCACGACCCATTTAACGCCATAACAAGGCTCGCACAGAGGATTGACAATGCGCCTGCGACAGGCGCGATGGTCTCTCGCGCATTTTCGGCTTAACCTGCCTCCGTATCCTTCCTCTCTGTTGCACGCACGCGCATAGTCAACGCCGAAAAGAGCCTCAAAGCAAGGCTCGCATTTCTCTTTCTCTCTTCGTACTCCTATTATTCCTCGTTCGAAAGGCGTCGGGGGCTACGCCTCGGATCGCGCGCGCCTCACTTTGATATGTAAATAGATCGCGCGTCACGGCTCTAAAAAGCATCAGGGATGCTGAAAATAGGCGACGCCGATCGCACACCTTCGAAACTCGCATTCTCTCTCCCTCGCTCTTTGGGTCGACATGCGATGTGCATCCGCCCGAGTGAATCCTCGCTACGGGGACACCCTTTGCTCGCGTTACCCTTCGTCCTAGGTATTCTACGTTTTCGCTTTAGTTTGTGTTTATTAATTTCCAGGAGATGCCAGCAATTGCAGAAATTTTATTTTATAAAAAGATTTATTTTACGTCACTGTTATTTGCTGTAAGCATCGAAAGCTTAAGGTTTTAGACTTATCTATCGATGAATCAATAATTGTTATCCATTTGATTATTAGATGAGGCTTTCTTCTCGAACATCTAAAGATCGGATAAATTTCCGTTACGCACTCCAAGTAAATATTCGTATGATTAAGTATCCTTCATAATGACCAGTTAATATTCCTCACCTAAAAGTAAATGTTTTCTTATAAAATAATATTTCTATATCAAGTATGTACATTTATGTACTGTAATGAAAAACGATAAACTATTGAGACTTGAATAACTCAAATATCTAAATACCAGCATTTTTACTTTGTAACCAAATGCTCGTCTTTCGGAATTCGCAAATACTTCTGTTTCCGTGTACGTTCACAAATCGATGTAATATTTGATGTAATATTATCAGACAATATTAATTTCAATATGATTATCATTCCATCTTCTATCTTTTATTGCCTTACTCGTCTGGCTACTGTTTTTTCCTCCTCATTGTCTCCCTATCGTGTTTTCTCTCGTACTTCAGCGCGCACGTCTACCCCTCCCCTGATGCGTTCATCCGCTCTCTTTACTCTCTGCCTCTCTACCTCAGGTTAGTGTGAACGAAGAGAGATCGTCCAAACGGTCGTGCCAACACCATGGGAGACATTCAATATCACCGTTATCTCTTCTTTCATCGGGCTAATATTGACTCGACGGGGGATCATCCTCGCCTTCGAACCCCTTTTTCAGGCGAGATTCACATTGCCTTTCGCTCTCTGTTTCCTATTCTTTTTCTATCTCGCTCGTCACGTGCAGACAAACATCTTGTTTTTGTTCGTGTAGTCGATTAATTATTGTAAGAATCTAATCGTTTACGCTTACTTGAGATTGATCTTAGAACTTTTGACAGGACCTAATGATTTCTTTTGTTTGCTATCTTATAAGCTGAATGAGCGAGCATGATTCGAATATTTTTAGGTGTGATCTTTCAGAAGTAAAGTCTCATAAGAAAGAGAAGCGCAGACTTATCGGCTTTAGCTGTTGCAATTTATCTAATAAAATATATTTATGATTTAATTTGCATATTAAAAAATTACATAAAATTGAGAGTAAACAATATTCTCTCCTAAATTATAAATATTTTCAAATATTTATGATAATATTATATTAGTACTCGAACTAACCTTAAAGAAACATCTTACAAAGTAATAATTTAAGCAATATTAATATTTAATTCAAACTAATTTCTATGACGTCTAACATGGCTTACTCGTATCATAAGCTTAGTTTTTATTATTTATGTTTTGTTGGAAACGCAGTAGTATAGCACACAACAAAGTTTTTCAATTATTTATTAATATCGTGTAAATATTTCATTATATTCAATACAAGAAATAAGCAAATTTGTTTTTATGTATTCTTTTCTTTTGAAACTTTATATCTATCGTTGGTAGATAGATAATTAACTGAATCATTACAGACAATGACTTAATAATTCGTAATAATGTTGGGACTAACGTAATTTATATAATGTGGATACCGAAAATCTATACATCTTAAATTAGGAATATGTGCGCAGTTGTTTTTATAATTTTTTCTATCAATGCTGAAGAATAATTTATTTTTTACTAATAAGATAAAAAAAATTTTTTGCAATACTTTTTATACATACTTGTATGTCATGGCTATAGCAACTTTTATCCTTTTATAAAAACTAGTTCGTAAATAATCGCTCTAAGCTCGATCGGCAATTAATATTTTAATTTAAACATCAATGAATGTATTATCATAAATAAGTTATGAATTACCAATATTATGGCATGGAGCCTTCATTTTATATTAGATAAATATTTTATCATAACAATATGAAGAATTGTTTCATCTTTTATCGAACAAACAAGTATTGAAAGTTTCATCACTGAATCTAACAGTCACATTTATCATCTAGAAGTATCATGCTATTGTAATATTCTACAATGATGGTTGTAATATTATCCTCCAGATTTCTATCTATTGGGTATGTTTTATTAAAAAATATTGATAGCAATAATTTAATAACACCAGTTGGGTAATATAGTCCATTGAAACGTAAAATATTATTACAGGTATGCATGACTATACAAATCATGTATGACTAATCGAATACCATCTCTGACGTTATAAAATTCTTCAAAGCTTGTTAAAAACCAGATAAAATTTGATTTAAATTTTACGTAAACTATAATGGATTTTCGCAATAGCGATTTCAGTTTTTGAGATGATGTTGAATAGTTTGTTACTGGCTTCTTTATTACGTAGACAATTTAAGTAAAAATAATATGTATGCGGCTCAGTAAAATACGATGCCAATTACGATTGACGTTTCCGTTCCATCAACGAAAAACACAAATGCATTGAGAAGTCACGTAAATGCGTTTTGACGTAATTCAGGCTGCAAAATCACAATAAAACTGTACCAATTACATTTTTGTGTTTTTGTCTTTTAATTGTATTTCGTAATACAGTTAAGTTGTGAAAATTTTAAGCAAACTAATAGTTTAAATAATTAAAAACATTGTTATTCAAGTTTAGAAGTAGAGGTTAATTTTCCTAAACAATTCTATTTATTCTATTTATTATAATACATTGTTCGTTCAAATACATTCATAAAGCAAGGTTTCATTTTACTATAAATTTTATAAACCTTTTACATTCTAAATAATGCACAAATTGATAAATGCTACTGACAAATATTAATTTATAATATATTTAGAATACCTATGATAATAAATTACTTAATAGGAATAATAAATCGTCATACTTAGTTTCACAATATTCTAAGATATCAAATATTACGCAATTTCATTTTAATTTCCCTTTATTAATTAACGCAGATAATCACAGAATATTACGAATCATTTGAAGCTAATAAAAGTATATTGGTAATAATTAAAATGACTAAAGCCATAATATATTTTATTTCATCAATACTTATTGCTTTAATACTTGTAAAATAATTGGTTTTCTTTCATAAAAATTTTAACTCATTCTTTTATAACAGCCGATTATTTCAAATATCTATAATATAATGATAGGTTTATAGCGCAGACTACTAAATAGGCAATAATTATTATATTTGAACCTTTCATAGTATTTCTATCGATAGCAAAATTTAAATATGTGCCACTAACAGTAGAAATTGCAAATTTTAAAGAAAAATGAAATATAGTATTTTTGCAAGTAGAAGAAATATTCAAGAAGAGCAAATAGCATACGTGTGTATCGTTTGTAAAACAATGTACACCTATTCATATACCGACACACACACACACACACACACACAAAAATAAATAGATAACTTATTAATTAGATATTATTGTTATTTAATTAGAAATACTATAGGGAATATTTTAATGGGAATTTTACAATTTATATAGTTTACATCTAATTAATGCAGTAAAAATATTACAAAATATTATGTATTAACAGATTCACAACTAATTGTTATGTGCTATTGAAAATATTCTGCATTTACGTAATGTTCCTACTCTTAGAACATCATTTAAATTACGTTAAAATACTAAAGGATTACCAAATATTTTCTTTTAAGTCTAAAATCTTAATCACATAATATATGCTTACATTTTTTGTAATATAGAATACATGTATCTCTATTTAAATAAAATTATTGCATATGAAATTATACTTGTACATTATTTGTATTATCTTGAATTTAAATTAAAAAATTTATATATTTATTAAGTGGTATAACATTCCTCAACTTTTAATTGCTTATAAAATCATTTTGCTTATAAAATCGTAGAATATTTCTGCAAAATATTCTGTTATATAAGTATAATTAACACTGATTTTCTGCATCGATTTTTATGTTCTGTCATTTGTTTATCCTTCTACGCAGAAGTTTCTCCTTGTAAATTACTATCAATTTCAACCTTATATAAAAGCGAAGTATTAATTGAATAACAATTTTTTCGCTCTAAGTCATTTGGCGACAGCGACGCGTAGTTCTTCGAGCTTAAGGAGATTTATGCAAATCCACCAGAAAGTTTCAGGACTTCTGTCTTACGTGCCACTTAATGTCGAACACGCGGATAATGCAGCTCACATTACATTTCGTACATGGTTGCTAGAGAGACGAAGAGGAAAAGAGAGAATGCAGTTCCGACGCAACTTACAAAGACGCAGCCATGTATATGTTGCTCGTACACGGTCGCGCATAATGGGCGTCGTTTAACGTTAACGACGCCATTTTCTCAGTATGGATATCGGACCCGCTTTAAGTTTACGGGCTCATGAATGTTTATATGCAAGCAGGGGCTAGAGGGAGAGAGAGACAGAAATAATACCTTCCCTCTTTTTTATTATGATCCGTTGGCGTACTTTTTGCCGCGTTACGTGTGATAGACAAAGAAATTTTTTAGCGAGGGATGAAAGTTGGCTGCCGTTTAAAGTGATTGAAATTTTTTTCGTATTTTTTCTCATCGACTACTTATAGATCATCTATCTTATGAAAGCGTGATGATTCCATACTATATTAGCTGCAAATGCGCACGTGGCGAAAGAAAGCTTTTACTCCACGAGGTGCACTTCGCGTTATTATTGATAATAACCAGATAGACATGTATATACGATATAATTAAAGAGGTCTTACTAAGTTCTGAGACATTAATTTCTATCCGTAATTAAACATGCGTTACATAGATGATGTATTTTTTATTGTTTTACTGTACATGTTAATTTTTTTACCATTTAAGTGAGCGAGGAAATTCTTTAAGATTGTCTTAATTAATGTATTACATTCGAATGGTTTTATAGATAATATAACGAATAATAGATGAGCAGACTGTTGTAGAGCATGACATTAAATTATCAATCATAGGTTTGTAAGATTCGTAGTTGTTAGATATTAAATAGTACCTTTAAAGACTCGGATTATTGTAAAAAAATGTATAGCACGAACTGCTTTAATCCAATGAATTTAATGATAATAATATTTTACTTTAAGCTATTAAATGCCGAATCAAGTGTCATATTAAATTCGGGATTTGCTTTCAAATGATTTTCTATGTTTGCTTTAAAAACTCACGCCTTTTTTTAATTTTAAATTTAATCGATTATACTTCAGATAACTAAAAAATTCATAATGAATTACATCACAAGAGAAATGGAATAAATGTCCATGGCCAAATAATGAAGTTTCATGTATCCTAATAAATTTTTGTAAAATAGAAAAAATTATTTATTACAAAAATGTTTGTATTCATATATTACAAGAAAATTTCTATAATTTTAATATTTATTAAAAATATATAAAATTGATATGTGACTATAGCTATTAATTATAAAAATGTAATGTAGTTCAATTCGTCAACTTAAAAATTTAAAAAATTTTTTATCTTATTTTAAATAAACTTCTTTTACGTAAGTTGTATAAAGCAAATAATCGTTTTTATGAAAAATTTCCTCTTAATTTTTAAACAGATTGTTACTGTAATAGACAATTTGGATATGAAATTTTATACGAATATGATTGGGGCTTTATTATTAACTTGAGAATTGACACTATTTTTTTGCAATATCCGTATTTAATTAACATTCGAATGTTGTATATTACCTGATTATTTCTCATACCAAAGGTTAAAGTTAAAGTTTTCAGAATATATTAGTTTGAAATTGAAAACTTTTTGTACGTAAGCTACATTATAATATTAGTTCACATACACGGTTTTCCATACTTACGACAATCATGTAAATAATATTAGGTAATGCATTAAATCGCATTATTTTATTACGCTTAAAAATTGATACCTGAAAAATATTACTGTTTTTGCAAAATAATGAATATTATCAGACCTGTTTACATTAATGCTTATAAAATAATGGGAATTTTTTTCAGATGTTATATAGATGTTGTAACATAATATAAAAATAAAATTCCTCACGGACTTCTACATTTAAAAATATGGGTAGCATTAATAAAGAATTAATTTTATTATTCCGCCGTATAAAGACTACATAAACTAAATTTTTCTATTTTATTTTCATGGCGTTTCTAAAGATAAAGTTTTCAAATCTCCTAAATATTTTTACCTTATATAGCATGTAATTTTACATAAGATCCTATAATTGTTTATTACATACATTTTTAGAATCTTTTATGAGTTTTTAGGTGAATTATACAGATTTAAAAATATGTTTTAGATTAGACATGTTAAGTGATCTATCACGCAACTATACAACTCATTCGGTCAAAAAAATAAATATTAATAAAATATTTTTGATGCAATTTTTTTTTATATTTAAAATTTTCTTTTAATATTCATAAATATACACAACATACAAATAATAATGAACCGTTTTAATCTTTAAGTTTTTCAGTTATACATTTGAATAAATATTTTCTACACACATATATATATATATATATATATATATATATTATTTTTTGTATTATATAGGATTCGATAAATTCTTTTAGTTCATTATTTATCCAAAACATATACATAATTGTATTTTAAATTTTCCAAACCATTGTAATTATTACGAATCATCCCACGATTATCATTCCGTTTTTGTAATCTTTAGAACTGGAATTGAAAAAACGTAAGATAGGATTGAAAAGAAAAGTTACTCGTAAATATTCTTATCTTTAAATACACACAGTCATCTCGTATAAAATTTACAAACACTTAAAAAATAATCTTAACTTTCTCAGCTAAAGGTAACCATAATGATCAACACGGGATATAGTTATTTACACGTAAAATAATATTAAAAAAAATCCGTTACCATTGAAACATGTAGTTAATATTCAAAGGTTTGGAGTGTTATGTATTTTCGTACGAGCATATTAAATTGAAATTGAATTACTTCCCTTCGCTACTTGTCAAGGAGTCTAAAGTCATAGAATTAATGATTCGCCTGGAGCGAAGATCCATAAAAAGATCGCGGCAAGCTGATCCGTAAAAGAGTGCAAATGACGAAGTGAAACACATTAGGAAACAGGAAAATCAATCGACTACAAAAACGGTTCGTGTTTAATAGTGCTGGCGCGTGACGTCAGCGCGGGTTCAGCGCGGGTTCAGTGCGGGTTCAGCGCGGGTTCAGCGCGTCCCCAAGCGGCAGGTAAGGTGAAGTTGAGCGCGCGTAGGCACGAGCCGCGCATACGGTAGTGGGCGTGAGCGGTGGCTAGACCAATGGCAAGCCGGTAGGCCGAGCCTAAACCTGACGCGATGCGCGCAGGTTCGAGCGCTGCGAATTCCGGCGCACCTATGCCAGGGCTCCCACTTCCCCCTTTCTTGCTCATCTTTTTCTCTTTCCTCCTCAACCTCCTCCGCCGACGCAACCTCCTCCTCCTCCTCATCCTCCTCCTCCTCCTCCTCCTCATTTTTCTCTTACATACGTCGACGTGTTCCCTCGCTGGTTAGTCGCTGGTTTCTTATCGCTCGCGATAAGCCAAACTGCAGGCCTTCGAGCACGATTTTTCTCTTCTTATTTTGCTTATATGAAAAAATTAATGCAGGCTTATTTAAACGTCGGCTTGCGCTCCAAGCGGTGATAGATGATGGAGGACGGAAAGTGCACGCAGATACCCGCAGTCTAAAAAAGCATATAAATTACTTTTTACGGCGCTTGTGATGCATATATGCATTTGTGTCGTTATTGCCTTGATTTCAATTAATTTGAAATTAGATTCTGTAGATATCGCATGAAATCCTAGTATATAGAGGTATTTCTGGCTCGTAAGGATATACGTGGCATTTAATTTTTATAATAATCGCTGCTACAAGTAATGGAAGAGCGAGCTTTCACTGCCATTAAAGACTCGTAGCATGTGCCGTCCTTATATAGTTTTGTATTGATCTTCAGCTGCATTTTTCATGCTGCAACGGTATCAATTACGATATTGTAATTTAAATTTTTTAAGCTTTCACTTAGATGAAAATAATTCAAGTTCAACAAACTAATTAACTAACAACCTTATTATAAATGTGTGATTAGCATTTTTTTGGAAAATTCGTTTAGATATTAGACAAATAGTACATATTCAAGAATAAATCAATTGTATAATAAGTTCTAAATAACAAAACTTAAAATTTTAAATGTGATAATGAACACGATCAACAAATGTTTCAATTCTATAGATTTGTTTTATAAAATGTGAATTTTATAAAACCTGAATTTTTTCACAGGTTTATATTATTTTGTTAATCTCGTTAATATTTTTAAAAATTCTGTACGGATTCTAATGTGCTAGAAAAGAAAAATTATCTGGTACCCCTTTTTGAAGATCAAAATATGAATTAGTTCTTCCGAATAAGAAATAATCTTCCTCCTTTAATCCTTTGAAATAGACGATACGAGTTTCGAATTAAAAGAAAATGTAGTTGAAAATATAAATAATGGTTCTTATGGGCTTTTGAAATATTATACATATGTAACTATATAAATATAAAATATAAAACATAAAATATAAATTCTGAATTCCAAGAAGAGTTTAGAATTATGCTGAAAAATCGGTTGCAAAATGTAAACGTGATAGGTCACGAATTTTTCTATAAATTTTATAAATACTTTTATGTTTCAAAAATACATTACTGAAGTAATATTTTGTAAAACTTTAAACTAGTTGTCTGAATTTTATATAATTACCGGTTACAGCTGCATTACACGGATATTTAAAACTTTCCGCGAGTATACTCGATATGAAAGACTATAAAATGTTAGTCAATAATGCAAACCACCTTAAAATGTATTTTTCGATAAGCAAATTTTTTTGAACAATGATATTTTTATTACAAGTTTATAATTATAAGTTTATAATAATAAGGCTACTAAAAAGATATTACTTACATTGCTTATACGTTTTCTGACGAAGTCAATTTTTCTCACTCAATTTCAAGAGAAAAAATTAATTTAAACGAACTTGCAAAGAGTGATTTTCATTTATTCTACGTTATATGTACAAATAATGTTAAAAAAGTTTCGAAAATCTGCATTATTTATTACGTAACGTTTGTTACATTATCCAATAAATCGTATATAAGTTTAATATATGTATATACGTATAGGTAATATGATACGATAAATTAGTTCTGAAATTTGATGTTAATTAAGATGTTATTAATTATTATTTCTCATATGCAATGAAATACTTAATTTGCGTAAATACATAAAAAGCCTGAAAATAAAAGCAATTAATATTTCACTTCAACATTTTTTTTAAAGCATTCTATTACAACGACAGTTTTCGATTTGTGCTCAGTAAGTGGGCATCGTTGCATAATACGCTTTCTCGGTATTTCCATTTTTTTTTCAGAAGAAGGAAAAAGTACACCATGGAAAAGCTAAAGCTCAATAGACGCATTATGAACATAAGTAATGGGAGGACCTCCCAGTAGAAGGTGGAAGCATTCGTCTCGTGCTTGCGCTCAACATCTCGAATGAAAAGTACAGTCGAGAGAGTATTCGAGTAGTGAGAGCAGTACAGTAGCTTTGGGACCTCCCAGCTGTCCTCCTACTGCTTTCGAGATTACAATAATTATACCGGGCCTTATTCTCTCCTTCTCTCGAACTCACTTGCGCACCTTTTATTCTTCCTCGCTTACGAAGTCCGTGATGTCAATTATATAGCCAAACTTAAGTTTCTGGCTTTAATCTCGGGATTGATCGTACGTTCGAAATGAAATGTCGGCACGTGGACTAGAGCTGGAGCCACACCTTCGCACTTTTTATAATGATGTATGTATACAATCATGAGGATAGATATCCCTTCCTGAATTCTTACTCGATTTATTATCCCTGTCTTCCCTATCTTTACTTACAGACCTTTTTCTAGTAAGAAGTTCTTACTAGAAGAAGGTCAACATCAGAATAATATTATAATGATGATTATGACGATGACTTTTAATACAAATAAACCTGATGAATTTGTTAGTAAATCAGCCAATGTGATTTTTCACTCTCGAGGAGCAACACATACTCGAATTCTTAAATGATCAACGATAATACGTGGTGTAAATATTATTGTATCATAAATTATATATTATATTGGTTAGTTGATATTGCATTTTATCGCTATAATATTACGTTTCGCATGATTCATAGAGACCTATACAAGAATAATTATAATTATTTTAAAAACATAAAGCTTGCGTGACAGCTGCCATTTACCCGTTAATTTCTAATATTACGAATGTTTCATGTTCTTTTATACTTTTTTTAAACTTTACGTTAAATTTCTAACTTATTAGTACTGTTAGTTGAGGCAGAATCCTAAATTGCACGCACAATACTCAACATTCCGTTTCACTTTGTGTAACACATTTCAATGACTCGTAATAATTTGAACGTCCGAATGGATTTTGAAAACCTTGTAACGCAAGGACTGCTGACTCGAATCCAACGATCCCGAAACTGCATAAGAATGAAAAATCTACAAGTGAAAGGATCGAACCATACGTTCGCCTCTTCCGCGCTTGTAACAGAGTCGAAACGTCGCATGCTGCTTAGCCCTCGAGAAAAAACAGAAAGAAAAACGAAAAGTCCCCGCAACGAATTCGATAAATCCCATAATGGGTCGACACCCATCGCACGTGCTATACTTTTGTGCGAGTCCCAGCAGTCCGCGAAACCGGAGCACTGTAATCTGCCTTTTTCCAGTAGGACCGGGAAGTCCCATCCTGACCTACCACCCGCGATGATAATTCGCTGGCAAGAGGCTGTCACGCCCCTAAGATCGGCATCGCTCGCTTACCCTTTGCCAAACTTTCCGCTCACCCTATGCTATAATTCCCTTTTTTTAAAGCGCTTGCACGGCGTACTCGTCGGTTTCTGGTTTTGTTTGAGCGAAAAGTGAAAAAAGGAACCAAGAGGGGGGAGAGATGGAGTACAGCCGTCGTATGCTTGTCGCTCGGTTGGAGCTCGATCAATTCACTTGGACTCTTGCTCTCTTTTTTCCGTCCCTCGCGCGCGAACGAGAATCGCGAACCCGTTTTCCGCGCTGCGTGTGTTTACGCCCACCGGAAGCAGCTGAAGCTGAGCGTGAATGGGCCCTCTCTCTCTCTCTCTCTCTCTCTCTCTCTCATAGATGATATACATGTATGTATAAAAATCGAGAGATCCGATTACGGGGAACGGCGCGAGAGCGAATCGAACGTTTTGTACGCATGTGCATGTACGCTTGCATGGGTTGGGTGACCGTTTCCCCATGAGCACACGGTGTGTACAGCAAAAACGGAAACCGTTTCTCGTGGTTCTCCATGGCTTTGTATATAACGCTCCCGGTGCTTATCGCTGTTGCGTATGCGATGCTTGTGAGTGGCGAGGGATTTCAATATACGAATGTAAGCATCGGAAACTTGCTTGGCGGCTTTTTCTTGCACGTGATCTCTTTCTTACACTTTGGTGTAGTGCCGAATAGCGAAGCTGTTTATGTACTTTTTCTTCGATGAAAAATAATCTTTCTTAGTTACGGCAATGTGATTCTTGGTAAAAGAAATATCTCGATATATCTAATAGAAGCCTATGAAAAAATGTAGCAATAAACGCCGATTATTTTTAAATATATTTTTTTCTAAAGTTCACATATCAATTCTTTCGATACTTTATTTACTCTTAATTTTTACAAATTGTTTTTGTGTATAATTAGTCAATATAATATCGATGTTTGAAAACGAAAAGGTTTTTTCACGATGAAATTTAAACGGATTAATGATAAGACGATTTTACAGAATTTTCATGACAACTTTATTACAATTGAATGGCTTATTTTAAGATTTGAAAAATTTGAGGAAATAAATAATTGTTTTATGTTCTTTTGGTAAATACTAGATATTAGAGTGACAACAGCTAAGAATTTAAGAAATACAGACCAAATTATCCCAAAGCACTAGTAATTCTGAAAATAGTTGGCTTAAAATATGCGAAAACGTTCGCATTAGGTTCTCGAAATTAACGAGCCGTCTTCTTTATATTTTAACCGTTTATATATTTTGATTTTACGAATATAAATTCTATACTTAATCACAATGTTTTAGAAGGTTGTTAATTAAAGATAAGTAATTGCATTTTTGTAAGATTCGACATGTAATACATGATTGCTTTTTAGAAGTGAATTACAAAATCAATATGTTTCTCGTCTCTTTTTTCAGAACAAAGTTAGTTTAGAATAGAAAATACGATAATCTATCTAACAAGAGCTTACGACGCATTAGGATTAACAATATGCGTTTAATAAAAAGTAACGAGTCCCACACCGATCGCTATCTGACAACGAAAAACCATTGGCTCTCAAATTTATAAAAGACGTGACTGACAGCATAAGTAACGACACGGCGGATGGACGACCGTGACGATATTTCGCGTTGTTCGCGGCCCGTTAATATTCCCTGGCTGTCAACGCAACGGTGCCGGCTTGCTTGGAAGACGGGATGATCGAGCGTTTTCTGCAAAAATCGAGAGGGCAAAAAGAGGACTTTCCTTCTCAGGTCGACGCCGACATCTGCGGCGGAGTTGCCCCGATCGGCCGACATCTGTACGTGGATACAGATTTTAACTAAATTTTGACTTCGGGATGGATTCTTCGTGCACGGTGTGACACATTCACAAAGGACAGCAACTGTCTTCTTCCCTCCGACATCTTTCTATCGCTCTCTTTACAATCGACTACGTGGTCAGTAAGACATTCGTTTGAAGTTTGCAGTATGTTTGCGTCGCTCGGTGTCAAGTTCTCGCAAAATCCAATTTTTCATACATTTCCTCCGAATTTTTATACTTAATATATACTGGACTAAGTCAAACAACTGGTAATAACATGACAACGACAAATTATCAATATCGATTGGGTATTAATTGTGATTAAATAATTTTTAAGAACTTTTGTTTTTAATTAACCGAAAGACAATTTTTTTATGAAAAAATTAAAAGATTTTTATCGAAAGAACAGCTAAGCGTTAAAGTCGATTTAAGAAAATTTTTAACATTTAAAATTGCAAGCTTTTACAATTTATGTAAAGAATTATAACGTAAGAAAGTTAAGAATTATTTTTAAAAAATTCTTGACAGATAAAAATGAAAGCAGAGAAATTGTTGATAAGTTGAAAGATTCTAGAATCCATTCGCCTTGAACTGTATCTATTTTGAAGCTTATTTAAAAATTCAAAAGAAAATAATTGATTTAATTATCCGCCACTCGCATTATATATATATATATATATATATATATTGATCTTAAAAATGAAAGAAAACTCCCTTTTGAATCGCTTTAATGATCTTTTAAGTAAGTAGGAAACCCCAATTATAAAAAAAACACTCGATCAATGTCAACAATCATTTACTAAAGTTCGTGCATTTTTTTAGTCTGAGAAGCGATCGACTGCTTCCTCGAACGACTTCGTACAAGTCGATGATCAATGAATAATCTAGCCATCGTCTCCCCTTTGTCTATTCGAATCATTATTTAACAAACGCACTTATATTTCATCGCAATCAAGTCTACAAACAAAAATAACGAAAAGAAAGCGGGCGTTCTGGACACGCTCCGCACTCCTACACGCCCACCTAACGAAGCTTCGTTAGTCGATCACGAGTCCACGAGCCATCCGAATCCAAGAGTGCGAGAGGAAAATTCTTGGTCCTTTTCCAGGCCCATTTTCGGTCTCATTCCTTCTCCACACACACACACAGGCGCGCGCGCGTCAAACGCCCCCGTAGCGATAATTCTGGTGCTTGCGCGCGCGCGCGAATCGAATGGAATGACTTGCCCGCCTCCGGGGGCCGCGGGTCGGACGGGGAGGAAGCCCCGCGGGAGCGCAGCACGCGCCGAGGCGTTCTCGAGTGCCACGGCCGCATACGCCCTTGACTACCCCTAGGTGGTCCAGGGCGGTGACGGGTGGTGCGGACGCCCGGGGAACCGACAAACGGAGCCTCCCGAGATGCGTATCGACGGCGAGGAGTCGCGGAGACGACCACCAGTGAGATACACGAGTCTAATCGACGACACGGATTTCGGTTAAAGCTTTGCCAACCATAAGTATTTAGGAATGAAATCAAAGTGCTGGCTGTGTCACTGGAAGTCATTGCACCGAAGCGATACTTTATTCTTCGGTGCTTCTCCGGTATTTAAAGTACTCGACAGTTGCTAAGGATGTGGCAATATTTCGTTGCAATATTGGCAGTGCCGTTTTGAAAATGATTTGATGCTTTAGAGGACATTAGATAGATCCTGATCTAATTCCTGATTTAGATTACTTAAAAGTGTGAATCAGGATTTTACTAGAAATGTCGATTATTTACGTAGATTTACAATCACATTTAAGTTGTATAAAATTGCGTTCTTCTCAAACTTGTTGCAATAAATTAGTTTCGTTAAGAAATTACCATAGTGCTATTATACGTATTAATAAAAATTTATTGCTATCAGCACGTGGAAGAAATAAGCCAGAAAAAATTTATGGTATTTGAAGTCAATTGTCGATTAAAAAAATAAAACTCTATGAAATTCGTAAACGCTGATTCTTTCGATATCGCAGGTACACATATATTATGCTTCACTTTTTAGCAATAATTGAAAATTATAGAAGCTGTAAAAAAAGTAAAAATTTATTTATTGTTGTTAAAAAAGGAGCAAATATCAAGAATGAATGAGGCGAATTTGGTCTTCTTCATTGCTAAAGGGCTCTAAAAGTCTAATTACTACTAAATGACGAGGTTGAAAAATAACAAGTATTTTAAGCGCTAAATTA
Source organism: Wiebesia pumilae (assembly GCA_018907045.1). Taxonomy (NCBI): domain Eukaryota; kingdom Metazoa; phylum Arthropoda; class Insecta; order Hymenoptera; family Agaonidae; genus Wiebesia; species Wiebesia pumilae. The sequence continues at coordinate 1,540,633 of JACCHZ010000170.1, forward strand.
AAGTAACTACTATTTCTGTGTGCTCTAATTATTTAATGATTTAAAGCGAATGCTTATGTAAAGCAAAAAGTGTAGGTGAACACTCTCGAACTCGTCAAAAAGTAAGATGTAAGTTTTACTCAATAACCCACGTGCATCACTGTAAAAGTCTTCATCCAATTAAGTACGCGTGCAAGCCGAAGAACGCGTACAGTGAACGGCATCGTGCAGACTTATAAAGCCGGGATATACGTGTAAGCACTGCGGGTCTAAGCAACGTTTATGACCAACGCAATAAATACAGAAGCGCCGGCGATGAGTATATACGTTCATGCGGATCTATAAAATAGCTCGAGGCCGTTCAGAGCGTCACTTAAGCTAATTCGAAGTTTTCGACAGGCGCGTAAAGCACAGGTGTGCTGTAAATAAATTCCAATTAAGCGCGGCCCTCCGCTCAACAAAGGAGCTTCCAAACGCGGCTCATTAGCTCGGCGCAGAAGGAGCTGCGCAGCAATAATATCGCTAATCGTTATAGCGCTTTATAGTCGTAGGTGCTACCGAATAGCTGTGCATGTGCTGTCGTCGCTCCCGTCTCTGCTCTCCGAGGCGAGGCTGCCGCTGACCTTTACGAGCCACTGGCGCATAAAATGTGCGAGGAGCAGAGCAACGGCTATTGGCGCGCGGTGTGGTCTGCGTTTTATGCGGGCGTACGTGTGCGCCTCTGGACGTGTGTGAAGTGCGTGCGTGCGCGCGCTCAGCGATTCCGCGAGCAAGAAAACGAAGGAGCTACGCTTGGAGGAGGGGGATGTTGTATATATAAGAATGGCAAATAAAAGCGGTGGTCGTAAAGGTGAAGCGCCGGGAGAAAAAATAAAGGTTTAGAGGGGAATTTGTACACTTCGGTTAGATTGCTTCGTTGAAAATTATGAATTTCTTATATCGTCCTCATTAAGCGTCCTTTTTCCTTCAATTCATTTGTCGAAACGCCAGTACCTCGAATAATAATACGTTTGCCTTTTTTTGTGGATCATTGAGCATGCAATTTTTCATCACACGATCGAGACATTCGTTTTTCGTTACATGGCCACTCTTAGATTGCTTCGATTACCAGCTTAAGTTGGTTTATCTGGCAATTTCCGTCAAGTAAGGATCGTTTCGATCTAAGAAACACGTTTATCAACTGGTAAAAGGCTTTTTAAACGTGACACGAATGAAATCTTAAATCATAATCTTACCTCTTTGTCACGTTTTCGAAAATAAATACCTAAATTCAACCAATCATTTGAGAAATAAATAACAGAATATTTTTAAATAACAGTCTACAGTTGTAAGAATAAAACATTTCTTAGTGCACTGTTATACTGCACAGTTGCAAATCCCCTTCCCTCTCTTCGTGTTAAAATATTATAATGCTTCGTTTGAAATAGAAACAGCTTATATTTATTAAGTCGAAGAAATTATGCGGCTACAACGTAAAAATAAATCATTTGGATTTCTATTCGAAAGCGTGGGTAAATGAAGAAACGCATATTTGATTCAATTGTACAGATTATTAAACTTGATATGAAACGCGATGACTAGGTCATTTTAATTTTTTCTTTGTTTCTGTTAAAGTGCTCTTTTCTTCGCTTCCAACGCTTTAATTATTCATGAAAATTATCCTAATTAACAAGATCTCGTGCTTGTTTCACCTCCACCTTAAGCGAAGAAAGTAGGCTTAACTAAAATGAAGACGTTTCGGAACAATGTTTTTCTTATCCTTATCGCGTCATCGGGTGTAAAAATCTTCATTACAGTCACTGACAATCTTAGGGATTATCGAGATGGTGGAAAAATACTCGATCGATCAAATTCGCCAACAGTTCTGTTATCTAAGCATAGATAATATTATATTATTACACAGTTGGAACAAATTGTGGATAAACAAATTTACCGAATCGTATATTACGCAGAGCCACACAGGGAAATAGTTTTAATTGGAAAATTCATTAAAAGAATTTTTAATTTAAATATTACATACGTACATACATACATATATAACATATACATACATATATACATATATATATACACACACACAGACATATATATATATATTATTTTATTAGAATTAATTTATTCGTCATGAGAATAGGTAATTTTATTTTAAAATATATGCCTTGTGCAGTTGACGTTAAGATTTCTCAATAGCATTTTAATCTTCGATTAGTTAGAATATGCGTTAGATATACAGTTTGGTTTCCTGGAAAAAATTTAGGATCATAAAAAGCGAGAAATCGAAGCGGAATAATATCAGATTCATGAAGCTTTTGGTATACCAGAGCAGATTAGAAACGTACAAGCGATGATCAATGCGAATGTACGATTCCCAGTAAGATGGCTGTTTTATGCGAAATGAAAATCAGTCGAGATTTGTCAACACCAATGTCGCTGCGATATAATCGACGGCAACAGTTATATGTGTGCGATTTGATACCAACTGATAGTTCCTACACGTCATCACTTTTTACCGAACCCGCACAGCTAATCATACGTATACAGTGCACAAACAGTTCTGACGATGGCAGCAGATGAAAAGGTGCAGTAGAAGAGAGATCGAGAGCAAGAGAAATATACAGATAGAGAGAGAACGAGAGGGAGTAGGGATCGAGGAGGGGAGCAGGAGCGATGCCGCGGAGGAGAAAGAGGAGGTGCAGAGGGTGGCGGCGCCAACGGATCCCTTTGAACTCTAGCCGCGCGACGCTTCTTCAGGTAGCCACCAGACGCATTAGTCACTCCTTCTTACCTTTTCTCCTTTCTCCCGTTCGGCCTTCCTTCTCTATCTGTCTTGCTCACTAGCGATGCTCGACCAAAGGCCTAAATGAGTTGCTCAGAATTCTTAATAGGCCTCTGCGCGCCCTGAACTCGTGTCAACGTTACAAAAAGGAGTTTGCCGTCCTTCACGGCTGCGCCTCCTTCTGCGGCATCTATTTCTTTTTATTTCCGTTGCCGCACTGCCGCCACTCTCTCATTCTCTCTTATATAGTCAGGCAGACGCATTCGTGCGATTTCGCTGTTCTATGAATTAAGAAACGTTGGAGAAATGTTATATTGAGGAAGAGTCACTTTACGGATCTTTGAATTTGTATCAATTGTCCGTTTGATGTATTGCTTTGCGGAGAAATGGGCAAACTTTGCTCAATTTCTTTCTCGTCTTTCAACACAAGTATTCTTTGTCACGAATGTGCACATTATTGGGTATTGTCGCCGAGCTGACGTGATAAGTGATAAGATTTGTCTAGCCTGCTGCTCCTTTTATATCATTCGTATAAAAATTCGTACATCGACATGTTGGCTAGAATTTTGTTATCAACAAGCGAATGATGGAAACAAAGCATTACTAGTCATTCTTATGTAGATTTATTCGAAAAAGCTTTCATCGATGGTAATGTAAAAGTTTCTTGTTTACTATAGAACGACCATATTTTATTATTGCTTATATTACAAATTTATGTTTTCTTTCCTGTTTATAATATTAAGATTTTCGAATATTATATTATTACAAATATTAAGGTGAAAAATCTGTATTAAATAGCATAGTATAAGAAATTCGCAGCGATAATTCAGTGAGTATTGTTAAAAGTGAACTAAATTCAGAATTTATAGTCTGTACTAACGAGCGTTAGTATATTTAGTATAATTTAGGTTGTACATTAGGCACTCGTACGTATTTTATCAGTGTCTCGTATATTTATAATATTTACTGACAACTTACTTATCAAGATCTGAGATTCAAATATGCATACACATTGTAATTACTGATGGAACTGAATGTATTCGCCATTCAAAAATAAAGAAACAGTTTCGTTCCGAGTATATAAAATTTTTCTTGTCCACATAAATTGGAGATAATTTTAATTACTGTATACAAATAATTTTCATTTTCAAGAAGGCGCATACTAGAAATTAAGGTAATTAATAATTTTCAAAAATACAAATCTTATTACATTCTTGAAGAAAAAGGGAAGCCAATGAGCAAAGTGCAAAAAAATTTTCAAGCCGCACCGTTACGACGGAAGGTAAAAAAGAACCGATCTACATATATAGTTGGCGCCAGTAACAGCAGCAACCTCATTATGAAGTAATTAAAAGCCATTACTGGCGCTATTCTTTATTACGCGTGGTCAAAAGAAAGAACGAGGCGAAAGAAAGAGAAGAGCCGACAATGAAGCACCAGTCAGACCCTCATCTTTTATCGTTGCTCGCTATCCTTCTCACTCAATGAAAGAACAAAATGTAGTTAGGCATATCTATTATAAATATTGATGAAAAATGTGCCTTAAAAGAAAATGAAACAACTTTTTATAAGTGAATTCATTAAAGAAAAATATTTAGTATGCACAAGAGAAAAGGGCGATTTTTAATTCAGCGAGATAAAGAAATCTTCATATTCTTAAAAAAAGAAAACCGAGATCCACCAATAATTCACCAAGCTAACTTAACATTAGACATTTACATAAACTTATTATGTATGAAATACAGCAGTTATAGCTTAAATTTTATATGAATACGAATTCGGAAATATGGGTTGTCGTTTTAAGGAAATGTCGTTTTACAGAAAATTATAATAAAAATGAACTTTATGAGCTTTTATTAGAAGTTAATAAAAAGACGAAACTTTTATTTGTAATTTAATAGTTATAAATCCCATTGAAATTTATCGGCTTAAAAAAGGAGTGATTTTATTTAAAAATTTGAGTTTCCCCAAATGTACGTCATCATTGATTTTGATTAAAATTGTTGATAAATAATCGTAAAAAAGTACTCGTTACTAATGGAATATCTTTTATTTTATATTTAGGTATTAAAAATTACATTACAGTCTTGTGAAAATTCAATTTAAGACATCAAAATTTTTCACACAAACTCTTTTTTTCTGATGCTTAAAATAAATATCATCTCTTGAGAAATAGTGGATTTAATATGCATTGTGAGTGTTAAACAAGAATTTTTAATGCTTATAATTATACAAGTATTACAAATATATTTATATGAATTAAATTTTTTACCACTATTTTAATTAGTAAACCTTGTGCTTTTGCATTATCTGATTTCGATGTTTAATTCAAAAAGTAATGATTTTTTATTTATTTTTTCAATATTAATTGTTAAGACAGAATGTCGATACTTATTTACTTATTTATCCCTCGCCTTTGATATTACGAACTTTCAATACCATACGCAGTTGTTACGGACTTGTGCAATATCCGCTTTATGATGACCTTTAAATGGAAGGGCTTTATCAACTTCTAATAGGATTCTTAGTCCATCGTATGTTGAAAATGGTCATGCGTACATATAGTGATCGATTTAAAGTGTTAATCGCCAGAAAATTATAAAATTGTTAAAGAAAGTTAAGGTATTGATATGCCTTTGTAATAAAACTATACGGGCATCTATTATATTTTAAAATTATAAATACAGAAAATATAACGTTGAAAAGTTCTATTAGAGTTATGTTCTCAGTAATTAGCTTGATAAAAATTAAAATACTACATGAATATCCATCAATATCAAATACATAATTCTTTTATTTTTAAGAAAAATGTCATTACACGCAGTTCATGCTAAAAACTAGCTGAAACGTATATAATCCTCGTAACCTTGCTTGTGTGATCAATATTTTGTTAATATTTACAATGAATCTTATAAAGAGCTAAGACCAGAAAATGACTGCTTCATATATTCTACATGAAACTGTCAAATAAATTTACGTCAACTTATTCGGGTAAATCATAAAAATCGCAGCTTTATCTTTCATCATTACTTTGCCCTTGTACAGAAAAGTTATTAAATAATATGATTATTTATTATTTACTATGACAAAGATATTAATTCAAAATATAACGATGGAAACTTCAGTGTAATGTCGAAATTTACATGCAACGTCATCGCGAGAACGTCGGGACTATGATTGATCGAGCGACTATTGAATAAGCCGTACCATTAGATCGCAAAGTTGATCCTTAAGCCAGACGTCTAGTGAAAGTGAAAGTAAAGTAGGCATTTTTGAAAGTAGGAAAAGATTTCGATTGATATACGTGCATGGATAAAAACGTTGATAATTTATGATAAAATTGGTATTAAATTATTCGTATCATTTACACTTATTAGTGTCATATCGTCAAAAATTATTTAAAAAATGATTTTTTTCATGCAATATACAGGTTGAGCTGGTTAATAGTTTGCAATGAAATCCTTGCACACAGCTCAACTCATTGGATTCCCGATCTGTATCAACAGAAAAAGCAAAAATGTCTGGTACAAGGCGGGAAAGCTAACGCTAATTCGATTATCAGATTGTCGCTTACATCCGCTTACCCGCACTAACGACTGTTGGACCGGAATCGGATGACCGGGACTGTGCAACGTTAGCGGTGACGATTAGTCCTCACAGCTTGCAGAAGCACATTTTGTGGACTGGACCGAATGGTAGACAAAGCGGCTCCACTTCGTTACCTGACGATTCCTCCCCGAGGGAGAGATCTTGGGAGCTCTCGGAAGGTGCCGTAAACAAACAAGTTTCTCTCCTCCATCTATCATCTTAATAGCAGGAACGAGTTCTGGCGCCGAAAACTCGAAGCCAAGCGACGATCGCCATGTCGAATTCGACTATCTGCTCTGTACGTTGCTAATTCCTTCTTCACTCTTTGCACATCTGTTATTCGTCTGCGTATAATTCACCCTTGAAATTGTGAAAAGTTTCCTAACGAACGCATTTAAGAAAAATTGAATGTCATTAATGCGGTTTTGGTTGGCCAAAGAAAAATTCGACACCATTACTGTGATTACGTTGGTGGCTATAATGTACCTTAACGATTTTTAAAGTGTAGCGGCAATTCTTAAATTCTTAGAAATACTTAAGGTTATTTTGCCTTGATATTATAATACGAAATTAGTCTTATTAGTTTTTAAGCTTCAAATTTAATACTTAATTCAATTACACATTCTTTTAATATTACAAATTTTAAAATATATGCATTTGCTAAATTGCAATATATGTGGCTATTAAGTTTGATACGTAGTTCATATTAAAGTTTTGCGCAGTTTTACTGTATAGGAAGCTGCTGTTGTAGTTAATAATTATTTTGTCGAGGCTCTGATTATTAAGAATCATGCTCACGTATGCACATTTATGGCATATCATTATATGTATAGTTAAGGATTTGAAATAGATATATTGAAATTGAAATAATCGTTGATGTCTTTTGTTATCGAAAGAAAAAAAATATTAGGAAATGATGATTAATAATTGGAGATATAGAATTATGTCAGATAAATAAAATAGTATTAAATTCGGTTTAAGAGTTAACCAGCTCAGTTTGATAATCGATTATATGCATGGTTACATGCATAACAATATAATTTAAGCTGCTATTTATTTCTGATCCTTATATTAATAGATAAAAATATTATCTAAAAATTTTAAAGAGAGTTTTATGAAAATGTATCAACATGCTTTCTATTAATGCTTGTCAAATCATTATAAAGTAAATCTTTATAAAGTAGGCATGTACATTAAATTAATATAATAAACATAATTTTTTTCTAAATAAAAATATTAAACCATATGATGCTAAATAATAATTTTAACCTGATCTATAATGATATTATTATTATACAATTAAAATAGAGATATTACATGCCGTAAAAGTGAATCACTTGATGACGAAAAAGAATTTTTTGTGTCATATTTTATGATTGTTCTCACGCCATCTGTGAAGCCGAAGTCTGTTAGTAAATACTAAAACTATATTTAAAGTAATAGTTTTCTTAAAAGAAATTTTTTTTGCAATCGTAAAGGTTATTTTTCTGTTTAGTGATACATTAGTGAAATATAATTTTCCTCTAATCATACTCTGGTATCTTTAACTATATACATATACATATACATATATATATATATATATATATATATATATATATAAGATGTCAAGGATTAACTAGTTTATGGTGCAGACAATTTGTAATTGACAGCTGCTAAATTTGTAATACCTAAAAATCGTAATTAAATAGTGGCGCCGTCAACAGATGCATAAGCAACTGTCAGTACGAGTCAATGTGGCGGTGCATTATGAAAGTAGACGAAATGCAACTGGACTAATTCGAGGCTTCTTAGTAAGAGATTTGGAGAAGTGAGATAAGTATTTGAACCGCATGATTTTATCTGCCTAATGGACAGAAGCTACAAAAAATCAACAGTCACTAGGTGAGAGAAACCGCGCCGCTACGTTGCTGACTTGACAATTGACTGACCTTTTTTCTTGCGTGCTTTCTTTTCTTTTTTCCGCTGATGCTTATTCATCTTTTTGATTCTCTTTCTCTCTTTATCTCTCACTCACTCACTCTCTCTTCCATTTCTCTGTTTTAGTCTTATTCTCAAATTTAAATTCCGTTCATTTTTTTAAAACTTGAGTACTTTTAACATTTAATGACAAATAAAGAATCGTACAAATTCTTTTGCTTGCACTTTGTTGTACTTTTAGTACAAAAAGCATATTTTATTTTTTTTCATTAAAGTATTTTATAGAAATTTCATATTTCTTATGTTTTACATACCTGAAAGATGCTGAATGTGTTAGTTTGCAAAAATATTTCATTTTACGGTATATTTTCATGAATTATTCATCGAAGAATTAAAAAGAAATGAATAGCTTGTATTATTTAAAATATTAATACGAACGTTATATATTATTAGCTGAACGATTTCTATTATTATCTAAATATTTGAGGTAGCTAGTGAATTTAAGGTTTATTTACTAGGAAAACTGAATTATAAATTATATATTGATTCAAAATGAAATAATTGACCGACAAAGACTTGGAATAAGTTTTTGTTTTCATTTATAGCTTCTTAATTCTTATTTTCATGTTACTTAAAATTGTGTAATCTATTAATATCAGTACTTCAGTGATCGGAATAATAGTCGAGAGTAATAATAAATTTTTAGTAAAAATATAAATTTCTTAGATCATTTACGTCATTTAGAAATGCGGTAATGGTAACGTTTGAAGAATGAGAATGTGAATGTAAATGTAAATGTATTCTGAAACATGAAACAAAGAAATTTCTGCAATCGGTCAGAGAGTAGTCGGTCGTTCACACAAGCGCAAAAGTGTAAATAAAAGGTAAAAGAGCCAATCTGACGAATGGTGTATCCTTGGCGATTCGTAACGAGACGAAAGGAGGCAATCACGATGGATTTACCGCGCGCGCACCCAAGTGGTTACTTATGTGCATATGTAGTTGTGTATATACATAATACCATAGGAGTCTCGGAGGGACTAAGAACAAGTCTTACACGTCTAACTCTTTCACGAGGTGTTAAGAAAATATTATCTCAACGCCGTTTATGTTTCTCGTGATTTACAGGATTGCACGTTTCTCTTCCCCGTTTTCCGCCTGTCGCCGACGTCTATCTTTTTCCCTTCTCAACAATTTTGCATCTTTATCTCTTTCTCTCTCTCTCTCTCTCTCTCTCTCTATCTCTCTTTCTCTCGTTCTCTTTCTTTCGCTGTCTTTTACTCTTGCAATGATCTCATCTTTCGATATACACACCAGCAAGCGAGAACAGTGCCGAGAACGTACATCTATGTAACAAGTATAATCTTCTTGACTTTTAGCGTTACGTCTCTCTTACAACACGTTAGACTTTAAACCGCATCTTACGAGTGTAAATATTGTAAGCCCGTGTACAGTTGGTATACGTGATATAGTTCTGATAACAGATCCAGACATGGTAAAAAAATTTCTTTTGCTTTTGTAATTTCAAGGCGAATATCGTAACGCTATTTCTATCTGATAATTTAAGTTTTTAACTAAATTTTCATCCCGTAAACGATTGATAATAATTATCTTATTTAAACAATTCTTGATAATATTTTATATGAATAATTTATAGATCTTGATTCTTCTGAATCAGTCTAAATCGACAGTAGCTTCATTTAGTTACGTTTGAGTCGTTTATTATTACTTTTATGTATAGCTGATTTCTTTTGAATGTTGAATTCTATTACTAATCGTACATTATGACTTAGTTTGAATTGAATTAAACATAGTCCTTTTTAAGTAACCTCCATATCTCAATTTCACGATCGTACTCTTTTATGTTACTCCTGAAATTCAGATAATAACATCAATGAAATTATATAAATCATAAATTCATTTGAATTATCCAGCATTGAAAACTGAATTATACGGATTGAAACTTGTAGCAATGCATCTGTCATATTTGAATTAAAAGTTTTAAACAAAGTTTTGATATATTCTTAGATTTGCTGGAAACTCTGTTAAGGTTCTTATTTTCTTGTCATTCAAATAGCTTATAAATTTAATCATACATTATCTGGTATACGCAGTAAGCGATATAATTCAGCAATAAATTTGTAAGAAAGTTAGATTTCGGTTGTGAACGAACAAAATATGTACATATTATTATATATGAATCTGTATCCAATGACTAACTAACATTCGCGACTATGAATTCCGCTTCGAAATAATCGATAATATTTAACTGTTTTGAATTAATACTTATATTCGAAGATAAGTAGAAACTGTGAACGATATAACGATAAAATTCAATTAGTAGCACGATCTCGAAAATTTTCCGAGAGGCATCGTAAGGAGTTTGGGGAAGAAAAGTAAATTACAAGAATACACGCACGTAATATTGTTTTATGGACCATAAAATACTTTCGGACAAAATAAAGGAGAATCTTTAAATTTGAAACTGATTCCTTTCTAAGACTTGTTTCAAATTTATGGATACGTTAATAAAGTTCCCCCGAGCAATCAAAAGGAGATCGTAAGAAAGAGTAAATGGTAGCCGACGTATGCGCCTCTTTATCTAATGACGTTCCACATTCATTGTGCGTACTTTCAAAGACTTCTCAGCTTTTCGAATCCACATTTTATAGCGCATCCGTGCAATCGCAGCTAACAATAACAGGAACGCTCTCGTGTTGTCTTTCTCTGCAGCAAGCATCTCTCTCATTCCCTCGTAAATCGTCCGAGTCGACATTGTCCGAGACCGTGATTTACCGACCCTAGTCCATTAGTCGTAAAACGCATAAGGCGAATGCTATAGCGGCTGCCGCTGTCCCTTACGTAGTCGTCGAAATATTGGGATAAGACAAATTGCTCTTCCATCCTATCAGTGAGTCGCAGCTTGTAGTGCGTACAAAAAACTACTTACGGCTACTATTGCTATTAACTTTGCTATTTGGTCCTAATGAAAATCTCGGGGATTATTTTCAAGCTGCACTCGTGGTGAGACTTATTATTATTAAAACTGGAACAAGTTTATTAAAATCCTACCAACTGTAATCAATCTCATAAGCAAAGCTATGAGTTTCAAAATACTAATTTTCAATACTGTTGACCGTGAAGGTACGCTTTCTCATTCGCAGTAATTTATATAAAATGAAAAATCTACTGCTGGATCGGTTAGAACGTATATAAATTTCTGATACCTAAAGGCTATTCACACTTATTCGCTATTTACTGTACTGGAATGAACGATAAAGAAAGGAAATAAGCAAAAAATGGCTGCGAGTGTAAAATAAAAGATGAAAAAAGAAATTAAAGTGAAATAAAAGAAGCCGCGGATGGTGGTATGTACAAAGTAAGGTGTCTTGCGATAGTGAAGACTCTCAGGTTTTGGCCTGATTAAGCCGTAGAACAACGACAGCGACAACTCACACGAACGACAAAATAATAATAACAAGATAGCGGTAAAAGAGACACGAGGAATGTAGTCCACGAGTGGCAAAACGATCTACATGGATCGTCGCTTTGCGCGTATACAAGAGTAGAATACGCAAAGTATATCGTGCGACATTCTACATTTTCCTCTCTCTCTGTTACGTTTCTTCAATTATCTGACTCCTGCTCTAACGATGCAAAAATGTAACGAGCCTGACATTTAATGTTTTTTATGCGGTACTTAATAGGAAACATTCTCGGAACCCCGACAGATACCGAAAGCGAGAGAGCGTTCCGCTCTTTCCTTACGTGCTGATCACAAAGATGTAAGAGAATGCCTAATTACATACTATCTTTTGCCGAAAGACCTTACTTCGTCATCGTTGTATTGTTTGCCGTAAAAGAACAGTGAAAAGAAAAGGAAAGTGAAAGAGCAAACGCACAAATGAACTTTGAATTCAATAGGTAAAATTTCTTCCTCCACTTGACCACTTATTTTCTAACATTTTTTTCAACATACAAGTTTCGAACAATTTCTTTTCCCTTCCACTATCTCTCCGTCGCTCGAAATTAATCTTTTCTCGAAATCAAACATTTTCTTCTGGCGGTGAAACTTTTGACATTTGGTAGAAATTCGATAACAGTGATAGAATACCGTTGCATGTGCTTTTAAAAGAAAACGCGCTTTTAACTCGTAGTTCAAGTAGTCCACAGATATTAATTCAAATCGAGTATCGAGAATTTACTTCCAACCTAAGGTAGCCTATTGTACCGAGATAGGTTTATTTGACCTAACCAGCAGCCTTCACGGCTTTGAAAAAGAAAAGCTGATAAAATGAATGGTTATCTGAGAATATCGAAGAGAGACGCGTACACAAAACGAGTCAAACCGTTGATTAAGACGAGAAAGGAAAAATGGATACACAGCATGAAAAAGCCATGAAAACTAGTCTTTACTGGGAATTGACACATCCGAAAATCTCACCTCGTACTCTACTCAATGGATCTTTTCCTTCTTCCTGGGATCTGTTAGCAGCAGCTAAACGAGAGCGAAGAAAAAGTAAAATCGTAAAAAGACAGAGCAGAGAAAAAAGAAACGCTCTGCAGTTTCTCCTGAGGGACTTTAAAGGATCGATCGCGCCCACTGCACTTTGTTCGATTGCTCCTTTCTACCTTCCTCTCTTCCGCTCTTTCCTCTTTCTCTCGATCGCGCAAAATCGAAAGAAGACCGTAAAAGATGGAGAGGTAAAAAGGAACGTCGTCTCCTTCATTCTCTCTCGAGCGCTTTTACTTTATCCCTCCCTGGAAAGCATCAGTCGAGTATAATTGATCCGACCGAGGGCCTCTACGTCTTCCTTCTCAGTGGCATCTCCTCCTCTTCCTATTTTACGAGGTCCACGGCTACCGGAGCATTGACGAGGAATAAACGAGCGAGCCCCCGGACTCTCGCATTGTGTCGGATCGCACTTCCGCACTGACGTCCAAAGACTGAGAGAGCAAACTAATAGGCTAAAAGCTCGCGTGGGCGTACGCCTACTTTTCATTGTCTGCGCTGTACGTTTCGGCTCTTTTCGGCGACCTGGAACGTGCATCCAGCCACGCATACGCAGTTAGGTGTAAACGTATATTTGCTTATGTACCGATGATCGTTGCGTCGTCGTGTCGGTATTTAGCCGGTGCTGCTCCAGCGCACAGGAAGGAGCGATACAATCGGAGGAACATTGTGGCCAAGGAGAAGGAGCGTAAAAGGAGCCTCGATAGGCGTGGATCTACGGCATATACGAACCAAAGAGACCGATGGATCTCTCTCTCTCTCTCTCTCACTCTCTTACATGCATTCACCTTCATCTGCAATGCTGTATGTGCCCTCGTTATGGGAGAAACGCGATTGAACACGACGATCATTTGCCGGAAATCAGCGTGAAATAGCCGCGAACTAACCGCAAAACATACGTTGATTTTTGAGCAGCACGCGCCTGTTCTACGGGATTCTCTACCGAGTGCTCGTAAAGCCATTGAAAGGAAAGTAGTTTTAAAGTAGGAGGATCGATTTCAGGGGCATTGTCGACATTTATTCTGAAAAGAGCACGGAGTAGCATATTTATCCTATCTTCGTCATTTCTATGACTTAACTAAAAAATTGTAGGTAATTATTTCAGTTTCAAGAGGAACTGAATTTATGCATGAACAATATTTGCTCAGAATGTGTCAGTTCTTATGTCGAGTACGTAAATAAATGGGATTGTAAAGTTCTGCACTTCATGTAAATTGGATAAATGTTTTCAATTTTCTCAATGATTTAAATAATTCAAATAAGGTGTACATCAATTCATGTTTCATTTATTGTTTCTTTCTGTTCGAGCTTGAGTTTTGTATTGTTGAAAGAAAATTTGTTAAATGTATGTGTAATTTAATATTAATTTCAATATAGACAAATCAATAATTATTAATAAAAATAAAAATAATAAAATTAATAATTGATAAAACGATCAAAATATTATGTCATAAAACGAAGTAAGAAAATTCTTTTTTTCGATAAATATTTATCATCAAATTTATGCGCACTTTAGCAAATAATTCTCTGATTAGAGTTCGTCAGAAGAAATTGGTAATATTTCGAATATTTCGACTCGCTTAGAGCATTAATTTTACAATAATCATATTTACAATATTCCTTAAAATTATAAATAATATAATAAACAGAGCTAAATCCACGTATTTAAATATTTTATTTCCTTACATTTGTATTCAATCAATATTCATGAAATTATTAATAAGTTGTTGATATTTATTTAATAATGCAACATAATTAATATAGGATCGATCGCGTAAAATTATACCATTCACTTTAACGAAGAAAATGAGCACTTTAAAGTATTTTCCATAAGGTTATTTGTTTAAAAGCCCAAGAAAATCTAATATTACATCTTACCCTTTACAAATTGTACATTTTAAATAACTAATTTTTAATTTTGGGGAAAATAATAAAGTATTTTGAGGAGATAGCGAAGAGACATGCATAAAACGTTATTAATTTGCTCTATAGTCAATTCTATTGTGTAAGGAGTAGTTAAAGCTTGAATTCCAAGATAATATCGGGTGTTTTTTTTAAATTAAATGGATACTAAAATAAACGTTGTTTGAAATGGTCGACGAAGCGCAGCAGCTGCCCCATACTAACATAATCTTTCATTAAAAGTTAGTTTCAAGAACGATTCCTAAGCGAATCGATAGACAGCGACTACAAATGTTAATCTCTTGCCTACGTGGATCTACAGTGGGCGGATTTGTTAAAAAATACATGTTTTAAGAAGTTCTGATTTCAGTGTTTGCGTTGAGCATTAAAACAAAAGAAAGAGTAGAATATTGAACGGAAGGTAATACGTAGACGAGAAGGACAAGCGATGCTTTCATCCGTACTATAATTTTCTGTCATTTCGTAGCGAAAAATATTACCAGCAACGACTATTTTAGACCTTCAAAAATTTCACGGTTATTTGCAAATTTCTATTATTACACGTGTGACTCTTTCCATCTTACCCACACATACACGAACGTATAAGCTCTCTCTTTCTCTCTCCTCTTGGTCCTATTTTTCTCATACTCTATTCCTTCTTCCTTTTGTTGTCTCTTTTTTCTCGTTCTCTGTCTCTATCTCTGTTTCTTTTCTTACACATTTTTCACTTTCTCTCTTTCGCTCTCTCAACTGTTGCTCTTACAAAATTTTCGACGCATCTGTCGAATGAGCCGTGTCCATATACATAGATATATAAGCATCTCGTACAAACGTTGCAATCATACGTGTTTTGAAAATGCCGACGTGCCCACTTTGGCGATCGGATCAGATAGCATTGTATCGGTGAGATGATTGTAGTCATTACCGTTGATTCTCTTTCCCTTTTCTCTTTCTCGCTCTCTTTTCCACTCTCTTTGCCGACCACGAATTAGAATTTTGAACGGCAATAGAGCTCGGGGGCTTTTATTTCGCTATATGCGTTTTGCCAGGGCTGCACAGTATCTCCTAAGGGTACTAGCAAGCGCTAAGATTCGTTCCGTAATCGAGACAATCGCGAGAAATTACATGTTCGAGGTATGTTTAATTTATTAGAGGAAATACGTCCATTGGTTTCGGCGATCGGCCTGGCGATCGTCAATTCTATTGTGTAAATCTTCTTGGAAAAAAGTTGCATTTTATTAGCTGAAGAGATTGGATAGATTCAAGTAGAATCATTGACATCTTAACGATTTCCACGATCATTTGAAAAATATTAATTATGGACCTTTAATATTTCTTGTTGTTTTATAGAATTTATCTGCAAACAAAAATCTTATACTCTATGCTTGCCTTATGCATAAATATTTGCTTCTACATCTTACACTTTACAAATTGTAAATTTTAAATAACTAATTTTAAATTTCGGGGAAAATAATAAAGTATTTGGGGAGACGGCGAAGAGATATGGATAAAACGTTATTTAATAATCGGTTATCTAACGATCGGTTATTTATTCATAAATTTACTACTCGAATGAATAAGAATTGCACTTTAGCCTTCAAGACGCGAATAATCCTTTCGTAATATGTAGTTTTACTTTTTCTCGTTTTTCTCGCAATACATTTAAGAAGTGAGTAATAATGTTGCACTTGCATCTCTAGCATGTTAGTTGAAACTGAAAGTATTTGGAACAACTCTCGCTTCGTCGCTATAGCAGTGTATTATTGAGTAAATGCAAATAGACGATTAGACATGAACACGGTAAATCCCCCTTAATGGCTAAGAATCAATGTCGACAACACTGTTAACAAGATAATAGGACAAAGGAAGCGTCAGCGTGCACGGAGATTTACTCAGGACTAACGAGACTTTAACGGCATTGATCTATTCTTGAAAAATCATTCAAGTTTCACCAGGTATAGGGCAGAAAAAATCTGTGTCAGCAGCGTTACCACCCAACAATATCGGAGAACGACCTCAGATTTACTTTTACGGTCCGGCGTGACGGACGTGCCGGTCAAAGCTTCTGTACCCGCAATATTGCGTTGCGTGACAGGAGCGCGTATTAGTAGTACTACGTCGAGCTCGTTAGCACTTCGCCTCGACCCCTATTAAAAGGTCCAGTGGGTGGGACGCGCAACGAATTCCCGACAAAAAGTGCGTCGAGTGACAGGAAGGAGGTTCACGCTGGAAGCAAAAATAAAGGTGGAGAGATACACGAGGAGAGCTGTAACGTGTGTCACGAGCAAGGTGAGATGTATCCAATGCTTGAGATACAGAGACACGCTTCCGGTTGAACAGATTGCGCTCCTCGTCATCCCGCCACGCCGTTCATGAAAGAAAGAGGCAGTCAATGGCCCGAGAAATTCGGATCTTGCATCGTCTTTCTGTTTTATTCACTGCATCTAAGATAGGGCGTAGATGTACATAACCCAGTTTTATCGCAAGGACGATTGCTATTGATTTCGCTGGTTTTACTTCTCTTACTATTTATTCGTTTGGTAATCGGTACTTATAAGATTTCGAGGTGGACAGTTTTGTAATGGAAAGCGAAAATTTTGAAATCTGAAACTTCGAGCCTGTTTCAATGAAATAATATACTTAAGACCCATTTTTGATCATTTTTACGACGATTGCATTATTAAATACAAAACTACGATAATCTCACATTTCTTTCAATGTACATTAGTTTATATATTAAACTACTATTTTCATAATTTTCCGTTAATTAATAAATAGTTCTGTCTCACTTTCTCAGGTTTTACAGCATAAAGGCAAAATCCCAATATTATATTTCGATTCATAATTTAACAAGATTCTCTCTTCGAAGAGCTTTTCACAGATTTTTTACAGAAGTTCATGGAATATTTATTGAGACAGGTTCTTCGAGTTCTTCAAATAAAGATTTAGTAAATTAAATGTATTTTAAATTCTTTTGATTAGAATTCAGCATTTTTTATGTCCTGTATTTTGGACATTTTATTATTGGAAGAATAGTTCATTGAAATTCTAAATGTTAATTAAAGCACACCTAGAAATTATTATTTAAACTTATAATAGATGTTGTGAAAGCCTTTCTTTTATTAAGAGTATAAGAAATGATATATTAATTTGATGTAATAGTCTATGCTTATTAAAGCCCAAGAATATGCCGTAATTATCTTACTGAGCGAATGATTTCGTTTGTTGTGTAATCTTAGTAATAGTCAAATTACATAAATTTAGAAAGTATTTATTCTAAATTGTTAATATGAAACTATTTGCGCTCTTGTTTGCGTGTGCTTGATAAAGTATTCATAACTCAATTCTTACATACGAAGTATGCAACTAATTTAGTCAAAGTAATTATAGCTTTATTAATGAATATGAGAAGAATTGTCATTGATTACATGTCTACAATGTAATGAGAAACGTTAAAGATATACATTATTATATGTTTTTAGATGCTGTACGTGATGTATGCATTTATAGTAAAATACGTCAATAATATCTCCTTGGGCAAATTATCAAAGAGAGTAAGTAGCTCCTTAAATTAACAATCTTTTCAGCTGATCAGTTAAATGTAACAATAAGTGCCCGAATATTTTGATCACGCTTTGCTTCCTTTTCAAATAAAATTCAACAAGAATGAATTAACATTTATTTAAACTGCAATTAAAACACGCACCATTAAATTGTTTTCATTCGTGGAAATAATAACAGCTTCGTTTGAGATATTATTAAGATAATGAAAGCTTAAGTAGACGTCACTTCCGATGTTTTTAAGAACGTTCAGTTTTCGTCAAATGGTTATCGATACCTTTTCCTACTATTTGCCGCTACAGGTTAAGAAACATCGGAACGGATTCGATATCGGGCATCTGTGAAACGTCATTTGCGTACTTACGAAATATCGGGGATATTCGCACGTCGTCACATGCTTTCTTATCTAAAAAGTCCGAGCAAAATAGAATTTATAACTATAGCAGGCCGCCTATTGTAAGCGTAATTTCGACTGCGTTAACGTACGCGTGACGCGTGCAGGTCACGAGTGCACGCAGCTGTGCGGATTCACGCCCTCTGACACACCCCCGAAACTCACGGGGGCCGGCACGCGCGCTTTCGAAGTAACGTCCACGAGAAAGAGAGCGAGAGAGAGAGAGAGAGAGAGAGAGAAAGAGATTTTGTCACAGTCGTATGTTTCTTGCTGCATTGTGACGCGCCTTCGACAGTTATTTCCCTTCGGCGAATTTTCTTCCGCAAAAGCATAGTTTTTTCTTTTTTTTAATACCAATTCAGTCTACTATTCATTTTATTCTTTGAATAGTATTACGACAAATGGTGGTTTGTGGAAGGAAGCTAGATACTGTTCTTCTAGAGGATAATCTATGTTTTGTATCTGTGGGAATATTTAAGAATTTATAGTCAATATATATTTCAAAACGATATGTCAAGGAAAGCTATTTTGAAATATGTGATTTACGCAAACGTTCACTTTTTAATTTATTAATCCATTTTTTATGTAAGTTTGATTACAGCACTTTAATGCACTGTTTGGGCTTAATTAAAAAGTTATTGTTATTACTGGTTTCTATACATGCTTCGGTTATTTGTTTTTTCCCACCTTATACAAAATATGTTAATTAATAATATAATAAATATTATTAAAAAATCATTTGAATAAATTATGTTTTAACATTATATAAGTCAGCATCAATTTTATTATATTAAATCACTGATAAATTTATCATTGCTTTTACAATTTTTAAGTATATTTTATGAAATATACGAACATATTTACAAAATATATTTCATTCTTTAATGAATCTACTATTATATATAAATGATTGTTCTTAAATAACTTAACTTAGAACTTTAATATTCCTTCTTTCAACTGAGGTAAAAATAAGTACACCCTTAAGTTAAATACTGTTCGCGCCAACTTAGTTTCATCTAATTTTCAAACCTTAAACTACAAGCAGTAAACCATACTTATCTGAAATTCTCAGCCGTTAAAACTGTATCTCAAATGCTTCGAAAATATCGAAGACCACTCGCAAATTCGCCATCTTGCAGGCTTCTATTCCAGTACAAAGAAAGGAAGAGACAGAGAGAGAGAGAGAGAGAGAGAGAGAGAGAGACAGAGAACGAGAATGAGAGTGAATAAAACGAGTTTCTGCTTTGAATCAAGGGGAGGGGGGTGGCCATAAGAGAAAAGGCGGCAGCCCATTCCAAAGACGTGCTTTGCTCCAATACGTATCGACGAACAGCAAATTACAATGGTAGGAAGTTCGCGCTACCCTCTTGAGCAAAGATAAGAGCTAAAGAGAATACAAAAAACGAAAAAGGGGAAAGTAAAGGAGAAGGGTGAATTCATTTTGCAAGACAAAGGGTGACTTGGAAATGATTATTGTCGGTTGCGAGTCATCGAACGATTTTATGTACTTATAATATGGAAATTTAATTTCCCAGCAGAGATTTTTAGTATGGAGCTACGTAAGGAAATAAAAGCCAACCAAAGATAGAATTTGCACTTGAAAATAAATTTAACAGCCAATAATTCTAGGCATAACTATTCGATTAAAAATATTATTTTTTAACGAATATAAAGTTGAAAACATTGAGATTTATTTAAAATATTAAAAATATTCATCTAACTATTTGTAATTAAGATTGTACGAGTAAATGTTGTACTACTTTTTATTTTTACTTCTTTTGAACACCTTTTATAAGATACAAGCTTAAACGGTGAGCATTGATTCCATAGATAATAAATTAAAAGATTAAAAACATCTATAATGAATTATAATATTAGATTTATCGGAGTGTTTTCTATTAATTGGGGTTACTTAACAAAATTAAACAAAAATTTAAAAAATTCGTGGTGCACTCAATAATACGTCAAACGCTTTCTTCTTTTCTTCGATAGATTTACGAGGAGCACAACATCTTACCAACATTTCAATCCTTAAAATTCTTATTCTCATGTAGGCACATGGTTTTTACCTTTATCCGTCAACTATGCCTTACCATTATCACTAAAACACTGTTATCGAATGCTTTATAAAACAAAATACTTATTAAAAAACATGCGGAAGAAATTGTACGTCGAAAATATTCCGTATTCTAATATAGTAAGCAGCTCACATGCTTGGCTAATTGCTTCTTTAGTCATAAAAAGATGATTTGCAAGAAGGCAAGATTCTCTTTTAAAAATGGGTGCCTTTAAAGCCGATCGCTGCAGCGCGCGGGTAAAAATTACAAAGAAAATTATTCAAAGTCTCGGGAATGCTCCACCCCCTCCCCCTGAAAAGACGCACGAGTGTTAAAGGAGCAGCGTGTGTGCCTCTTTCTCTCAAAAGAAAGCGGAGAAAGGAGAGGGAAACGGAGCAAAAGCCGCGTGCGCGATATCGCCGGGGGGCGTTCGCTGCAATCTCGTATGGAGATCCGGGCTAAACGATAGGCGCTCCGCACGAACGCGCGAAACTGTCCAGCACCGCCCAGGCCTTCCATAAGAATCTTCTTCTTCTTCTTCTTCTTCTTCTTATCCTGCCTCCTCCTTTGCTTCCTCACCCCCCCCACCCCACCCCTCCCCCTCTCCCACCCTTACCCTTCATACACAACTTGGAGTAAGAAACTCCAACGTCGTCATGCTCGACCTAGCGGTCGTCGACGTTGTCGTCGTTGTCGTCGTCGTCGTCGTCGTCGGCCGACGGGAGCTGTTATTACGTATACGAATGCTGCTGTCCATATCGCGACTAGACGAGCATAATATCACCCTCCGTATACACGAAATTCGTACCTCCTCTTCGTAGTCCCGACGCTGCACGTCCTCTTTTACGTCCCGTGCCAATTTCGGGGAGGGCCGAAGATGCAAAGCGAGCCGGGGGCGATGCGCATTCCTTTTCAAAAAGACGGAGTCTCTTCATTTTCCCCGCGTCTCGGCACAAGGGCTAATGCATCTCTCGTTCTTAGATAGTTACGAGCGGTGCTCTGGGAAAGACGCATAATTAAATTTATAGAGGTGAATTAAGTTGCTCACGCGATAAGTCTATTTACCGAGCATTAATTTTGGCTGCGTCGACTTATTCGTATAATCGATATAATCGCCTTTTACTTGGGAGCACGACAAGAGGATGTGTACTTGACTCAATATATCATCAGGGCCAGATAACGTCGCGTACGTAAAAAGAGATCTGTTGTGCGATGCGTTTAAGGAAAGAGTACGTAGGTTGAACCGCATTTTTCGAGTGGAGAAATCATTTTTGCGAAAAGTCTCAATTATGCATTAAGAAATACAAAAGCGTCTCTCGGTTATTTTACCAGAATTGCAATAATGTCTGTTCATAAAATATGCTAAGACACGTTTTCCAGCAATTTTAAAGATTACATTTGATAAGAGCCACGTAAGAGCAATTTTATTATCAAACGTTTATTCGCTTGGAAAAATAAATTTCACAGAAAATAACTTAAATGTAAACTAGTATTACATTTAAGGGAGAAGAGAAACACGAACAAAATGGACTTGAAATATCGTGAATACGTATTCATTTGAGCTTGAAATTAAGTACCCTGATGTGCAACCTGATGTGCAACAAAAATACCAGATGAACAAAACCTGAAACCCAATATAAAATTCTTAATGTAATAATCATTAATTTTCTCTTATGATTTCAAAGTCTTCAATGAATACTATTAAATATTATTATTTAAGTTGTATTAAAAACTATGGAGGAACGCTATGAGACCAAAATTTTATCTAACTAGTTTATCGTAAATATAAATTACAAATATATTTTTTTCAGACAGCTTTAGCCAAGCAAACGAGTTATCAAAGAAATACGTTTTATCAATTCGAGTAAGTGTTATTAAGAGAGAGAGGTGTGGAAAATCTAATAAATACGAGCATAAGTTTTAAGTAAATCCATAAATTATCTTTATTAATAAGGAAAGCAAATTGCACGAAAATTTGGTACAACAAATTGCTGTTTAATGCTGTAATAGTATATTCTACAATTAATTTGTTAAAGAGATTGAATTAATTCTTTATAGTTTTTTTCTTTTTATTTACAGTCCTTCTGGTCTTTTGTATCTGACGAATATCCAGTGTCAACAGTCAGTATACGTGCAATGTTAAAAGAGTCTGTCATCTAAATATTGATCGGTGGTAATTGATGATTTATGAGGGAATCGGGATATAAGGCATAAACTTCCAGTGAGGAATGTCGAGAGTACTAGGTATATGATATGACGGTCACCAGGACACGTGAGGCAGCAAAGAAAGACAAGTCGGGATACATGATTTCACCGTATATGCAATTTAAAAGGAGTTGGGCTTGAAGAGAGAGAGAGAGAGAGAGAGAGAGAGAGAGAGAGAGAGAGAGAGGGAGAGAGTTATCGTCGGCATCGCTCGCAAGTCGGAATAAAACTATAAACCGGAGGAAACAATTACTCTCGACTGGCTGACTACTCGTCGGAAGATGCAGCTTAACGATAAGTACTCGGACTCGTTGCACGCCAGCAGCAGCTTTTCTCTGCGCTCCTTCGTGTGCGCACGACGCGTCGAGTTTCTTCCGCGTGCTCTTTCGTTATGATTCTGCTCGCAGATGCGCTCCTTTCATTTCTCTCTCTCATGTACGCGAATGATGCTCGCGCGAAAGATCGCGGCAAATCACCCGAGCGGACTTCGTACGAAACGTTTGCCCTTACCCTGATATTGGTAATCGTTTCTAGTCGTGCTGCTTTTGGTCGACCTCTACAAGTTGCTCAAAGATCTTCTCACACCAAAACTGATAAGCTAAGCTTCCTCGTATAATATGTGATTATTTTGTAGTGTTATTGTTATCTTAAATTAATGAGCTAATGTGGTCATGAATCTGTTAATGAGTTTTTCTATATCTACGTTGTTCGCTTCTTTGCGTACAATACAATCGTTGCGGATCTTTGAAAAGTAAATCTTCCCTGACGTTACATCTATGAGTACAAATTCATTATCTCGATGACGTAAACTTTCAATTTTATTTATTTTTGAGATGTTTTTTTACCGGAACTTTGCTCATCGACTCATTTATCAGCGCACTGAATTTTATACAATTTATACTTGAAATTGTTAAACGCAATACAATCAATGGCATTGATTCTGTTGGTATGTAATACACCAACGAAATGTAAATAAAAATAAAGTCACTTAATTCCATTTCATCAGTGTAATACATAATTTAATTGAGTTACTTTGACTATTTGTAAATTAATTGTCATTGGTAAAAAAATATCTATTAGTTTATATTATATATTATACGTATCTTTAAATAAAATTTCATAGATATTCATTTTTAGGATACGTGATGATAAAGTGAAAAAACAGAGATTTATTTTTAAAGCATATTTTAAAGAATACGAAATCTAAAGGCAGTCCTTTGTGTTCCAAAGTGATATTGGAACATAAAATTTTAATTAAATAGAAATAAAAATCGATTGATTTATTCCATAAGGAGTTATGCGTTTTATCGTACAGAAATAAATTATGCACCAATGTCCAAATACTTTGAATTAATTTTTTATTTATAAGGTTGTCTATTACTGTTCAACTGATTAATCTGAGCGTTGATGCATGTATCTTCCTTTATTACTTCGTACGAATTGTCTAATCATACCTGTTGAGAAAATTCGTAAAACTCAATATTTATTGTGCATTACACAATATTCCTACTTTCTGAATATTAAATTGTCTTTGGTTTTGTCAGCTGTTAACGCGCAATAAATAATTCTGACAGCAATACTCGCCATAAAATGTGCGTTTGTTCTCGCGTTCATCATTATCCGGTATTCTTTAAAACGCGTAATTTCAACAGTACCTTCTGCATGTTCGACCTCGTTGCGCTGCTTCGAGATTGAGAAATATCATTCCGAGCAATTCCAAGCGTTCGGCAAACGAGCAGAGCTCTCCTTCAAAATGCGCGCATTACAACGGAAATGCTCACCTCGGCAAATGCACATTCTTCGGACAAACGCCGGAAAAACAAAGAACGGGGAACGAGGGGCGAAAGCTCGCGCGCAGTCGGAAGCTGCAAAAAACGTAAGTGCTCGCTCCCCTCCAGCGGTTGCTCGTTAAAAGTGATTTGAAACGTCGATCGGCGAGAGATAACATTGACGTGTGGTCTCTGTACAGCTTGCTCTCTCTCTCTCTCTCTTGGGCGCGCTCTAGCGTTCTAATGTAATTGGCGAGCGGCGCATTCTCATGCGCGAGCTCCTTCATAAACTTAACGATCAGCTCCGCGAAAGCTGAATATTGGGGAGTAAAGCGCCCACCCCTAGCACGAGGTTAAGAAGCGCGGGCGCGCTCACGTTTTTTTGGCTATCGACGCGAGGGCTGCGAGCGCCAGCTTTTGCTCTTCTTTTTTTCTTGTCATCCTCGTTCCCTCTTCGCTGAAATCTGCATAAAAGGGTATACGGCTTATATTTATACACGCAGAAGGTAAGCCGGGGGAGAGGATGGTCCTTTGTTTTGCGTTTTCACTGGAGGCGAGACTGCGCCCGGCTTTTTCGTATACCTTGGGAGAATCGTGAATTTGCATGGACGTTCTTTTTGCTTTTCACTAACCTCTCTTCCACGCCATTTTGAGCATCATTCTGTAAAATTCGTATAGGGCAAATTCATGGATGCATTATATAGGAACTTAAGGAAACGAAGGAAACTCACTTTATTGACTTGAAAACATATTTTTGACGTACTTTTTTATTAATTAATCAAAGAACGTTGACCGATGAATTCGGAAAAAGTCAAACGTGGCAGAACACTTTTTAAATTACATTCTTGTACATGTTCATCTCAAATGATACTAATTTATCTTTTGTAGATCACGTTAGTACTTTTAAATCTAATAAAGTGCTCATCGCCAAAAAATAAACTCGCTTGAAAAAGATAAAAGTAACCGTACGTATATTATCGTATGCAATTCACTTGTATTCGCATTAAGAATAATGGACTTACACGAAACAGTTAAGAGATTTTGCAATTTCTGCTTTGCGTATAATTTTTCTGTACATGCGTAGTTGATACTGCATCATAAAAATATGCGTATCAGTACGTATTACATGTATTATGGCAACGGATTGAAATTTCCAATTAAGTTTAATGCTTAGCTCCGGTCGAATTAAAATATAACACGACATTATCAATGGATGGCATGAAAATACAGTGCACAGTTTAGGGATACCATCCGAAAGTCAATAGAATTGGCATTGAGAAGCAATAATTACGGAAACGATATTAAATCTGGGCAACGGAATCACATCACTGGTATGTTATAAGAGTCGAACCCCGTAATTAAAGTCGGTAGCAGAAAAAGCGTCGGGCTACATTTTAATTTAATTACATTCGGTTTTAGCTCTTACGACCATAAACGTTCTCGCGTTATTTTCCGATGGACACCGAGGCGCCGACGCGTCGCAACGCACCAAGAATTTGGGATTTCAAATTCCCCGCTTCTGGCAATCGCTTCGCTCGCCGTTAGCATTACGTAGCTCCCGTATAACCGTAGCGACAAGACCGAAGGTTATACCAGCGAATAACGCGCTCCGCACTCCTCGACGCTCGCCGTCAAGCATTAAAGGGGTGGGTACATGTTCGTTTCGAAAACATTATTTAGGACACTCGGGAGTTGCTCGTTTTCTCTTTCTTCTCTCTCTCTCTCTCTCTCTCTCTCTCTCTCTCTCTCTCTCTCGACTGCTCTCTTTCTTTCGAAGTAGTGAAAGTTAGGGCGGTCATTTTGTGGGATTTTACTGCTCGTTAATTAAAATGCTCGTAGCTGAAGCGCTCAATTCACGCGTTAACATGCGGATCGCTCGACGAGTCGCAGGGACATTTACGATCCACACTTGAGAATTAAAAGCCTTTCTGAGAAATGTGTTTACTTATAGATTTTATATTTATTATTATTATTGTACTGCTAAGTAGTTGACCATCAACGTAGGATCTTATAAAAACTTCGTTTCTTAAATATTAGAAAATTCTGTGAACACTTTTTAGTTTTAGGTACTATTATTATTATTATTATTATTGTACCATTACTGGGAATATTTCTTTCTTATCTACAAAATTTACATAATATTTTCAATAAATAAAGTAACCTGTTTATAAGAAAAATATGCAACAGGCACATTGATATCTCTATGTTATTCGCAATATTATTTGGAAATTAATGAATACTAAATATTATGATCGAGTACTGCCTTTTTGATAATATTAACAAAGTACTTGGGATTTCTAGAAAAATTTTGAAAGAATATAAATTATTTAATTGTATACGGAATTCAAAAAGAATAGTGCGTACACACATAACTAGATACAAAGTAAATACGGAGGCAAAGAAAGAACCACGAGCTTTTACAAATTTTTAATATGAAGCGTAACGATTTTTAATATCTTTTCCAATATTTTATAAAACTTTGTATAATAAGTTCCAATTGATTTAAAAGAAGTTACGTTATTCATAGCGAGTTTAAATTAATACTCGGTACAAAGCAGTAATCCATGGGGTAGATTTATATTCGTTTTACTAGCTATTTGTACAAATATTTACATATTTCTTCAAATAGTAAGAACCCCTTCAGTACTTATTCATTAATTTTACATCGTTTGTATCTTACTACACATTTAAAATTTATCGTCTGTTCTTTTGCATGTTTTCTTCCAGTTTCTTTTATCGCTCTCTGATTCTATATATTTTTTTGTTTTCTTCTTCACTGTAATAATAGGCATCCCAGAAATTGTATCAAGTATACGGGCGTCTCTATTTTCTTCGATTTTTACTGCTGAATAATGGATAGTAGTAAGCGTTCTTCCTTCTTTTTACCCTAGTAAAGTCATACATATACTTTAATCTCTGCAGAACGTCAGATAAAATTTCTCTTTGATGTTTTCCTTAAATTATTAGCTTTTGTGAGTCTAATCGCTTTCTTTAAAATTGACAAAGATCTTTTGCCTCTGAATAATCCGAATGAGCAATATATATACAATTTTACTTGGACTATTAATTCAATACAAAGGGTTTCCGTTATTTACTTTAAATATATCTGCATTTTTAATATAATAATTTATTAAGCAAATTATAATTTAATATATTCAGGTAATTTTACTTAATTAAAATCGAGGAAATATAATAGTTTTTTGTCGTACGTTTTTGGGGATTTATTGAGGTATTGAAATATTTTGTAATTTTAAAAAAGATATGCATTTTAATAATTATAGATACAATAGATCAATTTTAATTTTTTTACAAAATTATTTTATTAGTTATCCAATAGAACTACATAAATAATGAGTAAAATTTCTAGTAATATTTATATTTTTGAGTTGGAAGGTTCTGCATTAATAACCATTTTTATTACAGAGAGAGTAGCCTATATAGTAAGTAGCTTATGTAGAAGATAAGTAAAGAATTATTGTTCGAAATATTAATTAAAATTTTATGGTTGAAGATGTAATTTATAATTATAAGATTTGCAGTATATTTTCCGGATCCGTCTGAAACCAAAACATTTACAAGTATATAATTGTAGTGTAAGAAAATTGTACACATGAACGTAACTCAAATAGAAAAAATGGATCTAGCAAAGAAGTTCTCAAACATTAACAGTAGAAATAAGAAAATTAAAGCGTATGAGTCGCATTATAAGCGACAATTTATTTTTTAAGTTATGAAATATTTGTCACAGATTTTTTAAGTAAAGCACTGTATTTCAACATGAAACGCTTTTAAACGGTTGTTTATCGAAAATCACAAAACTCTTATATTAAAAAAAACGCTGACCCCGTGTTTCTATCATCTTCATAAATTGTGTAATTTACGTAATTTGATTTGTGCTTGCAGATGAACAAAAGCTACTGGTTTATGAACTTTTCGCGGCCCTAATCAAGGGGAATCTTTCCAACGTTCGGTTCGCATGAGGCTTTGATTGAAGCATTCTAAGATTGGCAGACAAGCAGCTTCCTACAGAAAGAAAAATTTGTGATTCGATGGTGGTCAAGAAAACCAACTATTTGAAGATTGCGGGACATTAGTGTAATGAAGGAGTTCGCCGAGAATGTAACATGCTAGCACGAGATGCACCCATCGATGCGTATTTCTTCCATGGAAGTTCTATTATTTTTCCTTTTTGCTTCAAACTCGCATGTATACTTTGATTTGCAAAATATAATCTCATATGCGGACATAAGCATCGCAAACCATCTCGCGCATTCCTTGAATTTTTAATTACAGTTGCGTAGGTGGGAGGATGAAGAAAGAGCAAAATGAGAATAGCGATCGTTATGCGATGAAATGACGATGAATCGAAGCCGTATAAACTAAACATGCACGGTTACGATAATAAATAACATTTATATAGTATTTCTGATTGTGCAAAAAGAAGCTTTGATAGACATCTCAAGGTTAGCACATTTGAAAAATAATTTTATTATGACAGCAATAACTCTAACCCTGACCTCATTCTCTTTTCTTAGAGTATAAATTAAACCATCTATTTTTATTTTTAAGTGTAAAAAAAATTTGTTCGTTAGATAAGAATATTATTTTATCGTTATCCTAAAAAATTATAAAGTATTGGTAATAATTATTGGCATTAGACATTTTTATTAGAAAATGTCTCTTTTACTTATTAAATGCATGTAGTACGTTTATTCGATGGTTGGTAACTCAATAAAAATGCAAAATTATATAAAATCATATTAAAGTTTATTATTGTATAAAAATTTCGATGTTTAATATTTTTTAAAAATAATCTCACGATTTCGATAAATAATGCCGAAAGATAAAAGAAAGGTAAAAGATTTGACTTTTTGTATCGATATCGACAATATGATAAATATCAAAATTTAATATAGCGAAATATTGAAAGAAGTAAAGCGTTCATGTAATACCTTAAAATTTAATCTAAATGTATATTTTTTGAATCGATTTTCGTATTTAGAGCTGCGGTTGTTCCACTGTTTTTTTTTAATATTTAAATTTTGTGATAAAACTTCCTCTAAAATTTATTATTTATAAAAGATTTTGTATTATTTCACATAAAGATCGACCAGAATGTTGCCATTAATTTTTTTAAAATACCATCGAAACTGTAAATACGTAACGTATTTATTACTCTTAACGTTAAATAATGATATTGTAAAATATTGAAAAATGATTTGACTGTGTATGCTTTTAAAAGAGAACAAAGTCTTTTTATAAATGTCGTTACTGAACGTATATTATTAGATGCTATTATTAGTATATTACAAATGCTACGTTAAGACTTCGATGATAGTATAGTTGCAGCTATTTAGGCGCGCCCATCAATATAATTAGATAATGAACCAGTTTTTTAATGATTCGAAAATTAATAGCATTTTTACCACTAACAATAAAAAAAAGTCTGTTTAATACATTACTGTACAATAAATATTTGTACAAGCTATGAAACGTCCGATGTATAAAAAGTAATATCAATTACAATACGAATTACTTTCCTTTCTTAAAATTTTCATATGAAAAAATTCGAATTCAACAGAGAAAGCCACTTAAAAAATATTTTTTAAACAACTTCTTTGAATTATTTAGCTTGTTATTATTTGCCGAGTGCAATAAAGGTAATATCAATTCTCTCGCTATAGTGCATTGCTGAAAAATAAGTGATGTTAATTTTAATCACGACTGACATTATTATCAAAGATTCCAAACACCAAACCACTACTCGCCTACTCACTTCATAAGATTACTATAATCTTTACGGGCTGAGCTTGCAAAGCGCCCCTCATCTTTCGAATACTGCGCTTAATCATCCATCCTTTTTTATACATTGCAAAACATCGTATGCGTACAATCGCGAATGTAATATAAGTAGAAAAAAAAAGAGAAAAGACAAAAACGAGAAACGCGAGCTTTAAAAGAGCACAAGCAATCGCAAGTGCACATAGAGTGCGCTCGAGTACGCACTATAAAGCCGACTGTATTGCGTATGCATTTGTTGGTATTAACCATTTGTGTGTGTATTTTCATGTATACGTATATCTAGAATTGAGCGTTTCAAAGCCGTCGTTGATAGTCGTGCGGCAGTAGTGAATGGTTCGAGCGACGACGACGTTGACGATTTGCGCGTGGGTTCGATGCTCGGCTGGTATTACGTATACCGGTTCCGGATCCTCTCTCTCTCTCTCTCTCTCTCTTTCTCACGCACGCACACACACACGCGCGCGCGCTCATTCTCTTTCATCCTGCCTTCCCGCCCCTCTTTCGCTCAACGCGTCTCGCATGACATTACGTATTCAAGTGGCCAGCTCGACGCCATTTTGCCTCGACCATTTTTGCCGATCAAATCTTAATTGTTGGCTGGCGGCTGTCTACGGAGGCGTGGCCTCTCCTGTGCGCTCGCTCCTTCATCGCGCCTTACTTTTCTTCTACTTCTATTTTGCATGAGATGGTGCGCGCGAGTGCAAGAATAGGTGGGTTTTTAATGTGTCGGCTAACGCAAATTTACATCGCGTGCACTCACGCTATCGTCGCTTCTCTAGGCTCATAGCATTTTGCTAATTTTATTCTTTATTTTTGAGCCCTTATCGTTGGAATTTATGGAGCTTGAAGCTTGGGTCCTGCTCCTGATTTATCAGGTTAGCGAGGAAAAAGGCGGTATTCTTGCGGATAAAACCAGGCATTATATCGAGAAGCTCTAGTGTTGGAGATGGTTTTAGGAAAGTAATACAGCTGGGTTTTATGAATACATGGAAATTTCCGATTGTTCCAATAATTGGAGCTTTAAAAAGAATTCGTTTGTAGGCTAAGCAAGATTAGTATTTTAGTGCAATTTTAGCTAAAAAACAGAATCAATTGTTTCAGATTCTAAAACATTTGGAATATTTTATAATTTATGATTAAAAGATCTTTATTTTTTACTTCTTTTATTAATATTAAAATGTGCGACGTTGACTAAAATGGGAAATAAAGATATATGGGTTCTGCAAATTTAGAATTAAGTCTTATGTTAAACTTTTTAAAAACCATTTAAACTTTTATTTACTTGTTATACTACTTTTATAACTAATTTCCGCCATATATTTTTATATTGAATTAGAATTTATATTTATATAGTACGTGTAACATTAATCGTTTTTTTTAAATAAATTTTATGAATTTATTAATATATGTACTAATACTATTTAGAATGATTGAATGCTGTTAAATTAAAAAATGCGTTTTATTTAAAATATATTAAAGTAAGAATAAAGTATTCATTTTCAAAAACAATAATTTACTTAAATTAAATAAAAAGATATCAACCTCATAATTATTAATAAAAAAAACTTAATAATTTCGTGGATGTTTAACTTATAGAACGACGTAAATTAAATGAGTTTTATTCATATTATTTTAGAAATCTATAATCATGAATAAAATCGATGCGCTGAATATTTGAAAAATATAATTTTTATATAAAGTTAGGTTTAGGGAAGTTGCTTTTTTAAATTTATTATTTTTTAATTTGTACATAAATATTTTAATAATTACTTTTTAATACTAAACTTATTCGCTATACTTCTAAGTAAAATTTCTAATTATTTATCACTTACCTTGGAAGGTAAGATTGAAAATAGTAATTTTATAATTGTTCTATTGTTGCTATCGGAAGTTGTTACTCAACAACTTGATATAAACATATCAAATATTTATAACAATTAAAATTGAAAGAAAGTACTGTACATTTTATTAATTATAAATTCACAGATATTACGTAGTTTTGTTATTACTGAAAATTACACGCTTATGTGTTTTAGGAAGCAAAAATGTTTACGCATTTATTTAAACGATTTAGAAATAACCATAACAAATTTTAAAGAAATAACTCTTAAAAATAAATAATAAATACCAATAATTAGCAAAGTTTATTTTTAAGTTAAGCATAAAATGTTAAAAACGCTTAATTTTCAAAACTATAAATAAAAAGAATATATTTATTGAACGTTACTTTGAATGAAGAGCGAAACCTTACGTCTATTATTTACCTTGATGATAAGATGAAACATCTTTTAAAATTAAAAGGCTCTTCTGCAACTAGAAAATAACTACTCGTGAAAGACTTGTGTGCATCCCTTTCTCCTCGCCGAAATCACAAACGTGAAATTATCTTTGAAAGACCACTCATATAACTCGAGGTTATATACACAGGTATACAAGCATTTTTCGTGATTTGTAATGCTAATTCGTGTTCCTATCATAAATGCTCCTCGTCAATGTATATTTTATTAAGATATGGTATTAAGATAAAGAAATGGTTATAAATAATAATAAAAAAGAATATGTAGTATCAGGTAGTCAGAATCAGTAAATTGTTTCGTGTACGGTTATATAACATTTTAGATTAGCATAATGTATTATCATATGGCTGATACACAGAAGATACAATATACACTTCCATATTTATCAAGTAACAAATGTATATACGTACGCAGAATCTTGTAGGTTTTGTATTGATATTACTTTTTTATCTGCCTTTTTAGGAGTTACCCACTTTATTACCAAGAATTTAACGTGCAATTCTAAACATTTATCTAAATTTTCATTTTTTAATGTGTAATATTATTTTTTGAGAAGATGAATTACAACGACATAACTTTTAAGGGTTTTATATTTATTTTATAATATTACTCTAAAGGTATTATTGTTATCAGTTAACGCAAAAAATTATTTAATTTGGTTAACATTATTCTTTATGAAACTGATACCTACTCTAAAGCATACAAGTTTGAGATGAAATTTTAATTAGATTAATAATACTTTTAAATATTATTAAATTCGCGACATTTTATAATTAATAAGAGCTCAATTAGAGTTAATATAGAGTTAATTAGTTCAATAAGTTAATTATTAAGTTACTCATTTGTAATGTTACAAACAACTAATATTGTTTGCTGAACTCATTCTCTACATATTAGTATTTGCAGCAAAGCATTTTGAATAATATAAAATATATGTTTGCAAATTATGCAAAACGCTGATTCATTAAAAAGCAAAAGCAAAAGTGCATGATAAAAGTGTGAACGTCATTAGGCTGGGTGTGCGGATAGTTTTTCATTGGAATCTTCATAATTTCCATAATTTGTTCAGTTACTGACTTGCGGGTACCGTTGCGCTTTTGATTAACGTCATTACCTCTCATTCTTGAATAATTAATGTACGGGTATCGCGTGATTCTAGAGGGCAGACCATGATAGATAGAGGCCGGACTATTTAAGTACGAACCTAATTAATTTATTAGAATTATCGAAGTTGTGCCATTCACTCCTAGATTTGTGCGGATGCTTCTTGATTATTTTATGGCACTCAAATTTTCTCGCTCTGCGCGCGTGAGTAATTTATGTAGAAACTTAATGAAGCTGATCGATTCGTTTCTTTAACGTATAGTACATATGTTCAGGTACGTAGCTATTAATTAGTCGGGGAGAATTTTGCTGTTAATTTTACTATTAAAGCACGTACTTATTTTAACGGATGTAATTCGCAATTTACCATGTATTTATGTAGATGAATAATTTACATTTCTTACTATGTAATAAAAATAATTTGTACTCTTTTGAAGATTAGCGCATGAAAATAAGTAGTCATGGTAAACTAATAATGAATATGTATAACAAATTCATAAGGGTAAATGTGACTCATTCAATAAAACAAGATATAAATAAGATTATTTTTTCTTGAGTAACATATTTGTTTAGAGATAAAAAGCGCTGAAATAGTTTAGGAAAAAAGTTGATCCAAGTAGATACAGATAGGTTTAAATAACTATACTTTTATCTTAGTATAAATCAATCCTGCCTAGAAATAGGTCTCTAAACAATTACAACAATAACATGTGGTATTATAGCTTAAGTTTATGAATGATACATTAATTTTTGTACATTTTCATTTGTAGATGGCTTCTATTATATATATATATATATATATATATTTGTAAGTATTCATTATAACGTATAAAATTAACAAAGACTTTATAATTATTTAATGTAATTATAAATTCTATTTATCCTATTCAAAGATAATTCAATTTTTTTTAATATCTGATACAAAGTAATTTAAACATCATCAACCCTTATGACAGGGTAAATTGATACCTTACTCGTGTCTATTCTCTCTATGTACAAAAATTGTATTCAAATAGATTACTATAAAATCTTTATTTCCGATCTTATTCATTTAGACTACAGAAAGTATCGAGATTTGTAATGCAATCAATGTTGGAAATGTAGGATTCAAATGATTACGGGAGAAATCTTTTTAAAAGAAAAATGTTTACGATTTTATTCGACACTCATGAAGTGATCGCTCTTAAACCATAAACAATCCACGATTATGTATATAACGATTTATTGGATTGGTGCAAAAGTTGGTATTATTTTTAGCGCTGGAAAGTATTGCATTGCAAAACCGAAGAGTTATTTATTTCACAAAAATTGTGTTAATTGGTTGTCTATTTTAAATTCTGTTAAGCGTCAAATATTTAAAAATGCAAGGAGCATTTTCAACATATTATGTTCTTTTATTTTCGAAAAGGCAAGACAGTTTTACAGATGTAAAAGGAACAATTTTCATCGTTGATGAAATATGATTGATAATATAATTTCTTCCTGGGTATTTGCTGAAATTGTATATCAATCTAATGAATCTATAGTAAATGTAAGCCATATTAAGGATAAAATTGGTGCGTCATGAGAAAAAACGTATATACTCAGTTATTAAGTTATTATTTATTTCTTTATTTTTTTATCCTTTAAAATTTATTTAGAACATTATTCTTTAAAATATGCAGAAGTAGCAAATGGATGGAATATTCTCAGCGTCTTCAAGAGTTTTCTTATAGGCCGCCTCTTCCGTTGGATTCGTTCAGCTTTGCTCTGTGGTTGGAGATAAAGCCAAAGTTTTTTCCACCATTTTTTTTTGGTGGGGGGGGGGAGAATCTTCGAAAATGTCTGGACCTGTTCTCTTATAGTCATTCTTGGCTTTCTGAGACTTGTGAGATTCCGTCTCTGAAAGTGTCTGCAATTCTGTAGGCAATTGCGATCCTTCGTTCTCGCTTTGGATTTTTCTCAGAATAGCTCCAGACTACTCGTTTCGTCTCGTGGTTACTCCTATCATCCCTTCCATACGTATCTCTCTTCGCGGAAATTCAGCTTTGCTCATGATTTTCTCTTTTTATCTATTCCTCG
This sequence comes from Wiebesia pumilae, assembly GCA_018907045.1. Lineage (NCBI taxonomy): Eukaryota > Metazoa > Arthropoda > Insecta > Hymenoptera > Agaonidae > Wiebesia > Wiebesia pumilae. The sequence continues at coordinate 1,576,561 of JACCHZ010000170.1, forward strand.
TTATTTATAATTGTCTTTTAGTATGATTCCGAAATAATTGACGAGAATCTTTTAACGGTCTGCATATTCTGTTACACCATTGTTTTTTACAACGATATAGATAATTTTTCTTTTACTAATAAATTAATATCATAATATACAGTATGAGTTTTAAATTATTCATAGACACAAATTTAAATTCTGAGCAGACAAATACGCGTATCAAATGAATGGGAGTAGAAAAAGGTCCAGCGTATTGGATAAAACGTAGATTAATTGAAGTACAGCTCGTATAGAATTAGATGTTAAGTACAAATATTCGGTTGATTTGTAGTTCACGGTAGCATGAGAAACAATGCAAATAGTAAAACTCTAGAGTAGTTATGAATTAGTATTAAAAAATTTTCACATGAAAGAGAGAACGAGCTTTAATCCATCAAATAATGTAGAATGTGGAGTAAAACTAAATTAAACGTAATTGCATAGTTTTAGAGAATTATTATAGCATTAGGTAAGGGTCTAATTGTCTTTTTGGAATTAATTCACGTAAATTATGACTGTAGGAATTGCAGTTCGAAAAGTAATACTGGAAACCTTATATTGGTATAAAATGAATGAAGAAAAATGTCGAAGTAAAATTTAGTAAAAAATAAGAATAATAATACAATAGCAAATATCGATGATTTACATAATAGCGCAGAAAATTTTCTGATAAATTATTCAATGTTCATGAAAATTAAGTCATAATTGATTATGTATGTCGTAATTTACATCATTAGACCGTAAATAAAGAAACCTGGTTTCGAAGAAATACTTATTATGATATATAAATTAGAACACGCTGCAGCTATAGAGATTGATGAACTAACGATCGAATGAATGATGTATCCTGTAATGATATTAGTTTTAAGATTTATCTACTTATGAATACTATTTAAATAAGTTAATTCCAAGAACCGAAGATTTAATGATTATTTGAATCTTTGAAGCAAGAAATAAAGTAAATTATGGAGTCATTTCATGACTTCTCATATGTTGAAAATTTCTAAGAAAAATTTATTGGTCAAATTAAATTCTTAAGTAAAAAGTAGTTAAAAACATGTAGGTGAATAATAACTAAAATTACTTATTATTCACAAAGTTAAAATTTTGCAAAAGAACACATTGCAAGGCATTTATAAATTTCAAAAAGGCATTTAATTGCGTGAACTGAAATGAATTAAATTAGAGTTCTTACGTTACTCTGGTAAAGATATAAATTATAAAAGATCTTCATTTGGATTCGGCTAAGGAGAATAGGATTACTTAAAATAACCGAAATACTCAACTGGATTTAAATAATTAAGAGAAGATTAGATATCTTGGATAAATTAAATCGAACATAAGATAAAGTGTTCTCGTGTTAATAATATGATAATCAAATACATATTAATGAAAATAATAATTATTTATAAAATGAGCTTACTTTAGATCAAAGCTAAATATTGTTTCATAGAATAAGTAAAATTAAATCCTATAAATCAGTGACAACGTTAACATTATGAATAATTTGAAATCACATTAGGATTTCATTAATCTTAAAAATATTTCATGAATTTAATTAAAAGATTTACATAATAATCAGTTTATCAAGTTATTATAAAATATAATGAAACATATATTTATTACTGCTACATCTCGAAATATGAATTACATATGTAATGTTAGATTGACCTTCAATAGAAAAATAGTATAAAATTGAGAAAACCTTTTTTAAACGTAGAATTTAAAACAGCCAATGATTATATTATGAATTATTTTAATAGATTTAGACAGATATAGAGGAAGATAGTCATTAGTATTGAATAGTTAAACTTCTTTTAATTGTTTATTCATCTAGCACTTTTATTACGATAATTAATTATAAAGACGCAAATTCTGCACATTCTGAATTACAAATAAAGCAAGTAATGAGTATGAATATAATATGGAAGAATAATAGCATTGAAGAAGACGCACATGAAACGCATAACGTAAGAAAACATTGTCTCGATCCCCCACTTGACGCGCAATGCATTTTTGAAATTGTTATTTAAGTGAAAATACACGGGTGGCTCGAGGCTATTGTGCACGTCTTCGTTGAGCGGCATTCAGCGGAACGTTCGTTCTACATGTAATAACGCCTCATTCGCCAGTTATAAAAGCAAAAGAGTCCGTCCTTAAAGAGCGACGCAACGATGAGGCAGCATCGCATTTTATGAGCGCGAAACGCAACCGATGGACCATTACTAGGTTCCGACTTCGACCAGGAAGTTATTACGAAATCGTTAAAAAAGAACCTACTACTCGTTCACTTTCGCCGTTTTTCTTATTTTATTTTATCTTATTTTTATATCGATGGATCGGTATACTGATGACGCTGGTCTTCAAAGGTCTAGATTAATTCCTTATGAGTTCTTTCGCACAATTGCTCTTTTTCTTTATATCGCGAAATATATTTTCATTAATTAATTGTAATTATCGTATTAATTTTACAAAATAGTTGCATACAATAGAACAGTAAATTTTTTTATCATCTTACTGTAGCTTTTTGAATTTTGATGTGTATGTAAGGACACGTAGAATACAATAAAAAAATTTTTCTTATTCTTCTTGTAGAGTTTACTAATAAAGTATAACGACTTAACAAAGTAATAATTAACCATGATATTATTTTATGCGCATAATTAATAAATATCTTTAATATTTATTACCATGTTATTAATATTTCTTCAAATTGAATATAATAATTTTGTTAGTGTTTTGTTTTCACCCAAGAAACATTTTATTCAGCTATTTAATGAAGGTTCATATAACGGAATTGGTGTAATAAAAATCAGTTAAAAAGTAAAATTTTTTTATGTTTGCTCATTAGTTTTAATTCAAAAGTGTTGCTTCTCGAAAGCTTCAATCACGATAATAATATTATCTAGTGGATTATAGTTATTGTGTTTATTCTCTTATAAACAATTTTCAAGTAAAACTGATTTTTATGCATGAATAAAAGAATATAACTTTATAATGTTAACAATGGTATATTAATGCGTACAAGCATTTTGACTGGTAAAAGAATGTTTTAACAGAGCTGAAAAGATTTTGTTTAGAGAATAAGGACTTTATAAAATAATTATTTCTGTAAAATTAATTTGCGTCATAGTAGAATAAATAATAATCTGAATTTTTATTATTTTAAATTGTGAGGGTCTATTCCAGTAATGGAGTTATTTGAAAAAGTTAAATTTTGAACGTTACTTTGACTTCACACTCACATGCTATTAGTTTTATATTCAATACAAAATCTTAATTCTATGAATAAGTTATATTTATGTAAAAGCAAATATCTAAGTATATTGATAATTTGAGAATATATTTTCATTGCGTTAAAAATCTGAGCCTTGAATTTTATAAAATTTAAAACTCAGCATAAAATTAATAAGTAAGAAAAAATTTGGATCATACATCATGCGAGAAAAACATTTGCTTTTCTAAGTACATAGTAAGTTGAGCATGTATGCTAGAAAAAAATGAACACAGTTTCCTCGACTTCGATGTCCTATTATCTAAAGGATTCTGTAATTATAAGAAATTATTCTTTAAGAAATGGAGAAAATTTATATTAATATCGCAATAAAAGTGAATATCTTTATCTTAATGTAGAATTAGAAATATTTGTCAAGTGTCCGAGAAGACAAGAGAGTCTTACAGTTTCTAAGCTTAAAAACGTCACGGCTGAGACAGAGGGTGAAAAAAAGTTTCGAGAAAAACGTGGTTTGTAATGAAACGAAGAATTACTTAGTTGGCAGTAAACGTTGCGAGCTCTACATACTTTGACTAAAGAGCACAAAGGGCCGTTCATCATTCTCACACACGAGCGTGAGAGAGAAAAGTGCCTACAAGATCAGAAGAAGCCTGTCCAAGAGAAAAACGAAGATAGAAGGGAAAGAGGAAAAATAAAAAGGAGTGGAAGAAAATAGGCATCTTAGAAAACGAGAGATCGAAAGAGAAGTCGATAGCGCGCGTATGTTGAGCTACACATCCGGTACGTAGCTTCGTGCTATGCTTCAAACGTACATGTGTGTGCGTTTTTCCGCGCGGTGGCAACGGTTACCGGCTGACTTTTTAAGCAGGTACCGATAAGGCTTCGCTTTACGGAAAGCTTCGGCGCATGACTGCTGGCCCATTATTCCATCACGTACAAGAGCTGTTACTGGCTTTTCAAATCGACCCATCTATTCTCTCTCACTCTCTCTCTCTCTCTCTCTCTCTCTCCTGCTTGACCGCTCACGAGCATCGCCATAAAATGTATTAACTTCTCTTTTTGAGCGCCGTACTGCATAAGTGTCCTGCAAAGTGTAAATTTACGCCGGTTATTAAAATCTACGTATAGTAACGAGAGATATGAAGGGGGAGAGACAGAATCCAGTAAAGCGAGCGAGAGGGAAATAATAAAAAGCACGCGCAGGAGAGATGAGAGGAGAAGTCGAAGCTGCGGTCATCATGATGTACTTACATATTTATCATTTTAGACCCATATTTTTTCTCTTCTTCTATTTTGCCTTCTTCTATTTTCGGATAGACGTATGTACGAATATGTACATATATACGCATGCCTGCATTCACGCTTCTATGCATCTTTGCTTGCTGAGGGCTATAGAAAATAATACTCATCCGTGATTACTATCATTTGTATGGAGTAGGCAATGAAGTTTTATTTACAACCAGATCTCGAATTGCGGCGCTGCGGCAGCCATCTTTACGATCGACGAATTTTCGTATGATGCATGGAATGATGTGGATTAAGATTATCGGAAGTTATTTCGTGGGTTCGTGTTGTACAATTGAACATGTTTTTAAATACGATTTTTTATCGTTTCCTATTCAAACCCGTACCGAGCATTTTTATGTCTTGGTTTTCATCAACGCGCTTAAAGTTACGATATCGCATGCGTTTATGCTACATTTTAATTGAATTTGAAAAAGTTTTTTTTTATTATAATTGATAATATATCAATAAATTAAGGTACTTTTATAACGAGTGTAGTTGGGGAACTAAATATTTTAAAAATTAATTTGAAAAATCACGTAAATAGTCAAAGGGTGTTTTAATTCGTATTCAGCGAGTATTACTTATTTACAAAACAATTCCTAATATAGAAACTTTTTATTTCTCTGTTTTTATAGAAAAGCCTATAATGTGTAATGACATTCACATTTTTGTAATAAAAATTACAAAGTTATTGATAGTCTGGATTAAATATAAAAAACAAAGTAATAAGTACATTTTTCACAAATAATATGAATTTAATCGATACTTGGTTAAATACGAAAACTTTTATAGATTGAGCCTAAACTGATAATATTGGTATTTCTTTCCAAGTAATCATTGACTTCAATTCAATATTTAATTTAAAAAAATATAATAGTTTATTTATAAGATTTATTTATATATAGATATGTTTGGTATGCGGTAGATAAAAATAAAAACATCTTGATCGGCTCGATTCAAATTGCATAGTTTTCAAGCTTATTTTTATAATACTTTAAAGTTACGTTAAAAGTAAACATTTATATGGCACCCGTACGAAGAAATTCTTCAATATCTTTAAAACCATCGTTATCATTCTTTTTAAGGAAAGCAGTAATTAAAAAGAATTTCGAAGACGTCAACATCAATTAAATGTATTCATACATGTGTATATAACTTAAAGTCGCGAATGTATCTTTTTCATCGCTTACATTTCTGCTCCAGCTAAGACTACGTAGAGAATAATAGACTATTGATTATATGCATTATATTCGTCATGACTGGTAGCGAGTAATGAAATAATTGAAATAATCATATGCTGGCGTGGACAACAACTACTCGCATGTCATTACATGTGCCGTTAAACATCCGCAGCCATGCATTATTTTTTACATTTTTTTGTTTTTACTAAAAGCTATAAAATATATAACTTATACTATTGCTGTAAATGTTTGTTGCGAGTTGACTGTTTTATAACTATAAACTCACTGTGTATTTCCACAGTACCAGGTGTTTTATTTTCATCACTTTTTCTACATGTTAAGTGGATGATAATAAGTCTACTTAGATCTATATTTACTTACTAGTATTGTCTTATTAATTTACCAATGCATTATCTTACTCATGTTAAATGGTTTATAATTATAAATTAATATATTTAAAAATTTTGCATATAGATATATTTATATGAAGTAATTGTGCGACGATTTCCTGATTTTTTCGTAGAATATGCTTGTCAAAACACTTTTTTGGTAAAATGCATCGAAATTACTGTTTGATGGATAATTTTATCAAAGGTTTGAATTTCAGTAAAAGTATCTCATACATTTTACGAATTAATTCTTAAGCAAATAACAGAGTTGCCTATTGTATAATACAAGTTTTACTCGATACATATTCAGATTTTATTCTTATTTTATGAACGATAAGAAATTGTAAAGTCTCTCTTTAATGTGGAATTTAAATAGAGCAACCGTTGTATTATTATGTCATTCAAATTATGCCATATTTTATGAACACATAGTGTACGCAGAATAGTAGCAAAGTATCATTAACGTTATATTCATAGGCTTTTATGAATTGATTTGTGCGATATTTGGCTGATGCCTTCGTATTCTTCGAAGTCTTTGGCCGCTAACGTACAATTCAAGCGGTATTTTTGACTTTCATCTAGAAGAAACTATGTATTAACTAGTTGTATAAAATAGATCAACTGCGACGTAAGATCTTCATTTATACGTTATTATAGCATGTGCAGGTATTCAGAAATTGCGTGGGTAAGAAACACAAGAAATATCACAGTAATACGTACGTGATATTGAACCACGTATAATTCATTATTAGGTATGTATTCAGAAAAATAAAAAAACAAATGTTTGAGCAACCACTGCATTCAAACGATGAACATCCATCTAATGCAACAAAACATTTAACAGAATATCCATTATACTTATGTATAAACGTGTCATTGGAGGTACGAAGAATAAAGATACTGGTAACTGCTTGGTTATCAGTTATTCTAATTCCCTCATCGATTGCAATTAAACATTATCTTTACGGACGAAGCGAAGCAAAGTTATACGAAGGGCTGTCTCCTCTCGATCCACATTCCGTTCGAAGCTACATCTACGTCTACTCAGACACGCAGGTGTGCGTATGAGAACAAAAGTGTCGGTCGCTGTAATTCGCAGGTGGATAATGTTTAAATTGCCCCGTCAGAATGGAATAAAAGTAGGCGCTGGCGCCGCGGTTCTTTTCTCGATCGATCGATTCCTCGCAGCGAAAGATCTCCGTGACTGCGGGCGGCTTTGATTTTCACAGCGATGGCCCTTGCGTTTCCGGTGAAATCGTTTATCGCAGACGAGCAACAGCTTACGCAGAGGCCCATCCAAGGTACGCATATTAAGTGCCAATGGGAATTTCGTGTAACTAATAGCCCAGTATTGAGACTTTTTTCCCAATCATCTGCTCTATTATTTTCCAGTATTATAGGTTCATTTGAACGCCAATTGGTGGTGCTGCTATTTTCATTTTTGTAGTGCAGCCTCGACTAGCGACGTCTTTGTATTTGTGGCGTCTTTTTGCCTCGTTTCGCTGTGCTTAAGAAAAACCTAGAAAGAAGAAAGTCGGTTTCTGCGGAATATTCGTCATGTATATTTACGTAGTCCTACGAATATGAAAAATCGAGTCGTGGATTATACAAGACGCTTTTAGAAGAGGCTTGTAAGGTGCTACGAGATGGTTGCGTAGATAACACGTAGCACTGAATTTTTTCATAAACGTTCTCTTACTCGCTGATTAGAATCTAAAGGATATTATTCAAGATTAATGCGCCTTGACGTGAATTCGAGAAAATTATAGGCATTTTGTTGTGTCTATAATCGTGCCTCGAGGTTTAGATATATGTGATATATTCATACGTATACATATGTACGTGTAGTCACTGAGTACATTTCAATTTTGTTATTAAATATGTTTTATTTGTTCCGAACTTACGAGAATTAATTTACTCATATTGAATGAACACCTTTCACTGTTATTATTAAAATAAAAAACAGAATGGATTTTCGGAATCCACCAAGTACTTAAAGGCTAGATCAGTTGTCAAATTTACTTCTGGCGATCGAATATTTACCGTTAAGTTTGTCGAACTTATTTTAAATATGTTACCGTGTACTTTGTATTACGTTTATTTTACGCGTTAAAGATATCGCGTTAAAATTATCCACAGTCGATTAATAACATTTGCGTACCACTTAAATCATCTAAATTCGCTTTATTGTTGAAGCTTTACTTACTTTAAAGCGTGAAGAATGTAAATTTTATAGCAGAAATTATTTAAACTATTATTTCACGTTTGCATTTTACATTCGAGTCACCTACTTTTTATCGATAGTTTTAAAAATAAATTCCATTTCTTTTATTACGTACGCGAAAAGTTCTGTAGTGCTGTTGGGGTGCTTTTATAGAAATTACAACGCTAAAACAATTACCAGCATTTTAAATGCTCTTAATCTTGCCAAACGATACTTTCATTGAAATATTCCACACGTGCGTATTAATCCTGTAAGGAGTTATGCTTAAATTTACGTAGAATAATTCACATATACACATATATTTATCATGGTTTTAACGGAAAAGCGACGAAACAGGTGTTGCCGTGAAGATAATCCCGAAAGGATTTTTAACGTAACGCCGAATTAAAAATAGAATAAAAATAAGCTCGTATGGCTGATGGTTAATCGGAAACTTTGGTTTGGCGGGTCGCTCGGCCGATCACGTAGAACTCGAAAGTCCGAGAGTCGCGAGAGGACGGGAATGAGATCGAAGAGCCGAAACGGTGCACTCGAACAACGACGTTCTCCCGTTTCTCTCTTGCGGCGTGATCAGCGCTTGTGACGTCAGAGGCCGCGATTCTTGTCGTGCCGCGAGGCTCGTCGTGTGCGCCTGCGAGACACGTTGTTCCCCTTACCAGTGAGTGCGAAAACATTTGTATACACTTTTGGAAAACGAGATATAAGCGTAGCTTCTCGAGCGACTCATTAGCAGGTACGTCTCTGTTTTTTCCCGGATATCGAAAAACGTGGCCCCGTTAGACTTGCTGTTGCTTGCTTGGACTATTCATAGGAAAGCTCTCCGAAGTAATTATCACTGGAACTAGCATCCTAAAATAGCACTTTTGGAAAGAATTCAACTGGTTTTCAACGGCGGTAGATCGCGCGCGGGAGTACGTCGAGTCGACGATCGCTGAAAATAGCACGAATAAAAACAGTCGAGTTTTTGTGGAATGTGAGGTTAGGTAGCGACAGGCGCCCGGAGCCGTGGAGCCTGCAAGACAGGTTAGGTTTCTCCTTGGTTCCATGACTCTGTCGACTGCACGATGTTGATGCGGCAGCACCGTCAGCCGAATCGATCGATTTAGCCCGCGATTATGTTTTATTGATTCAGAGCTCGCAGGAAAGTATCGATATTTTTAATTTAATTTCCCATTAAATCTCTCCCTTTTTAAAGTAGCGTACAATCGTATATTCATATATTCATTTCGAGCTTTTGATCGCTTATTTTCGCTAATATTTATTTGAACCTGCAGCGCTTCCTTGATAGTCGACACTTTAAGAATTCCGTGGATCGATATAACGCACAATAAATATATTGAAAAATAATTTTACCCATAATGGTGAGTATCTTAAGTTAACTTATCTAAAAGTTCACGCAATTGTAGATGTCGTTCACGCAATGTAAAACTATGAAATCACGTATAATGTAACTTAAACAACTCGCGCAGGAGAAGATGAATGTGTACTCTTCTTTATTTAATATAGCGATGTTGTAGCTGATTTCGATGGGACCGAAAGAATTCAGGCCAAAAGTAAAATTTTTGTAGTTACGAAACGTCGAGGTTCATTAATCGGGGAAAGGAATAAGCGAGAAAAGTTAATATCGAGTACCGAGTAGCGTGTGCGGGAGAGCGAGAGAATTGTGAAATGGTTGACGGGTGCGAGGGACGAAGAGGAAAAGAAGAGACGGCGCCGGCGCTTGGCGCGCGGCAATTTGAATGTCGTGCCGCTCTTCTCGTTACTGTAATTTACGAATTCTTCAGGCTACGCAAGGCGGCTAATGCTGTGCCGATCTAACAATATATACCGAGCCGCTTATGAGCGATCATAAAGATGCTGCAGAAATTTTCTCTCTTGTTCTCTCGCTGTGTTTCTCTACCTTTCTTGAGGGAGCGAAGAGCGCGAAACACCGACGGAGATCGGAAGAGAAAGAAAAGGATAACGACGATATTCTGAAATCTATATAGCTGAGGGAGACGAGTGCAAGCAGATGATGCGATGGTGGACGTAATAAAGAGCAACGGGGGAGAGAGGGAGTGAGAGAGAGAGAGAGAGAGAGAGAGAGAGAAAGTGACGAAGGAAGCGCGACTTGATGCGGTGGCGGATTGGTGGCCTCGGGCGCGGTTACGGATTCTCGGCGCAATGCCGGTGATTCGCGGTCAGGGTGCCCAGTAATCGGCTTCCAAACCGCCATATTCTCCTCCATTTTTTCTGTCTTGTCCTTCACCTCTCTCTCCCTCCCCCTCTCCTAGGATGTGCCACTGACAAATTCTTTAGCTTAGATACAGCGAAAATGATAGTACATTAATAGAGCAGAAATTTTGATAAAAAGCATGTGAATATAAAAATTATTAATGGAGGTTTGAGTCCAATATTTAATTTCGTAGACCACGTTCATTTTCCTAGTACGCAATGTATTTCTGAAGTATTCTCATATTTCAGAATAATCATTAAATTATTAGAATTTCAAATATATAAAAATGTGATGAAATAATTCTTCTTTATATCTATTAATTCCTTAGTCGTAATTGTAATTTAAGTTTGAAAACTTAACAATTTTTTAACAAAATGGATTGTTTATAAATTGTATTAATTTCTAAAAATTTATTTGATAAATAACAAATTTCACTCGTACTTTAACACTTAATTAATTATTCTTATATATAGCAATGATCTCATTATACGAATATTCTTTTCGGTATACATTTCATTGTAGAGTCAAAATAAGAATAAAATTGCAAATTTTATTGCAAATTTTTAAATTTTGGTAGCGTTTCGTAGCTCAAATTTGAATGTTTATTAGGAAAAAAAATTTGATCCTTCATTTGGAGAATTCTGGATTTTAATTGCATGATTTTATTAGACAATTGAAAACATATTAATTGCCCAATTTTTATCCTTTTCTTTTTCAAAATATTATTCAAATTTTATCTGAATGATAAATTAAATTTAATGATAAATTTCTTTTTTTTCTTTTTATTGTTTAATCTTTTTATGTTTGGACTACAAATGCGTATATACTGATGTAAATTTTGTAAATATGAAATTAATGAAAGAAGTGTTTTATAAATAATTATTATCTTTTAAAAACAGTCGTAAATTAATTTAAACTTTTCAGCTTGGAAAGTTCCGTTTTTAATGGGAACGTTTCGTTTTAATCAAAAAAAGTTATATTATTTTTCCCTTCTACAGATTGACACATTTTTTTCTCTGTAAATAGCATGAGACATTAGTATTTTCAGCATAACCGATATAAAACATTCGCGAGTGAAATATTCCTTGTGCGATTGATTATAATAGGACTTCGTGAAAGTGCCTATACTTTGATCTATACGTCGACGATTTGATAAATTTCATAATGAGCAAAAATATAGCAGCTAGTAAATATGCTTAATGGGAAATTTGCTCAGCTATCTTCGCAATGTAACTATTTGTTCGATAAATAAAAGTTGTGAGAGGTGCATTTCTCGAACGTTATCCTTCGTTCGCCCTCAGCGCGACATCGCGTCCGTCTCTCGGTCTACGTGTACAACTCGCTGAGGTCGGCTTTGAAGAGTCCGCCGGAGGCCTGGAGGCACTGCAGCGGCAGCGATTCCAGTGCGTCTCGTCCTCGAGGCTGTGCGAGAGCGCTGGCAATCTTGTGGTAAACACTGCAATTCGGGCCGAGAGAAGATGTGCGCTCGTGCGAGCGCATTAATATAATTAGTCACCGCGAGCGAACGGCGGCGACGACGACGGCGACGACGGCGACGACGACGCTCTTTACGGGCGAGATCGTCGAGCGTAAAAAGAAGTAATGGGCGCGTACACCGGAGAATAACGTACCGCGGAATGAGCGAATCATGTGTATAGCTCTGGGGCCTTTTTACTTAGGACGAGTGTAGTTGAAGTCTAGAAATCGAAGCTCCGCAGAAGGAAGCTTCAGTTGGGCGTAATCTCACTCATTTGATCGTAGGTTTTGTACTCCGCCAGATAACTGATATTTCTAAGTAAATAGCTTTGAATTATTTTGTACGGTGGACTCTGCACAGTTTTTGTTCCACTTGTTCTACTGTGGTATCTACTAGTGGTTGTTGAAATCTGATAATTGGCGCATTTTAAAAATAAAGATTGCTTCGAAAATATTTAGCCGTTATATTCATTAGGTGAAGTAAAGGTAATGATATGTTTGAAAGTGTCGATGTTACCATTGACTAAGTTAAGTAGTAAAATGATTTTGAGGAAAATAAAAGATGAAATAAAGATTAGATATTGTTAAATAGATAACAGCTTTAGAAATATGTTATATTTTTCGTACATTTTTACTTATCAAGCTTGCGCGAAATACTGAAATATATCGATGAAAATGTAATTTGTGGAAAATTACTTATGCAATAATCGTTGGCAGTGTTTACATGACATTTATCAGTGCAAATTTCGGAAAATTCAAAGATTCGTATCGATGCAAATATTCTGCAGATTTATCACTAATGTTTAAGAGTTCAGGAGTCATTCAAGAGAAAAAAGACGTTTAAGTAACTGCTATAGTGGTGTCGGGATAGTTATACCGTAATTGTAGAAAACGTATAGTTTAATTCACTTTTTAAATTTAATATTCAACAGGGAAATATTAAAGACTTTGGACACTTATCAATAATTATCACGAAAAAGTGACACCGAAATATTGTACTGTCGATAGAACCACGTAAACCAATGCATCCACGCTAAACCACCGGCGCCACCGAACAACGATCGCGAGTCTCAAAGTCATGTGCAGATGAATCTCCCCTCGATATAACGCCCCGACCCTTGAACGCGTCCACGCTGCGGAAACGATTTACCTCAATTGGTCGTAATGGTAAAGGAGGACGCGCCATCACGATGATGTATACCTTTCACTGAAATCCGATATGGATCTGCTGAGCTGAGCGAAGTGCGCAACATTCGATTCGTTTGCTTTTTTAAAAATGTTGACGCATTATGTTGCTTGGATAACCGCCAAGTCCCCGCAATTATGATAAGACACGTTATGTTCACAAGGAGCAGAGTACACTTAAAATTATATTGCTAATCATTTTTATTCAGGTTTACTAAAATTTCCTTAATAGAAGGTTTGATAAGGAATGAATAAAAAAGAAGGAAATAATATTATAATATTAAGGCATAACCAATAGTTCTTAAAACTTTTTCTTTTTAATTTTAATAACTACTTGTAAATCACTTTAATATTGGATAATCCGTTTGAAAACAACCATTAAGTCCTGCTTCGATTAGAAATAACCCACATTAATGGGAATTTCCCTATAATGACTTTAAAGTGATTTTTTCTCCTCTTCTCTTAGTTTATTTCGTAAAGTGTATAAATAATTATTTTTATTTAGATTAATGAAAAGAGAAGTTACGTACTAAAATACAGAAACTTTAAAATAACTAAACTTTCAACGAAGTTATCCATGTCGCGATATCACTTTTTATACTTCAAAAGGTTTACTTCTTCGAGTAGTTAAGATACCGTAAGGTCAAAAAAATCTTTATCCGTATACCGGACTTGAGAAATAAAGATAGATAATTTATTCGCAGTAGTTGATTTAGTAATTAAAGTGAAGAATTTTGAAATAGAAATAAATTTTAGTTACGATAAAGAACAGTACTTAATAAGTGAGGTTTCATTTTTAAACGACATAAAGATCAGATTAAGTATTCGTAAAAAATATAATAGTATTTACATATCAATAAGTAATAAAAGGACTTTGAAAGTTTAATTTTATTTGACTTATAACATATGTGAAAATAAACACTTTTTTCGCTGTAGGTAGTTATTCTTTGAGAATAGAAAAATTTGAAGAAAAAAAAAACAACTTTCCAATAGACACCTTCTTTATAGCGAGAACATTTTCACAGTATTCAGAAATATTTTATGACATTGAAATAAAGGAGTAATTTATAACTTGTATTAATACATTGCTTTAAATTAAGCGTATTAATGTGTCTATTCTTTTTTCGTAGAATGGCGCCAAAAAAAGTTGAAGAACCAGAAAAGAAACCACTCATTGGACGTGTAGGGACGAATCTCAAAGTCGGTATTGTTGGGATTCCTAATGTTGGAAAATCAACTTTTTTCAATGTTTTAACGGCGAGTCAAGCAGCTGCAGAGAACTTTCCTTTCTGTACCATCGATCCAAATGAAAATAAGTATCTTTATTATACATTAATTACACAGAAATCATTTTTATTTCATTTTAATACAACGCTATAAAAAGTCATGTAAAAAATGACTGCTCTTGTAGATAAAAATAATGAAATATTCAACAACGTTAAACAAAAACATATAGAAGATAATATTTTTACATAATTAAAATGAACATAATTTATTGCACGTATCTTTTGTACTTCTAAATAGCATACTTTTTAATGTTTATTTTTAAATGCATAAGTATTTATTAAGATTATTGATAACCTATTTTTAAATTTTTGTTCTCTGCATACATATTTTATTTAATTTGTACCTTACTGTACTACTAAAGTATTAGCGTAGTTTCAAATGTTTTTTTAGTCCTTATCATTCATCTTATTTTTCATAAAAGAAATGAAAGTTCAAGATATAATCTGGTATAGTTAGAATTCTATTATTTTCAAAGCAGTTTAAGAAATGCTCACAAACGACGAGAATGGGTCATGAGTTATGGATTATAAATTCAAAGATCGGGATCATCGAAGTTCATGCCTCAATTATCAGAAATAGGAGCGCATTATCTGTGATATAAGGTGATTGCAAAGAAAGTGTCGATTCCGCTTGATACGAATCACAACAAAAATACCTAACCTCCAGCGACTATTACGCTTGTAACGTAGGTACCGATCCTTTCACAAAAAACTTGCAGATTTTATAAAAAATTTTTGTTAAAACCACGTACTACTTCAAAATATATATTAAGGATCCTTACTTCTAAGAACAGTTATAAAAATAAGAGATTTAGAAGTAAGAAAAGTAAATGCAAACGCTTCTGAACTCCTGGCTTACAAATCCAGTATTAAGCTGCATTAACTTCAGTAATTAGAAATTACGCTTTTATATCACAAAATGTAAGCAAAATTAATTAGAATGTTGTGGATCATGCAAATAAAATTTATTTATCAAACAGAAGTCATGTACTCGTAAGGTTTTCCTCGTTTTTTTTTTAATCAGTCAAAATCGTATGGTTAGCGAATTATTTTTTATTATTTCGTAAGCAAGCAAATAAAAAATTAATGAAAATCTTCAGTACATCAGATAGAATCTGGGACTGTGAGAGCAGATATAACAAGCGGATATTAGATAGAATTAAAAATGTAGAACAAATGCACCAGAGTATTAATGTTTTATGTTTAGAATTATTCAATGAATATTCTAATTTTTGAAAGTATTCGCCATACAGCGCCGTCAGCACTAGAAGCACTAAGTTATGTATCTGTTTACATGCTGATAAATGATATTTAAGACTTGATATTGTCGCAAATGTAAATTCTTCTGACAATAAAATTTTCGAGAAAAATAAGTGTGATGTTGTAATTTTTTGACTTACATTAAGTTCAATGGGAATTTCTGAAATATCTGAAAATGAGCATTTGGTATTTATTAAAGAAAACAATGTAATCAATTATTTTTAGATATCAAGAATAATTAAAGCTGAAATTCCTAAAAAGCTAAAATATGAATTACAAAATAATGTTATAAAATCGTATGGTACAGAAGAAAGTATTCGAAAAATTGTTATTAAATACAATAACGTAAAAGAAAAGTACATTGCTAGACTCCGTCTTATTAAATATTCTTCAGAAACTATAAAAATGGATTTCCAAATTTTATTTTATTTAATAATAGTTCTACCTAAAAATTTATTTTAGTTAACTTTGATGATAATTGAGAAGTTGAGACATAAATTGGAATCGACAAGAGTGCCCAGTACGAAAACGACTCCTTTGAAAATGTCACCGATAATAATTTGAATGTAAAACTTGTATTTGACAAAATAAAGCAAGACGAAATAACGTCTGACAAGTTTCAATGGAAATTATCGCGTTGGAAATCACTTTGTCCAGTGAAACTTATGAAGGGAAGGGAAATCGAAGGAAAGAAAAAGTTGGCCATACCTTTCATGAATTGGGTATTCTTCTTGTCGCCGAACGAAGCAATGGAAGCTTTCATTGAAAATCCAAGGCCGTATTTACTGCCAGCGAATCCAAAACCATCCTGCAGATTTGCCGTAATTGTCCCCGATACTCAGGGAAAACGGAATTAATCTATGATTTAGATAAAAATTTGGATAGTGCCATTATGAATGTACGTGATATCATTGACAGATTAAATGAATGTGTTGAAGAAATTGAGATTTATAACTGCAAAGTTTGTAATTCAGAAGACTATATAAATTTTATTACAAAAATCGATAATACAGTTGTAGCAAATGTGGACATTTATTTCATAACATTTCAAGTGAATCTTCCATGATAGAATATTTAAAATAATATGAAATTAATTTTTTAGCCTAATATAAAATTATCTAAAAACTTAATAGATTTCTAACATAACTTCAAATAAATTTTCAAATAAATATTGAAGAAATTATACAGAACATCAAGCGTTTATATAATTAATTAAAAAGTGTTCCCCTAACTAAAACATGCTTACATACATTTCAGAATAAATAAAGTATTTTAATGCATAAAATATCTAATTTAAAAACTGATTACTTTTATTACATCAAATATCTTAATAATCTCAGGTTCTTATTAGTACATTTCTTCTGTTACTTTTTTTCGTTTAAGTTTTTAATAGACGAAATCCATTTCAAGTATTTTTTTTAAGTCATGTTGGAAAATTTTTTTTATATAATGTTATCAAATTTTATAAATAATTTCTTACTCATTGAAATTTATAATATAACCACTGAAATACCTTGAACAAAATTTTTTAATTTTGATAATATCTTTTTATCAGTCCATTGAAATATAAGAAGTCTGCATTGATTTTTGTTCATACGTATATTCAAAGTTATGACGACTTTAACAAAGCACAATCTACCTAGTAAAATAATTATTTATAAATTAATTTACTACATTATTTATATAAACGAAGTTAAAACGATGAATATATAAGAAATGAATAAGCGGACAATATGGTTAAGTTTTATTTTGTTGAATTCTCAGTGGATCATGTAAAGTTATGTTTTCCATAAACTTCTACTTCGTGCAGGATGGAAAAAAGGTACTTCATTCGCACCAAAATAAATAGTTACAATCAATCTTGTTGATTTCAAATGTTTTGAAAGCTGTATAAATGAAAATTTTAGAACCTATTTCATTATTTTTTATATAAAAATGGTAAATGTAGAGGATCTTTGAGTTTTGGCCGATCAAGTGTTATAGGAATATTAAAGTTAATATGATAAAAGAAAAAGTAATTACTTCAATGCATTCACTTACTTGTATAAATTCATAAAGTTGGCTACCATAACTTTTCTACGTTTTAAAACTGTTTTTACATTACTTCTGGAGATTCAAGCACAAATCATTTGTTTTACATTTGTTTTTGTTGTCTGAAATACTCAGTAAAGGCATCTTTAACTCTATGAATATTTCTATTGATATTGTGAATATTATATGGATCTATGGATATTATAGATATATAATTAGAATTCGAATTAGAAAGCTTCATTTAAGAATCTGTCAGTGCTTGCAATTTTATGAGAAATTTCGCACGTCCGATAATTTTATAGTTATTATATATCTAGTAAATTTTTAACCAAGTCGTATCATTAACGTATCATTAATAATTTTAATTTTAATTTAATTTTTATTTAGTTGTGTACAAATAATTTCATAAATAATTAAATAAATTAGATGTTAATGAGAAGTAAGATATATTTAAGCGCACTTAGTAATACTCGTCTACGTGACTTCAGCATAGAAACGTGTTTTAAGAAATACTGTACACATTTTTTAAACGACACGAGTGTACAAATATATATTATATAAAAGTTACGAGACTTGTAGTGAAAAACTTGCAACCTTTGAAAGGCTTAAAGAAAATCATAACGGCATCATAATCGTGAATATCGTGAAACACGTCGATAAATATCGATGGAAATTAATAACAATGTTGTCGAATATTATAGTGGTAATTTCCGTCAATTATCCGAAGATTCGCTATGTCGCAGTACAATGCTATGTCAAATAGAAATGCGTTGTAAGATTTTCAAGGTCTTTATTAAAAATATTTAAAATTCAACTTATCAGTGGTTAAAAAATACAAAGATAAAGTGAGAAAAACGATTAAAGAAGAGGTTAGAAACAGAATTTAAAAAGAATATAGTACCATTTACTTAATATTTTTAATTGTCGACACTGACACATGCAAATATAATTATTGAATTATTAATGCGTTAAGGTATGCATAAAGTAAATGAATGATTTTATATTTAACGTTGTAATCATAGTTATTCGCGTGTTTTTGTTTTTTACCCTTCAAGTAATCACTTTATAACTGATTATTATATGTATAAATTTGCAATTAATATAAAATGAAACAATAATTTGAAGGAATGAAGAATGAAATAATTTCATTTTCGCTTTACTCTCGACGAATTTGAACGAATACATTTATTTATTAATAAATTTAATTCGTTTTGTATTCTAAGAGTAAAAGTACATTTAAAGGTTAATTTTACGTAATTAATATTTAGTATTGAACTTCGGTAGGTCCGGTAACAAATATTGATTGTACATTTGAATAGCAAAGGGTAACACGGTAATGATAAATTATTTTATAAGAGTCTAGAATTTATTACTCGATAGATCACCGGTATGTCTCTTTTTACAGAAAGCTCTGTTAATGGAATTTATTAATTTTTATAAACGAATAGATTTTGATCATTTGATCACGGTGTTGCACAGAGACGCCTATGTTATTTCTTAGATAAAGGTTAAATAAGTGAATTGTTCAGGATTCGATGCGCCGGCGTTTCTGTGGTTATTCGAGTAAAGTATCAGTAAAAAAAAGTTCAGAAAAATGTAGAAATTGTACCAAAGGACTAACACGACTGTTTCTCCTAAAGCACGTAGGGTACCCGTTCCAGATGCACGCTTCGACTACCTCTGCACGTACTTCAAACCTGCTAGGTGAGTACGTACACATGGAAGATCCACCCCTAGAGTCATGCAGGCAGACAGAGAAAAGAGGCGCTCGCGTGCGCGCTTAAGAGGATTTAGCGAATCGGAATAACTGAAGTCCGCGCGCACACAGCATTTTCTTACACGACTTCGTGCGCGCGGTTCCTTATACAAAATCGCGGCTACGCAGGGCGGATAATCTGCAATGCAGATCGTGTCTTCCACTGCCTCGTATAACGTCGCTCGTCGCACCCATTCTCTTTTCCTTTTGCCGGAGGCGCTGGCCACGGCGTTCAGCTGACTTTGCTATTTCGACGTATTTTAAATCTTTACTCACCCTCCACCCTTGGCTTGTTTATCTTACCCAGAATGGAGGCACGTTTTTGTATTCTTTATAAAAGTCGGGAACCAAAAGTGCTCGTTACATTTTTCGATTTTCTATGAAGCGTGAGGGGAGCGATTAGCGATTATTGACGTAGACAAATCGAGCGTTGCTTGAATTTTAAGTTTCTATTTTATGTTTTCTCGTGGGACTCGCGGTTGACACTCGTATTGACAATTGAAATAGGAACGTTAGAGTAAGCAAATGGTGAACCGGTAGAAGAGCGCTGTTACGTGTTTCGAAATATCACTCGTTCTCTGCCTTCGAGACATTTATTTTATAAATTTATCAAATGTAAAGCATACCGTGAACAATTAATTGTCATTACACATTTCGTAAAATTTGAAAAAAATTTCAATTAAATTTCTTTAGCTAAATGACCTATTTGAATGATTGTAGTCCATCAGATTTTTGAATGCATTTTTATATTTTCAAAGGAGAAATACATAATTGATAATTTGATTCTCCTAATAATAAATTGTTTATGTTCATTCGCATGCAGCAGCTAAATGTATAAACTCTTCCTTTACATACATTATAGCCATAAACGTAATAGTTTACTATTATTCTGATAACTAAATGCATAAAGTGACAATTATGTAATAAAAATAAAAATTTAAGTGGTACGTTAAATCATGCACATGTAAAGTTTCTTAAAAATTCTAAAAATTATAACATAGTATTGCTCTAGGGTCATTTCGCCCCAAGTATACTCGCTTAATAAGACTGCACAACTTGGGGACAATAACGTATGGAGATAATTTTTCTCTACTCTAAAATTACTTATTACTATTTTTATTACTCTTAAATTACTCTTGCTTTTACATAAATTAATGGAAATGACTAGTTTTCGCATTCGGACGCAAAGATACATGATAATATTGAGTAATGACGTTGCAACAATAAGTCAGTCGTATTTTCATTATGAATTTCCGAATTAAAATATTAAAACATTTACGTATAATTTATAAAATCTTTACTACTACTGATTGTAAGGTACGTGGAGTTTGTGTAATTATAGAAGTTTACTAGAATACGGGTGTCAATAATTAACTAACTTTAGCGCTCTTTAGTATTCTTATGTTCTTATAGTTCATAATTCCATCTTTTTTTCACCTTCTCGAATTTACTCTGATGATTTTATAAACATGATATACTCTCAAAATAGAATGCTTTGCTAAAATCGCAAATAATTTCCACGAGGATATGAAAGAATGATATTTCAATGAAATATTTGTTCTTTATCGTACGATTGACTAATATTTTAACGTGCATTTTAACATTACCAATATTAACATTAATATGTTATATTAATATGTTATATTAATGTTATGTATTGAGATAACTTTTCCGTCGAATAATCTATTAGTTTTTAAATTATAAGATACACTATGGGAAACGGAGTAACGTCTTATATGTGGGATGTATTAAAGTTCATTTCGTTCGGTGAATTCCGACCTTGCGTTTCTCCTCCGTTCGCCCTCAGTGCGCTCAAATACAGGATGCGCAAGCAAATGTCTCTGTCACCCCATACAATTGAGCCGCGTAAACACGTACGTAGCTGCTACAATTAGCTGCATTTATATGTACTCTTGTATTCACAGCGAATGACGCGTAATGCTTTTTCAGCGGCTTAGTGCGACGCGACGTAATTGAAAATGCAAAGCAGCAACGGTAACGACAGTCGTTCGGTCCTGCCACTCACTGATCCGTAGATATCCTTCGCGATGCTGCGCTGCTTGGCAACAATGGAGTAATCCGAGTTTTACGCGAGATATTCTAGAATTGGCTTTCAGCGTCCCCTTGTATTTTAGACACGTGGCGCACCTCGATTGATCAGAGTCCAATGAAAGCCATCTATTGCATCGTGAATATAGGCGCTTGTCTCTGCTTTCCCACCCTATCGACAGTACGTCAAAGGCTAATTTGTTTAACGAGCTTGGAATTAGCATTAAATTCGGAAAAATAGGCTTGTCAAATCCTTCTAAATTTTAATAGCAGCGTGCATGATTGGGGGATGCTCTTTATCAAATGATTCATCTTCTCAAAGTATGATTCCCTTGTATTTTATTAGTAAGGTGCCGGCGTTTCTGAATGTGGTCGACATTGCTGGGCTAGTCAAAGGTGCTGCCGAGGGACAAGGATTGGGGAACGCTTTTCTCTCTCACATAAGTGCCTGCGATGGCATTTTTCATCTTTGTCGTGAGTATTATACGAAAACTTTATACTTGATCTTAGTTGTATTATGAAACCGTTTGCTTTTTGCTCACAACGCATTGGCTTTGATTTGTCCTATGGGAAGTGACTACGAGGTAAATGCCAGCTGAAAATCGTTATTCATCATGAGTTTTTATAAAGCTTTTATGATTAACAGAAGCATTGGAAAAAAGTGATTTACTAGTGATTTAAAATAAAAATTAAAAATTATCATAAATGAAATTTGTTTTTACTCTACTACGTTATTCTATTTAGAAATACATTTTGTGCAGAAATAGGACAAAATATTTCAAGTGAAGCAGCTATCGTATTTACCCTGTTTTCACTCTTCTATATATAAAAATAACGTAAATGTAGTTACAAACATGAACACTACGAGCGAATCCATGTCTACGCATTTGCCACGAGACTTGCCATAAATGATTTGCGTTCAATTATTGAAGGGTATAGTAACTAGTAAAATTTCTATATATGTGTGCATTAAGCGAAACTAGAACGCCGGCCCATACATCATACCTAGAACAAACGAGCACATTCATCGACCTGTTTCGACGCATATAAGTACACTTTACAGTTTCTTTTGTTTGTACATGCAAATATACGTATTTTAATTATTTCTTTGTAAAACATCTTTATAATACTTCATTTACTTGCCAAGTTTATAATATGACATATAGATGCTTTTCTTTATCTTATTATATCGTGAATTTTACCCAGTAAAATACTACATTATCTCATAACTACCTTAAAAATAGAACAGTAGGTAATGCACATTTCAAATAATTTCGCAGAATTATTAAAGTTTGATCACTTCTTTTAGAGTCAAATTGTACACGAATTTATGCTTTGTAAAAACTGATTACTTTGATTACTTATTTGTGTATATGAATAAAGCCCAACGTTAATTTTATGACTTTCAAAAAAATGATTAGGTGACATTATGATGATATTGCGATACCTTAACACGAAAGCAAGTATTAAAGTCAAATTATACTTGTATCAGTATTTGGAAAGTTGAACTATTTCAAGTTGATTTTATGAAACGGTGTCTAATGTTTAAGAAAATTAAAAAGATCAACTAAATACTGAAACTTCTGAGTTTATTCGCAGTGGAAAAGTGTGTACTCTTACCGCTTTGTAATTATTTCATTTAAACACAAAGGAACAGACCAGTGTATCCAAGACGAAAAGGACAATTTTTGCGAAGGCATCGGAGATCCAAGCAATTTTTCGCATAAGAACCTATAGCAGGCGTGTATTTACAGTTTGCGTGTTCTTCATTGGCGCAATTTAAGTTAATCCCACATTCGTCTCGGTACTTCTCTGGATATTTCTTTATATTTCATCTTTTCTTTTATTTCTCCCCTTTTTCCATTATGGTATCAGTACACTGTATGATATATATTGCATGGTACTTTAGAATTAAATACTGCTTTATAGATAAATACAACCGAATTGTAAAAAAATAGTACTTAATAATAACATGAAAAGTTGCAGCTCAATCTTCCAAATCATATAATACAATAATATGATTATATTATATTTTTTTATTTTTTCATTATTTGTTATCATTTTTGTAATACTGTCTGAAAGAAGTATATTATATTTTCAAATTATGTCCTGATGTTCACATGTTGTTTGCTAAGAATAAGCCACGCAGTTCAACAAAACATTTTCGAAATATATAATATCCTATTTAAATTTTTTTTTATTATTTTCATTTTATATATCCCAAGTAAATTAAATATTTCGAAAAATACTTAATAATTTTACAATAAAACGAAGGATACGTTTTGTTGTTATTGCCGTACGAATACAAACTATGAGAAGAATTGACAATGATAATTCATTTGTTTAAACTTCGAATGATCCACTTCGATACGTCAGTTTCAATTGCTTCGTACTTGTCAATTTTGTAGACAAAATTGACAAGTACCCGTTACACTCTTTTGCCCTCTTCCTCGTTCCATTACTCTCTGTACTCTCCGCGAATTCCCTTTGTCGTAATTACCATGGCCAACCTTTCGCGAGTATCCGAGTGCGCGCGGTCCTTTATTACGTCACAAGGCCTTATTATTAAGACTCTCTGACGGTAGGTCTCCTCTTCAATTTTTCCATCACTCCATGTTCGTATATAGCGCAGTCTCTCTTTACCTCCTCCTTTACCTCCTATCGCTACCGTGGTTTCTCTCCCGATTTAGCTCTTTTTTGGTCATTTTTTGCGTGCCCCCTCCCCTCGCGACGCAGCGCACATTACGTGTGCAAAGGGCGCGTGTGTGCGAATGCGCCATCATGAATGAACTGTTTTGCCGCGCCGCACAAAGTGCACGCCACCGTTAAATATCACATTGGAGCTCGCGAGAGCGAACCACGATTATACGGGTAGGCGTGACGCACTTAAAGAGCTTTTATAAAATTACACTTGGACGAAAAAATTACGCGCTTCACTTTTCCAGGAAAACGTAGAAGGGAGGCGAGCTATATGACATAATCAATAAGTTCAGCAAAGTAAATTCTATAAGACAAACATTCTTGCTATAATCTGTAAGTTGTTTCGAAGTAATAGATTTTTAAGTAATAGAGCATTTTTCGTATTTTTAATAGAATTGCATGTTCGAATTCGCCAACGTCGGCAATATTTAGAAACTTTATTCAGCCAAATAGGTTTATCCGTCAAAGTACGATCACACAAGGAATTAAATTAGTTCCTGGTCTAACCAATTCGACACGCATTTGTGTTTATGTATGGAATAAGGTCTTTTTGAGTTTTAAATCCACTAAGTACTAAATTGTAGTTTTTTTATTGAAAGAAAATTGCTTTACGTCTCCTGTTACTTGTAATGAGGCTGTCATTAATATCACATGCAATTTTCTTAAAAAAGTTGTCGTGTTATGAGACTTTTCCGTAGACCCATAATGTAAAAATTCTATTTGGTTGAAATATGTAGATTTCCGTAGATGGTACGAAGTAATTACAAAATCTAACGGATTTAATACGTGACTTAATTTTAGTATACATTCTAAATATTAGCAAATATTTTTTCAAATATCTTTAAAGTTATCATTCACGGTTTCCTGCAAAAGAAAATTATTTTAAAGCCTTGCTTCTAACGTTTTTTGCTTAAATTCGTTAATTGTATTATTTTAAATATTTTAAGAGTTTTTTTAAATAGAAATTAAAAAAATTTATAAACAGAGTGTGTGACATGTGATCTATTAATCTATTAGTTGTTATTGGCAACCGATTAAGAATTGACTTGTATATAATAAATGTAAGAATAATGAAACTTTGTATCTAAATTTAGATGTAAATTCCATTGTCATTGAAAAAGTAAAAGTGCTAATAAAAAGGGGATAGCTTAGGTTTTTCATGGTAACTCAAACTTATGTATTACAGTGCTTGAACGTTTATTGTATTACTTAATTTTATTTAATAATGATTACGTGAAAAATATGTTTGGCAACATCCACGCGAACAAATTAAATATAATAATATCTCGAAGATCAGGGAACCGTGTTTATGTGCTCCCTTCGTGTATAAATATGGAGCAATATAATAAAAAAATAATTGATAGAATGTTTAAAGATCACACGAAATAATCGTATAAAAGATAAGACATTCTATTCTTAAACATTTAGTTATAATAAGCAATTGTGTTCACTCAAAAAGATCGCGTTAACTTTAACATTGATAACATTATATAAATTATATACAGAATTGAAATTTAATATTCTTAATTGGGAAAGGTAGATTCAGCTCCTTCATTAATTTTTATATAAGCTTTGAGTAAGAAATAAAACATTTTTCTTTGCAAAGAAGATTGTTTTTTAATTTTTAAATGAACTTTAGTCCGTGAGTTGCTGTTTTTATTACACTGGCTAAATTAAAAATAGCGTTTTAAAATATGCGTACTTATACATCTTTCAAGTACACATGAATTCTAAAGATTCTCGATTAAAGTTAAAGCGTACATGTTCATCGAAAGTGTATGTCTTCGTCGAGACTTTCAAACCTCTGTCGAGAATTAAACGGCACGTAGAAATTTACAAGAAGAAGAACGAGACGCGTTTTTCTGGCTAGCGAATTCTGATACTTGCATTAACGAGCAAATAAGCGAACCGAGCACCAATTATCGCTTAAAAACAATTGCTCCCTTTACGAGTACATGCGCGAACGAAAGAGATTCAATGGGCGCCGGCCGGGGGAAAAAACAGAAAACCGATGCCCGTGAAACGCGGCGAAAAAGACGTGAAAAAGTTTGGAACTTTCGAGTCGGAGACGCCGCCGCCACAGGATCTTCCCGTTTTCCTCGCGTTCATAATTTGCATGCGGTTTCGCGGCCAAAGTCATTATACAGCATATGCACTCGGGCAGCCGCTCTTTCACTCTGAAGTTCTTTCGTTCTTCTTTTAGCTCCCCTCCTCTTTTCATTTGCAATCTCTCCGCGTGCGTACGCAACTCCGTCTCTCGTGCGCATGTGTGTTGAGTGCAAGATATTCTCTCGAAGAACTGACTTCGGTGGCCGGACGAAAAAAATGCTCACCTCGACGATATCCACTTATGCTTTATTAGCTCCTCAATAATACATCTTGCTGGCACAATGGGTCTCGTTATGCGAAGCCATTTAAGTCAATTCCAATGTACGAGAGCTTGAGTCTCGTTCCTGAGCTCAACTGGTCGCAACGCGTCAATGCACTGTGGTAAAAGAATGAGCGAGAGAGAGAGAGAGAGAGAGAGAGAGAGAGAGAGAGAGAGAGAGAGAGAGAAAGCTGGAAAAAAGATATGAAAATAGCCGTCAATACGTGTGTCGGTTATTACCCCATAAGCGTCGATTAATTGTTTTAGCAATATTACGATTTGTAAAAGCCCGGTTTCATGTTATAGGACCAAAATATTTTTCACATTAGGTTATTCCTGTAATACGCACAACCACACACACACACGTATATTTCATCATATGTTCATGTTCAGCATTACAATCACAACAATTTTTTATCTGTTTAATCTTTGAATTGACTAATTGAACTTCAAATACTAGGCATTTAAAAAACAAAGAACAACAAGGATCTAAAATAACAATAAAATAACGTAAACAATCGTTATTTAAAAATGTGCAAAGAGGATAGCTGTCGTAAACGATTAAATAATTTTATTTTAATTAAGTAATTTTACATAAATTGACGTGTTTTGACATTATTTGCGAAATGTCTTTTTTTATTTTTATAAATCTTAGCAAGATATTGTTCTTCTTTGGAGATCGTATGCCGTTGTACTACTCTATCTTTATATATAATTTTACTCTTATTGTTTTCGAATTTCATATACTATTAAAGTAAAAATTGAGTTCCTAAACTTAATGGAATAGATAATTTTTACATCAATTTATTTCTTTCCTTACGTATTTTTCTTATTTTACTGTGGGTTTCCGTCTAGTACTTGTCTTTCTTATTTCTGCGAAAAAGTATAACGCCTTTCCCTGAGAACGTCATTTCTTGGATTTTTAATGTTTTATTCTTATAGAACTTCTTGGGAATCATTTCTAGAAGAAAAAAAAAATAAAAAAAAAAACCATTCTACGAACGGCTGTTATATAAAGAATTTTCTTGGATTATTTCTATACAACTGTTGTCTATTTTTCAGGAGCTTTTGAAGACGATGACGTTACGCATGTCGAGGGCGATGTTAATCCAGTAAGGGATTTTGAAATAATCAGTGAAGAAT
Source organism: Wiebesia pumilae (assembly GCA_018907045.1). Lineage (NCBI taxonomy): Eukaryota > Metazoa > Arthropoda > Insecta > Hymenoptera > Agaonidae > Wiebesia > Wiebesia pumilae. The sequence goes on from JACCHZ010000170.1 coordinate 1,604,367, forward strand.
TGCGACTAAAAGACATTGAATTTCTCAATGTTCATTTAGAAAAGTTGGAAAAACTAGTTGTGAGAGGAAACGACAAAAAACTGAAGCCTGAATACGTAAGTTTTCTCACATTTTATATTTATAACAAATATATAAAATTCTGTAATATATTATTACAGATTAGTTCCAGAAATTTATATTAAAAAAAATTATATAAAGTATATAATGATACAGATTTATATATTACGTAATAAACTTAGCGAAAACAATTTATCCTTTAATTTATTAATATAACTTACAATTTAATTTGTATGAGTACATCTATCTTATTATTTTCCATACGGTTGAGATTGTTAAATGTATTTGTAAATAAATTTCATTCTGCCATGTATATATAAATGTTAGGTTAGAAGCTGATATATCAATAATAGAAATAAGTCAGCAATTTGTATGAAATTCAAAATATTATTTTGAATTTAAAATCTGACGATTCAACCATAAATTATTATGCGACTAACTAATTTATAAATTTATAATGTTTGTAACAATTCAAAAAAATTCTTTTTTATTTAAATATAGTTAAAAAAATTTATCCTTCGAATTTTTTATTCTGAAACAATATTAATGGAATATTTACATTGCCAAATATATATTTTATTGCTTACAAAATCTTTTAATACAATTATGTAATTGACCATTCATTAATTGATCATACTATAAGGTAAATATAAATAAAAGTCGTAATATTTGTTATGTTTGATTAATATGTAGATAATAGTGTTTAATCATTACTACTCTAAATTATTCAAAATATATGTATATACAAAATATACGATAATACAATAAAAGTATATGATAAAAGTATGCAACACGTATCAAATACTTTTAATACGTATTTTGAAATGAAATGAAAGTACGATTTTAAATAAATAAATAATAATCTACACTAGTTGTTTCAAATCTGCTTAAAATGAAGAAATACTTAACGGATTATATTTTATTAACTTAATTTAAAAGTTAATAATAAAATTAAAATTTATATTAGTTAATCCAAAGAGAGAGATGACAATCTACTTCGAATTTTTACAATTTCAATGGAATTTTTGACGATTTATAAGAGACAAGAAAACTTTCTAATAAATAAAAATAAAAGGAAAAACTATGTGCCTTTGCATTACAAATAATTATGAGCTTTTAAATAACAAAATATATAAAACAAGTTTTTTGCAACAACAAACACGTTTTTTGAAACGTGTCCAATTTAAAAAAGTAACGAGTAAAATAGGGGCTTTAAAATAAGTATATGGAATACCATGGATTAAGTATTTACTCATTTATCGATAATTTATCTTCTTTTGAAAATTTCACTTTCCGTGGATAATTTTAATGATTTTTAACGAATTAACTTGAAATAATATAATTTAAATATAATATATTCCTCCAGGATCTTTTTCTCTATGAACGAGGCAACTCTTTGTGATATAAGCGATATCGTTTTTAAAATAGTTAAAAGAAATCTTGCGGAAAAAACATATTATTTATAATATGAGTTCAGAGAAACCTTGCAACGTTTGTACAAATCTTTTTGGAGGACATTTGAATATCAAATATACCTTGTTAAAATGAAAGATGTATGCATTTCACTAGGTAGTCTATGCTTTTAATAGTCGAATAAATATTTAATTCTATCAGAAAAAGCCTATACATTAAAAAATTTAATTAAAAATTCAAATCATTAACTATTTTAATTTTACAGACGTAGCTTTTAAACTATTTTTATAAATTGCATAATTATATAATTTCAATTCTTCAATAAATTTAATATTTACTAGAATAATACAATTCTTCAAAAAATTCATTTAACAATGACATTGATAACAATAAAGTTTCAATATTCGAACTTTATTGTGTGAAAATTAAAATTTTGCTTCAATATCAATAAAAAAATATATTTGAATTCAGCTTGTATTTAGTATGCTATACTAAAGCATTTAAAACGAATAGAATCTTTATTTAGAATTTTAATAAAATAATAATAATTATTTTGTGTTGACCGTGAAATGTCAGTTTTCTAACCCATTTCGAATTGATGAATCTTTTTCCTACTTTTTGGTCTCAAGAGGGCAATTCAGGTTCAATGTATACTACTGATTTGCAATAAAAATGCAAATGATAAATTGTTGGCATATTTATACAAGTTTTTTAATGTAAAATCATCTATTAATTAAAAATAATTTTTTAATAAATACTAATTTTAAATGTTAAAATAATATCTATTTTAATTTAAAATATTAATAATTTGAAAATTTACATTTAATTTATTTAAGCTTAATGTGCTCTTAAATCAGTCTTGTTGTTCTATAGACTATCTAAAAACAATATTAGACTGTTTTGTATGAAGTTGGTCTTTTTTATTTATTCGCACCAAGAATACCTTTAATACATACACTCTATTATATATTAAAAAAATTAGCTTTAAAAAAGGTATATTTTTTCATCTTTTTAAATAACTTATTGTAACATTATTAAATATTCTGTTTAATTATAATAATTTATTTAAGAATGGTATAATATTGTTTGTAATTCTAATTTTAAAATTATTAAAATTAAAATTCAAGTTTATTAAAAAGGAGATTGCAAATAACATTAAAAATGTATTTAAGACTACAATGTATGTAATATATTCTAAAATTTATTGTTTGACAACAATTGTTTTTATTCTTTTTTATGAAGTCCAGCTAACGCTTTTTATTATATTGAATAGTAAATAACGATAATATGAATGTTTTATTATCAAAATGGCGTTAAAATTGATAATACCATATTAGAAAGTTTATCTGAAAATTTAAATGAGGATGAAACTCAAAGTGCAAGTTATTACAAAATAAAAACTATAAGCAAGATTTTTATTAAAAGAAATTAATCAATATGGAAAAGAAAAGTACAATTTCTATAATTATTACAATTGTAAACTTTTATATAAAAATAAACTAATATATAATTGATAAAAGTTGTTCCCAACAAAAGCAGCAATTTATGAAAAATTGCTGAAAGTCTAATTTATTCGGTAAGTTCAACTATTTATCGTGTCAATAGATTAAAACAATTTGTCAGTTTCATTTTAAGCTAACTTAATAATTTTGAAACATAACATGTTACTTGTCGGATACTTTTATTGTATTCAATTGGTTATAATCAATTACGAATCTAGTATATCAATGTAATCAGTAGCGGCTTTATAGGCAGTGAATTTTATGAAAAAATCTTCAATTCCATTTGTCCCATCATTTACTGTTTGCTAATTAGTAATTTAATATATATATATATATATATATATATATAATCCTAATTATAAACATTTTAATTATAAACATTTAGTTAACGTAAAATATACGTTAACTTAAAAAATGAATAAATATCGGAATAACTCAAAACGTAGATTAGCTTAGTTCTATTAATAAACCAATAATAAAATTTACACTATACTCGTTTGAATATTTTCTACTACTAAGTATTCCATTATAGATTTTATATTTATTGTCGTACATAATTTAAATTTTTTTAGAATTCTATAGTACGTCTTAATTAAGAAAATATAATTTTATAATCAATTAGATTAGATCAAATTAGTAGTAATGAACTTTCTATAAGATATAAATTATTAATTAGGCTCCCGCTGTTTGTTATTTTAAGGCATATTTAATGATATTAATACTAAAAATATACATTGAAATGTATAGTAATGAAAATTAGTTTGTTTGACGCTACTTTAATATTCTAAATAAAGATTTCTTATTCGTTTTAGATAAAAAAAAATACCACGATAAAAAGATAGAAATGAGCTTAGGATTTACAAAAAGCGAAATTTTTCTCATTTAAAAATTTTTCAAAAATGATGTTGAAGCTTTGTTGAAAATAAAAAAAATATCTCTATTTTAATAATTACGTTAACGTGTCATAAGCAAACGAACATTTAGTAATGTTGGAAATGCTTAAAAAAAAATCTGCGAACTGAATAACATTCCGTAAGCGCTATAGACGAATGGAAGAGTATGCAAGAATGGGAATCTTAGTTAATTATTTGCCGCAATTATAAGTACAGAGTAAAGGACACGAATAGTAGGTATAAATATTTTTAGTAGCTAGTTCGCATAAAAAAAGTAGTACTTTAATTTTTCAAAACGACTTCATAATTAGTCAAATTTTTTAACTTTTATGGCGAATACCTCGTAAACCATCGGAGAAGAAAGTTTCTTTTAACGGTATTATTGATTCGGAGTATTATGCACAGAAAAGTTGCTCAAGTAAAAATAGTACTTTAAAAAATTCTTTATTCCGTATCTTAAAGTCCGAAGGCTACTAAGTTTGAATATTGTAGCACAATATTACATTATTATATTACGATTAATAGAAGCAAAGATTCGAATGCCGGGAAGGCTAGAATATATTTTCTATGAAATATTTTTCCTTATTCTATTCTTTACAGTAAGATTCAAGAAGTTTTTAATATTTTTCAGATTTCAATTAAATTTTTTTAATGCCTACTATTCGGTCGTTTTTCGCTCGATTGCACAGTCATCGAGCGGTTGTTAAATCATATTTTCCGTGGTGCTTCATAGAGGACGAGCACAAAACTTGATCAAAGTGTACTTGGTGCGATGATATAACAGAGATGATTCTGTTCGGGATTTCTTACAATACCATATAGTTTATAGGTCCTTACCATTGGAATATGATGTCAGGCAGGTCCCTATCATTGGAAATTATATTGCATAATCAAGCATTATCGTACCTTGTCGTACACCTTGCGTTATAACCGCGCATTTTTAAATGAGCCTTATTGCACATTTAGGCTCCTAGTCGCGTACTTATCGCGAGTGACAGTTTGCTCAGGACGAGGATATACATTACGTCCATGGAACAAGAATCCTACGCCTACGGGAACAACATCCTGACCTACGATGCGTCCGTTCTTGAAGCCCAGTAGGGACGGGGAACAGCTAGGAGCTTCCCTGCAAACCACTGGTATGCCACATCAGCTTAGTTACTCGCAAAACAGATGAAATCCTAGGAGTAAATTGAGGAAATTGTCGAGGTGATGTCCATCCCGAGCATTAAATGCACCTCCCTATAGGAGAGGCATTAAATAGTTTTCCCTGTACTATGTACTACAAGGTTTTCTCATTCATTTAAGACATCGGGAAATAAAGAAGCAATGGAGCTTGACGGAGTTAGTATGCTCCAGAGTCCGATGGAATGGCTATTCCCGTCGACGGTAAGGAACGGAACCAACTCATAACTGGAGAGCAGCTGTCAGCCGTGGAAACAATCGAGAAGGACAGACTCTTGTAGGGTCAACCGGGGTACCCTTCAGATATTTGCTTATGCTTCTGAAAAGCGAATTAAATAGAAGCCGAGGTCATGTATCTCAAGATAACAACCAGGTCAAATTGATTTTGTTGGCATCAAAAGAAAGGTAGCACCTGCGCCGATCGTTTCTGTGGGGTGTTGGTGCTTTACCGTCTGCTTTTCAAGCTTCAGGAATACCTCTCGTTGTTTGGTGTAGCTGTTTATTGTCGAGGAAATTCGAAGGTCCTTCTCTCGTGGCTGCAGGAGCAGTTCCTGCAGAACGCGGAATACGCGTTCGTGGCCATCCAGGTGAGCCAGTTCCTTACGACTTTATTCAACGACACGTTGTCACACGTTCTGGAGGACCAGGAACCTCGCAACTAATTTCAAATTAGTTTTCCTGGAGTTTGAATGAAACAGGTTTATCAACGGAGTTCAGATAATCTGTTCGAGTTATTCAGATATTGAATCAGCTTTCGGCAGGTGAAATAGTTTTTAAAATATTTTTCGACCAACGACTGGAATAAAAAGTATTCGTTTCCTATCTTGATGTGCATAGCAAAGCTTTGATCCAAACCGTGAAACTTGATTATTAGAATCGATGAAGATCGACGAGCAGTGGATAAAAGAATGGGCTCGTAGCGCCAAGACGTCTAGTCGCGCGATGGTCAGCCCCATCGTCGTATCCACGTGCACGTATTTGCATTCGGCTCGAAGCGCTTAACGGCGCCAACGCTTCGCGTGTCTACTTCACCCACGCGTTCGCTCCGCGGGCGGTAATTGCAAATTGCGAAAGCGAGCCTTCCTCGCAGATCCACCTCATCTTCAAGAGCGATTACATTCAATTTGCTGAGCCTGCGCGCGAAGTCCTCGTTAGCTCGCGAAGAATCTGTGACGCATTGTACAGGTCCGTACCGAGATTCGCGATACACGATCTATGAGAACGAGTGAGAGCTTCAACCGCGAGCGCACGCCTGTGCCCGATTAATCGCGTGTAAGAACAATGCCATAGCGCATGCACTTCGGATCATACGATAAAGCGAGCTGAGCGTCTCTCTTCCTCTCTCCCTCGCTCCCTTACTAAGGGCTCGATGAAAGGAACGTAATCTTCTTATACCTCTGCTATCCTGTTGGACTTGTCATTTTTATTTATTTTTTGGACTAAATTTGGATTAAAAATCGTGGCTTTTTTTTTATTTATTTTCTGTTTGAGCAAATTTTACTAGAGCACGTTAACAAATTAATACGTAAAGTAAATTATTGCAAGGTACTAGCTGCTTGTAAAAATCGCTTTCAATTAAAGAAAAACATGTGGAGTAATTTAACTGAAAATGATAAAATAAAAAGTAACAAAAATGGTTAAAAATCAAATGAAAATGATTCAATAATTAGTTTTTAGTGAAAAATGGGAGATCTCGACTAAAACTCGAGATATCTTTAGTATTATACTCCCTAATAATGATTGATATTTAACGAGAGTCGTAGACGATTACTGATATAAAAAGTAAAGTTTGTTTTTCAATTTCATTTTTTAACCGTTTTATACTTTATACTTAAATTAAGTTAAATTATTTCATCTAAATTAAGTTTATTACTATTTAAAATAAGTTTCAAGTATAAATTCCAAAATTTCGCGGTTCTGAGCTTTATAATGTTTGTATATCAATCATTTTCATATCTCGTTATTTTAAGCAACTCTTTTGCTACATTTATATTTATTAATGATTAAAAACATTTAATCTTGGTGTAAAATTTCCAATAAAATATATATTCCTAATTCATGTAATATAAATAGTTAAACAAATTTTCATGTAATTTGATTAATTCTGGTGAATTAATCTGTTTCTTTTAAGCTCATTCTTTATTTATATGTTTCTTTAAATTAATTTGTTTTAAGTTAGATTTTTGGAGTTTAATAATAAAACAACAGGCTTTCAATTGCAATTGTCTTCCTTAGAAGGGGTTTATATTATTTGAATATTTTTACAAATCGTCATAATGCGTTTATGGTTTTTGTGAAATAATTTCTTGGGAAGCACTTACTTCTTCTTTGTGTTAAAAAATACACTTTATCTCTTAAAATGCTTTTGTCGACAAAAAATTCAAGTGAATCGTAGCATCGAACCCTTGTTCTTTGCAATGTCCAAATTATAATTAAATTTATATTTGAAGAAATTCGTAAAAGACGCCTAGGGGTGGGGGAAGCCAACGTGAAAATTTTTTCTCCTTCCGCTGGATCGCGATCGTAAACGAATATCGGAAATCCTACCAAAAGGGATCGTGAAGAAATTCTTGACTAATTCGTAGCGAGATTTCTCCCTTTCGCGGTTGGCTGCGCGAGCATAATTTACAGATTTTTTCCTCGAATAAAGTGGCCAAAGGTCGAGATTACCGTCGAATTATCCGATCTCCAGCAGAAGAGCGCATAAGAAAGCCGTTCACCGCCTTCCGAACTTTTTGAAAATTGCGAGACCGAGCGAGCATTTCGTGAATGTGGGAATAAGCGATGTGTGCCGGTTGGCGAAATTCGTTCCAGGAAAAATGTGTGCACTAATTCGCATCGATCGCGCTTTCTTTTGTATTTTAATTTCATCTGCGTTTTTTTCTAATTTTTATTTTTCACACTTTTATCGTTGCTTTACAAAGTTTATCGCGGGACCTTTTCTTCTTCTTGGTTGCTTTTCCATTAAAACTTACAGAACTCATTGCACAATTCTCTACGAGATTCTTACGAAAGTTGATCTTACAAGTTATTTTAAATAAAAGTAAGAGTGCTCTTCAGAAGCTTTTTATTCTTTGGGCTTTTAATATGTAACAAACAACGCATCACTAATTTAAACGTATGCGAATAATAGTAAAGCAAAGTAAGTTTCATCGTTTCTCGTTTCATCGTTAATTTCATTTATCAACTGAACAATTGCTTACATATGCTGCGTAATGAATTTGATTATAATTTATTATACTGTGTCATTTGTGTAGATGCAATAGATGTGGAATCTTTAGGTATTTAGTTACTAAGCAAAAGAAGAAGTAAAGTATACTATGAAGTTCTCATTTAAACTGATATTGACACTGCCACAACTGTGTTTCCGCAATTTGGAATAAATTAAATGCAATGTGTAAAATGAGATTTAATCAAATGTACATTGAACTTTTTTGAGGCACAATGAACATCCGTCTTTTGATTGGAGTAAACATCATTTTTAACACTACATGTTATGCATATTTTAATAAAATGATAAGAGTTTGAAAACTCCTACACTCTTTTTATTAATTGAAATTGGCACAATGAAAGAATATTCGATTCTTGAAGGAATATTTCATTCTACTGTAATACTATTATTCAGTTTTAGGATGAGTTCGGAAACTAGGATATAATGAATATAAATTATAATAAAAGAGTATACAATGCACCCACCTAAGAACATTAATGTCTAAAAAATTCTCTTTTTATTATGTATTATATACTTGATCTGAAATCATTTGTTTAAGAAATTTTTGTATGAATTTACTATTGGTGTAGTGGAATCATTCTCTAACTTAATGAAAATCCAGAGTTTACCGAGCTTACCGAAGTGTCTTTTAGTGAAATATAAGTTATCATTTTATGGTTATTGAAGTTAATGCTAAATGTTGTTACTGCAAGAATGATGAAAAAAATATATAGTTGCAATATTTCAGGTGGTTTCATTAGTTGACGACTCGACTATTAGTTACATGCGTGACTCTTGTATCTACTATACAAGGTTGCAAACGAAAAAGAATATTAAACCCATTTAGTGTACCCAACCTAACTTTCTTGGTGCTCTTTTAGTGCACTTTACCTTTCCACCCTCTAACTTTTTGGTCTTTAAATTTTTGACTCCCTGTTCGCGTTTCAATTTGGCGCTCATTAGAGCCAACAGACTTAATAGGGCCACAAGCTCGACAGTCATGGAACTCTTTGTGCCCTGGTACGCAAAATTTCAGTGGCTCTCGTTATATACAAGAAAACGACGGAACCGTGTACGCGACGTTTATGCGCTTCCCTTCCGTGTACGATTCGACAATAATCGTCTTGGCCAATTTTCGTATAGTCGGACTTCTGATGGCGTGCTGAAGCCTCGAACGATGCGCTTCTCTTTTTCGCGGAATGTATTGTTTGCGCAAACGTAAGCGTTAAACGTCCCCGCGTCTTCTGTCGGACGATATGTACGAATATATACATGTACGCATATATACTCTTTAGCCCTCTGTTTGCTTAGTTGTACTTATTTCCACCCCGACTTTTTAAATATACGCGCAGGACTTTTTAAAGTTGCTCTTTTACCGTATAACGCTCCAGGTAATTACCCGGTATATTTCGATTCCTTTTTATTTTATGATTGTTCTTAGGAGTCGTCAGTAAATCAATTGGAAGAAAAACGAACTTTCTGTGCGTGGGGTTCGAACGTAAAGTTGTCTTATATAAGTTCATTTAGTTGTATATTTTAAAAAATTATACGCATAGCTAAAATTAGATGTACAAGATAATTAAAAATATAGATCTTTAGATTTATCCAAGCAATATGTGGAGTCTTTAAAGATTCTCATATTGCAATCATTTACAAAACATAATTTATATAGTAAAAGTATTAAACTGTATGCACAATGAAAAAAAATAACGAAAACAATTTACCTGACCAACCATCACTGTTATCACATGTTTGACAAATATTTGTGAATCCATATTAACACATATTCAACTTATTTTACATCATGGCGCAGTCTTTTGTTTATTTTTGTCTTTTTACAAAAGTAGAAGCATAGATTTACCTCAAAAAAATCAACTGGTATATTGAAAAATAGATCGAAATAATGAAGACTTTAATACATATTTGTGATTATTAACTGAAGATTCATAACAAAATAGTGTGCCATCCCTGTTCGTTGTAGATCTAATAAAGAATACAAAATAGAATGAAATAAAATATCGGATATTTTTTTGATTATTCTACTTTCAGTAATGTAATTTAAGTTAAATTCCTTAACAGTTAAATATTTACTTTAAAAAATTGTAGATTTGAAAGAAATTGAATGACTAAAATGAACTTGACATTAATACTGTCTCTCGTATAAATGATACAATTAATTATGACAATGGGCTAATATTGTGATGAATAAAGTGAAGTATAAAAGATAATAAATATAGAAAAGAGTCGAGTAAAGAATATCGTTGATGTCATTTTAAATACTCGAATTCGAAAAAATTTATTTCACAATGTTTAAGCTATTTATGTATTATAACTAATATTGAATAATTAATTTAAGTGATTATACCTATTTAAATGTATAATCTACGATATATTACATAAATTTTAATTAGTAAAATGTACCATTGTAGCTACGTGTAAGCAGTGATATTACTTTCTACTAGTATTTATAAAAAAAGTAAAATGTAAATGGTTTCACATTGAAACGAATTTTTGATATATTGAAATGATTGTTAATGTATGATGCACAGAAATTACGTTTGCAACAATTCAAATTTTTTCGTGTTGCAGGATGCTCTGCTAAAAGTCAAGCAAGTTTTAGTGGAAGATAACAAGCACATCAGATTTGCTGATTGGAGTTTAAATGAGGCAAGTTCTTCTCTTTATTAATACAAAGTCCTCTCACTTACCCTTAAGCCTATCTTGAAAAATTACATTAAACACACGACAAGACCTTTATATTGTTGATAACGTGAACACAATCGTACAGATCAAATATCGAAATCAAATATCGAAAACACCGTTTCAAACAATTTCAAATTGCAACTCAGGCTGGTTGTATAAACGATTTAAAAATATTTCAAAGAAAAAAAATGCATCGCACTTCCGAGAAGACACTTTTTCTCGCATTCCGGGGTAAAAGAATCTTTCGTCGATACTGTAACTCGATTGATTGTTATGGAAAAAGGCCGCAGGTGCGCAGTTGTTCGACTTTTTCGCTTTTGAACTCGCGTCTACGGTCAGTTAGGCAGTGCCGACGTTGATGCTCGCGCAAGAAGGGATTCAATTGCAATCCTTTCCAGGAACGTCCGCAATGCCGCGCGCATTTAACAATTTCCAGCGAGGCGACTCCCAGTCAAAATTTGCTCGTCGCCGTGTCCGCGTGCCCTCGTACTCAGTCCGGCCTTCCCGATGAGAAAAATTGCAGAATCTTTCATGGAACGAAAATATTCGCAATGTACAGAGCCGCGAATTTCGTTTCTGCAATGCGAGTAACGAAGATTTTTGGCTTCGGAGTTGTATGATCTAATCATTTTCCTCGTAGATGTATTATTAATTGACTGTAAATAATCTTTTCAACTTAAAGGAAGAATAATAAATTTACGCTTATGTTCATAAGTACATTTTTCAATTTTAGTGTTAGTTAAGGCATTAAAGTATCTAAACGATATCTAAGTTATGTTTCACTAAATTAAAATTTCTTTTTATCGTATTGTAGTAAAAATACACACTTTTGCAAAACCTCGTAACATTTTTGTAAATGAGACTCAAATTTAAACATTAATTTAATTTGTATAATTTACATTTAAGTATACTTTCCATTTCCAAAAAGGAACATTATTACTATTTGATTTCACTTCAGAATTGATTTGGTTAGATAAAAGAATCTTGTATAAATTGAGTTGAAGAAACAGTGAATTTCTTCCCACAATACTAATTTACTATTTCGAAACACAACTTAGATATAAATTATTGAAATTGAAATTCCTTATGAATTGAATTTAAATAAATGTATACACTTTTCTAAAACTATTACGCATTTATCAGATTTAAAAAATAAATACAATGCAATTATGGATAAGGCTTACAAAACTTTTTCCTGAATCTTATTCATACTTAAATATACGTATAAATATGTATGTATACATGTGAAGTTGAAACAATAGATTTTCTAATTCTCTGAACACATAAAACCGACCTTGTATACTAAATCGGAAATCATTTATAATGCAGTGACGTTTCGCAGCATCACTAGTCAGGAACTAGAGAGGATGCAGATCTTAACCAACTTATAACTAATTCAATTTTCAGATCGAGATACTCAATAAATATCTATTTCTCACGTCTAAGCCCGTGATTTACCTTGTGAATCTTTCCGAGAAGGACTATATTCGTAAGAAAAACAAATGGTAAGTACTAAGGGACTTATGATTACGGAGGAGGAGATGCAAGAGGTTAAAGTAGCGTTAAAATTCTCTACCTCTGTATTTTTCTCTATTTTTCTTGTTTTCTATCAATCTCGAGAAGTAGAAATACGGCAATGAAAAAGTAATATCAATATGATGGATAGACGATCGGTACGAAAAAGGTTCCAAACACGAAACTCGCTTCGTTCATTATTTAAATGAGCCTAACGATTTATAGATGGAAGCTTCGGCTTCATATCATCCAAGAGTAGAATTTGCCAAATGCTTTTGCGTGATTTTGCAATAAAAAAAAACAGAAGGAAAATCGTCATTTGATTTTGATCTACTCTAAAGTAATTGGGGAAAGCACCGCTAGGATTTAAAGCGACTTTTGTTCATTACCCTTGTCTGGTCTTATTTTGCTCATTGAATTTCCGCCAATGTTGTCTCCAATTTTTCTAATTACAGTTATTTTATTTATAAGCCATCATTTACAAGAAATGAAATTCGTATCCGATGTTATGGTATTTTTATTTCTGATAGCAGCAATTTCTCTTTACAACGGTTAATGATTTGTAACTTTACAGTTATCATTTATATATTTGCGATATTGTATTTTAATTAATTCTTTTAAAATATGAAATACTAAATATAATATTACTTCGACTTATAAATTTTTTCGTTTCAATTATATTTATTTTCGTGTTTTCTATCGAATCATTTTACATTGTGTTGTCATTAGTAAAAAATAGGTACTTCTGATAAAGCATTTATTTTACGACCAGACGATGAAAGATTCCTTGTTAATTAAGGATAAACGTGTATTTCATTTCAGCTGCTTTTTTTTTTTAACTTGAGAGTTCTTCAAGCTGCATTTAAATGAATTATGTAATAACTTTTCAGTTACAAGTAACGTAATGGTACGTAAACAATTTATAAATAAATGTATTGATAACATAAGAAGAAAAAATTAATCAAACTCTTCAGCATAGACAATTTAGAAGATAAGAAAATTAAACTTTCAATGGCTTTTAAGCGTCGTTGAGTTCGTAAAATTTAACAATGAATGATCAGGATAATTCTATAGGAAGACTGAATAAACTGTTTTGTTTCTTTGACAAAACTTACGTAAATGCATAAACAAATGCTTGTTTAGTCATTATTTTGTGTTTTTTTCCAATAACAATCAATGCAGTTTTTATAATTTTATTAAATGCTACTTAATAATTCTTTAATTATGGTAGCCTTGGACACAATCGAAAATCAAGTTTTAACTATTCATTTGTTCATTATTATTCATGTTTATCGGTGCGTATAGCATTTATTCATTAATCACACAATGATTCGTTAGTCACACCAGAAATATATTTAATTCGTACGTGACAGCCACAGTCTTATACTTCAAACTTAATGTTTAAATTCAGATTAGAAAAATATGTAAATGTAAAGTTTATGTTTAAGCATTTTAAAATAAGTTAATGTGGCGCTAAAAGAAAAGGTTTGAAACAAGTTCCAGTTTCCAGAATTTCAGCTCCAATTATTATTTTTATCAGAGTTTGTAAGTGGTGGTTTGATTTCTATTTCTACATATCCTTTATTTAGTTAAATAAATATTCTTTAAAAGTCCTTAAAAACTTTTTAAGAATAAATTGCATAAATTAAATTTGGAGGTTTTTTTTGGTTTAATAACGATCACAAACGTTTGTTATTAAATGCAATACCATGCAATGCCAGCTAATGCGACGTTAAGAAAAATATTTGAACGTTGAATAAAAACAAGATAAATATTTGTTCCCTAGGTTAATCAAGATCAAAGAATGGGTGGATAAGAACGATCCCGGCGCAGTGTTGATTCCCTTTAGCGGTGCCTTCGAAAACAAATTAATCGACATGGACGAAGGAGAACGAGCCAAGTACATCGAGGAATCCAAAGTCTCGAGGTGAAAATCTAGTCCTGCAGGCAAACTAAACCTCTGCATAACTTTTTTTCTAACCACCCTCCCCCGTTCTTATACATTCCGCGATGCGGAATTTTGCAAATACGAAACCGGCAACGGTTCCCACACGTCCCGCGAATCGTCCCCCAAAAAGTGCACAGCCTCTCTCCTAGCTTTAAAGGTAATGGACGGTTACGCACGACCGAATTGCCCTGGCGCGTCTAGACACTATGTTCGCGTTGAGCAACTATAAAACCGGAGGGAAGCATCGCTTCTTTTTAAGGAACCTGGACTCATTCAGATTCTCGGGAGATTATGATGGAAGACCGCCACTTGTGTGAGACTATAATCTGAGAATTAGAAATTCCGTTTCCTTTTTACTGCTTGCAACGGTGGCGGCGTCGTCGGCAACGATAACGGCCGAGTTTTGCTTTTCGAATGCGCCGAGGAAGTAGTCGATGGTTTTCAGATATTTCACGCTTATATGTATATTATGCGTGTAGGACGAACGGGCGAGAAAAAGAGAGGAGGCAGGGGGGCACTTTAAATGCTGCCTAAAATATTCAATGAGTTTTGTGAAAAATATTTGCATTCACTTATGCGTTGACATTTCGTATCGGTTGAACCAAAAAAACTTAGTTCGTTCTTGCGGAAAATATTGTAAGCGAAGTATTGAAGTTTACAAGTAATTTAAGTAATATTAAAAAGTTTACATATAATGTAAATATAAGCTTTACGAAGAACGTTTATTTAAGTACGAATGCAAATTTTTCACAAAAATTTGTTCGCAAAGAATTCAGAGGACACGACAATTCAAGGGCCTTACATTTCTGGAATAAAATTTTTTCTTCTATTTATTCTTCTATTAATTAAAAATCATTTCACTTGTTTAAATGTACAACAAATAGGACTGTACTGTAAACATGTTTAACATAAGATAAGTTCATTCTTCGCGAAAATTAATAGAATACATACTTGAGTATGTATGATGTTTTACAGTTTAGGTATGGATATTTTAAAATTACATTAAATTTTTTCTGAACTTTTCCAATTGCGCTAATATATACAATGATTTGAAAAATAGATGTAACAGAACGATTTATGTTTAATTAGTTTAAGTTTCGTATAATTTTAAGAGAATGTTATTTCCGTGAAATTTGTTAATTTCTCAATAAGATATGATTTCTCCAATTTCTTCGTTCTTGGCATTGATAAGAATATTATATTTTTTATCATAAAATTAACACTCGATCGAAATTAAATAGAGTGATGAAGTTTATTAATTTCATAAAGTAAGCTTATTAACTTTAATGATAATATTCTTCAAAAACTGTGACGTGTAATGCTTAAACTTTTTTATTTTAAAAGTAAATATTGTAAAAAAAAATTCAATATCACTTTGTAAATGATAAATATCTGATATTTTATGTATATTAGACAGATTATTTAGTAAGAACGATGTTTATTTTTATGAAATACGTTGAGAAGAAGACTGTAAATTCCTTCGAGTATTGAAAGAATGAAGAGAGACCGATGAAAACCGAGTATCGTCAATACTGGGATTGGTACTTTTTACTGAAATTTGTTAGCATTCATAGTGTGTTATTCGCAATCCCCAAGATTACTCGGTTGAAATCGACGAAACGGAAAGGTAATACGGCAGGTTCAAGAGACGATCCGCTAAAGGCCAGAGGCTTGGGTTCCGTGCTTCGGGCGACGTGTGCCGTCTACCGCCCGAGCGAATCGAGAAGAAGATAATAGAAAATACCGTAGCGCGGACTGCCGACAGTAATAAGGGGGAGGTAGAGCGTGATTTTATTTCGGAAGACCGCAAATAGAGAACGGAGTCGAAAAACTTCGAGCAGCCTCGACGAGTGATAAAATTGTGGTGTTAAGTTGTTCGCTTTATGTTTATTCTCTGAAGTTTCAAAATCCCGCTGATGATTTGGCCTCTTGCTCGATCACCCTGTCATTATGGACGAAGCGAACGTTGAGTTGTCTAGGACATAGTCCTATCGCATTCTCCTCTCTTTTCCGCTTCTCACTCTCTCGCCTCCACCGTCGCCCGCAACAATTGGATCACTAGGGTGGGAAGTAGCAAAAACTTTATAATACTTATTCATCATTCGATAATGAAAAACGAAATCAGTCGATCAATTTTGGTAAACTCATTTTATGTTTCGGATAAAAGCGGACATATAGCAAATCTAATGTAATTAGAATTAAAGTTCAAATGGATAAACGCAATGTAGTTGAAGAATTTCAGAATGAACTTATTATCTTAAATAATGAAATAGTTGGGAAACCTATCGTAAAGATGTTTTTAATTTTATACAATAATTAAGTACTCTATGTAATAATCATCACAATTAAATGGTACATTGAAGTAAAAGTATAAGTTAACTAAGGTTTTAATTTAAGAACTTTATTATTTACCATTACGTATATAACTATTACGTTAAAAATTACATTTCTTCGCAATTATCTCTTTCACTTTTACGATCTTTTTGCGAAATGTTTCTTTCAACTATCCTATTGACTTAATTTGAAGCGAGACAGTTTAAAAAAGCTTGCGTAAATAGCCCATTCAAAAAGTTGACCAATGCAGTCCTATATATGCCTCTTATTCTACTTATTCACTCTCTTTCTCTCCCTCTCTCTCTCTCTCTCTCTCTCTCTCTCTCTGTCACGCACACTTTATTCTCCTCTCTTTCTCTGTAGGTCGTTAAATGTAAATATAACACAAGATTCTACGTTTCTCGAGACAATTTAAAATCGTTGCTACGACGAAACTGATTATTAGGACAAGAGTAGAAGACATCATAGAGAATTAGTGGGTGATAGAGAGGGGGAATATATCAATTTTTAAATTATAATACTGCTTGTTACAGTGCTCTTGATAAAATCATTGTCCAAGGATATAAGGCTCTACAATTACAGTATTTCTTTACTGCTGGTCCAGATGAAGTCAAGGCTTGGACGATTCAGGTAATAATTTTCGCTACTGCATTGTTATTTAATGTATCTTTTACCACATCGTAACTTAATAAAAATTCATGATTTTTTTGATAATAAGGTAATTTTAAAATAATAATCGAAGATGAAATCTTTTAGTTAAACATAGAAAATAGAACCAAATCTTCATATATTTGACCAACAGGTTCATTTTCATACTAATGAGCAATTCAAAGGATTATCTTTATTTAAATTTGCATAAAATGACATTATTTGCAATTAAATTTTGACGTATGCCTTATTTTATACTGTTAATAAAAACGTGGAAAAATACATATACTTTTATTAAGAATAGCAACTTATTGAAGTGTAATTTATTGTTAAAATTTTTATCAATTAATGTTATAGGAGAAATATATGCTTTGTAAAAAAGGAAATATGAGAAAAATAAGAAACTATAATATAAACTATAGTTTAAGACAATTTCTTACTAATATAAGAATATGATTTTGTAGATTTAACAAATTAATCTGTTAAGGCCTAGATAATTTGAAGAAATAAAAGTGAAAAAGACTTACTGTACATCTTTATAAACATATTATATAATTTAGCAATACTTTTCTTTTATAACAAATATTTTTGAAACCCTTGATATGTACATAAGTACGACAAAAATTAAAGTTTAGTTTTCTACTAGTTTTTATAAATACAAATATTCTAAAAAATTGTAACTTTTAAATTCAGGTAAAAAGTAATTTTACTATTTCTCTTTTGTTAATACGTAATTATAATATTCAATGACTTCCGAAAATAATTTTTTAATTAAATGGTATTTATTAGAAAACAGATTGAGATATACCATGTAATGAAAAAAGTAGATTTAATTAAATATTATCTGTTAAATTATCGATTGAGACACCAATATATTTCATTCTCTTTTAAAGTGAATGTTTTCTTCGTTAATCTTATAGTATTAATTTATTATTTACGTATTATTTTTAGAAAGGAACGAAGGCACCACAAGCGGCTGGCAAAATTCACACAGATTTTGAAAAAGGTTTTATTATGGCAGAAGTAATGAAATTTGAAGATTTCAAAAATGAAGGCTCGGAAGCAGCAGTTAAGGTTAAAATTGTTTCACTATTATTTATATTTCACTTATAATTATAGTATATCTAATATAAACATCTCTAATACTATTATCAGGCTGCAGGGAAATATAGGCAACAGGGACGAAATTATGTTGTAGAGGATGGTGACATTATCTTTTTCAAATTCAATGCCGGAGCTGGATTGAAAGACTCGAAGAAAAAGTGATAGCCTTTAATATTATCGTAACGATATTCTCCTATATGTGAATATCTGATCTTTGTGACTATACGTTCGATGGAGCGTAATAACCGATAAATTAATCGGTCGAACTTCTCACTTTTATGAGAATTGTTTTTCTATACTTGAGTATAGATTGTCATTTTGCAATTTTCTTTTTTTTTTTTCAGAATTGCTTTTGTTTTTATATGGTGGTGAAAATGAAACGTCGATATTATGTTTTTCCTTATGAATGTTGGCTTTGTGATTTAAAGAATGAACGCACGATCAGTTATAGAATTTGTATAATAAACGCATTTATTACGATGATGTATTTATTTTACAATTTGTTTAATAGATCGACGTAGAAAGTTTTGGCTTTTGTTTTATTTATTTCTTATAAATAGACGTATTAATGATTAAAAAAAAAGAATAAACACGATAAAAAATTAATGTAGATATTGCTGAATTCGAATGGAAATGAAACTCTCATGATCACAATAAGATGTCAGGACTTGAATATTTTTCATCTTAAAGTCCAATCGTCGGTAACTTAGATATCTATTTATATGAACACACTATTACAGTAACTGACAGATCTTTTATATCACAATTACAAATATTATTCATTCTTATAACATTTTATTTAAAAAAAGCAATTTTTAATTATCTTCTGTTGTACTATTTAAGAGTCGAGATTTTATCCATTCATAAAATTCCACTTCCATTTTCAAAAGATCTTTTAGGTGTTTTTTTGTTACTGGCTTTATTAATGCATAATTACTAAAAGAATTTTTCTCCTTTGGTCCTATAAATAATTAAAAATAAAATAATTATTTTCATAACATTAATAATTTATCGGTAAATTATTGGTAAATCTAGAGTAATGACTGAAAATTATGAGGTTTTACGGTATATTATAGGTTAAGTATGATATAAAATGAATTTTTTACAATAAATACAAAACAATTAAATTATTATATTTCTTTGCTTGATTAGAGGAAATTTTTAATTATGAGAACTTCCGGTTTTATAAAAAAAATGTAGTACCGATATTGACAAGAATTGTGATATTTATTTTAGGAATCTAATTTGATTTGATTTGAATAAATTAGTCAAATAAAACTTTTAAATTAGATTCTAGGTAAAATTTGTAGGCTTTAAAAATTTGAATAATTCATCAAGAGTTAATCATTGCATATAAATTTAATAGTGTTTGATGTTTTCTAAATATACTATGTTACTGCTTTTTTTATTTTTTTCAAATAAGAATTCCAAAAATACGTATTTATCGTGTATATCGATAAGTTATGCAATTAAATTTAACAAAGCAAACTGATAGTAATCGATTATACTAGAAATCATCATCATTATCGTAATTTTATTGTAATTTTTATTATTAGTGTGTAAGCATAATGTAAAGCATAAAATTTATAAATGAAAAATACCAACAACTTACGAATTTTTTCGTAAATAAGTGAAGCTCCTTCAAAGAAATATGGGAAAGTTTCTTCCAAACTTGTCACCGTTTGATCCATGTGATCTAAAACTCCCACGATGGGATACCATTTAAGTACATTAGCCTTGGCTTGTTCCAAAGCCCATGCGTTATTTCTCTCCCTTTAAGAAGAATTTTAAAATATCTAGTACATATATTTTAATTTTTGTGATAGTAATGTAAATATTACAAAATTTTACATTGAATCGTCTTATAAATGATCGGAAAAAGTGATTGCGATAGAATAGAGTGCACTGGAAAAACATATAATTTGCTCAGGAAACTTTTCAATCTAAAACATTACATAACAGAGTAAACGAAGATAAGTTTACATGCCTCAAATATACTCTAGTTATGGAGTTATTGGTCGTTATACCTGCTAGGCCACAAAATAATTAATAGTCGTATGATTTCTAATATTTAATTTAATTGTAAGTACACATGTAGTGAAATCATTAAGTAATAAAAATTTATTATTTGTTAAAAAAATTTTTATACATAATGTATAATTTTCAAAATTCATGTTTTTAATGCATAATGTTAATGGTTTTATGAGAACGTCGAACAATT
This sequence comes from Wiebesia pumilae, assembly GCA_018907045.1. NCBI lineage: Eukaryota > Metazoa > Arthropoda > Insecta > Hymenoptera > Agaonidae > Wiebesia > Wiebesia pumilae. The sequence goes on from JACCHZ010000170.1 coordinate 1,625,101, forward strand.
TTATTTAAGTATAGTTATTATCAATAACCTAATTTCAATCATGAAAGATTACATATATTATATTTTGTTAAATATACATGATTTAAATGTTCGAGATTTTATACTTTAGATTTTAATGTATATTTTTTTTCTAAAAAATTAAGAAAAAATTATTTTATTTAATATTTTTTTAACATAGTAATTTGTGTTTATAGTACGCAACATTGAGAATTTTATACTGTAAAATGTAAGTAGTCAAAATTGATAGAATTTTTCGGCAGATCATGCAAATTGTGTTAAATAAATGTAACATCTTTCTTTTAGAGATCATAAAGTAGATATATTTTTATGATATTAGAAAGAATTTTTATTATATCAATAAAACAAGTTCTTAAAACTTTAAATTTTAAATATTATAAATATTTATGACAATTTTATAAAATTGTTTAAGTTTATGTACCATTATAATCGTAATGAATTATTTCCAAATTAAATTAAATTAATGAATAATATAATAAATGTAAGCATTTATTTAATAATGTACGCTTGAACTGGTATTTTTTATTAAAAGTTATATTATCGAATATGTACTGAAATATTATTTCATGTCAGAACTTATTATTAAAAAGAACAATAAGTTTTATAGTACTACACGAATACGGAAAATATTAAATCCTAATAAAAACGTACTAAACACTAATAAACTTTGAATTAAAACCATTAATTATTGAATTACTAGAGCGTTAAAGATTAAATAGAGAGTTTTCAATATAATAAAGTTTTTAAAGTAATTTTTGATAAAATTGCGTTCATTACTAGTATCTAGAAGTATCGTGCTTAATATTTTTCCTGTTTCTTGTACTATTTTCATCATTATTAGATATCTTAGTTTTACTATAATATATATATATATAGTAATATTTATGAAACATATACTTTATGTAAAGACAATATTGTAAATATTAGTATAGTTACGAATTTATTATTTCAGGAAAATTATACATTAAACTATCAACTGACCAATTTAGTTAAAATAAAACATCGTATAAAAATTTGACGCATTGAATGTTTGAGGTTTCAAAAAAGAAAAAAATACATTCACTACCAAAATATAAATACATTTATATATTCGAGGCAATCTATTAAATTTTAAACTTAGATTGCGCAATACAGTTAAATCACGTCTCTAATTGAAAATCGTATATATTTGAAACCAAGTATGGTTTCTTCTTAAAATTTACTTACTAATTTAAATTTGATATTAGCTACGCAAAATTCGTATAATATTTTAAGCGGAATGAATGAGAAGAAATGAAATCTTTATTTTATATTTTATACAAAAACTAATTAATTCAGGGGTAATTGACACTGACTTTTTTAGAAATAAATATAGATGCTGGTTCTACTCACGAGCATCGAGAATCGTGTCCACAGAAATGAGATATTGATCCCTTATAAATTGTAGCTGAATTACCTCTTTTGAATCTGCGAATAAAACAAATTAATTTTTTTTTAATTAAAGTAATTAGCAGTTGAAAATTTATTTCTTATATGTATTCATATTTTGTGTGTATCGTTGAGATTTCTAAGGTTTAAAATGTAGGTATTTAAAAGATTCAAAAACATCACTTCTATAATTTATTACGTAATTATTTATTAAGTATGTATAGCATTTTTATAATCATGTATAATTAAAATGCTTATACCACTTATAAATTCAAAAATTTTTATATAAAAAAGGACCAACTATATGTTTTATTGTTTCGAAGAAATGAGATAGCGAATATTTCAGATTTTAAGATAATAATAAAACATATGTTTTTCGGAAGCACATCTATGAATCAGTTAAAAAAAAGTTTAAAGTATTTATTATAACATTTGATGTTTTGTTTAATAGTATATTACTGAAAATATATTCTTGTTATAAAAAAAATATAAATATAAATCGTTTAGTAACTTTTTAATCATTATTATAGTTAATGAACTTCATATAAAACAAATTTTCAATTAACTACAGTCAAAATTTATAAATAGTTATGGAATTCCAATCGCAATTATGTAAAATATTTTTGTCAAAATGTAAACATATTATTTGTTATTGAATTGTCTTGTAACCGTTTTATTAAATTTAAAAATCAGTATACATTGGTTATATATTTACATATTTAATTTTAATTAACATATTACTTCAATTTTTGTAATTTTCGTACTTAAAATATCTCATAGTATTAAATTAAAAATTACGGAGGCAATGAAATAAAAGATTTATTTTTGATGAATACATCAATACTTTTTTATGATCATGTTTTTTTATAATTCTTTTGTTTTCATTTTTATAACATTACCTTTTATTACAGTTATTATCATGACCATCATCATTATCATCATTCTTCTCTTCCTTTTCATCGTTAACATCATAATCATCATTATCATTATTATTATTTAGGGTTAGTACTTTGATAGTTCATTATATACGAGTAAGTACACTATTATCACTTATTTTACAACGATTAGATGCCTTAAAGATAGTTAACATTATCTTTCCATTTTCACCTCGATCTCTAATTATAGTTCTCTTACTTTCTTTATTTTATTATTAAAGTACAATTTTGTTTCTTCATCCCCAGTACTAACTATATATCAAGCCCATCTTAATATGTAGGGTATAATTATCTTGAACTTTACTTGCAGTATACAACACATAAAATTTCATAATTATGCAATTTTTATAATTTCCAAATTTTTCCTTTAATGTTAATGATACTAGTTTCCTATAGACTTTGTTTTTGAATATTTTTCTAATTTTTTAACAGCCTCTGCTTTGTATCCGTATAGAAATATCTATATTTTTAAAGCCTTCTTATAAATACTGAATTAGATATAATGTGACTCGAACTAGCGACATATAATTTACATAAAACCTACTTTTTCCACTCTTAATAAAATTATGTAATTTTTAAATTTAATTTAACCGTGTATGTAAAAATTTAAGCTGCAATATTTGTAAAATATCTTTGCCTTTTTCTTGCAAAAGTCTAGTACTTATTCCAAAGCAAAATTAAATAGAATATGCGATGGCACATTCTTTACATAGTTTCATTATAATCGAGATTTAAATCGTTTGAAAAGATTTTAAATTTTTTATTAATTAGATACTGCGTTAAACACGCAAATATTTCATGGCTTCGAGAACGTCAATCGTTTGCATTCAGATTTAAAATCAGGAAATTAAAAACATTCAAAATAAATTAAATATCAAAAAAGGAAATTGGAGCTGAAATTTTTCATAAATAAATTATGAGCATTAAAGTAATATGATCCATAATTATTTAATAGTATTTTATTACGTAAATATGATAAATTAATATTTTTATTTAGCATATATAATAATACAATGAAAAAACAAGAAATTTATTTATTAGAGTAGATAAATTATGTATTTGTGAAAAGATACAATCTCATCATACCTGTCTAAAGTTTTAGGATCTAGTGGATCTCTGACCAATGAAATGTATATTGGAGATTGACGACCAAATTCCGAAAAATTCAAAAATCTGACATCTCCATCGAACGATAGTGGAATCGCTTCCTGCCTTATAATACTTGTTATCTCTTCGATTAACAGTTCCTGTAAACAAGATAAGCATTCGTCTTTCATGATGTATATGCTGTAAATTCGCAACTAGACAGTCTACTCATGCTTAAATATTGTAAATCGAGAGAAGCTTGTAAAATGAAATCGCGACAAAATGCGTCATCTCGTTGGGTGAAATTTATGGAAAATTATATTTTTTCTTTTTTTTTTATTTCGTTTCCTATTCACAAGACACGTTTTTTTAGCCAAAACATTATTATAAAACTCTTTCGCACGTACATAAATAACGGAAATTCGGAAACGTCCGTTATTGTGCTTATGTTGTAGCAAGAATTGAATTACAACATCGGAAATTCTATCGCTTAAAGGAGAACGCAAGTGACTACTTCTAGTGTGTCTGCGCAAGTCGTCGCAAGAGCCTCCTATGTGTTCTCTATGACAGTGTGAAAATTCTTTTATTCTCTTTTAGCTAGTGCTGCAGATGGAAAGTGCATTTTTGCGTGGAAATTCAATTTTCAGACAAAAGAGATTTTTCCAATCTTTCTGTTTCAGCGTTTACTTGCTTTTGTTTTCTAGTTTGTGTCTACTACTATTTAGAAAATAGAAAATAATATTCAACAATTTTTATTCGAAATGACATACTTATTTGAAGATTGAATTTGATTCTTTTTTAATATGTGACTTTATTTTAATAGTTTATATTTGCTTATTATAAGAAGATTTTTCACAAAATATATAAACCTATCACCGGTAAGTGTAAAATAATTTGTAAACAATGGGCACTTTAATTCAATGTGTAATTTGGAATGTACATTTTAAGAGAAAAAATTCTTATCACATGAATAAAATTAATGTAATGAATTACAACAATAATTCAGTGCATATATTTCACAAATAAATTATTTTAATAAGTATATTTCTGAGTGTATTTATATTGAATTCAGTAAATTGTAAGATACAAAATAAAAAGAGTACCGAATCAAATTGTTCTAGTAGATACGTAAATCTAGTTTCATTAATATTGGACTTAGAAAATCATACGCACAATGATATGTTTCATCTCAAATTTCTTAATTGCATAATAAAATCATTCTAAATATTTCCTTTTACTTGATACGTTGCAATGCATTTTTAAATAATTTGAATGAAGATGTATGATATTTTGTGAGAAAAGTTTTTTGAGGCTTAAACCTTTAAAAGTATTTTCTTCTTAGACTTTCTCGGTATTAGAAAAAAATTGAAATTAGTATACTATCACGTATTAAGTTTTTCATTTCTCTTAGTACTATAAAAGTGTAGAAAATTTTTTTCTGTACGATTCTTATTAGCGTAGTAAATTTTATATGCAACGCTAATATAGAAAGAAAATCAGTTATTTGTCGATTCGTGTCACTTTCAGTTTTCGCAATTTATTTGTAAAAGAAGACTGAATAGAAACGAACTAAATAACAATGAAATAAAAAATTGAATAAAATCAAGGAAAAATTTGTCGATGCATCATTTCTCACTGCGTGAAGTATAATTACAAAACAGTGCATAATTTATGACTTCATTACTCTGTGAATAGATATAACGTTAACGGCGACTGGTAGTTATTATGGCATTATGGCATTATGGTTATTAGTTGAATTCATAATTGTCTACAATTATTACACAAATTAATTGATCGGGCGCTCCTTCGCAAATGTGTTGTTGATCGGAAGCCCTGACCTCTTAGGTAAGCCCACGAGTACATTGGCGCTCCGTTAGGAGGATGAAAAAAGTAACGTGGCGAGAGAAGAGTTGCGAGCTCAGAAAGTTCAAGACGAGAGTCGCGTTAACTGAAAGTATAAGAATGCTATAGGATCAACATCGTCGAACAAAGAAGCTGAGGTACTGTGAGTTACGTAATGATCGGAGCAACTGTTCCACTGCGTCTTTCGTTTCAACTTCTTTTTTCCTTATTTTTTACACATCTCTCTCCCTTATGCACTTTTCTATTTTTATTTAGTCTATTGTTACGAGAGTTATTCGAGTCGAATATATTTCGTCGGTGTTCTATTTAAAAGAACATTTAATTTTGTTTACCTAACTGCGATCTTATGTACGACCGATAATTCTCAAAAATTGTAATTATTCATTTCTATCTGGAACATTTAACAAAAAAAATAGACTTTAGTTCACATAAATTTACGTAATACATACGTACACATATACATATGTATTATCAAAAAATACCGATACACAGAATATTTGCACTCGTTTTAAATGGTAAAATTTATGTTAATAATTCTAGATAAAAGTAGATTCTTTTCATCTATACGATTTTGTCACAGATATTAACAATATTTTTTTATATAATTAAAATAATTTTTCTGTATCTTCCAATTATGAATTCGTTAAAATAAAGTAAATTGAGTATTGTACGAAGAACAAAGTAGTCTTGCTAAGGCTGTGTTGACAAAATGCAATAATAGCCAAATTAAAAATTTTACGTGTTTTTTCGATCGCAAAAAATAATTCTTTATTTTATTTCATTGCTTGCAGCTTAAATAAAAAAACTCGTAAATTGGTCTATAATTTGTTCTGCCACACATATTTACTAAAAGATTGCGAGGAAAATTTCTGTGCACGATAAATCACTCTTGCGAAGAATAAAAGTTATAATTCGTGCGTATAAGGAAAGTCGAAGACTATTAACATTCATTATAAGAGAATTTAATAAGGTGTAAAATTTCAACATTCTGTAACTATTTATGTAAATTTGATACCTTTTTATCTGCTATTGAACACGTGCAAATCAATTAAATATTCTTTTTCAATATGCTTGAAATTTATTGATAAATTATATATGAAGATCATTTTATCTTATAAAAAATTTTTGGTTTTTAATCAAAAGTATCTAAAATTATTATTGGTGCCACTTTTATTAATATTCAGCATAATGTAATTACTTCTAATCGGTAAGAAATATGTAAGAAAAATTAAGTTACAATCGTAGCATTTGGTGTTATTTTATGAATGATAAAATCGTTTTTTAGATGCTCATTCCTCTTACCATTCGTCGTAAAAAACGTATTAAGTGCCTATATATATACTATCTTTACGTTCAGTTAAAGTGTCTAATAAAATAAAATTTATTTTATTACTTTTGTCATACATTAATTTATGCAGACAGCATTTTTCATGCTTTAAATTCTTATGTGCTGTATTTATTCGTTTTGTTCTAACTTATGAAACTGTCTGTAAGTGAATATTTTTATATAAAATGGGTTAACGGAATTCATAAAAAAGCCCTAAATCAGAGTAAGAGTAGCATTAAACAGAACATTTTAGCATAACGTAATTGAGAAAAAAAGTACAAATATCTTAATAGTTGCATTGGATAAGAAAGCACGTGAAAAACTATTTGCAAAATAAAGGATGGTGTGAAATATTTCGAAATTATTTGTTCGAGGCGATGCGCTCTCGTACCTCTGACATACGTAAGTAAACGCGCATGACAGCGTTCAGGAAAGTTGTAATGTAAAATTTCTTAATCGTATAGCACTTGTACAGTATAGAAAAATTAACTTTAACAAGAAGGTAACTTAATGCAACTACTCAGTTGGTGACTCCGGAGGCAATTATTTGAGGAGCGTGTGAATATTAGCTTCGTTTTCTTCTTCTCATGATAAAATTTTAATAGTGAGGATTTCTATCATATTCTTTATTCATCGAGAATGTATAACATTTTTATTACGCTTGTTCTTTTCTTAAATATTTTTTATATAATTTTAAAAGTTACAAAACTTAAAAAAAGTAAATACATAGAAAGATAGAGTACGTTCCGACAAAATTGCAGATTTCATTTACATACTTAAATGCCTAATATTATGTATGTAAAATGATACCCAATAACTTACAATTCATTCTAACCATGTACGATTAATTAATTATTATTATTTACTGAAACGTATCCTACAATTTTTCTCGATATATTTTACAATTTTCTATGGAACTTGATCGACATGCATAAAGAAGTTAAATAAATAATAGTAAAATAATTCAAATTTAAAAAATTCTTTTAAAAAAAAGTTAACAAAAGTAATGAAATATATTTAATTTAATTATGTAACATCTTTAAATATATTTAAACTACATAGAAAACGTAATATTTTTTATATAAACTTTAAAATATCAGTTTAATTAAAATGGATTTTTTTTATTTAAATATTTATAACAATAAAACGCCACGAAGTTAATTTATAAGAAAAAAAAAATGAATTCATTTATTCTTAGTGAAAGTTTCTAGAATAGGAATAATGTAAATTACAAAATACATTAAAAGTAAAAAGGATATTTTTCTAGTAGTTAATGCTGCTCTAAAATTGCACTAGATCAACTGAAAAACATTAAGCTATTATGTTATAATTACAAAATGAATTTTTTTCGAATACATATTTATATACTTTATTTGAATACTCTTACTATACCAGTCTCATTATTACAATAATGTAAAACATAAAGAAAAACATATTATTGAATAATAACTTAAGGCAGTAAAATTAATTCATATACATGTACGAGATCATTTGCAGTTTCCTGGTGTTTATCTTTATAAGACTAATAAAATTGTATTTTGAATTTGATGTGTAATTATAGATTCAACGAAGGTATGAAATCTCTATTCTTAACAAAATTACATACCTTACACGATAATATTTACTTGAAGATTAAAACGAGGTCTTAATAATTTCTTATTGGAATTCCAAAGTAAAAATTGTCTAAGAAAATGAAGCGCTTTTCTTAAGATTTAAAAAATCAGCTTTAGCGTTGATTAATCGCTAGGGGACAGTTCTAAGCAAATCTTCGTACAATTATTAATAAGTTACTTTTCACTCGTTTTAAAAAAATCTGAAGGTTCATTAGGAGCTTCTTCAAGCCAACACCTCATAAGCGTTTGCTCAATTGAGCCACCATTATCCTTGCAACAAATTTGATGTATTCGACATGTTATTTCAGATGGAACAACGTCAAGTAACGTTACTATACCTGTTGGAGACTGCTGAGTATGCCCTCGTCACCAGGCGGTAGTCTTATATGCTTGAAGGCATTGTAGCCCTGGAGGCGTTGGAGTAGGAGAACGAGGAGCTCGGAACCGGCGCCAGGTACCCGCGTCACCATCAGCACGTGCTCGTTCGCCTCGGGCAAAATTCCTTGTTCTCCCAGTTCCGCGAGCGACGGCGTCACGTAACGCTGCATCTCAATCAGAACTAATGAGTGTACAACTCTATCACAGTTTACCGATGATGGATAATAACCGAAGTGATAAATCCGAAATCTAACTTGAAGTCAAGAAAACGTTTTGATTTCGTCGTCTGACGAGGGAATTGAGGAGAGATGATGGTTCCCGATATCATCTTTATAAGCTCTGAATTCATGAACACTGATTATTTATTTTTTTTCAATTAATAAACTATTAAACAGTCTCTCGTAATGCAAATTTTGGACATCGCACGTACATTACCTTGATTCTGGGCTTGGTGTGATCATACATAAGTGTTAGGAAAATCAAATTATATATGTTATATTAATTCACTTTTCGCATTATACATTATCGGTATGCATGCTTTCAATTTCGTCACATTTATGAAAAAATCCAACAACTAAATAATCTGGTTCTGTGTACGAAACATAACAATTCCATTTAATTGACCAGAAAAAACCATTATCGACTTATTCTTATTATATTTATATAATATGGTATTATATTATTATTACGCTTTGATGTGCTATCTACACCTACACATATATACATAATTACATGTGGCATCATTTTCTTAATTTATTATTCTAATTAGTTTAATTAAATATTTAATTTAAATGAAATTAAATAATATATTACATTAACAACTATTGTCATGTATTTAATACACCTTCATTACTTTCGTAATTAGAAAATCTATATCTATAGTCATGTTTACGAAGAAAATACGAATAGAAAAATTAAATCTCATTTTGAGAAATGTTTATTTATCGATAAACAAAATATGCTTTTCATTTCAACGTGTATTCCTAATTACGACCATAAGTGGTGTGGATAAAATATAAAGTTTCAGTCATTATATTTATCCATTGCAATGATTATATTGTACGCTTAATTAATTTTCAATCTATTTTTTAATAATAATTTGATATTAAGTTGTCCTAGTATAAAGTATAGTTATAATTATACGAAATTATTTTGCAGTGTATTTTTTTAAATATGTGATATTGTAGCGTACTAATAAATAACGTTATATTTTTATTATTTAATACAACAATTTCATTTAGCAACAGACTTCACGAATACACACACAATTTCATGACACTATAATTTATTTTACTAATTTTATTAAGTATTGTTATTTTATTGTATCGTTATTTGATTAATAATATAAAAGTTCTCACTTTACTCATATAATAAAAGATAATTATACAATATGACATAGCGTATTTTTAACGTTTTTTATAATTAGATGTGATTTATTTTTTCTTAAATGTACATTTTAAATTCTACATGTTTCAATGTCAAGAATATTCAATTAAAACGGCAAGAAATATAACAAGCATACGTACAATGTAAAATGTAATTTTCACTATACGTGTAAAAAGAGTGTTATGCTACACGAGTATATTAGTTGGAAAATTAAAAGTTCTCGGGTCACACGAGATTTTCGGTTTGATATACATACTTTTCATCTCTAGTAATCTCAGTAGATTAAATTCTAGAAAAATGTACGCCAGCAGATGAAATTTTCGTAGAGCTAATGCGCGTATTTTTGTGCTACGAAGAAAATTTGCTTGTGCATTATTACTAACATTAATGCCTTCTAATTGAACCTCAAAAGTAACTTTACTGTTTTGAAATCTTCAAGTGGACAATTATAGTCGATAATCCGCAACCAGTGTTTTATCTATTTTTCCAATAATCTCCTAACTTCTCTTGTTTTCTTTAATACTTTATAAATCAAATAATAATAATACATACTAGGTTTCATTTATTTATTTAACGTTGTAATTCCAAAGAAATTATTCTAACTTCATCAAATGTTCGAAATATATAAAATAACTTAATGTTACATTTATGGTAAAAATTTATAATATTAATAAAAAGCATTCTTTGCCAAATGATTTAAATGTAATTCATACTTAACGCAATATAAAATGTTTTATTAAATTTTATTCTAAGTAACTAATCGCTAGAGCTTATATATCAATTAAATATTATTGCAGATATTTGTAGTTCTTCATATTACTGATATATCCAGTATTATATGAAACTCCACTTATATAATGTAGTACTATTAAATATTCACAAATAAATACTCGAAGCAAAGATTCCCACATGATATGTAATTTAAGTTATAACAAAATTGTTTAAATTTAATTCTGAAATTACATTTTAGAAACAAATTAGGTATTTTATAAATACCTTTATACGTTAACTGTTATTCTGGAGTAATAATTTTTTAAGTAAGTTTTTTCTTTTTGAGTAGTAGCTTTAGCATAACTGGAATATATTTCCTTCATTTAAGGAATAGTTATTTACAATTTTATTTAATCATTATTCATCATTATTCAATTTTATTTGCATTTATTCATCCTTTTTAAAATTTTGTAATTGAAGTCTTATAAATAATTTATTTATTATTTTCTTCTACAATATCATATTTAATTTTAATACTACTTTCATTAAAAATTTACGTTTTTTAAATAATTTTTTATTTCCAAGAGTTTTTTCAATACAGTAGTTTCAATGTTACCATTAAATTTATTTCCATGCTAGAATTTCAAATAAATTATTAAATGACATTTATTATTTTGTTTTGAAAGCACACGATAAATGATGAAATACTGGTTTTAGTTAATTTTACTATTTATTAATATAATATATTATTATTAATTTATTTATTTTAAATGATCTCTTATAAAAATTAAATTTTAAATCGCTTTCGTTTTCCTCGAATTTCTCTCCTCGGACACTTTACCCGCATCTTCATTTCACTTTGTCCTCCCGATATTTATGTACTTTTCCGCAATTCACTCGCAGCCTGCGAAATAAAAAGAGAAGCTCTGCCAAGTTACGCACGCATGATACACATAACGTGCGTAAAGCAGAGCGTGAGCTCAATCGAGTTTCGTTGCTGTGTAATTGTAGAAAATCGCTTTCACCACTGCGTCATGCTGCCCAAATTCAACGTTCCAGTACTTCATCTTGAACATGTAATAAATGTTTATATACGGGTGGTTCGCAGGCGTGGAAAAGCGTCCACAAACAGGTTCACTGACTTACGTAAATCTAAGACTAATTTTTCGAAATTATTTATTTCGCGAAGTGGAAGGAAATTTTTATGATGTTTCTACCAGTTTCTACTGTATTTACAATTTCTTATTAACATTCGAAAGAACGGAGAGAATTATTTGACTTAATAAAGAGATCATTTATACTTTCCAACTATTAAAGATGAAACTGTATCGATTATGTTGAACGGTACTCAGACATGTGGTCTTTTCCCATCGATCTCTTTTAAGTTTATAGTTGAAAGTTTTGAGTTATGAGATAATTGCGTTGGCAATTTTTATCAATGATTATTAACCCATTTATTGTACAAAGTTTCACCTTATTGTGAAACCTTTCGTATGAAGTAAAAATTATTATTTATTAAAGCTGTAACTAGGGAGGTTAAATTTTATACTTTTAAGGAAATCATTAGTACAATTAGTGGTAAAAGAATTAGTATCGCAAGCGAAAACAAATTTTATTTTCACTTATACGCGAAGGAAAATGTTTAACATTAATTTGTATCGTCACCAAATTTCAATGTTGTAAATTTAATGTTTAAAATGTATTCATATCTAACGATATTTTTATTCATCCTCGAATACTTTCATGCATAATTATTTGTTGAAACAACTAAAGTAAACTAAAAATAATTAAAGTAAGTATATATAATTTGACATTCCTTAAATTTTAATACAAACTAGTAGTGGGAAAGTTTTTTAAACCGATGATCATGAAAATACATTTATATGAATGATTTTAAGTTTCGTTTTCCTTTGTAAAGAAAAATTAAGTCACTTTTGAAAATTAAAACTAAACAATACTTATCTGAAAGACTTGAGTATTTTCTATCATGAATTTGATTTTCATACAAAAGATAACATTCTGACTTATGAATAATTTTGAAGTTTCACTTTTCAGGCAAAGTACACTAAGATATTTATATTTCTGATATTTTAAAATTCTTTGTTTAAGACTCTGTGAAACGATAAAATCTTTTCCACTTCTTGTTTTTGTAAATAGTTGGAGACGTAATATAAAATAAGAATCATGTTGACTTTATACGTAACTATGTGCAAATATTTCAAACTAGAATAAAGCTCTACACATATATCGAAGAAAAAAATTGTATTCATTTTATCGAAAAATGATGGACGATTGTTCTGTCGAAAGATCTTTTATACGATAACATTGTATATTACTTTAGAGTTAGCGCACTGCTCTATATATTTACTGTCACGGTTGTCCATCATAAAAATGTCTTTATCAAATTATTTAATTTCGAATTGTTATTATTACATCAGCGTATGCGTATAATCATCAATTTCTTCGGTACAGATTAAAATTTCGAATGCAACCATCTATTTTCCAAATGTTCATCTATCTTAATTGTGATATTAATCCATATTCGTACACTTGGAGCTTTTAGTTTTTCTCTCATTAATAAATTAAAAGGTACTTTCGATAAATTGTCGCCGATTGAAAAGTAAAGGTGTTTGTTCCGGTTTCACAAGCTTGGTCGTACCTGCTTAGCGATTTTCCTCGAGGTCGCTCTCGTTTCCGTTCCGTGCACATGGTCGCCTTGATAAGTGGCAAAGAGCTCGGTCTCGTCATCGAGATCTCCTGCGTCGTTTTCGAGCAGCACGAGCCTCGAGGTGAGGGCCACGAAGCCCATTATTAAGGCTAGGCAGACAATCAGCGAGATGCTTCTGCATTTGCGCATCTTCTGCTCCTCTTATGTTCGCGGCACCTTTTAACGACGACGAGGACGACGACAGGCACTAGTAGGCCCCAAACGACGCATGTTCCACGATCATGGACTTCTGCTCGAGCACCGGCTTATCTCTATACTTTAAGCGTCCTCGACTCCATGAAGTCGACTGAGATGAGAGAATGTCAGTGGGTCAGTTGCTCGTACGGAACACATGCGCGCACACACGCGGAGTCGGCGAGGGCCCAGTAATACTGGGTAAAAGTCTAATCACCACGTCTGCTCCTCCTCTGCACTGCCCCACCAAGCTACAGCCTTTTCCATTGTACGCGAGCCGCATACGCGTTCCCAAACGAGGATGCACCCTTTTCCTTTCTCAGCGAATTCTTTGCCCGACGAATGATGAATCCTTGTTACGTGATCGGCAAGTAGCGCGATCGGTTATGTAAGAAAACCGTATGGGGCCAATAACCGTAATTTGACTCGTTGATTGATCACTGCGACGTTGTCCAAGCTCAGAGTACGGGAAATTAGGAATATCATCCAATGAGAAATGTGTAAGCCGAATCGAAAATGTAGAAATAATATTCCATTATTTTTAAATGAGTTGAGTGAATTTTTAAATGTGCTGAACGGATTCGACCTGAAATATAAAAGAAAACAGCTATTATGTAAATGCCTGTTTCGGTTAAAAAATGTACCGAACATTTTATAACTGGATAAATATAGATAGGATAATAGTAAAACTAAATTAATCAAATAAATGGAGTAAAATTCTTAAGAAATATTCAGCTTATTTTAAGAAACCTAAAAATTATTTAAACTGCTTATATCCTAATTTTAAACAAATTTAATAAAATTTATAAAGTTTTTAGACAGCGTTTCCTTCTTTTATATATTTAAATATTTGCTACCATATATTGTTATGTACATAATCATTCCAAATGTATGCTGTTTATGAATATATTTGAAGTAAAAAGCTGAGATATAAATATTAGTTTATTGTCATATTTTGTGTATTGAGTAATCATTGAATAGCGTAAATATTTATTTATAAACGTAATATTTTTGTATTTACATGCAATTGTAAAATGCCTAGTTTATTAAACGATGATTTGTTATTAAGAAAACTTATATTGTTAAAGTGATTGAAGTTTGTTCGTTATAATAAGAGATTTTATAACGTTTAACATTTTGTAATGTATTACATAAATATAACTCGCGAACATACAATATTTAAACAGTTATATTAAAATATTCTAGGTACGTAATATATTTTTAGAAAGTTTTAAGTCATCAAAGAAAAATATTTTTAACCTTTCAAATAATAATTTATTTAAACAAGCTGCTTAAGTAACATTTATTGTACTAGTCGTAAAGTTATTCTTTTTCAGTACTAATTTACATAAACGTAATTACAAGATTTTTTACAGTTAGATTTACCAATTGAAGTTTTCTGACATGAAAAAGTTCAATAAATTTATAATTGATTAACTTTCGTTAAAATTTTAATTTTAACTTTATAGTTTATAATTGTTATTGAGAATACAGTTTTTCTCTTAATGTAGTACAATCTTAGTTAAAAATATATATATCAGAAAATTTTTTTTTCGGTGAAAAACTTAAATATTTTCATAATTAAATTAATGATCATTGTCATAACATACTATATTCTAAAATAAAGAGTGATTTAATAGATTGTTTTTAAGAAATATTCTTGATTATTATGATCCGAATTTAATTTGATACCACGATTGTAAATTGCATACTGTTATTGATATAAGAAGAGAAAGAAATAACTCTTGAGTTTTTAAATGTGTAATATAAAAGTCTATAAATTAAAATTTATAAAATTTAAGAAGAAGGTGTTTATTATAATTGATTTTTTCCTATATTTATCGAGATCATTTATAAATTATGTGGGCAGTCAAATAAAACGAAGTTTTTGGTTTTATATTATAATGATGAATATTATAATTATATATGTGTTTTCTATTATAATGATATATATTATAACGATGTGTTTTCTGCATTCAAGTATCAATGCGCTAATAATATAAGTTTGACAAAATACAAATATTTTGCTATCCTCATCACTGCGATAAATATCATCAGTCACTCATCAATGCATAATATGTCTTGTAGTGTACATCTAATACAAACTTTTACCTACAGAAAATCAAATAAATCAATTATTACACGAACGTCAGAATAGACTATCGTTAATTTTGTAAAATTAATTGACATAAACAAATAAAACAATATGATGTAAATTTTGTGAGTATACCTTATTTTACCCTGACAATGCCTAAGATTTTATTTTTGGCATTGATACGATAATAGCATTGCAAAGAAATTAGAAATAATACAAAATATGTTAATATTGGATTAAAAAATAGTAAGAAACTATTTAACAAAACTTTAATATGCTATTTACGTTTTTCAAATTCGTTACATTACAAAACAAGCTTTTATAAATGTTTATATGATTACGTAGTTTTTTAATACAAGATGTTTGTTTAATTAGTATAATTTGATTAGCATTTATATTCTTTCATTAATTTGCTGTTACAAATAGTAAATTAAAACATACAATTTAGTATCAAACATTTACGATTTATATATTACATTTTCAGATAAAAATACACTATGTATAATATTTAAGAAATTATTTGTTAAGATCAGTGCACCACGAGAATTTCATAATTTATAATGTTAGAAAAACTGAAACAAAAAGCAATTTCTTATGTTTACTTAAAGAAAAACATTTTATCTCTTTAAATGAAGTAAAATAAATAATTTTTTTCATGACATGATGTTTAATTTGACGGATTGATAAGTATAAATAAAATTTTACAATGCGCATTTATGTTAAAAACATTTATTGAATTAATTGAAAATCGTATTTATATGAAGTGAAGTTTTTTTCTAGTATAATTGTTATGTTAATTAATTGTGCATTAAAATGCTTTGTAGCTCTGAAAACGTTTGCCTTTGTCCGTAAGTTACTGTTATTTTTACGTGTATTACCTACATTTTGTTTATTGACAGATATTTATTCTTGTAAATGAGATTTTAAAACTTAAGCAGATTGAAAATAAATTAATTATTAAGACGAGAATTAGTTTCAATTATAATATTCCATGTATTTAGTATTTTATTAATCGATATAATATTACATTGATTCATAAATACGTCAATATTAATTTTAGTATATAGTATATAAATAATGGTTTTTTTGCTCAACAATTTATAGGTGCTTCGTTCTATTTAATCAAATTATTTGTATAATTTATGAAATTCGTGTAAGATGGATATTTGTAAATAAACCTTCGTTATTTTAATTATTCAAAAGGAAAAAACATCGAAATATTATAACATAACATAAAAAAATGTTTAGCATACAATAGGGAGTGTCGTGAAAGTAGCGCTAATCTTACAATTATAAATTATATTCTTGGCGTATCTGCTCTTAAAATGGTCGAGCTACTTTCCCACAAAAGGATATCTTATTCGAGAATATTTTTAATGCATATGATAAAATAGATTTTTTACTCAAAGAGTACAGTTAAAAGAGTAAAATTACAGTTATTGCAGTATTAAATTTCGTTGCTTATAAAGTATTTTATTAATAATATAATTAAATAGAAATGTATAAATAATTCAATTTAGAATTCTATAATTAATTTTTATACCTAGTAAATTCAGTGTTTAGGATGTATATTAACATGTTTCCGTTGCGTTAATTATTAAGAAATGAAAAAAGACTTATTGAAAAATAGAACTTAAGCTTAATTTTTAGTATTTAATTTTTAGGATAGAAATATGTTTCGAGATTGGCAGTTCAGATTTAATATCTAATATAAAATATATGAGAGTTTAGCTAGAAATTTGGTTAAAATAAATGATCTTCTAAGTGATCGTTTAAAGGTGTTTTGATACTCTGTTTAAATGTAGAAAAAGTATGCTATAAGTAATAATGTTGAGGATGAAATGAATATTTGTGCAAATTAACGATGGATTAAAGCTATCAAATATTTGTTATCTGTATTTCCTTTGAAACATTTCAAGCGAAGTCTTAAAACGAAGTAATATACAAATGGTTTTATCGTTATACAAAGACTTGACGTACATTTTTTATTTTTGTATTATTGTAAATATTATTGTAAAAAAAATATGTAGCTTCAAATGATACATATGTTAGTTTAAAACGCGATTAAACTCGAAATCTCGTCACTTGTACTTTAATAGATGCACCTAGTAAATATCTTGTTTTTATCAAAACTAGAGACTTTAAAAAAAAAAAAATTTACCAACTTAAGCATAATTATATTAATAAGAAACGAGGTTTGCTTTATGTATCGCACAACGAGACCATAAACAAAATTGATGCTTTGCTCTCGTTGTGAGTAAAAGAAGAAAAAAAAAAGAAGAAAAGAAAAAATTGTCGCTAACAACCGAAACATTAGAATTCGAATAATATTGTATAATCGATAGAAACAACGGAAGTTGAAAGGAAATAAAACAATGTAGGACTAATCCCCACACACTCGCAAAAACAGTTGTCGTTCTGTTGTTATTCGAATCGACGTAGTTCTTCGCGCGTCCACTTCGCGGTCGGGCGGCGACGCAATACAGATGATACTGACTTTACTTCTGCCTACGTCGTAAGTCCACGTGGTACTGGCTGGTGCTGATGTTAATTTGATGTAAAACGTGAAAGCCAGGAAAGCCGTGAAAGCTTCGGGATTCTTCCACGCCAACGACAGTAACGCCGCTCTTCGATATCGCGTACGCGTACTTTAAACCGTACACACAGACGCGGGCGCGAGCGCGGCTCCCCCCCACACGCACACTCATGCGGACTGCAGATTTTTATTAGTAAACACTAGGTTGGGTGAAGAAGCGAGACAGAGAAAAGGGGGAGAGGTTACGACTTACGAACTGCGATCTTGCGAACGGCTAATTAGAGAGGTTCGTAGCAGAGAGAAAGAAAAATAGAAGCGCAGCGGCAGGATTAGCGGCCAGGGTACCGCACCGCAAAATAATATACAAGCGGAAACAACGAGAAATATGGACGCGTACGAGAACAGAAAAAAGGAATGGGAGGATCTGGAGGTGACTCGCGAGGAGATGCAGACTTTGACTAAGTGCATGAAGGAGGAAGAGTTCCGCAAGCTTCTAATGGAGTACGCCGAGGAAGTTACCGACCCGGAAAATCGGAAGCTGTACGAGGCTGAGATAACCCAGTTAGAAAAGGAACGGGGCGTCGATGTGACATTCGTTAATCCTGAGCCGGGTTACGTCATTAAGACGAGCGTCGACGGTAGGACCAAGTGTTTCGTGAATATTAGCAAAAACAAATGCGTTGGCCAGCCGATCAGCCAACCTGCAACGAGTGCCGATGAGGATGGCTCTTATGGCTACAACTGGTCGATCCCGTACGTGCTCGCACCCCCGCGCGATGACCTCGACAAGAGCAAGAACCGCTGTCGTGTCTTCGACGTTGTCTTTCATCCGGACACGCTCTGCTTCGCCGAGAGGAATTCCAATTTCCGAAAGGTTGTTAACGACACTGCCATGGACGGTATTGAGAATAACTTTAAGGTAATGCTTGTGTGTTTTATCGATTCCATCTTTTATCGTATATACGATTTCGATTTTTTCTCTCCTTGACATCGTTCGTTTTTCTTCCTTCGAAAATAATGGAAATTTGCTGGACAAACCTCTGCTTGGGCACAATTTTATTTTAACGATTTAGGTTAT
The DNA here is from genome assembly GCA_018907045.1 of Wiebesia pumilae. Taxonomy (NCBI): domain Eukaryota; kingdom Metazoa; phylum Arthropoda; class Insecta; order Hymenoptera; family Agaonidae; genus Wiebesia; species Wiebesia pumilae. The sequence continues at coordinate 1,644,436 of JACCHZ010000170.1, forward strand.
CGTGTGACTGTGTGGGTCAGTGTGTGTGAGTATGCGCTTACATTTTCAAACAGCAACAAATTTGTTGCAACATTTTGTTTTTATCAAGCTGTGATATTTTCATTTATTGTTACGGATGATAGTGTATATAGGAATATATACAAATTTACATAGTAATATCAAATTGTTTATTAAAAACTTTTATTCATGTATTTAGTAGATTATTTAAGCATTCCATTTTCATTCATCTTTTCCTTTAGTTGCAATATTTTAATTTCATTATTTACCTTATAAATGCTTAAGTAAGTAAAATTGATGAATACTGTATTATGCGCAATCTAACTGATAAATTTAGCATCCATACAAAAACATACAGTGACAAATGTATGCGTTGCACAGTAAATGGCTATTTCATAAATCACATAGTGTAGTGCCATCTAATGCTTAGTTTTTTTTATTAATTTCTTTAATAATTAAGTAAAATAATATAAAAATATATATTAATAAGTAAGTGGATGTTACTAATGAGCTTCATTGTTTAAAATTTATTAAATTGGATTTCATTCCTAAATATTTTCCTTTAATTCTAGGATACTGATTAAAAAGTAGTCTTAAGTGGATAAAATATTTTTTTAACTTGTTAACTAAAAATCTATAAAATTAACATTCTTTGATCTGTATTTAATACCTTTGATAATAATAACTAAGTAGCATATTACAAAAGATTATAAGTTTGTTTAATAAATATATTTTTGAACTAAAAAAATATTGATGTATGAGTTTAAACTACAATAAATGTACATTTGTATCAATTTAAATACTAATATACCTAATTACTTACATAAGTCAAAAGATACTTTAATTTAAAACATTTATAATTTTTAATTAAATAATATAATTATCAGTTTAATACTACTGTATCAATAACATCTATACTTTAATATGATATATAATTATTATGTACAATCAAATAATCTAACTGTTTAATTCTTTTGTGCTTGAATATGAAATTAAAAAATATAATTCTATTTTTTAAGAGTAAGAGAATTTGTCCATAGCTCTTTAGCTTATTGTAATATATTAAATACATTTTGAAAGGTTGCTGTAGAATTTTTTTTTTTTTTTAATAGGTTAAACTGGATCGTAAAAATCTTCACTTTCCTAAAATGAACTTTAAAGGCATGAGTCAACCCACAGTTATTAGAAAACCTTGTGAAAAGCCAATCAAAAAGTTAGATGTAGAACCTGAAATTTATCAGAAACTTATGTCAAGCTATGATGCTAGCAGAGAACGATGGTTAAAAACTGCTGAAGAGAAATGTGCCCGTCCCATTCCAACTACTACATACTATAAATCAAGAGTAAATGAGACTGAAGATAAAAATTCTGAATACACAAAACCAAAATTTACTGTGAAATACCAGAGTAATCTTGATATGGATGAATTTAGAGAATCTAAAGATGCTAAGATGCATTCAGTAATTCCTAAGAATTTAGTTGTTGTCATTAATCTTCCATTGTTGAAATCTGCCAATTATGCAACATTGGATGTTCAAGAACGTCTTTTGATGTTAAAAAGTGAGAAGCCAGCTAAATATCATTTGGAGTTACCACTATCATATCGAGTTGATCCAGATAATGGTAATGCAAAATTTGATTCAAAATTGAGGAGATTAACAGTTACTTTACCTGTGATTCGTGACACATCTTTCTTACTTGATACAAAAGAGGATAGTGGTGTTGAAAGTGATCATGGAAGTCCTTTACCAGAATCACAGGTAATGAGTAATGAATCAGTGAGCGAAGATTTAAGTGATTCTGAAAAACCAAAAAATGGTTCATTGATTTGTGTTTTAACTGATAATGATGAAGTGCAAAGTGATTGTGCTGACACTGCATTACGGACTAGTGAAGATATGAAAACGGCTGTGCCATTTATGAATCCTAACATAAAATATTCCCTTCCACCATTTACTTGTAACCTGTATGATAATCTCTTTGCTATCACAATACATGTAAAAAATGTAGATACGGAATCTATTCATTACAAGATATTAGAAGATAATGCTGGTCTACATATTTTAGTTACTTCTATTGGAGCTGGATTCTTTCCCATTTATTATTCATTATGTTTGAAAATAGAGAAAGATGCAGTTTTACCAGATACTTTAACGGTAGAACCTTGGGACAACAATGTCGTTTTGTCCATTCATATAAAGAATCCAGAGATATTTTCACGTTATTATGCTGGAATCAATGAAGAATTTATGGAAGTTAAAGATCTTTCAGTAGCAGTATCTATTAAAAATAAACTACAAGCTTTAACGGTAAATATTTATTTATAATTTTTATTTTTTCTTATTTCAGTGCTTTCGAGCTTAAAATTAATTATCGGTACCCAGTGGTACAAGTATTTGCAGAATTTAAATTATTGCTAGGATAATTAATAAAAAAGCAGTAATTATTATAAATATATAAATTTTGTAAAAGTAATGCTTATGTTGTTATTTTATTTGAAAAATATAGGAAGATTCAGAAATAGAAACTGATAAAAATGTTGAAGTAATCAGAAATGAGAATGAGGTAATTGTTAATGTCTGTTCGGAAAGCATAGACTCTGATGATGATGAAGATCCTGAAAGCAAATCAAACTCTGAAAGAGATGAACAAAAAAGAAATTTAGTACAATCAAGATCTATTTCCGAGAGTAGTGGAGATGAACTTGCAAGCAGTATTGCTAGTAGTAGTGGAAGTGGACGATACAAAAGTATCTTAAAATCTGGTCAGAATCACTTTTCTCGATCTATTTCAGAATCAAGTATTGATGATACTGCTGCCCCATTACTTTCAACAACTCTTAATAATTTTGTACATGAATTTAATTCTGAATCTGAAGGTTCAAGTTTAAAGAAAACTGTTCGCTTCAATGATGTAGTTTCTCGGAAACTTTTCAGGTTAATATTTATATTCACATTATTACAACAATTTCTTAAATCCATTGTAATAGTTTTATATTTTATAGTTTTTTTGTTCTTGATATTTTTACTACGTATAATTGTAACAATTTCGTTTTATAATTTTCTCATTTTTACTGTTATAAAATTTGAAAGTATTCATAATATTTGGTTTTAGAGCTTAGTTTTTAATTAGAAAAATTTGATTACAGGTCAAACTCAAGTATTCTTGGTCAACGAAAGAAGAATCAGCGAAAACTCAAGAATAAAAAGCGTGCCCATGAACGTCGCTTAAGTGAAAGTGAAAATTCTGAAGGAGAAGAACGCGAAAAGTACAAAGTCGAAGTGAAAAATGAGAAGGATCGAGTTGTTTCTGATACAGTTCGACCGATTCTTCATCAATCCAACAAACATTCAGAGACTCAGAAAACTGCTAATATTGAAATCGAATGTATGTCCCGTAATGCTAATAAACGAAAACAGAAGCGTAATACAAAAAACGAGAAGATCGACTCAACCAAAGATCAAGTAAAAACCGAGATACAGAACAATTCCAAAGGGATCGAACCTTGGAAATCGTTTGAGTTGAAAAATGACCTAATGTTTGACCTTGAAGTATAAGATGCGAAATTACGTTATATAAATCGAGGTAGACGATGATAATTGTGACCCAGCGTGTGATAATTTTTCTTTTTCTTGATTCAGTAATAAGTAATTGAATATATTGATGCCTTCATAGATATGTGATTCGATATGAGAAATCTTTAATTCAAAATCGGATAACTTAATATTATTGAAATAAATTTAATATTGCGTAATTGAATCTTGGATGCGAGAATAGAATTGCTGGATCAATATCGAATATTCTACGTATTATATTATTACATAATCAATCTATTAAATAAATTTCTACTTAGATATATACATAGGCTATCGTAATGCGGACGTTTATACGCAATTAATGTAGTAAAAGAAGTTAAAAATATGAAAACAAAAAAAGAGAGAAACTTTCATAGTAATAATTAATTATTGAATGTATACGCAAGTTCTGTAAACCTATATATTTTAGAAGTTTCATTTTTACTTTTCAGCTGTGAAATTTTAGCGTGTGCTAAAAATTACTTCTTTTCATTATGACAGTCAAAATTGTACAGAGTTTATACCATATGATCTTTAAGAATAATTTTTCTTTCCGCGTTTAAGGACGGGAAAAAATAGCCGTCTTTTACGCAAGAGCAAAAACATGTTCCTTCAAACTTATAAAATTTGCACGCATGTTGTGCGCATAGTATAGGAGTGATAAACGAGAAAAAAGTCGACAAAATACGTGCGTTGTTTGATATCAAGTGCACGATTATTTACCTTATCGAGTTTACATTAAAATTTCATACTAGACAAACGCTTTTGTTCTTACATTCGCGTGTCTGTCAGTTGTTATTTCACGTATGCGGCACATAAACAAAGAAGTGGATTGAAGAAATGCATTTTTAACTGCAGTGCTAGAAAAAAGACTTTTAACTAGCGAAATCTTATCTACTTTGATGGATAATTCTGGTTTTTGTTATGTTTAGAACTGAAAAGAATTCTGTTTATACAAAATATTGAAAATAATAAGTGAATACTACAATTTAAAATAATTATATTTGTTAATTAAAATAATATTTCATAAGATTTGAAATTGAACTTGCATTGACTTTTTACTTTGTTGTAAAAAAATTCTACAATATAAAAAAAAATTTATCATTCTTATGAGTATATTTTAGAAATGTTTATAAGATTATAAATAAATAAGGCTACTATCATTTATTGCGTTACAATAGGCATATGTGATATTACTTTTTCTATTTTTCTTGAAATAGCTTTCTGATAATACAATTATATTAATTAAAATGATTTGGTGAAAGCATCTTATTGTAGGTTTAATATCTTAATCAATGAAAAATTTGAAAAACTAATTTTTAAATAATTCAAAATATATTCATGATAAAAAGTACTGTTATTAATATGTAAGTGATAGAATTGAATGTGTATGGTTTTTCTTTCACACGTGATTGTTCAATTTGTCAATTTATCGAACCAAAGATGAAATTTCCTTTTAAAATTCTTGTAAGTACGTTTGTTAGTTTTGTTACGTATAACTTTTAGAAGTTAGACTTCTTTTTCTAGCACTGCAGAATACAATGGTAATAAATTTTTTTTTAATAATTGAACACCAGTGTTTAATGAGACGCTGCGCGTACATTATGTCAAAAATGAGTAAGCATGATTTTAAATAAATAAGAGATATTAAATAATTTAAAATAATGTTACTGTTTATTAAATTTTGTACTACAAAATCATGTATAATTTTTTTCCTTTTGATATATATATAATATAAGTAAGAGGTTGTAGACATAGTACGCTTAATTTAATTTTAAAATTCTGACTTAAAAAACAAAAAATGCATACCTTACTTTAAAAAAATGATGGATACTTTCTATTGATTATTTAAAATAAAAAATTCATCATGAAATATGAAATAGTCATTCATATTTTACGATTTCTTTCACGAAATATTTTCATAAATAACTAAATAAATAATTATGCATAGATATTGTTTATATCTATGCATATTTATAATTTATTATATCTGTATTATAATATGTAAATCGAAATTATATAAATCAAATTATTAAAAGACTATTAAATTACTAGATCAGATAATCAGTTTTGATAATGATATGATACGTAATATAAGTGAATTTTGACTATGAAATGTACTAAATTTTGAACTAAACATTATTTTTATTTAACGTCAGTTAAATTTCTCTTTTGATTTCTAAAAAGAAATGTTTATTGTTTTAAGGTAAATAGCAATTTTTTTCATAAATGAAACATTTTTAAAATAAGGAATATTAAAAAGTTATCCAGTTATGTTAGTATAAAAATTTTATCGAACAAGTTTATTCTAAATAATTAGTTTTAATTTAATGTTTGTATAATTTTCTCTAAAATTTATAGAAACTGATTAAATTTCTAATAATGAATTTTCAGAAGCCGGCTTCAAAAATGGATTTTTAAACTTCATAACAGAATTTTTTATATTAACGAATAATAATAATAATAATAATAATAATAGTAATAATAAAAATAAACATTAATAAATTATTAATTGAAGTATTCTTGAAATTGTATTTATCGGTAAATACTGTTTAAATAAAAAAGTTTACAAAATACTTTTTATATATTGAACTAATTATACATATTTAGCAACAAAAAAAAATTTATATTTTTACGTAAACATTTAGTGAATTGAATTGAAGTTACATATTGCTTTATTAAAAGTTACTTTTCACTTTATACAAGTAAAGTATTTTAGTTTAGATTGTAGAATATATTATGGTATAATTTTGAATTTTACAATCAGTCAAAATGTTTAAATTATATAATTAAAGCTTATGAGTCATTTATATATCATTTAAGTATTCTAAACTTCGAATAAAAGGAATTATTTTAAAAGTTTAAAGCTTGTAACAATTACATACAGTGGAAATATTTTGCTATAGTTCCTTTATTATTGAAAATATTTAAATTATTAATTATATAAATCAAAACTAAATTAGTGAAACTAAAAAACTAAATATACTGAAACATTAATAATCAATTCATAGTCGCCTAAATTAAAATACTTTTTTTGTCAGGTACTGAGAACCATTACTGTCATTATTTGAATATTACTAAATTATTTGAATATTACTAAATTATTTGTCATTACTGAATTTATGTGGTAGAGATATTTGTCCGCTGTATTAGAGAAAAAGAGAAAGAGAGAATAAGACCTAATTTGGCTAGTCGTCGATCAGCTTTTTCGAGCAAATTCAACGGCAAGCACGGCTCGACCTGCATTTCCTTGAAATAGGAATAAACGATGAAACAAGAAAATCACCTGGTTACGTGCACGAGATTTGATGTATAGGCTGTTACTAGCAACACAAAAATCCTTTTACAATTTCAACTTGATTATTAAATAATGAATACCGATTATGCAGGGTTTATATCTCTTGTTGATATCTCTTTATAAATGAAATTTCATTAAAAGACGAGTTCTTTATGAGTAGGATTTGTTTTGCTTCTATTGTGTATCTTTTGATTTGTTAATTAGTATTATTGAGGCTGGAACCACTTCTCTATACTTCTTTTAATTTGATAATACAATACAATACGGTATAACTTACGAGTTTACAAAATTCAAGCTTCATAAATTTTAATATTCTTAAAAGATTTTGAATTACATTTTTAGCTATTACAAGAGTTAAGAGAAAGATTATTAGTTATTATAAATCCATAACCTATTTTAGTAAATGAACCTACCTACATATTTTTAATAATTTATTTTACAAATGAAAAATATTGAAATTGTTAAGATTAAAAGCCTTCGATATTATCAAGGTGAAAATAATTTAATTAATTGAAAATAAAGTAAAATTTTCATTCGATTTAAAAGTAATAAAATAAAATACTGATATACTAATACATCAATAATTTCATGTATGTTATTTATAATAATAAATCTATCATTGGCATACGTTTAGTATTTTATGAATCAAGATAAAGTTTGAAATACTAATAATAAATATTCTTTGTGCTCTTATAACATGGATGATATAAATCGCGAGCGTCTCATATAAAATGATACAATCGATGTTAGAAACGTTATTTTATAATTTGACATTTTAGAAAATTTAGAAATACGTGTTTATCATTCATCTAATTTAGGGTCAACGTTTAGTCTAATTCGCTATTTGTCATAAAATTATATTTTTCATTTTATCACATAGTATTACATATTTATTCTCTAAAATTTATTGTTATGGGACTGATTTTAGATTTCAAAATTTCTTTTATATATTTTATATATTTAGAATTTTCGTCTATTTATAAAATACAATTGTTAGTGCTCGAATACTAAGTTCGTTATTGACTTTTCTATTTTTCAGTATTTTTTCTATATGAAGTTATGTGAATTTCCATAAAATATTATATTAAATATAACCGTGCAAGAAATTTGAAATTGTAAGCTTGACTTTACAAATATTATTAATTGTTATTGAAATTTTTACTGATAAAAATAATGGTATTTAAATATTTACAGAGCTTTTGCATTTTATTTTTACTGTAATAATGGTTGTAATCAAATATATACATATATACAGATGTATGTTTATTGTACGTAATCATTCCAAACATGTAAAAGGAGTTAAAAATAATTTCTATTGCAATATTTTTTAATATATAATCATTTTACTTTTAATAGTAAAACTTTTTATTTTAAACCGAGGCAGGCGGTTATATACACTGTAATAATATTTAGTACATGAATACAAATTCTATGTATAATTTCTGTAATAAAATAGTTTATTAATGGACATAAAAACTGTATTAGTATAAATATTATTAGTATCAGTACGTTCATTTAATATTGATAACTTTTAGTATTTTTATTATAAAATAAATGTAATAACGAATGAAAGAAAGTAATAGAATAAAATATGAATTAAAATAAATAAAATATTTATTACATTGTTACCGTTAGTAGAATATAAGAATTTTTTCATTATTTTATTTCATTAACTTTTCTGCTCATCTGAAAATTATTAGCAGAAATTTAATATGGACAATTTCCCTAATTTATACTTCAATTAAAATTTTTAATCATAAAATATATTTTGCAAAAAAATATCACCTAATGATATTATAATTGTTTTTTTTATTTTACAATATAATAGAGTAATTTAATAATTTTAAATGTATTTTATTATTTTTAACACTAAATTTTTAATGCACATCAGACAGGTATGTATGTGTACATTTTTCTTATTTAAAATAATATAAGTAAAAATATCGCATCTCTAACGTGTATAATATATTAATTATAGCTCACGTTTTAAAAAGAATGTGTAATGAATAATGAATGTGTTGTTATTCTATGACATTAGCAAAAATGATAATATTCATTAAAAAATTTTTTTTTCTCAAATAATTATTTAATAGATCAATTGATTAAATTTTGAGGTATGTGTAAGTAAATAATAAAGTATAAATAAGTAAAACTTTTTGATTTACTTTTTTATTAATTTATATGGACATACAATTAGTTTATATCAGCATACTAATAGCTATTTGAACGATTAACGACTTTTAGTTATTTACTTACATATTTATTTACAGATATTTTTGAATCCACACAACAATAGGTACGTTTTAATTGTATTAAAACGTATAATTGTATTATTGTAAAATTGAATTTATTAGAATAAATGTAGTCTTACGTTTTATACCGTAGAGGTCAAGTGTATTAAAGTTGATGTCTATTCCACGCTGTGATAGTTTAGACAATATAAACGGTCCCAGGGTTGTTTAGTTGTAAAAGAAATATACTTATTCTGTACAAAATTAGAATAGGCATATGTTTATAGGATTTCATACATATCATCGATAAAATTAATTTTGTGCTTGATTTTGTTGCACTGATACCCTCGCTGCAACATCTAGTAGTATTAAGAGGCTCGAATATCAGAAAGCAGATTAAAACAATCCTAGTGAATATTGTCATAACATTATTATTAGAAATCTCAAATAAAAATTATATTATTCCTAAATAATTTATAATACATTTAGCCTTGTACTTGAATATTGAGCTCTTGCATAGTACATTACACGTAAATAATAATAGTTTCTCTTTACATTTTTATACAAAAGCACATGTTCGACGACCTTATAGCATTATTCATTGTTGTAATTGGTTAACGCTTTAAACCCATCTCAATCTTAAGTAAAAGTAAGTTTTCAGATTACCATCGAGATACTTCCTTTTTGGCGATCTATTAAGATTAGTTTTAGAGCCTAGACAACTCAATCTGAACACAAATGCCTAGCAATGATATTGATTATAAACATGTTAAATATATCGAATGTGCTAATGACATCAAGCTTTATATTAAAATTATTGATCATGATTTACTTGAAAGTATTACCTGTTTCAATTTGCAGCTATAATTTAAAAAGAATTTTAATTTAACATTTATTGTTAAAACAAAAACAATGTGAATGTTATTTTATACCTTTTAATTTGGCTTTCAAATAACTAAAGGAATTTGAAACCTGATCCTATTAAAATTTTAAGATATTAAATTTTATAACCTTTTTAAAGTTTTTCTTGAAAAATATAAATGATATGATTATTAAAACTAGAAAAAAGAACTTTTATAACATTTTCTTTTCCACTGTGTATCCAGTATTAAAAATTCTAACCATTGTTATAAAAATTTTCAGTGAAAAAATACAACTTTTAGGATAATTTTAACTCAATTTTTGTCAAGATCTCATATTCAACATTCTTAAAATAATTCAATAATATCAGAATGTGATATTCTATTTAACATATAATCATTTTATTAATATGTAAGCAAATAATATATTAACTAGATTTAAGAGAAAAAATATGATAATTGACCTTACAAATACTTTTTAAAATAATTTCGAAACTTGAGTTCAAATTTTAATTGTGATAGTATAGTTTACAAATGAAGATGACAATTCATAGATTATAAGATTTAAGTTTCACTTGATAAGTAAAGAAAACTTCAAATGATCCAAATGTTAGAGAAAAACTCTCTTAAAAACTATCAAAACTTTGAAAGATGTATTGCTTAGCAGCACTTTCATTGTATTTATGTATTTAAATATTATCTTTGTGTACATATAAGTTTCAATCGTCGGTAGAGAGGGTATAAATAATATGGGTCAGGTAATAATGCCATTCTTACATAAATGATATGAGCTGTGCAAAATTTGTACAACTGTAGTTTAATTATGACATAAACCATTTGTGTGTGTATTTAATTGGTAGATACGAGTATGAAGGTGCACGCACGTAAGTTATTTTAAAAGGTTAAATTTTTTTTAAGTTTATGTAAATTTGCGCAAATATATTCAAGTTAATTTAACATTAATTAAAATAGAAATTAGATTTTAAGCGTATGAAAAATTATATATTTAGAATATTCTAGGTATATATAATGGATACATTAGAAGGATCACAAGAAACGTTCGTCGTACAGTTTTTATTTATGTTTTGTTTTATACGCAGTTAAGTATTCTTTGTTATTTAAACATACTTTCATTTTATATTATAGTATATAACAGTTCACTTGTAGCGTTATAAAGAGATTTTGGTTTAACTAATTGAGAACGAACTTAATTGAGTTAGAAAATGAAATTGCTTACAACTCGAAGGTAGAATCATCCCAACGATACTTTCATTTATCTCGATCGACGAAAGATATTCCTCAACACTCTCCACAAAAAGTCCTCGAAGAGTTAAAATTAACTAATTGTTCTCGTTATATAAAACAAGTAGCAACTAAAACAATTATTGTAAATGCTTGAAGCTTTAAAAACAAACGAGAAGGCGGTAGACTCAAGACAAAAGGGAGGCGAACGTCGTGACGGCGCAGCCAGTCTAAGGCGATGCCTCGTTCGTTTGAACGACCTCTTAGAAAGCTTGCGGGCACGCAAGAAAGGTGGACGGAATTAAAAAACGTTTATTAGCGCGCTCTGAAAAAGTTTATAAAGAACGAAAAAAGCGAAGCTCAAGTCGAGTTTTGCGGCAAAGTGGATGGGAGGAGCTGCTCTCAGGTACACCGCGGTACGACATCGTAGCGTTAATAGACCATGTCACGGTGGCTGTGCTGCACAGTGCCAAGCGCATTTTCTTTCCCTTTTCGCATTTTCTCTCTTATCATTCGGCAAGTAATATCTTATTTATTTTCCTAGTTCTAAGCAGATCTGTACCATAATTTGGTTTGCGTTTTAATACATTTATTTAAATTTTAACACTGCTCGCAGTTATTCTGATATATTATACTTGAGAAACTTCGTCGATATGGAAGATATGAAATAAAATGTTTTCACTAGTTAAGAATTTGAATTATATGATGCTCATTCGAAAACAGAATTCTAATGAAAATGTCGAAGAATGAAAATGCTATTTCGCAAATGTAGTCCCGCGTCCAATGAACAAATTAAATAGTATTATTCTTGCCTATTTTATAAAATGAGAAACTTTATAAGAAAAACATTACATTTACGAAATTATATAAAGAACTGTGAAATCGAATTCTTTTTAAAGGTTCTAAACTGCTTTTATCTTCTCAAGTTTAATAAAAATATAAAGACAGAAGAAACATGTATCTATGGGAATTGAACTTACTTTTTGATGAAATTTGTATATTTCTTAATTTAGATTAACAACAGAAAATAATGTTTTACGATGTCAAGCTGATAAAATAAAATAGAAATTATTTAATTAATGTTTATAGGTCGAGGTAAATGCATGCGTGTAAGTAGGTACGTTCGTTTCAAATCAATGCACAATCAACTCGGCTATTTGTATAATAAATGTCATTATGATGCATATTGCCAATGTTTATATTTTGATTTGAAAATCTTTTAACATGGCGTGATTAATTTAACTAGTTCATTAATCTCTCATTTATCATTTATTCAGTTTTCGTTTTTACATTAACATTATTCAGACTTTAATGCGGATAAAATATTGAAATTATTCATTTTATCATACAAATACAACATAATGTATATTCATTAACATTAATCTTAACTGAGAGAATTACTGACTAAAATAAGCTTAGGGTATAATTGAAAATTCATCTATATTAAGTATAATTGTAAGCAGCTTTACACAAGTTTCACTCTTAAAGAGCATGTAATAATCCACGCTACTCTCCAAAATCCTTTCTGATAAAAAGAAAAGAAGAAAAAAAAGAAAAAAGTATAAGAAAGAGAGAGCAATAGAAACAAACGAGGATAATATTTCTTTGAGTAGAGCGCACGGGGCGCTCGTGTACTCTTCTAAAGATTGAAGTAACAGGCTCTCAGCGTCCTTTTTCTCTTTTTCTCACTTTGTCGTTGCAGAAAAAAGTAGGCCAGGGCATGAACCGAGACCCTGCGCGCGAGAGAAGTTGCCGGCATCATTTCTCGAGAAGACTAGGCTCGAGTTGACGCTGCTTGCGGTCGCTCACCCATCGATCCCCACTTCCCGGAGGCGACCCTCTTCGCGCTTTCGGCCCCGTGATGTGCCGCGACGGCGTCATGTACTCGTTGTACAATCGTCAGTACGTGTAACTAACGTAGATAAATGAGCGAATGCAATTATTTTCGTTGAGTAGTAAAATTTGCTCGAGAGGTTAAGTTTCATATTTTAATTGACTCTAACTCAAACGTAATTGGCAATTATATTCGGTAATCAAAATTTTTCGGGTAATTTTCGTCGTATTTGATTATGTTGTTTCATAAGCTTGTATTTGTTATTTTGCTATCTCGCGCTTTCTCCTCCAACACTGAGCGTATAATAATTATTAAACTAAAATACAAATGACAATGTAATGTAATATATTCTGAAAACAGAAAGTGTTAAAATGTACTTTTTATTAGGTCTGTTATTTATTAGGTACGACGAAAAAACTAATCTATAAAACTAATGAATAGTCGAAAAAATTCAAGTTGCAGTCTGTTTTTAACAATGATAAAAACATTCTCTATTCAATTTTTTAATTTCAATATTTTCTGCTATAATTTTATAGAAAAATACTATTCTATCACTGTTGGTAGTCTTTTGAAAAGCATGTGTAAAAATATGAAATATTTAATAGCTGTCTGAAATTAAAATCACAAAGATATTATAAAGGATTAAAACAAAAGCAATAAATATAGTCATAGAATAAATAATGATAATTTTCTACTAGTATTAATTCTTTTATGACGGATATAACTTTTTAATACTTATGTTATTAAAAAAGATAATTTTCTCGGTAGTCTAATTTGCGAGTACGCAGAAAATTTGTTGCAGAGATGTTTTAAATAATTTGAATACCGATAAAGAATTATCTTGAGATTGTGAAATCGAAAACTAAGAAATACGTAATTTTTAACAATAGTCGCCTCGATAAATTTTAGATATAATCAATTTTTTAAATCATTACTAATATCATATGACCACTAAGTATAAATCATCAGAAACATAAGTCTTTTGGTAAATTTCTTGAAATTCCAGTTCAATGATTAAGAGCCTAAATATTGCTTGCATAATCATTAATTCTATTAGTTATTTCATTGATTACATCTATCTGTAAAAATAGATTTATTATGTCTATAAGGATACGTCAACGAGTTGTTCATACCAATCTCATATAAATGCGATTTAAATCTTTTATTGAAAGAATTTATTATTTTGAAGGGAATAGTTGTTTCAAATTTCAATCAAACATTCGTACTCAGTATTTATATTTTATATTTTTGGTACAGAAAAGAAGGAGGCACAAGGAATTATTAGAATAAGTTCTAACAGCAACGTAAATACGGTTATTACGACATGAAAAGTAGTCAAATAGCAAGGGTAGCAATTTTTTATCAATAACCTTTTATCAATTATACTGATCAATTTTTAATAAAAAACTATAATGTTTAATCAACCTTCGCTTTTTTAAAATACTAAAGATAGCTAAAATATTAAAGTTAGCTTCGACATGAGTTAAAGGCACCTTTTGAAGATTTACTTCTTATGTAATATATCAATAGTGATTGTCTTCACTAATAATCTTTGTCATTGCAATATTGTATTTTCTTTACTTAAAGAGTAATATCACTATTATATATGAAACAATGAAAATTGTTTCCTTATCAAAGAATTATACGAGCTTTTTAAAATATAATCTTATAACTACATATTATGGTCTAAATAAAAAATGAAAAATTATAATATATCATAATATAATAATGATAATAATAATATGTTTACTTTATTTTTACTTAAATCGAGGTAATAGAAATCGTTGCCAGATAAAATAGAGAGCTAATAATTTTTTATATCGTCGTATAAAATTTAGACAATGTAAATGAAAAAGACAAAATTTGATTAGATAGTATCACAAAACTAAATTGAATAGACGTTCTGCGCAGAAATGTAAAGGATAATGTTTAACATGTATAGAATAAAACAGACGATGTTTCTATTTTCAGAATAGATTTGTCGTTGTGTATATAAAACCCCATTCCAATAAATATCAAATTTTAGTATTAAAACTTTAAAAGGTTTAAAAAGAAGATGATAGACAATTTCAAGACAAAAAATCATTCTTTAAGATAATAAAAAAATCGAAGGTTCATTGTATCAGTCTATTTGTGAATACATACAAATATGATTAAAAATTAACAATTTAAATATATTTACTAGAAACATTTACAAATTTAAAACTGTTTTTAAAATATTCAATGATTAGTATACATAGTAGTATAATATTCAGTGGATTTTAAAGTACAAAGTTAGATTAAAAGAAAAAAGAAAGTGAAAACGTATAATGAGGTATTTAGCCGAAATTATTGCGAAAAAATTAAATCTTATATGATTAATTTGATTTAATTTAATTATTTAATTTATAAAAGTATTTAATTTATATTTAATTTATAAAAATATTTAATTTATATTTAAATTATAAAAATTTAATTTAATAAAAAAATTTATCCAACCAGTATGATGAATTTTTTTTTCAATTTTCTCTAATTGGACTGCATAGGATGGTATAATTCTTTTAAGTGAGTTAGTTTATTTGTACAATAATTATTTGTTTCAATTTATAATTTATAATATGTAAAAATACTTCTTTTAATTAAATAAATACTTTAATAAAATAAAATATAATGGAATTATTAACATTCAATTAAAAACATAAAGTTGTTTAATATAACATATAAAATTGTTAAATATATTGACGATTTCTTTTAATTTATGATTTTTTGAAAAAATATCATAAGAATTTATCTGGTAAAAAGATATTTATATACTTTGGAGAGAGGGAGGGAGAAAGAGAGAGAGAGAGAGTGAAATAATTTTAGGAGGAATTTCAGTTTAATCTTTCTCAAGATGTCGAGGTGTTGGATGATTATTATTATCTGGTGGAGATGTCCGTTGACAGTCTTTTTTATTTTAAATCCAACTTTTAGACGTTTCCAGCTTATATAAAATGGTTATTTTAATATTAACAATGTCACAACTTTGATACAATTACATCTTGTATAGAACATTTTTTCCATTTTTCTTACTAACTCACTTTCCACCCTACATTTTTTCGTTTAGTTTTTATCCTCTTTCTCTTTTGAGAGTATTTATGAATGTTTTCGGACACTTCACATGCAGTATTTATTCACGTTTACAAAGACATTCTGTGTTAATATTCGTTCGAGCTTATTTCAACAGACAGAATACTCTATTTCAAATGTAAATAATAATGTGGAGGCTACTAATCTCACTGTAATATTTAATTCGCAATAACTTGATTTGAAAGTTTTTATATCATCATTTTTATAAGCTTACAAATACATATCAATTATTCAATAAATTTGGAAAATAGGAAAATAATTATCCATACTCTAACATACACTTTAAACACTTATTATCAATGAAAATTATGAATTGTAATAAAGCAATGCTAAATTTATTAAACTACAATAAATAATTTGAGCTTTATAAAAGTATTATAAAAGAAATTAAATTTTCATTTAAATAAAGTGAAGTAATATAACAGCATTGACAGATAGAACTGTGTAATAAGAGTTGAAAATAATTCTATCTCAAGCCTACGTACATATGATAATTCAAATATTATCCAAAAATATATTTACGAAATTTTGTTAGTAGAACAGAGAATATAAATTAAAATAGTGTAGAATATAATTGTATTTACGTACTTTGATAAGAAAATAATAACATTAATATGATAAAAAGAAAACAAACAGTACAGTGTATAAACCAAAATACTATTATTTCATTTAGAAAGAACTTTTATATTATCTAATTTCAGAACATACAGATGTAAAATTATACAGCATTACATTATAATAAAAAGTTCCTTTACAAATAAAAAAATTTATTTGGTTCTACGATGCATATATTTAAGTTACTTATTTAATTATTTTAAATTTTTATTAACAATGTTAATTAATGTTATTAATAAACTATTAATGTTAATTAATAGTTAGGGAACTAAAACAAATCTGCAAAAGTTTATTCATTAAAATTTTGTAAAATCCATTGTGTAAAATATTATGATAATATATAACCTTCAATGTATGATTAAAGTTTAAAACAAAAATATGTTTTGATTTAGTTATATTATTTTGCAACAGTAAGCATCATTTTTTATAAAATATGTTTAATAAAAAATCTCTAGTTATTAACAGATCTTAATATCATTATGAATACTAATAAAACATTATTACACGTAATTCAATAAAACTAATGGGATTTACAACTATAAAAATTCAATTATCATATTTTTTTGGGATTGCGTAAAGACGTTCATATTTCATTAAAAATACTTAAGAATTTTGAAATAGTCATGTGATAGTGATATTAATTTTTTTATAAATATTTTGTATTACTTAGTTGTAATATATTTCAGGAAGTACAAAACAAAAATTTACTTTTGCAGAACTTTTCGCAGAATTGCTCATTATAATTATTATAATTCGAATTTTCATTTGAAAGTTTAGATTTGCTATCTAATTCTTTCTTGATATCTCTCTTTTTGGTGAAAACATATGAAAAATGTTTGTGAATGGTATTTTACTTTTTTCTTTAGAATGTATGCGCATTCAAATGTAAATTTTAAAGTAACTTTTAATGAATATTTCTATTGGTTTTCTTTTAAAATAACAAATTTAGCCGCTTAATCTTTTAAATGCACTGAATTTAATAATCTTATTTAGCACTTTTTAATTATTTCGGATTATAATAGTTTAAACATTTAAGATGTATAATTATGTTTTATTCTGAAATCATTCGATATATATTTACATAAAAAATAACTCAAAAAATAACCAACTAAATAAATGTACTATTATTTTTTACCAATTATTTGAAAATAGATAACATAAAGTTTGAGAACTAACATATTTTTCATTAAATCAAAAAATAGTTTAAAACAATATTATATTTTTTATGAAAAAAATATTAAAATTTCGGTTTATATATTTTGATGATTTTGAACATAGAGGTTTGTAATAGTTTATTTTTTTTAAATATTTCCTTAAAGTTTATATTTTTAAATTTTATATACGGTAGAATCTATAAAAATATTATTTTACTACTAAAAATATTATTATTGATATCCACTGCAAATGTTAAATGTTTCGCAAACTTTCATTGATATTAACGTATATTTGAGCTTTACAAAGCACGCATGATTCAAAAGTAATATTTAAATAATTTAAAATGATTTGTATTTGCTATATTTTTTAATAATGTAATAAGAATCATGGTAATTGAATGCTGAAATAAGATTGGAAAAAGTTATGAGTTCAAAAGCATGTGTAATTTTCTACAAAACCATGTAAACCAAATGTAACACCAAAATAATTTATTTATTATCTCCGATTTTGGAGAATCGGGAATTCTTTATACATTAAAAAAGAGACGAAAATGCCATCGACTATCTCGAGAGAAAAATAAAAGACAACGAAGCGTTGGGAAGAAAATAAAGCCCATCTATCGATGTATGCTTGGATGCACAATCCTGATCGGATACGCGTCAGCATCTACATTCTTCTTTTTACACGAATGTAACACCTATTTGTTCCGATGAGGCTTTGACCGCATTCGTAAATCAGTTGGAGTCTTCAACCTATGGATGACTTGGAAGAGAAGATACACGTGTACAAAGGGACGGAAAGACAAGTATCTCTCGAGTTCTCTCGTTTTCTCTTTCTCCCTCCTTCCTTTTCCCTTGCTGCTCAAGAATCGATCTGAGGCAGTATTTGCTATTAAAGAAGAGCTTTGACGATTTCCTAATGCAGACTTATATACTTGAGTATAATGTGCCATCAACTTTTGCTCAGTCTCCGTTTTACTTTTTCATTCTTATTTCTGGCTTAGATTTGCGAATCATCTTGGTCATTTAATTCAACGTGACACTCATTGATAAAATCAAGTATTATGCGAAACTATTTTGAGCTGAAAATACAAAAATTATGATCGTTAATCACTTATACATATTGTTGACGATTTTATAATTTTCTCTGTTATAGCGACTTTTTATCGAAATACTATTCGAGAAATGTTAATCAATGGATTTTTAAAATGTACATTTTGGGACAATGGATACATTAAAAATTTCGTTAAAAATATTAAAAATATTATCTAGTTTGATTTTCAGTTTTGACTAGAATCCATATTTAAAACATGAAATACTTATTTCAACATTAATCAAGTAAAGTTGTACATCGTAATATGTATGTATATAATTAAATGACAAATATTTATGTTATAACTAACAAGAGTATTAGATATCTAAAGTCTATAAGTTGCTGTCGAGTTTCCAATTAGCTTGTACTTTTATGAAATTTGAAATTAAATTTTGTTTATAAATCTAGAATACTGAGAATATTAAATAATGTTTAATTTTATGTTTAATTAAAATTACATTCGCTTATGGGAAAACATTCAAATGAAGTAAAATGTAATTTTCGTAAGCATTCTACTAATAAACCGCGAAGCATGTAGTGTCAAGAATTTTATTTAAATTAAAAAATTAATGTCAAGATATAGGGTTCGAATGTTCAATAAGTCAGCAAAATTGCCAATAATGTTTATGATTATGGTTCTATATTTTGATTTTTTAATATTATTTTGTTTACAAAAGTTTGCTCTTGTTTTATAGTAATCTCAATATGTAATTTTTTAATATAGATATTATTTTAATACTTTTAAAGTAAAAACATTATTTCTTAAGTAAACTCTAAAATATTTTCATAACCTCTTTTTTCTTCAAATATTATCTTTGGAAATTTAATTAAAAAAGTCTTTAAAAAATGCTAAGTTACAAAGATACAAGTCTGAAAACATCTACCTTATACTTTATTAAAAATTTCTAATTATTTATTTTACAACAGTGTGAATAAAAAATTTTTAAGTATAAACAAAAATATAATCAGCAAAAATATTTTCTTTGCACATTTGTTTCAGTTTATAGATGTTTGCAGTATTACGAGCCATTACGGTAAATATTTACATAATAATTTTATATACTTATGATTTCGATAATTACACATTATCGAATACCTGTACTTAAGATTTTAAAACGTGCAATTATATTGGATTTGCTTAATGTTCATTTTATTCTACTATTTAAAAACTTATAGCACTACTACCATGTCTTAAAAGATGTAACATGCTTTAAATTTTAAGTCTACATTGTTACGCGCATTATGTTACTACTCGGGATAGAGTAGTAGTACTATCTTAATTATTATTTCCTTCGATGGTTGAATTTGCACTTTAATATGTCCAGATTATAAATTTTGCAATCAGATCCACCGAGATCAAGCCAAACCAGTGCTTTTCTTGGCTTAAATTACAAATTCTGAGCATTGGTTCGCATCAAATTCTTTCTTTTTCCTTGTATTACAGGAAAGGACACCTGAGAGTTTTATATTGTACGAATTCCAGATAAAATTCTTTAATGTCTCCTGGATGATTGATTCAAGCATCCTTAGGCAAGTACCAAGGAGTACTTTTTGTTTTTTGTAATCATTATATTTAGTATCTCCAAATTATACAAAAGTCTTGGGTATGATCAACTCTTTGAAGAATATACGAAGATCAAAAGAGTTCACCATCAAAACAACTAGAGTTAATGAACTAAAACTTGCCGTATATACGTTTGGCCCGCTCTTAATCTCAAAAGCGAGATGCCTTATGAAAGATTCTTTAAGAGCCGCAGAGAAAGAGTTTAGGAATTTGCCGCGAGTCCACTAGCCCATGAGTCAGTCGAATCTACATGGTTATAAAAAAGGTTGGATCATGGAGAACACGAGATGATTGCCAGGCGATTCAATGACTTCACAATCCCTGATCGATCGAACTTATTCCACATATTTAAGACTACTTGGTAAATTTACGAGGAGATAAGATCTTTTCCACAATAGATTTGGTCAAGATTTTTCATCAGATTGTAACGAAGCAGGACGATATTTAAAAAATTGCTATATTCGCGTCATTTGGACTATATAAATTTTTATTTATGCCATTTGAACTCTGCGATGTTGCTCAGACCTTCATAATAATCTTAAGCGTAATCCCGAAAGGCCGAACGAAAAAGTATATACGTGCCTTGACAATCCACTTTTAGCCTCTGATTTCCAGGAAGAGTACTAGTAACAAGGTAAGCATTCGCATTAATGTGAGAAAAAGCATCTTTTTGTAGAAGAAGATCAAGTTTCTGCGTTACAGAATCACCGATGAAGGTTTGCCAACTCTTAAAAAGTTTCCATCCGTAATTAGTAAGCGACATAGGTACCGGTAACTGCGTTCAAAATCAAGTCGATTCTAGGTGATCACTTATTATATCTACAACAATTTACATAAAAGAAATTCCACTTTATTTTGGCCCGGAATGAGATTATATTTATCGAATCCTTAATATCACGTATAATTCAGCAGATTCGTTACGAAATGCGCGAACAAATTAGCAAAATTCTTAACAATTCTAAAGTTTGTTCTATCTATAAATAATAGTAATTAAGTATATATTATATAAATGTACCATTAATGGTAGATATTATTGTTTCTTTCTAATAATTCGTAAAAAATGAAAAATGACCATCAATCATCATTTATTTATTTATTTTTTTCTCCTCAGAATAAATCCTCCAGTGTGGTGTTTTACGCATCTTCTTTTCTCTCGTGTTTCAGGAAAGGTTTTCAGACATCGTTTTAAAGAAACATTATGTATGTGATATTATTAAAAAAAGATTTACCCGTGAATTTCACTTCTTTTCTTATGTTTCTATTTAATTATTTAAAATGTATCTTGTACAGATTTTGAAGCTAAAAGTAATTTATTCTTGCTATGTTATATATTAAATTTTATTATTGTATATTCTTGCTTCTGTTATATGACATTTCCTACAAAAATTATATACTGTTCCATAAATACTAGTATAAATCTTTCTTTTTTGTGAATTTAATAATCAATAAATTAAAATGAAATTTTTCTTTACATTTCGTTTAAAAATAGAGACAAATTTTTGCTTTCAATAAACTGAAATTTATTCAAATTAAAGAAATTTAATTCTTGGATGCTTTGATCTGAGTATTTGCACAAAAAATTTGTTTCAATTCAAAAGAATTTTAGTAAGATCTCCATACTTTATAAATTTTCTATGTATGAATAATTCACTGATTTTCGAGGGGTAAAAATTATAAAAGATTAAAGAATATGTACGGGATATCGAAGTAACTTCAAATGCATGTTATCTCGAGTCATTCAAAAGCATCTGACGATGAGCCATGTAAATCTCGTGATGTGAATCAAGTTTTCGCAACTAATTTTATACTAAAAGCTTGTGAATAATGAATTTTCAACATTAGTATCAACCGCTTAATGTACATGTACAAAGAATAGTGAAGGAAAAAAATGAGAACGTCACTGGTATAGTAGTTCGATATTCGTAACAGTGGAATGGATTCTATCAGGTTCTCCTATAAAATATTTTTTGCATTAGATAAAATTATCGAAAACAAAAACTTATTTTAATTTTATGCTTTTGAAATGGAATTCCAAATATTATAAAGAATAGTAAAGAAGAGAGACATAGATATACAGATAGATAAATTGAGAGAGAGAGAGAGAGTTGTAAGAAAAAAAGAATTTGAGAAAACAGCTTATAGTATTCATAAAAATAATTAACTCCCTAAATTTGCAAATACATTTAAAATTAAAAAAATATATTTTGCAACATTTAAAAATACTGATACTCATTCTAAAGAACATTATTTCACCAAGTTCACTGAATAGCTTAGTCCTTTTTTTGTAAGGATAATGTATTCCGAGAGCTTCAGAAGGTTAACAGAATGCAACGATTACAGCATTCGTTTCTTACTGCCTTTTAGAAGTACTTATTGCATTATAAAACAGGTACTTACTTGGTAGAAAATTATGCCACCCAACACAGGAACGGATTTTTGTGATTCTTTTAGCACAGTGATTATTACATGCACTGAAGTAGTGGTAGCATCTATCCGGAATTAACAACTATTTATAACATTGCAGAGATGATCATGGGATAAGTAGAATTTGCTAAGATTAATATAAGAAAAGTGTTTATTTTTTAAAAAACTATTGTGAATGAAATGATAATAAAATTGATTAAACTTATTATGTAATTACTATGATTACTGAATCAGTGCTTTATATTTAGAAGTATTTTTTTTATTAACAAAGAGTTCGGTAGTAGCGATACTGGTGCAACCGAGTAATAATGATAAATGGTAGTTTACCATACGAGGTTCTAGAATTCGAAACAAGTAATACTATCAGAAATTTCAAGTTTATTCTTTCACAAGGATTTTTTTATAAATATATTTCATATATTTATAGATAATATTAATTATAAAGTGATATATTCAGCATAAGGAATCATAATATGTTTATCAACGTACGTTTCTCAAGCTCAAAAACGTATCTTTTGCGGGAAGGGAGTTAACCCAGGGCTTAAATTAAAAACTTTTCGATTCGATGATTACCCTAGTGTCCGTAGTAATCTATTAGTGATAAGCTTAGTATCGGTGCAATATCCACAAGGGCAATGTCGAGACTCTTCTGAATATTGATTGTAAATCAATTTACTTACTTAGCGGTTATTAATAGTTTGCCAAGTCCATTTTAAAACGATATTTAAAATAAAACATTAGTTATATTCTAAATATATTTTTATGATGGAATTCAAATATAAAGGTTGAAGTGCTTGTGGTTGTGTAGTTACGTGATACATTTAGAAGAAACTAATACAATAAATATACTAATTGATTATTTAAAGAATTTTGTTTTGAACTGAAAAGTTTTTTTATATTTTTAGATTTATTTATTATATGAAAAAATTTGTAATTTGCTATTATTTAAAATATTTTAATACAATGATAATAAAAAGTAAAATTGTACTTGTTGGGCGAAATTTGTAAAAAAATTTTGGTTAATAAATAAAATACTCATTTGAATAACTAAATTTCTATTAATAATGGTTTATTTTATTTATACAAATAATTGAATTTATAATAATAATGTTTTGTTAATATTTTGAATCGACAATTCGAATATGCGTATTTGTATTTGTATTGATATTTGTAAATGAAGGAATGATATAGTAATCGTAGTAATTACAATAAAATAATTAAACTTGATAAAGATACAATCATTACATTAGCAATAGCTGTCTCATTTAAGAAAACTATTAAGTTAGAAAGTTCTACGCGAATAGAATATTTTACGAATAACTTTTAGTACGTGTTGTAAGTAGAACAAATCGGATATAGTCAGGCGAAACTGTATTTTAATACTGGCTATGGAATCACAAACTTTTATATAACGATTTTTAAATTATGAATACTAATTATTTACAAAATATTGCTTTAATATTTATATTGTCAATAGAGACACCATATTTTGGAAAATGTTTTCATCTAAGATAATACGAGTACGAATTTTCCAAATAATAGTTGTGAGGCAACTGGATGAAAATTTTACATTGATAGGATAAAATTTTACATTGAGATATATTTTAGATTGTACATTAAAATTTCGGCCCAGAATTTATATATAAATTGTATTTATTGGGATATATAATTTATTTGATACTGTTGTATGCAGCACATGATTTGCATGATAAACGGTTAAGATCACGTTTAGGATCACTTATCATAATTTATCCAGATCTTCTATTTGCTTCAAAGATTTATTATTTTAATCAGCAATGTGTTTGCTCCTTGTTCTATGTCACCTTAACAATGGTCGATATGCCGTCCAATTTTGCAGTGCAGTGAAACAAATATCTACCTAAAAGGGTGAGGGCAAGAGATACAAGCGCCGTTAACAGGCGATACCACACCAATACACCTATTTTGGTATTTAATGACTCGTTATATGACTGTAGCTTCGCTTCTATAGTGCATTATGATATGGCAACGTTTAGCTTGGAACACGATTCTTGGTTTCGTGACAGTTTTGCACACGAATATGAGTGCCAACTACCCAGGGTTATTTTGCGTGCTAAAATAAAATGTTTGCAGAAATCAAATCTGAATTTAAACACTTGAAAGCGAAATTGTTGTTAATAAACATTTATTGGATGTTGATACTTTTTGGAGTACTTTTTGGTACTTATGGTCTACGAACGTGCGTTGAGTTGGTCAAAAGTAATATGTGAAGTTATGTTAATATTGGTACGTTATACATTTTATTAAACTACTATTTATTTATTTATTTGAGAAATATTTGATTTTTTAATAATATTTATTTTTAGAATAACTGCATTTTTAAATTAGCTTTATAAGGAAGTTAATGAGTAAATAATTTACTACAGTAATTACACAGCATTTTTTTCAAGCTTTTGATTTCACTTTGTCTATAAAAAACTTATATTAAAAAACTTGCAGTTTTATATTATTAATTTCGGAAATAGTAAAAGTATTTTTATCAAAAACTCGAAATGTTATTGCTTCCTTTATAGAGATTAAGTTTCATTAATAACGTAGTTTATTTAATAAAACGAATTTTAGAATCTTAATTACATTATTCTTGAAGTATTCTTTTATTCTTTTATTTATTAATCTAAGTACAAAGTAAAAGAGCTTTCAATTTTATTCATTGAAAAGTGTAATCGATGTTGTACAAACATTCACATAGTAATAATAAAACCTATAATATGAAATTTAAATAAATATTCACAATTTTTGAAAATTGCAGGTTAAAATAAGATAAAAGCAATCGATAACGAAAGCCATCGTGTTTTAACATTGTTAAATCTTTCCAGAAGAATAATAGATTAATATTAATGGTATATGGCTTCATTAGGTCAAATACATACAACAATCATACTTAATCATGTGAAATGCTTTTACTCGAATGTTGCAATATTATTCTTTTTTATACTTTGCTGAACTTGTTTTCCTATATTTATAAATATCACTTTTCTCTTTGCAAGCCGCGTGTTCTCGTATTTTCTTGAGCGTATATGCGTTAAAATGTTTGTTAGTATTTTCCTTCTTCCTAGAACACATGCACTTATACAATTGCTGAACATTTATCGCTAACATAGATCTACTGATATTATTATTTTCAAGTGCATTTATGTAACTAATATTGGAAATCAGAAACAAAGTTAATTGTTAGAAAATTTTGATAAGTTAATTGACTTTATATTAACAAAGTAGTCAATAAGAAAATATAAAAAGTAATTACAAAAATAATATAATAATGATGATAATGTATAAATATTTTAATTTATCTTGTAATCAAATAATTAGATAATCTAATTGTTGAAAAAGCAATAAATAATCACAAGTAATCAAATTGGAATGAACGTTTTAGCAGAAACACAGCAATAAATGTTCTTTATAATAAATTTTATATTATTATAGTAAACTTTATAGTAAAATTAAGGTATTTTAAAGTACTACGAAAGTTAAAAGTAACAATTTCATTTTCTTGTATTAATTTTAATTGATATGCATTGCGTATAAAAAGATGTTATAACTTAAAATCATAATTAGGAATAAAGAAAAATTATCACTTTTTCCAATTATAGAAGCACTTTTATCATATATTTTTCCAAGAAATTACGTTTATTTTAAACTATCTTAATTTCATGATTTTCACACGAATAGAAAAATATACGTAAAAAATTATGAAACAGAATTTGTAATCGCTATATTAAAATAAAAATTCTATAAAATACTTTTTCTTTAACATTAATAAAGAGATAAAGGGGTAATAAGACGTATACTATTTGTCTCTCTATTAAGTAGATAAACTATATTAATATTGACGATTTTAGTTTATATATTATGAATGATAACAAAACTTTTAGATATTTAAAAATATGTAATTAAAAAATAGTAATTGAGTAATTTTTGTTTGTAGGAAGCACATACACAAATTAGTATTCAAAAATTGTTATAATATCATAAATTGTTTTCTTTTAGTTTTATTGTTGCAAATAAGAGAATTTTGAAATCGAAGTTTTACTGGTTCATTGAAAAAACTTACAAACAAAATGTAATTATATATATGTATATAAAATATGTGAAACTATTTTTTAATTTGGTCCATGTACGTTTTGAAAGTTAGAAATACCAATGTTTTCAATTTTCATATTATATGTACAGTAATTCTTCTTAATTTTAAAGTATTCTTTTTAATTTAATGGCCAAATATTTTAAATTTATTTTTTTTTAATTTTATTTGCGTATTTTAAGAGTTTTTGGTGTTTCTAAAATTAAAAAAAATTAGATATGCTCGGTATTTATAATTGTATTTTGTGTTATCAAAAACATTCCTTAGAAGAAATACTAATTAGAAATATTTGTAATTCTTTATAAAAAAAATTATATTAATTAAACAAGTTCATAATTCAGAGCTCGTATTTTATTTTTTTTATTTAATATAGAAAAATAGAATTTTGTAATTTATTCTATAGTAAATTTTAAGAATAACTACGGGATATAAGTACGCAAAATTTTCAGCGTTATATTTACTTGGCCTCATAAATTTCCTGATTTCTGAATTAGACAACGGTTATCAACTCACAGTCGACAATCATAACAATAAAGTGCTGACAACTGATGATATAAGAGTACTCAGGTAACAGCACTGTGTTAACAAAGTGGAAAAGAAAGGGAGGCGAACATTTTTTTTCATAATTCTACAGGACTATAAATGTGTCGTGAAATCAGTAGCTCCATTTAAGTTTCGACTCAAGCCACTATTCGACCAAATATATTCCAATACAGTATATGATTTGGACTGATGTGAATCTATAGATACAGTGAAACTGCATTTTCTCTAATAAGGAAGTTTACCATCATCAGTACGCAGTCGCACTATTTTCTTATAAAGAAATAGAGAAAAAATGAAAAAGAGTTACCAGTCTTGGCATTAACAAAATTACAATGATAATAATAAACATTATTTATTATCATTACATTAAAAAGGAACCCTCATTCTCGTCTAATTGAGAAGGAAAAATTCTACTCATGATTGCGACATAAATATGTGTTTTGAATTGGTAAAAATAAACATGTAATAATATTAAGCACTTTTTATATCACCTTTACATTTATTTCTTTTTATATAACTGGCTGATAGTCTGCATTATTTCTCGATACTGGTAATTGATTCAATATTTAGTATTGTAATAATATCTGATGAGATTGTAATAGATGTTCGACTTGAATTATTGTATAAATTTATTCACAAAAAATCTTCAGTAGTTGACAGTGAGTTATTCGTATTAGATTTCGTCTGAAGAATAATATACAATAAAACAACAAAGAAACAATAACATAGATATATATTTCTTTTAAACAAATAGTTTTAATTAGCTTCTTTTATAAGATATATAAATTTAAGATAATTTTATTTGGTAATAAATTCGTTAGCTCTAAGTATCGTAGAAATAAATTGACTAGAGTAAAATCCTATAACAAATTTAAGATTAACAAGACTTAAGTCGAAAGACCTATATCGAACGACTATTAAAATTTCTAGATTCTAATTATTGTTAATCTTCTACGTACATCTTTTTCGAAAACAGCTTCAAAAATATTAACAGAAGTTTTATTGAAAGATTACAAGTAAACATGATTCTGTCACTAATGAATTGACAAAAATTGCAAAAGTTCTTCGTAATTATAAAGTTATCTTTTGTTAGACCTCCTTGATTTCTATTTTTTTTTGATAACTATTGATGTTTCTGATGTCCAAGTTGAATCTATAAGTTTACGGCATTAAAATCTCTATAAAATGTACATTTAAAGTATTCGAGAAGACAGTTTTGGTCTCTACCAGTATTTTATGAATCTCGAAGGATTTCAACTACTGTAGTTCATTAGTCAAACTATGTCGATCTCTTTAAGAGTATTAAATAAATAATATAAATGAAAATATTATAAATAAATAATAAATACTAATTTAATTAAAATATTTCGTTACTTAATGTAATCTCATAATTTTTAATTGCTTTGTAATATCCTTGATCTGCAATCCTTAATTTCATGTTTCTATAATTATATTACTTTTTACTATTTCTTGATTATTTCAAAATACTCAACTGTATTTAAATATAGTTGAGTATTTTGTTTGGAATTTATTTCAGACTAGAAGAATACTGAAAATACTGTTGTTAATGAAACAAAAATATGAAGTTTATTTCAATTGTCCATTTTTATTTTTTGCCTACATCAAGCATTTTTATAAAAATCATACGTCGATTACAGTATTACTATCTGTCACCATTATAGCATTATCACGAAAGTAGCAGTAGAACATTAATAAACGACTACGATAGAAGAACGCTTTGTTTTTTGATTGTTAATAGAGATAGAAATCTGCTTCAATAACCGTTTAAAATATTATTATATACAAACTAGTAATAATAAAGAAAGAAATGCTGAAATAGAATAGATATTATTTATTATATAATATTATCAAAGAGAGATTTTTCATTGTTCATTCAAAACTATAGTAGAAAAATGTACGAACGCAATAATTGAGTTCATTGTATTTTTAAATTTGTGACTATTGTAAAAATTTGTAGTTTTTCGCATTTAAATATTAAATATAGAAGTATACTTCTTAAAATATTTAAATATTATAGCAAGATTTTAAGAAAAGCTCAAGAGAATTGATGAATTTGGAATTGAAGAATAAAGCTACATTACTATTATAAATATTCTATATGGCTGTCATTGTAACTAAACTTAAAATGATGTATTAGATGCCTTGTTTCTGTAGTTAAGATAAATTATTGATAAAATAAAATCTAATAAACTTTCAATACATTTTTTATTTTAGTATTTGAAATAAGTTGTTCCAAATGTTTTATTATTATTGTTAATTTTCATTATTATTGTTAATTTTCATTATTATTGTTAATTTTCATTATTATTGTTAATTTTCATTATTATTGTTAATTTTCATTATTATTGTTAATTTTCATTATTATTGTTAATTTTCATTATTATTGTTAATTTTCATTATTATTGTTAATTTTCATTATTATTGTTAATTTTCATTATTATTGTTAATTTTCATTATTATTGTTAATTTTCATTATTATTGTTAATTTTCATTATTATTGTTAATTTTCATTATTATTGTTAATTTTCATTATTATTGTTAATTTTCATTATTATTGTTAATTTTCATTATTATTGTTAATTTTCATTATTATTGTTAATTTCATTATTATTGTTAATTTTCATTATTATTGTTAATTTTCATTATTATTGTTAATTTTCATTATTATTGTTAATTTATTATTATTGTTAATTTCATTATTATTATTATTGTTAATTTTCATTATTATTGTTAATTTTCATTATTATTGGAATATTTGATTGAGAATCATTCATTATATGTAATCAATATCAAATAAAAATATTTTAAATATTTTTTTGATTCTCTGAAAATTTGTGTAAGTAAATCTTAAATCTTTTATATTCTAAAGAGTTATGTGTAGTGAAAAGTTTGGAAAAAGGTGATTCTTTAAGAATTTTTATATGTAAAATTGCGACTAGCTATTAATCAGCAAGTATTTATTTTTTTAAATTTATTTTTTGTGATATTATGTGAATATGTATGAAAAATATGAATAAATAAATACGAATTAATAAATCATATTTAATAATGGAACTTATATAGAGTAGTTACTATTTTATAATTAAAGGTAGTTTTCAATAAACGAGTGTTAATAATAAAATGTCGATATCTTTAATAAAATTTTCTCTTGTATTCGAATGAAAGTGTTTAATAAATGAAAATTTAGAAGAGCTTAAATTAAAATTGAAATAGAAAGTTTTTATAAAAAAATGGTCATATTTTATTCAAGCACAGGATTTATTTATTAAAAAAAGTGTACAAAATTGGATTGATTCAATAATTTGTGAATAAAATTCTATTGATTTCAAAGATAAAATTTTGAGAAAAATGCGTTTAAAGTTATGTGCTAATAATACTTGAAAAAATGTTGCTTTAACTCATATAAAATTGTTTATTTCACCTTTGTAAAGCAAATCGTTATCTGTAAGTGTAGCAACTATACATCGATATTCTTTTATCCACGTCGCGAATGCTCTATCGCATTCTACATTTGACCAATATTATGCGCACCTCATCTTCTTTTTTAGTGTAGTTTTTTAGTATAGCATTGCGATTTAATGTTATAGATACTCTATGTAAAATTGTTTCTGTTGTTAAATATATAGTTCCTTTATTAAAAATACAGATATTATTACATGAATTTCTTTCCAAAATATTTGATTATACTTATAATGAACTTATACTAATAATGAACCTTTACTCAAACTTATATAAATTGAGTGTACAGTGTATAAATTTCATTTGAAAATGGACTACAGTCATGTTTAACGATTTTAGTTCATCGTAGTCAAAAGAGCAATGACTACGATTTTTCACTAGTCGAATACTTACTGTTTGGTGGATTATTATTCGTGGAACTGTAACGATAAAATATCTAAAAAAATTACACCTTTTATCTTCTCCATCGAATCGAAATTTCTTTTTATAGACAAAGCATAAATAGACAGTTCCTTTATAAATTCGTGTTATAGTTATTTTTTCTTTGTTGATGTAAATTCTTCTTTTCTACCTTTATGTATAAGTTTTTTAATGCACTCTCGTAGACGAGTACCTATTTTTTTTGCACATACTTAATTCATTTGTTTTTATTTATTTTATTATTATTATTAGAAAAAAACATTACAATTTCCTTGCAAGTTTTCGAGTCGTCGGCCCCGATATAATATTCATTCTTTATATTATATGATATATTTGATGATCTGTTATGATTTTTACTACATTAAATTCTGTACCTTTTTTACATAGTATTATAGAGTAAATATTAAGATATATTTGAAAAATGAGTTTCAATTATCAAACATTTTGAAATATTAAATTTACATCGAAAATATGTAGAACTTTTTATTCAAGACTTGTATATCTGATTAAATTCTTCAATAATAAAAGAAATTTTCTGTCACGGTATGTCAAGGTAATTTGTCCTAAATTTTATCTGAAGAACGATCGATGATGCATACCTGTAATATACATGAAACAAATATGAAGTACGCATGAAATATCAGACTTTACGTAATTTTCTAACAGTCTGATAAGTTGCGTTAAAATTGAAGCTCTGGCATATAAAAAAGAAACAGAAAATATGAAACCTTAAATAATTAACTCACATTTTTATTAAATATAATATAGGATGTGTAAAATTAAATATACAATTATTTTTTTAATAAGATAAGGCAGAATTTTGCTCACAGTAATATATATATGTGTGTGTGTGTGTGTGTGTGTGTGTGTGTGTGTGTAAATTTTGAAACACTTTTTTATGAGAGAAAAGGAGAAAGCAAGTTCATATAACATTACTTGAGACATATTACAAAAGAAATATTTAATAGATGTTAAAGAAATATATATTAAATTATAAGCAAGTTTGATTTATTTTTAATCAATTAATAAGTAAACATACAAAAAAATTTACCTTATTAATTTATATTTATAATTTAATTTTTATAATCGAATTTACTTATCCAATTATAATATATTTTGAGGCCATATTATTAATAATAACTATGACGCATCATCTTGACACATAACAACAATTATATTTTTATGGGCAGTGTTTTGTTGCAAATTTTAATTAAATTAATGTATTTCATTTAAATAAGAAGATCAGGATCTAAATAGAGTAATCTATATATAATGTCTTTTAACAAACTTATATCTGGCTAAATGTAAGGCTTAAATATAGGTTATGTATTTTATATTATTTATTGCATATTTTCTACATAACAGTCGAGGAAACAAGAGAATATATAGTAAGAATGCATATCTTTATGGAAGCATGTCAGTTTTCAAACAATTTGACAATTTAAACTTTGACGCTTCATAATGTTGACCTACATTATAAAATTCTCCTCATAATCTAAAGTACTTAAACTGATTTTCAAATAACTTGGATGCAGCTGTTATTATTTTCAAATTTATTTTAATTGCAAAATGCAAAAAATCTATTTTTCTAGTTCTATAATTCATTTAATTTAATTTTAGTTTCGAAAATATGTATGTTTATACAAATTTTAATAATTATACACTATATAATTATACAATATAAATTATGCACTATAATAATTTTAATAATATCACAGCATTGCACTTATTTAAAGCAGAATAGGAATACGTTTTAGTATATTTTTTTTTTTTTTCATATGAAAGAAAAATACTTATGCTACATGTAGAATAATTCAATAAGTTATATAATTTTATACACACTTTTTATCTATTTGTAAAATTATAAGAAAATTTGTCGAATTAAAATAAGATTAAAATATTGCTATTAGAGATTCGATTATAAGAAAATTAAAAAATGACAATTACATATTTTACTTATAAATACCTACATGTAAAAATATATGTATGCATACATATATAAATATTTATATATGAATATAAAAATATTAAATTAAAAAAATTCAAAGTTTAAATAATCATTTGCGGATAAAATTTATAACATTTATTTATATTTCTAGTTATGAAGTACTGGAAAACAAAAAATCAGCTTTATATAATATATTAGTTCATTGGTTCGATACAACTTTCCTTCTTCCCTTCGTAATTTGGATATTTACAACTGATTCTTGAAAACTTTTTAATTTTGTGACTGGCAAATTCGTACAGGAAATCCATATATTCATTTTCACTGCTCTTATTTAAAGCTATATATATATATATATATATATATAATTTTAATTAAACAAGAATGAAACTTACTATTTATATATTATTATTGATTGTCAATGTTGAGAACTTAAATATTATACTTTAAATTGAGCTAGAATATTTGACCATATTTTACTTCTATTAAATTTAGTTCTTATTATCTTCCTAATTTCATTTTTAGTTTATTTACAGATGCTTTTTGGTTTCTCTTAGAAAAACCTTTACATTTTTGCATATTTTTTGATAAAATGATGATTCACACATTAATATTTATTTGAATGAAGTATTCTTATACTTTTGAGTAAAATATGGACTTAGTATATTTTATCAGTTTTTACAATTTGTTTTGCAGTGAGTAGTTTATAAATAAACTATATATAAATACTTTCAAAATTTTACTTGTTTTGAAAAAAAAATCACACAATATTTTTACATATTTTCATTGCACATACTTATCTAATTACCGATAATATTACGAATTCTAACATTCTAAAAATTTCTTGTACACGATGTTTTACTTATCCTAAAAGCGAAGGTTTTTGTTTTTATAATTACAAGAATTTTTAAGTCATTATATATAATCTATGCAAAATTCTTGACGTTATTAAAACTTTTTCTGATAATCTGAAGAAACTGTAAATAATTATTTTCTGTATAGAATATTTTTATATATTTAATACATAAATTAATATATATTATACATTAAATTTTAAAAACATTTTTTAATAGTTGATTTTATTGTATAAAAATTTTAAAATTTACTTTAAAATTTTGTTCTTTTAAATTGTTTTAAAAGTATTTTTAATAGCACTTTTATGTTTTAACTAAAATAAATACTTTCATTAAACTCAATTTATATTCTGTTGTTACTCAAAATTATATTTAAGAAAATGATAAAAATTAAACTAGAATTTACTTTTGTTTAAAAAAGAAATTAATATCATCTACCTTATTTTAAACTTTATTTTTAACAAATATATTAAATGTGTAGTTTATACTAATAATTTATTTTTCAAATACTTACGTCAACAAAATCGACGATGAAAATGATCGCGTTCTCTGAAATATATGCGACATCGTCATAGTAACATTTGATAAAAACATGCTCTCGGGAGGAAGTTTGATACACTCAGCAGTTTGAAAAGCTCCTTTCATCGATGCACAAACTATCTGATACTCTCGAAATTGATATGTCGAAGGGTTGATGATAAGTCGGACAGGGAATTACGAGTTCAATACTTTAATGTGCCCAGTTGAAAATATGTTGCCGTTTCAATCGCTTGTTTCTTAAGGAATTGATTTATCTTTTCTCTTTTGATCCTTTATATTACTGTAGCATTTTAGGTATATTTTTTATCTTACGTAGTTTCTTTCACAATTCAAATTTTTGGTATTATTTATACTTGTCATGCAATTTATTTTGTGGAAATGTTGCTAGTTTTTGTTCTTTTTATCATATTTATTTAGTTTTGCGTAAAAAATTATTTTTGTTTTCATTTTATATATCTATTATAATAATCTTATTGAAAACAATTATTATTACTAAAAATAATAATTTTATTAGCATTTTTATATTTACATACCCTTCATTATACAAACTATTTCCAACATTGAAATTATCTGCACTCTTCAATTCTGTGTAGTTTTCATTTGTTATAATATAATATTCCTCTTACTGATGCAGTATAGTTTATTTTAAATTTTCCTTTTTTATGTTTATGATATATTATAATTACAACAATAACGCGTATAATACATTATAAATGAAGAAATACATTAGAATAAATTATTTTTGTAACTTCATGTCACGCATATTTTGTAAATAAATTAATTTTATTCAACTTATTCGATAAGGCATGCTTCCTGTGAGCCAAATAAATTCTATTCTAATGCAGTTTCTTCTTCAGTTTATGTTTATTGCTTGACCTCGATTATTTTCTTTTCCTCTTGCTCACCTTTCCATTTAAAGCATTTCTACTCGCATTTCTTAACTTATTTGGTCTATTGTTTTAGTCTCTTTCTCTCTTTATCTCTCTCTCTCTTTCTTTTATTCTCGTTTTCTTTATCCCATTTACTTTTGCTTTTGTATCTATGTATGTAGATTATATGAAATGGACGGTAGCCAAAGGTGCATCTATGGCTTGTAATTTAAAACTGTCGGTGAACGTTTAACCGAGTGATGCCTGGATAACCTATTGACAGTGATAAGTTTGCAGCGAACGATTCACGATGGTCCATTGATCTCTTTCATTTTTAGTGCAGTTTGTTGGTAATAGGACTATTCATGTAGAACCGAATTACTGTGTTTCTGTGTATTTAAGCATGTCTGTCATCCGTTCACAAACGCCTAACCTATTCAGTACTTATCATTCCCATTTTATCGTCCATAACGGAAGCTTTAAGCCGATGTGTTAACTTCACTAACATAGCAGAGCACACTAGTTTTTTTGAATTTTTTATCGTGACCTTCCTCACCGAGTTTTCCCGAAAAATTGTTTTTAAGAGCAAAAGCTTTTGTAATATTCAAAGCTGTATCATCAAACAGCTATGCTGATAAGCAAATTTATCTATATGAATGTATGCAACATCTTTTTGGATAGTCATTGAAATATTGTGTTAATTGTGTAACAGAAAATAAATTTACGT
Source organism: Wiebesia pumilae (assembly GCA_018907045.1). Classification (NCBI taxonomy): domain Eukaryota; kingdom Metazoa; phylum Arthropoda; class Insecta; order Hymenoptera; family Agaonidae; genus Wiebesia; species Wiebesia pumilae. The sequence goes on from JACCHZ010000170.1 coordinate 1,680,926, forward strand.
GGTAATGTATATTTTTCAATATAAAACAGTGAGAAAATTAAAAAGACATACGTGTGCGTATGTCTGCGTGAGAGAGAGTGAGAGAGAGATTGAACGAGTGAGGAAGTAGGAGGGAGGAGAGCGAGAGATGACAAGATAAGATTACAAGTTTTTATAATGTAAAATATTTTATAGAGGTATGTATACAATTTATTTGAGCTATTTAGCTATACGATAGGTTGTAATATGTAATAAAACGCTTTTAAATTATACCTTATTTATCAATAAAATATATATAGGCATTCAGTAAGATTTTTAAGATTTAGTATTTGAAAAGTTTAAAATATGCTGGTAAATTTTACGAAAAAATAAAAGGTAATATATTCACCACTGAAGTATATATGAATAATAGCAGATAGTAGATTTGATATAATTTGACTTTCATATAAGATTTATCCGAATTGAGTAAACTAACATTTTAATAAAATTGAAGGCCCTATAATAAACTGCTTATTTACTTATATTAATTGATATCGGTTATAAAATATAGATTATGAGCATGTAATGATATTAATGTATAAATCAAATGCGTTTCATAAGTACTTATAAATAAATTATTGATGCATTTATTCAGATTGAATTTAAAGATGCAAATTGATCTGTTACAAGGAGTGACGTGTTGTATCACTTTTGTATTAATCTTATCGGTTTACGAAATCATATTGAATAAATAATAAATTAGACTGTTAAAAACTTTAAATTAATAATACTTATATTACTGAAAATATTCTGATCACATGTCAAATATTATATTCATATAATATCTATAATATATATCAAATTTATACTCATTGAATATGGATCAAATATGGATTGAAGAAACGTGTAATATTTATATATTCCTACCATAAATATAATACAAAAAATATCATAGAATGCATGTGTGTGTGCTATTTAATAATATTAAATATTTAGTAATGAAAATATATAAAGAATGAATTTTTTACTTGATAGATTATAAATTTAAAATAATTTATTTTAAATTTAATAACTTAAAAATTAATAACTTCATAAAAAAATAAATCGTTTCAAATTGAATATATTTTCTTGAAATTTTTAAAAAGTTTCTACTTTATTACTATATTAAAAACTTTTGAATTTGTTTATATAGATGACTGCATATATACATATATACACATTATATTTAATTAGATTATATTAAATTAATGTACTCTTAAACGTATTGAATTTATAGAATATTTTCTATTCTTTTTTAAATTTAATAAAACTACTATTACTCTAGAGTTACATAAGACGACAAAAACATTCCCTGATTAAATTTCTCTTACATTAATATTTTTTCTTACCATACTTTTATTCCTACATAATATTTTCTGGTATAAGAAAATAAACTTTTTTTTATAAATAAGCTTTTACTTTATAATATCATTGTATTTAATATTTTGTGTAATTTTTTTCATATTTTTTCATATTTAGATTTAATCCAATATTATAAAAGAATTCATGTTTCTTTTTCAAATATCAATCTTAAATTACTATAAATGTACTATATTTGCATAATTAATTTGACTAATAATTATAAATTAAGTAAATTCAGTATAGCTAAAAGAAATATTTTAATACAAACTATCAATGCAAAGAATAAATGAATATCTAAACAAAAACTAGTATATTATATTTTAAATCAATTTAATTCTAAATTGTACAAATATTATTTTTAATCTGTATTTGTTAATTTTTTGATTGTTTACGAAATTTAACATCTTGAGTTTACAAATATAAATTTTTAACAGGATTTTATAAAATAACGAAATGCTATGTCTAAAATTTTGATTTATAAATATTTGACACGTTAATACCAATGTTATAGAAAAATTCTTTTCAAAGTAAAATATATACTCAAATATCATTGTTGAATTTCTTTTGAAATTACAGTTTGAAAATTGTAAAAAAGGCTGTTTATTTTATCATAAATAATATTCGATTCATTTTAATTACATCATAAATACTTTTTAACTAAATATTACAAATATTTAAATAGATTAAGAGTTATTTTAAAATATTTGATAGATATTTATATTTAACATTACTTTCTATTAATACATAATATTAATAATTAACAATATTTAATACATACATTTGCTTAATTCAATACTAAAGAATATTTTAAGACGTGACATGTTTCATTGTTCTTTAAAGTATTAAAATTAGTCAAATTTTTTTTAAGATTTATAATTATTATAAAGTAGGTAAGTTTAATTACTCTTATCGAATCGTTCTTAAATATAAAACACAAAAATCTCAATTTTCAATATATATATCGACATCAAAAGTCGCTTTTCTGTATTAATAAAACTAAGTAAAAGTACTTCATAATATTTTTACAAATTATGGAAAAGTAATAAAATTGATATCAACATAATACGTATGTGATATCATATCAATATAATATAGTATATTGCAGTGTAATAAAAAACTTTTGACCTAATTGGTACGAAACAATTGTAGATAAATGCATATGTTTTCTTGTATTACTTTTTATTAGTATAATTTCAAACTCTCAAAAAGGTCTATTTATTTAGTTTATATAAAGTATATAAGCATATGATTTGCAAACGTTTATAAAGATTTAAGTATATACAATTTTTATACATTAAAGATATATAATTAACTTTTTGTAAGGTACAGATTTTATTTATAATAAATATTTTAATAATTTTATTTTCAAACTTTAAAAGAAAATTTTAATTTTTTTAAATAAAAATGACATTTTTAATAAAAAATTTGATTGATTAATCAAAAGTATATTAAAGAAACTAAGTTGAATATAGTTTCATCTTAAAACAATATTTTATATATATAATATATTTTATAAATGTATTATATAGATATTTTATTTCTTTATTATTGTTAATTACTGTGTACTTGAATTTAAATACATGAATTTGTCAATGTAAAATTAGCTTTTGAAAAAAACTTTATGTAATTTTTCTGTTCCTTATAAATTTACAATCTAGAAAATGACTATAGAAATTGAAAAACATATTTTTTATTTTAAAATGACCTACTTTTATGCCTATATCATTGTTACTAAAAGACACATGGAAGTATCTATTTCTGGAAAGATACAATAGATAAGCTTCTTAATGGCTAAATGACTTTGTGATTCGAAATTTTTTTGATCTTTGTCAAAATTCGGGAACATAATGAAAAATTATAATGTGATATTACAAAATATCTCCTTTAATTTTATTGAAATTAAAAATTTAAGTAGTTGTTTTATAAAAAAACTTAGTAATATTAAATTTCATGAATGATAAAATAATGTAGTATAATTAAAAGGAATTTATACCTTAAAATATTTTCAAAATAAATTAAAACGTTATTCAAAAAGGTGCATCTGCTTAATTATATTATTAAAGAGGTGCTAGTTAAAATTTAAAACATGATTTATAAATTGCGTTTTACTAGGCAATTAATATTATTGAAAAATACTTAAATATACAAAAGTACTTAAAACATTTTTTTTACTATTACTTTTATCACTTGATAACTTAACCTGTATTGCGTTCTGCAATGAACATTTTAGAAGTTATAAAAATAAAACCTATATTCAACGTACTAATAACATGCAATTATTTATTGAAATCGATAATCGTATAAATGTAAGCTGAGTTTGATGAATTTTCAGGATTTTCTATATCACTGTTAAATGCTGTTTATTTCTAGTTCAATATATTAAACATAATCGAATACATATGCAAGGTAAAGCGAGCTTTTCATATACTGTTAAGGTAATCTATGATATTACTACGCGAGTCCAAAGTGTAAAAATACACGAAATTGTTGAGATTGTAGATACTTTACTTCAAAGACTCTATAGTATACCAAAACTTATATATAAAAAATTATAGAAGCATTTTATAGTGAAATTACTTCACCCAAAAAAAGGTAAATTTTTTTAGTAGAGTTAAATGATTTAATTAAAAAATTAAATAATTTGATAAATCAGTAATCTTACGAATTTATAAATTAAATAAGTTGCGGAAAATGTCATGAATAAATATTAAAATCCTACATCTTGGTGTAATTTACATTATTATAACAATTACTCTTTCATAAGTAAATTATACGTTTTTAAATTCTATTTTATGTGACTAACGTAATGTTAACATATAAAACCCTATTTAATGTAATTTATATAGTAATTGATTAGAAGTTCATAATGATTATTTAACATCTTATTCAGTTGAAAGGATAATTTTATAATTATATTGCATTTTTATTAGAAAAATAATATATCATTAAATGCTAATAGAGCAATAATAAGTTAATTAAATAATTTACAGGAAAATACTAAAAAAATGAAATCTTTCAGTTCCTTAGCATACAGTTAAATATAGTTATTTGTTAAATTTTCAACTTAAGACGTATTTTTTCAAAATCGGATATTGAAATAAGTTAGTGTAAAAAATTCGTAATATTTGCAAGTATCTGATTTATAAAATCAGAAATTTTTATAAAATGAGAAATTATTTATCTATTATGTAATACCATTAATTGTATTGGATTACATATTATATGACGAAACATCAAAAGACACTGCAGATGAAAATCAGTTCATCGATTTCTTTCTATACACACATTTTCTTTCTATAAGATATATTAGTTTTTGAGTTTAAAAATACATGTTTTTGATATTATTGAAAAAAGATTCTGCCGTCTGAGCTCTTCGCTTATAATTAATCCAAGTATAATGGAATGAAGTAGATATTAAAAATGCATGACTGTATTCAGTTATACTAGTAATTTAACTGAAATTATTAATCATAGAGATGTCAGAAAAAATACACCTTTATGTCGGATAAAGTAGCTTGTTTTATAAACTATTCGTTTTTATGTAACAAACTAAAAATGACCAATCCATATATTATATTCATCTATAGAGAAGGACTTACGAGCGACTCGCCGTCCTATTACGGACATGCATTGCCGCGATTTAATACTACCGTATGTAGAAATACTAAAAAGCAGAACGCGAGGTCAAAGGACGATCGACTATGATGCGTATATGTACATGTATATCCTCACACATACGTAGAGATACACGTACTGTTTGTCGAGCATTCTAAATTTAGAAATACAAGGTTCGCTCTTTCGTGCGCAGTTCGTATTCATGAGGGACAGACATGCGAGAGCGTGCCACAGTCATCGACCCTCTTGCTCAGAACAGCACCACCTTTGCACTATTCCTTACAGCACAAGGGCACAACGTATTTACGAGTGCGGATAATGTCGAAAGGAGTACTACAGCAGGACGATAGTGCAGGGGTTTCCACCCTTCCTCTGCTTCACCGCTGCGAATCACTTGATTGATGCAATCGAGCGAGAAAGGGATAAAGTACAGAGATGCGGCTTCCGTTGACCAATAATGTCGAGCGCTTTTGCTGGAGTTGCACTAGTAGACACATACACTTCACTTTATCGATGTAGGAATGCCGTTACTCTATCGATTGATTGCTCAAACAATGTGCTGATTGTTCGTTACATTGGGTGCTTAACGGTAAAAGTTGACGACTGAAATTGCAATCGAAGGAGCAAATTAATCGATCACTTATCTAGAATGAACATTGACCATTTGTAGTGATAGAAGTAAAAAAAGGAAATATTTTCTGACGACAACAGCTCTTAAATCTTAACTCACTACCTCTTCAAATAAATTGGGTTAATAAAATAATTAGAAATTAGTCTTTTTTCAAAATAAATTTCAAAATTCGAATTTCACGTAAGAATTGAAATTTTCGTAATAACAACAGGAATTAGAGTACTGAAAAAGATATTTCAAGTATGTTTATCACAAATATTTCTTAAAAATTTCATGAAAAAATTACAATTACTTTCTAAATATGAAAACTTAATTTTTTGTCATATAAAACTTAAGTTGAAGGGAACAGAAAATATTTGAAATAAGTATTTAGAGTTAAAATCTTGATTAAAATGTAAATATTTATTTTTATTTTTTGAAAAGATAATATAAATTTAACGACAAAAACATTATTGAGCTTCTTACTAGCCTGAAAAGTGTGTAAATTATTTACATATTTTTATTCTTTTACCTATAAATATATTCATGATTTTAATTTAATCTTAATCCAATTTTATATTTAATGATTTAAACGTTGCATTTATTATACTCGTAATACTGTTTATCATTGGAACTATAAATTAAGAATTAAATTTATTCTAATGTAAAAACTATTTAAAAATGAATACAATTTCTATTACACAAATCTAAACTTAATTTCTTATATTTATTGAATAATTTCAAAATTCTTTTTATATTTTTATTTGTATAAAATACTATAAAAATTGATTTTAGTGTATTTTATTCGATTGTAAAACGTAAATAATTCTGAAACCATTATTATCATCCTTTAATTAATAACTTTTACAAATAAATAAAATGTATTACTGAAATTCAAATATTAATATAATTGTATTCTGTAAGAAAAGAATAAGAATAAATTAAATAAAATTTCAGAATTAACAATATTGATCAAATAATATCGATAAAAAATTCTAGGTAATAAAAATGTAAGAATTTATGAAATAATACGTCTATAGTTTAATAATTACTAGCTATACGGGCTCCGCACATCCTCAACTTACGGAATTGCTCTATACATTGTGTTACAATCTTACTATTTTGTTCAAATAAATGAAATTTCATTGCAGCATTATTTAAATTGGCTTTCAGCAATATTAATGAAATTTAGTTATGAGTGTATGTAAATGAGTGCAATTGGTATTTTATAATTTGTTGTATCAAATAGTTATTACTTTCATAAATCATAACATTAATTGAACATAATTTAAGTAATTAAATATCTAAAAGAAATAGGTTAATATCTTTATTGTCGCTTGAATTTTAATCAACTAATGTCAAAATTAATTATTACTTAATATCTCGATATTTATTTAACTGATAAAAATCAATATTTATTTATTTAGCAATACTTCATATAATTAATTACAGTGTACATTAAGCTTGTACATTGAATTTATTTAAAATCAATTAATTATTAATGCAAATATACATATTTATCAATTTAAATTCAATAAATGAACAAATTAGGTATTTTCAATAAACTTATTTTTATTTACTTATATCTTAGAAATTATAGACTAAACTAGAAATTTCAGATCCTATTTTACATTATGTTTTTTTAAATATAGCAGGTTAATCAAATTGCAGAAGTTGATGATTTCTGATATTTTTATATTTGGTTCTCGCACATATATATTGTAATGTGAATTTAAATACAATTATTATGATTATTCCTTATTTGAGTCTGTATGTTGTAGACAATATTTTACAAAAAATAAAGTTCATTTTATGCACACTTACTGTTGTCTTACTTTAAATATATGAATCTGTTTAAATATGTGTGTACTTATTAGCTTGATTGAGTACTACGAAGGGAAATTTAGCAATGCGATAAAAACAAAGTAAATATTTTCAATATTGATTAATTTGTAGATTAAAACAAATGAACATAACGCTTATGATCTACATAATATACGAATAATAACTTTTAATAATAAATAATGAAATAATAACGTTGAAATGAATTTGAAAAAATAAAGTAAAATTCTTTGATTGTAAAATATCCAAATATTAGATTATGATAAAAAAATAAGGCTTTAAAATTAAACAGAATATAATTTCTAAGTATTTAAAGTTGAGATAAATCCAGTTGAACTCATCTGAAGTGATATACATATACGTACGTATTAATTTAGACACAATATTCAAGTTATTTTACTAACTCTAATAGCATTTTTTAAACTTTCTGTGAAATGGGAGCTTAAATGTTTTGTTACAGCCTTCGAAAAATTGTATGTCTGGAAATAGTAGAGATTTAAAATATTTTATTCGGAAAATATTTTCTTTCTGCCTCGCTTTCTATGGATTTCTCTCTTTATGAACCTTTCTCAACCCCTTCCTCTCGCTCTCCCTTTCTTTCTCTCTAACTTACATTTATCTTTAATAAATATAAATAAATGATCTTTAATAAATATAATCAATGATAATATCTTTATTAATTAAGAAATAAATCTGCATATTTAAAATATATAATATGTTCTTGAAAACCCCGACATAAAATATCAAAATATTTAAATAGAAAAATCTTACAATTACAGAATGTATATGAACAAAATGAAATGTGGCCCATTTCGCAATGAAAATTTTATCTATTAAAAGTTCAGCGAATCGAGTTCTCGTTTATTCGTATACTTCTATCTGCTTGAATGCTTAGTTTTCTAAAAGGCTTAACCCCTTTACGAAAATTCTGGTTGATATTCAACCTGAGCGATGTGGGTAGTGACTTGAGACTATCTTTAAAAATTAGATTAAATGTAATGTCAATTCTATTGTAAATGAAGGCGCTGATCCAAGGGAAGGATATAGTCAAGGACATTATGCTTCAACTACTAGAAGCAGCAAAAAGTCATTGAAGCGTGATGAGTTCGTTCGTCCTTTGGGAACCGATTCCCGCGCCTTTCGGCAAACCTTTTCCCTCATTTATTCACACTTCATATGAATCAATCGAATGATCATGATTCCCACAAGACTTTTGCGAGCGGGTTAAAATATGCCTCTTCGAAATGATAAAAAAAACAATTCGATAGTGGTCGAAAGGAACGAATTTTGTAGCAATTTTTCCAACAGATTTGAAAACGATTTAATATACTGCTTTTATGGTTTTGTCAGCTGAATAATAAATTATCGACTTTAAGAACATTAAATAAACTACAATTTTAGTAAAATGTTGATTTAAGTAAATGCGTAATGTACTCTCAAGTAGTTACATATAAATTTTTTATTGGTTTTAAAAAAAAAATCAGTTTAAAAAATTTATAAGATATTGATATTTTAAAAATAGTATTTGTATTTAAAAAAATAAAAAATACTAAAAATAACAGTTTATGCAAGACTTTTATTAACAAGAATTTTATCTTTTTAAATATTCAATCAAATATCTTATAATCTATTTATAAAAAAGTTTCTTTGAATACTACATTTATATAAATATTATTTTTAATACGAACTAAAATACATTTTTACGTCAGATTTTATTGAAAAAAGTTTTATATATATTTGTAGATTTATTAAGTTTATTTATAGATACCTAATTTGTATGATTTAGACGAAATTCAATTTTATGATTTATATTATTGATCTCTTCATCTCGTGGAAGAATGTAATCGGATGTATCTATTTCTGAAAATAATATAATTTATTATATTTAATAATAATATTAAAAATAGTACATTACTTATTCTTGGATTCATATTATATTTATTTACTTCTTTGAAATTTATAAAATGTTGAAAATCTACATAAAATTAAAAAAAAATTAAACAATTATTTGCCCATAAAAGTGTATATTTCTAAAATAAAATATTTTTTGATTTTAGTAAACAACTTTTTCAATGATTTATCTTGAATAATTACGTAAATAGATTTTACATTAAATATAAGTTACTATAATTTAGGGTGAATAATTAATGTAATAATTTTATTTGAAATGGAAATACACCTGTTTCTAATTATTAATATAAATCGATGCTAATTGCAACAATAGATAAATAAGATTTTATTGTAATTATCTAAAGTGTGATTTAATTGAAAATATTTTAGAATACATTATATAGTTTTAAACATCACCAATTTCATATAATATTGATTTCTAATTTAACAAAGTAATTTTTTATTGCATAATTATTCGACTTAGCTCTAATCGTTAGAATAAACTTTTATTATAAAAATAATGTAATTTAATCAATTCTAATTTTTCATCCTTGAAAATATTTCAGTATAAAATTTCTATAATGTTAAATAAAAAAAATGAATTATCTGCCTGCTATAATTTGTATGATCTCTGTTAAAAGCCTTATCAATTATAATACAATTAAAGAAAATATAATAAATTTAAATTATTTTAATTCAATGTCAATCTTTATAAATTATTTTAAAGTTATTCTGATATGAAAAACTGAATAGAAAAAACTATTCTGTTTTAAATTATATATATTAATAAATTTGAACATCAGACATGAAAATGATTTATGTACATAAGTTTCTTCGAAATTGTTGTAAAGAATTATAACACTAGAAAAATATTAAATATTAGAATTAACTATTAATTTTGTATGTATCTATCAAATAAAACTAATTATCAAAAATTCTCTTTAATTTACTTAAAGTGCAATCGTCTTTCAATACTTAAGTGTAAAATGTCTAATTATTAAAAAGTTGATCATTTCAATTCTAAATTTGCATGTTACAAATAAAATTCGTTTTAAATGTATGAGTATTTAAATTGTTTGTCTTTAGCCTATTTTATATTCTTCACGTTTAAAAAATTGAGTGCTTGCATTTTTCATCTTAAGGCTTTATTTAATATTTCATTTTGTAATATTGTAGATTCGAACTCCTATATTCAGAGTTTAATTCATATTCAATAATCGTGAAATTGAATTTCGCACTAGGAGTGAACTTCTTTTCTGTCTGTCTTTCTTTTTCTGCTTTCATTCCATCAATAACATAACACGATTCGGCTCGCTACATTCGAAGCAGTAGAAGTGACTTGCATTTTTAAACGAGTTCATTGACTTCAGTTGATCCTTCCTTGATGGACGTATCACGAGAGGATCAGAAGAGGAAAGAAAGTAACCTTCGGTTTCTATATCCGGGCGATAAAAGCACTGTTATAAAACGTAGCACGCACATCATCCTTTGGAAACCGAGCGATCTGCAACAAATTGATCAGTAGTCCTTAGAAATAAAAAAGAAAACGAATTATGTTATTCCGCAGAGCATTTCCGAAATGCTAGAGGTAGAATCAGAAATTCGTGCAGCTATGTTAAAAAGTCGGTTATGAAGAAGACGCAAATAACAAATACGAAAGTAAGAAATTGCTAGCTTACTTTTTGCATTATTTCAGATGAAAATATCTATAATGTAATATTGTATTTTTCTTTCCAATTACAATAAATCCACTAATTGTAAGGCATAAATTTACTTAAAGGATACTATCTTTTACGTTAATAAAAATTATACATTTTTTAAAAGTGACTAATAATACAAATGAAGCAAATGAATTTTTAAATAAAATTAACATCGTACTCAGTGTAAAGAATTATAGAAAATATATTCTAATGAATGCTAAATATTAACTAAATTAAATGTGAAATGTTCTAATATTAAGTATTCGAAATATTATTAAGATAAACTATGAATTTATTTTTATTCTAATTAAATTTTGCTGGAATATAATTTTTTACTAATACATTTTTAAATGTATTAACCATAAATAGTGAAAAATATTATTTAATATATTACACTTATATTTTTATAAGTTACTTATTTTCAATATACATCTTTTAATAAATTTGATATTAATATTCATGTATCAATTATTTTATTTATTTTTAATAAAAATGTCAATTTTAATCAGATTTTTTAATGAATTTTAAATCTCAATCATTTGTAAAAGAAAATTTATAAAGAGAATCATAAAATGCAAAAGGATTTAGAATTATGACCAGAAATGAGTGATCAAGTGACTACGGAAAAGGAACCAAATAGTAAAATTCGTAAAAAGGCTCGTAACTGTTAGCAAGTTAAAAATTGGCGTGAAAAATTAATCGTCTAAATAAAAGACAATAGACTTTGATGGATCTAAATATCAATTTTCAATTGACTAGTAGGAATAATTGAATGAACTAATTCAATACTTTTATATAGTTTAAATACGAAATGCATCCTTGATCATGTATCGCATTCATACATAAGCAAACACATATTGTTCCTAAAATATTTCGATCTATATGTATTTAAATATCATTTTTATTTATAAATGAGTAATATTAAGAAACAATATAAACAAAAATAATCAATGAATTATGTGAAGTATGAAGTTAGATATAGACATTTTAATTACTCGATACTGTAAACTCTACAAAGTTGCAAAATGGTATTACTAACTATTCAAACTTTATATGTGTGATAGCTTAAGTAAGTCATAAAGAGTATTAGTTTAGTAAGTTTTGGAATAAAATAAGCAGAATTATGATGTAGAAATAGTATTTAAATTTCAGCCCAGTAAATCGTTGACACACTTATTACGAAAACTTCATATACATTTATGAAATAGACTAACAGTATGATTATGCTATTAAATTTTACAATTATTTATTCACAAATTTTACATCAAATATGTCAGTAAATGGATAATATCATTAGTAATAATATCTAGAAAGGTTCAAAATTTATTGGAAGGTAAATACTGAGTTACTTTTCAATTCCATGTATATACGTAAATATGTAATTAAATATAAAAAAGCCAGTAATCTTAAGTTTTATATAAATCCTAATTTTTTCTAATTAAAGATACTTATTGTTTCGCAAAACTTTTGCAAAATACTTAAAATTTTGTATTTATAAAAATAGATATTATTTTGAAAATTATGAAATACTGTTCATTATTTATTTTATTAAGATATTATTATCTATGAAATATATTTGATTATAAAAATAAAAATTGTAAGAATTGCATTACATTTTTTTGAATAATTTCTACTTTAGATTTGTTTACAGTAAAGTAAAATCATAGTTCTTAGATTCATGTTGAATTAAATATTTAGAGATAAAGATAAGTAAAATTTAATTTGATAAAGGCAAATTACATTATTCGTACAAATACTGTATGTGATAATTATTATTTTAATTAAATTAATGGATGCTTTAGAAGTAATGTATATAAAAATCACAGAATAAATAGAGAGTAGTTTTCGGGAACACAAAACTTTTAGATTTTAAGTTATTGATTCAATAAATTGAAAATGAAAGAATGAAAAATATGATACATACAAAGTTTTAATATATGCTCATAAAGTAAGAAAGTATTTTATTTTCTGAAAGTATCCTCTATTATTTAATAAAACAATTTTTATTTATACTTTCTCAATAAAATATACGTCCTCCAAAACTACATGTTGTATGAAAATATGTTTTTAAATTTGTATGAATATAAAAGTTTGATCTGCAATTCAAAAATAAAAAGAGCTAACATAGTAGAATAATTACTATCGACGTTAGACTTATACATGTGACAAGCAAACAAGTGTTTGACACTACTGAAATGGCCTTCTAAAGCACTTTTTTCTTTTCTATTTCTTATGCTTATATTATATTTCTATTTTCTCTTTCATTTAAAATTAATCGCAAATTATCATAGTAATGAGCATATCATCTTATAAAGAACGTATAAATTATATTATTACAACAAAAAAATTAAATAACAAAATACAAAAGACAACATTACGGGAATAGAAAATAAATGACTGAAATTAAGATGAAGTTTTTTAACATATAAGCATCTGGGTTATAAATACTTTTATAAAATAATAAGTAGAAAACAAAACATAAATTATGTGAAAGTGAATTTTTTTATTCGATTAACTTATTGATATATGTAGCTATTACGTTAATTTTTTATTCGATTAACTCATTGATATATGTAGCTATTACGTTACAACAAGTAATACAATTATAGTGACACTATTTTTAAAAAAATTTCTTGTCACTTTATGTTGATGTTTCCGTATAAACAAAGAACGCAAGTAATATTTATAAAATAAAATTTTTATATTATGGAAATATAAAGATAATTAATATATGAATATTTATTAGTTTTATTTAAGTTTTATTAATTCAGAAATTAAATTCAACAGGGAAGAGTATTGGAAATAGAAAAAAAATGGAATACTATCAAGGGAGCTAAGGATATATTACTAGAATGTATCTTAAATGGAAAATAAATTTATAATAATTAAAATTAAATAATGATTATGAGTCTAAACTATTATAATCTTATAATCGAATTCGTGAAAAATATTTAGTTTGCGAAAAGAGAATATAATGTTTAGTCTAAAAAATAAATAGCAATTAATTTTATTTGGCTTATATACATATTTCTTGTCTTATATTAATGAAATTATTAATAAAGAAAGAGAGACATACGTAATGATTTAAAAGAACTGGATATACACATAAATTTTTAATTAATTACTAAGAATTATTTTTAATTAGTAGCTAAATCTTTTTTTTAATGTAAAACATTACAATAATAAGATATCAAATTTCATACAAGTCATTTATATAAACGTTTTAGATTGTGAATCATGTAATAGTTTATTTAGATTTTGTTCAGTAATTTTATAATTATTCATCGTATATAATATAATACAATTATATTAGAATTCTACGACGACTGAAGCTTATTGTTATAAGTAATATACGTTTCTTAGTTAATTTACAGGCCATCGCATGTTTTCAAAAAATCACATTAAAATCTTATAGAAGTTCTTTTTTATAGCTTACACTTTTTCAATAGTCTATATTTTACTTATTTATAATACATATTTTATTTTCTGAATTTTAAAAATTCAAATAAATTTGAATAATTGTACGATTAGCATAAACTTTAGAGCTGTATATCCACATTTTATATTTATTTATTTATTATTTTGTATTTATTTATTAGACGCATAAATTAATCTTCTAATAGATTAATGGGCAATTTTATTGTTGAACAATATTTAACTGAAAAGATTCAATATATTATACAATAATGCTTTTGAAGCTACATAATTTATTTGTTTATTCCAATCTGATATTTATAATATTTTTTATAGTAGAAACGAAGGGAAATCAAAATAACAAAGATTAACAGATAAACGTATAAGAATAAGTAAAAATTTCAGATATTATGTTAAAAATTCTTTTCTGTGTCTTTTGTTTGTAAAAATGACGTTTATTGATTTAACTTTGTGAATAGTAGGTGTCTAACAGAGACTATTTTCGTAACAACGAGAAAGAAATAAAAAAATTATGTCACAAAGTTTCTTATTTCTAGATAAATACTCTTTCGTAACAAAACTGGACAGATACAAATAGGCTCTAAGAATAGTTAGTCGTTTTCGTTAAATGAACATTTTTAGGAATTCAATTATTATATAAATTGTGAATATTAATAAAAATATCTAAGTGTCACATAATAAATTACTTGTAAGTTTCTTTAATAAAATACTCGTCACTTATTTTGAAAAAAAACTAACTATAAATTAAAGTAAAAAATAATTCATAAATTATTTTTCTAACAGCGATTAATCTTCAGTTGTCATATGAAATGTAACTTATCGAAGACTTCTCATATATTATGTTCTAATGTTTTAAGATAGCAATGGTACACTTGAATTTTGAGGGATAAAATGCAATGTCTATAATAATAATAATCGTCAGTTGTCGCAAGTTCAATACTGGAAATAGTCTAATGTCAAATTGAAATCGTACATTGGGGTGTGCTCTATCTAAAATGTCCAAAAAAGAGGAACTTCTCTTAGTTAGTTGTTTGTATCTGTAATTTTTTATTTTCCTGAAAATAATCTTTTCCAGTTAAATTATTAGCTAATATATAATAATAGCTATAAAGTAATATTTTTTCATTTAATCAATCCAAGTGTTTCAGTAAAATAATATTTCCTTAAGAAATAC
Source organism: Wiebesia pumilae (assembly GCA_018907045.1). Lineage (NCBI taxonomy): Eukaryota > Metazoa > Arthropoda > Insecta > Hymenoptera > Agaonidae > Wiebesia > Wiebesia pumilae. Next base: position 1,696,551 of record JACCHZ010000170.1, read on the forward strand.
TAAATGACACTAATTTTTCAATCGTAAAGTAAATACGAGTCGAAAAGAAATCAATAAGCTACTACGCTTCTGTGAATAAGAATTGAAAATTATTTTCTTGATATATTCCGTAATCTTCTTACATATTTTGAAGATTTGTATAAAAATAGTTGTTTTTCATACTCTCGACTATTTATTTTTATTTTTAAAAATATTTATTGTTTTTATATAAACAATATTTTAGTCTGTAGAATACATTTTTATGTAGATGAAAATTGTATTATACTTTGAAAAACCTGTGAAATAGATTAATATAATTACAAGCTACGAGAAAATGAAAAATATCTTAAAAAGCGATAAGCATGGATAGTTGAAATGGTATTAAGGAATATCAAATTCGTAATATTATCGTGAATAATACAATTAATACAATAATAATTAACTCTGCTATATTTATTAGTGATCCAAATTTTATGTGCAGTACTTTGTCTTTATAATATAATAAATTCAAATATCATTGACCATTTTTTGTGCTAATTATATGAAAATATATAAAACTACCCATATTCAAAATATTCAACGAGAATTCATAGTGTCATATAGGTATTCCTAACTTTTAATCGTTTCCAATTCCGCGATCAGTCAATTAAAGCAGCATTTGCAAAAGTTGTCTCTACAAACTATCCTCCAATAGTTCCTAGATCACAAGATTTATGATGCCGTAATCGGATCGCTTAGGTCTATTCGGATTCCTCAAGTTATCCCTTGCTGCGGGCAGTTTCGATGTTGAATACAAAATCGATCAGCATTAACTGAACTGAACTGAACATACGGTATGAAACTTGTATGTAAAAGTAACGTATTCCTTCTAAAACATAAATGCTGTATTATGTATTTTATTTGATAAAGCACAAGCTTTTTATCACATATAAATACATATATATGTGATAATAATATCTATTTCATTGATTCTCATTTTTGTTAAACTATCGGTTGCATTTAAATTATCATTTATAAATTAAGAATCTAGAATTAAATAAAAAAGTATTTATAAGTGTTTAACAATTCTTAGCTTTGCATGCATCCATTTTCTAAAACTGTTACAAGAAAAAAAAAGTATCATACATTCTTGGCAAAAAATCTTTATAAAAGAAATTTTACTTGCGAAAGTACCAAAATCTTGATACAGGTATGTAAGAAAAGACACGACGTCTTTTGTCACCTCGAATACTTTTTCTGACATCTTTTACATGCGATATAACTACTATCGTATAAATGATTATTTGTCTCTGTCTGACCAAAAGTTTGGTTTTTCGTAGCTCCGCGTTAAAAATTTATACAAAAGAGATACTTTCACATCTATTAGAGACTCAGAAAGAGAGAAGCTAAAAGTGAGTGAGTGAGAGAGACAAAGAAACAAAGGAAAAAAATAGAAGGGTTGGGAAGAGAGAGAGAGAGAGAGAGAGAGAATAAGAGAAATGAAGAGGGTAAGTGGAAGAGGTAGTAAGAAGGTGGAAGTGGGTGTGAGCGATAGTAATTGGGAGAGAGATAGAATGACAGAAAGGGAGAGCAAAAAATGAGGAAGACAGAGATAGAATTCAAATTTTATACTGGAGGGCAGAAAGTCTAATTTAACTTTAACATATAACGTGAGAGAAGAAAAACTCCGAAAATCAATGATTGTGATGTATTAACATTAGTACTTTCAGTAGTATATTCTGCATATATTATATAAGATTAAAAAATCATTACATTCTAATTTTGTGTAGAGTAGGTTCACAACAATAACATACAAGATTTTTCTCTATTATAAATGTTCTATATATATATATATATATATATATATATATATATTGTTTCATTCGAAAACAATTAAAATCGATAAAAAAAGCCGACAAAAAAGTAAAAAAGCAAAAAACCGAGTATGTAGTAAAGCGAAATATAAAAATGCTCATATATAGTAAATCATTTTAATTATAAATAATGATTTAAATTTAAATTACATTTGAATAATTGTTATTAAAGTGAACTAATGCATATTATAATTAATTGATTTTCTTAATTACCTTGATTTTCAAACAACTCTCGTAAGTGCTAGTATTTATTACTTAGCGCAAATATTTAAAATGTATTAGATAAAAAATGCTTTGGCTTAAATGAAAAAAGTCAAAATAATTTTGCTACTATTTTATTTTTAAGTATTCTACTAGTCTTCATATAAAAATAATAATTAAAATAATAATTTTTCTAAATTATTAGTTGACAGAATTATAGGATTTAAATATAGATAAATGGAAATGTGCTTGTAAACTTTTAATAAAATCTATATAAAATATCAAATTCCAAAATTAAAAGTAAATTTATTTATTCAAAGCTTTTACAATTTACTTTAAAAACCAGATATAAGCTTGTTGCAGGATTTCAAATATGTATATATATACAAAAACTATTAAAAATAGTTAGAAATCTATTAAATAATAAACCGTTGGATCGGTATAATAATTTATATGTAAGTATGTGCACAAATTAAGGAAGTGTTTAAAAATTACAAGATATTTTATCAATTTTTTTTATAGTTAAAAACTATTCTACATCATGCATTTATTTATTTTGCCTTCCAACTATTTCTACTTTAAAACATCCTCTAATCTAACTCCTCACAATTGACGTTCACAACTACTTTTTAATAATTAAACAAGAAGAGCAATCACCATTATTCATTTTCAGAATAATGTTGAATAATTTTTCTATTATTCCAATCAGATGATTTATGCATTAATTAAATTTTATAAGAAAGTCCAAAAGCTCAAAATACTTTTATTTTGATATCTTTTGATTTTATTGTTTTTAATATTTATTTACTTAATGTTTTAAAATTACAGTTTACAAATAAAAATGTTCCGTTGCTGTTAGTACCAACACGTAGTGTTTCATTTAAAAGATTAGACTAGTTTTCACTATTTTAGTTCAACCGAATATTAAATAATTGCATACGTTTCACTTTCAGCAGTGATATAAAAATACAATTAACAGTCAGTCATAACAATTATTATGTTAATAACAACAAACGCAAACCAAATGTATATCTATTTATGCGACTGAAATGTGTATATTCTTACGATTATACTTTTATATATACATGTGTGTGTGTAATTCTTACAAGAGTACGTATGCAACAGTACTAGTATGTCGTAATACTTATTTTCATTGAAAGTTAAAATATTTATTATGCATTATTGTATGCATAATTTTTGCATGCATTATTTTATTAGTAAATTTATCTGAAAATTACAAATTTATATTATTAATTTATTATAATTTTATAAAATTTTTGACCGATAATTATACAAAAAAATTATATATAAAGTAAAATGAAAATTTAAATACGTTATTATAAAAAATTATATAATATTTTTATAATAAATAAATAATTAATAAACTGTTTTAGAAAGTATTATATTTAATATGTGAAAATAAATACTAATTGTCACGATAATGTTACTTTCACTTTTATTTACACATAAATTATTTTCCTTTCTTACTATTAAATGTTATAAATACCTCTGAATTATCTAAACTCTACAATTTTTGCATATCATTTATCAATTTAACATTAATAGGCTGCAATATGTAATAATATATAATCGAAACCTTCAAAGAATACGTATAGGTTATTTTACGAAAATATTTGTTGATATCACGTACTTTTATTTTTTATTACACGTAAATTATTTTTCGAGATTGTAAAGTTTATTCCTCTTTAATATTCTTCACTAATTGTTATTTTGAATTATTGTATTTTTCAAATTTTCATATTAAGAGGAGCTGTCAATCTCCTGTAATTTTATGAGGAGAAATTATTTAAGTTTATGAGATGCGACTTCCATTATTTTATTTTTACTATTTCTCTTCGGATAATAAGCATTTATAAATCCATATTTTTATAATTTATTCCGTTGAAAAAACGACAAAGAATTATTAAAATTCTTTCTAATTAATGATATGACTTTCAATAAATGTACTAATTATTAAGTCAATTTTCAAAGTACGTGCATTTTTAATATTAAAGATTGTATAGCTATCGAAATTATTTATTTTTTCTTCTAATTACGTTATTTTTTGAATTTGTAGAGTATCAAAACTGATAAAAATTATGTTGGTTTGGGAATTAATATAGATAAGTGCGACATTTTTTAAATAGAGTTTCATTTCGATGGTGTAAATGTATAAATGCAGGATCAGTGCAATTCTTTGTAATGTTTAATATGTGATCGTGATTGTTTATTTACATAGTGGTTGTTATTTTTTAGATGTAAGCATCGAGCACTGTGTCAGCAATGGAAATATTCGATATAAAGTAATATTAATTAACTAATAACTAGTTAAAAAGTGTTTATTTATAATATTTATAATACATATTATAGTTAAAAAATGAATGACTTTAAATGCCATTTATCTATAATCAGAGTTATTCTCTTCGTTTTGTAGGATTGGTGATTGAGCTTCGTATTGATGATTCAGCTAATAATATAATTTTGAAAAATAAAGTAAGTAACGATATTTCTGTATGTAGAAGTGGCAGCTAACTTATCAAGTTTACGAAATGTCATTTGCAAGAATATTTAAAATAGTCGTCATATTCGCATGTTCGAAAAGCGAACAAAAATCATTGAAAAATGACTGAAAAATGTATAGCTGAAGCACACAAATAATGCACCAAAGACACAAGACTCCAAGTTTATCGCTTCATTTCCATCCACAGTGACTTCCACTCGCTTCTTGTGAGCAAATCTCAGAGAGTATAATACCGCAAAGTAATGGAAATATCAAGAATTGGCGCAGAATCAGTTATGGTGCCTAATTAAGCAAACGATTCCAGCGAAAGCTCCAAGAACTCCCGAGCAGCAACGAGTTCCGTTGCGATAATTGAAGGGAGCTTTTGGCAAGCGACGAGTGCACCGTAATCGTTTTCGCCGTTCCTCGCTCCCTAACCCCTGGTCGCTGAAGAGAAGAACGGAAGGCACAATACGCGTATATCGAGTGCGTAGAACACACGCGCGCGCGCGCGCAACTCGGAGGGACTTTCCCACATGTTGCGCCTGGTTCGCCGGGCGCAAGTCCGCCAGGCGCCCGGGCCAACGCGGAAATCGCCCTCTCCCCGGCCTCTCGCAGCGGCCCCCGCTAGTCTGACTTTTCTCGGGCAGCTTCAGTTCCGCGGATGCCACTGGAGAGTGCGAGTCGCTCGTCCGTGTGTGTCTCATACACGTATTGACAGCTCCAAGCGCGCGCGCACAGTGGCTGCAGTATCTCTTTCTCGTCACTCGTTCCTCTTCTTCTTCTTCTTTCAGCTGTTGCTTGAGTCATAGCCGTGGACATCCTTTTTCTCCTACCTCGGTTTATTCGGATCGGAAAAGTAAGCATAGCACAATGTGATCGACGTCGGCTCTGAGACACCGAGACGAAGATGCTTCTTTAGCTCTGAGCCCTAACAGTTGTACTACACAAGGTACGACTCGAGCCTTCGCCTCTGCGGATACTCTCCTTAATAATACTCTTTTCTTTATATCAAGGATATTTGCCTTGAGGTGCTGAATTCTGTTATTCAGTTCAGCACTTCGTTAGTGGTATTTTTATGAGAATTATTATGTTTTTCTCTTTTAATCGTCAATGTTTTTTATTGTCGTTTGCCTGTATTGAATATTTAAGATAATTCCTAACAGACATGAGGATTTATTAAATTAAGAAGCGGTGCCAGCTAGCATTTGTTTACCAAGTGCTTCATTTCATTTATTTTTAAAATGTTCTTTTAGTTATGGGAATTCTATGAACGTATTTGGAATGCATCAATTATCATTCCTAATTGCCTTTACAGGATTACAATACCAGCACAACTTGAAGTTAATATATTTATTAAATAATAATGAATTTTTACGAAAATGATTCACAATATATAAATACATAAATATGTAAATATATAAAAACTTCTGTTACTCTAATGTGAAACACAAAGGGTACGCAAGTATAATTTTAGTAACTCTGCATTGATGGACGATCATCTTTGAATATTTTTGAAAAATTATGGCAATAAATTTTGAATTAAAGTAAATTTTAATGACTAGAAAATATTTGAAATAATAAATCAAAGGAAAGCTTGATTCTACTTATCATTAAGTCATATTTTATCAAGTCGTTCAGTTCATTTTACCGATGAGATGTACACCAATAAAATATACAACATTAAGTTATACTTTTCTTAATTGAAAGACGATAAAAATTTCTTGAAATTTTTATCCAACCGACTTTTCTATGAATAAGCATCAGTTAAACATAACAAATCAAAATTCATATGTACAAAGCTGGATTACAATACTTTTTCTTTTCATATTCGTTTTACAGCGAGGAAGTAACATAATGCGCGAGAGTGAATTTCATTGTTTTCTTAAATAATATTTAGCCTGAACCAAAGGCAAAAGATGTAAAAATATACACGTACGACAAAGAATACGGAGAAGCAGATCGAGATATTATTAAAAGGGATTGATCATTTATTCACCATCTTCAGCATTGCAATCGCAAATATTTCGAGGCGCAAGACCACATATTAAAAAAAAGCTTGTGCACGTTACTAACAAATTTTAAGTGATTGACAGTTCATGAAAATAACGTAAAAAATCCATTACATTAATTTTTATATTAAAATATATGCTGTGCTATCAGCAACATGTTACAGTGATAATATTATATCAGAAAACTTAGTGAAATTTCAAGAAGTAACTGAAGAATTTGAGAAATGATAAAACTAACTTACTTAATAATACAATTTATTAAAATATGAAATTAATAATTTTATATTAATTTTTTGTAAACCTATCCGTAAGGAAAATTTATTATTAGCTACAATTAAAATGTAACACTTGTTACCATAAAATTATCATATTATTAATTTTATATACTATCGAATAAAAATAATTACATAATTAAAGTTTTTAATTTTTGAAATTTGTAGTACTTATTTAATTTGTAAAAATTAGAAAGTTACCAAAGCATAAAATTTAATTTAAAATTATTCTATTGTTTACGTATAAAACCTTTTAAAAGATATTTAAATTAAAGACCTAGTAATTAAAAAAATCTATACAACAGTAAGAAATAAATAATATGAAATCGAAATAAACATTGACAATAGCAGTATACCCTTCTATTATCTAAATTGCAAAATCATTCTACTATCTTTATTTAAAATTATGTAATTTTTAAAATATGAATTAGAATGTCAAGAAAATTCAAGAATAATTTTTAAAGTAATAAAATAAAATTAACAATATACATTTATTGCTTTACTAAGAACGTATTAAATGAATTTTGTAAGCTAATCATTGGTCGTAGATATCTTCAATTGAATATAATTTATATTTGGTTTTCCTTATAAATAAGTGAGAATTTTTTTTTATTTTCATTTAAGAAGTTGAAAATGTAGAATTAGTTTGATTCAAATGTTTTTTTAGATGGCAATTATCTAATTTTAATACTATTAACGTCGTTAAATTAACCAATTATATTTCTAAGATCAATGCTTTAACGAGATAGCATATCTTAAAATTGAAAAATGATACAAAATGTTTAAAACGTGACAGATAATAATAAACTATTTGAGAATTTAGAAATCGTTAAGAATTGAATACTCATTTCATCGTCTAATACTTCTGATAAAAATTTCTAAGAAAATCAATGAAATGTAACTCATTCGGAAAATTGGGCAGATGGTATTTTTAACTTATTAAAAAATAATAATTAATATTTTTGATCATGATACGAATTGGAATATGAGTATCGGATATAGTTTAAAAAATAATAATATATCTGTAAGAAACATAAAAATTTTGAAATTTATGAATTTCACACTATCACCAATCTAGATAGATAAGTATAAGGTAAAAGTAAATATATATTTATATTAATTTAGTAGTTTTTTTTATAAGTGAACTTATTTTGATATATAGCTATATATTTTAATAATTCTATTATTTTCAGATTTTAATATAATACAATAAACTAATAGCAATATGGAGCTTCGTTTACAAGATTATATATGAATTAGTAATAGCGTGAAATACATTAATATTTTGCAAATAGTGCTACATTTGAAATATTGATGAATAATATTGTTATTATTATTTATAATTTATAATATTATTCATAACATCGTACAAATAATGTACGATGTTATAAAATATTAACCGTTTTTTTCAAATAAAAATATTTTTTATGTAGGCTGTTTTAAACACCTGAAACGATTTCAAAAATCTACGTTTCCTTTCCTTCTTGAATAAAATATTTTTATATTCTTGAGGGATGTTCATTATAGACAAATTGATAAAATAAGGAAAGTATATTTTCATGTCAAAGTAAAATCATTCATTTATTTTTTATTGTTGTAATTCTTTTTTAAATTCACTTTTAGTACTAATTTTTGAATTATTTATACCTTATTTATTAAATGTCGAACCTATCTAAGAAAAAGTTAAATTATAAAATATAAAATTACAAAATACATTACAAATTTATAAAATACAAAATAATAAAATTACAAAACTATAATAATTAAAAATTTATAAATTTCTCATAAATCTGCGTTAAGAAAGAAATTTGAATTAATTAAAAAGTTATTCTTTGATCCAAAAATAATCTTTAATATTCAGGTAAATTTACTCTATATATATAGAGTAATTTTAATTGAAAATAATACAGTCGGTTACATTCTCGCATTGGTTAGCAATGGAGTATAGTTAATTTCACTTTACCTTATTTTTCATTCAACTTTCTTTATTTTTTTATGAAAATGAACAGTTGAGAAATGTAGGCATAAAGACTTATTAAAAAGAATTATAGGTTCTCTGACCTGAATACAGTACGAGTACTGCTATACACAGAATAAACACAAACATAAATACATACCTTATCATAACTCGTACCACATTGGAATCATACAATTTAGATTACAAATTCATGTGCGTTTTAAATTTTGAAATAAATTTTAAAAATATCGATATTTACAAACATTCCTAAAATTTCAAATATAGAAAATAGAAAATAGCGGGTAAATAAATAATTCTTCTTGACTTTGTATTTTCATTTTCTGTACGTAGTCGAGGACAAATTAAAATATGATGTTCTAAGTTCTAACAAATTACTTATGTTAGTTTTTCTAAATAATAGAACTATTCTAAAAAGAATTTTCGGTTTATGTAAAAGTTTCTTCTGAGGCCGTGCATGCATGTCTGTCTATAACGCTGCCAATTTAATGCAACCTAGATAAAACGAAATCAGAAACATTAATGTAAAATCGTTATCGTAATATTAGGTGCATCACATAACCTACTTTCGAAGTAATCCACTCTAGTTATTGAATCAACCGAAATTTCGCATGCTAGGGATATATTTCTACATCCTGCAAAGTCGCACAGATGAAGGAACCAGTGCTGCCGATAAGCCCGGGCATGAGGCACGAAGAACAAAAGAGAAATGAAAAGCGCCATTGAAAAATTGCGTCCTTCAAAAAGTATACAACCGAAGCTCCCCTTCTACATCATCTCGAGCTCTATTTTAGCTTTCTCGGCGTATTCGAAGCGGACGGCCTCCGGGACTTCCTCGCACTGCGACTTCAGTTCGCTTGGCACAATCGCGTTAAATGGAAGAGGCATCCGGAGATGAGCGTACGCTCGCGCGCTAATAGCGAATTTCCTTGTTCGTCGCGACGCCACAGCGACACGCATAATTAAACGTTCACGCACTTCATTGCGATATTGCACACGTGGCTCTCTTAATTGTCCGTTACTTTTTTCAAGTGCATTGTTGGCCCACTAGTTAATAAATCAGTGCCTTAATTGATCGCTTGATCATTTTGGAATGAAACCCGTATCCGGTGAGTGGATTTTCGGAGCTAAGATTAAAAGAAAGAGTTATTTCAGAAGCTTTAACGATTGTTCGAGCTTTAGATTCTGAATCGGAAGGTGGGAGAGTAGCATCCAAATAAAGCTTCAAGAATAAGATCACATATAGTTATTGTGGTTTGAATCTAGTAAAAAGTTAAGAAAGTGATGCTTTGGAATCGATACGATAATATATTTTTCTTTTTAAGAGTGATGTACGAGGCGTAAATGATGGGGATAAATTCATTTTCTAGCTTTACTTCAATATCTTAGTACTTCATGGAAAAATTAGGTATTGTTTTTAAACTTTTTAATACTTATTTTTTTTTGTGTTACAATTATTTATTTATAATAATCTGTTTATCTACTATTTCTTTAGTCTACATTTGTATTTGCTTTTTAAACAACGTATACATTTCTAATCATCTAAATTTTTTATCTGATTGTTAGTCAAATTAATCTTTCAACATCTACTTCGCAGTTTTTGTTTATATTCGTTTATTTTATTTCCTATTATATTAGGTTACTAATAATCTGATAATTTAGATCCAATGCCTATTCGTAAAATTATTATGAAATCTATTTATATATGAATTTACATTAGAAATTACTTTTGAAAAACGCATTTTATAATTTTCATAACTTAGCTGGTAAGAAGAAACTAGATTTAACACAAATTCAGATTTGGATTATTAATGATAAGATAATTATATGAAACCGGATATAAGTGAATTATCATGATTATTGATGAAAAATGTCCAACCAAGAGGTAAGGCATTAAAAAGTGGTAGAATATTCTGTTACTGCAGCACTACCAACTTTGTTAATGTTCGACCAAATGTTATTGCTCTACATATGATTAAAAGAGTACATGTCAAATAATATATTCAGCCTTGTGTTTATTGAACTTTCATTCGCTTAATTACCATAAAACTGCTTGTCAATTATATATGAATATATAAAAATATATATCATTGTTGTTTAATAACCAATACGTCGAAATATGCGACAAGCGTAAAAATGCATCATTAACAAACTATTCCTGTTAAAATGTATAATTTTGCATAAATTATACAAATAATAGAATAATTTCTACAAATGGAAAGAATGTCAATATTACTTGTGCAGAAGAAGAAACGCAGAAAAAAAAGATGAGTAAAATGATATCAAATGCACACAAGCTGAGATCGTTTAATAGTTCCTTATTTATCTTAACGCTCTTATAATAACATAAGCATATCAAGTCTTACTTGCTCGTTAATAAAACCATTATTTTTTATAAATTATTATAATTTCGTATATAAGTAATTTTAATCAATTAAGTTCGTATTCATATTCATGTATATGTTTATTCTGATAAAAGAACAATTAAGAACATTTTTAAATAACTAGAGTTTTTCGTAAAAATAAATATTTACCGATGGACACTTACGTAATAGAATCGAAAATAGTTGTGGAATTTTTCAGAATACATGTATTACCTATTCCATCATTTGTTAACTAATGTGTAGAATTTCAGATAATAATAGCTGAAAATAGGTAGAATATTATAAGATTATTGACATATTAGCGCTGATTTATTAAAATCCCTTCGAACGGTAACTCGTATTAGTAAGTTATTCATCGCAAATAGAAGTGATAGACATTTTACGATTATTGGTAAATTACTACATTTTCTCAGTCTTCATAATTTCTGTATGGTAAAATAAATATTGAATATATACTCTACATAGAGTACAGTTAATTTCTAAATTGTACAAATTTTTTTCTATTTAAATAGAATCTTATTCCGTTAAAGATAAGAAAACAGCACATTGTCTGTTTATTTAATAAAATTCGATTTTCTTTTATAATTATCAATAATATTATTTATTATTACATTATTATTATTTAATCTTTGACAATAAATACGTAATAATTAAAATTTAGAATAAATAACTCATTTGCCAACCAAATAGACGATAGACAATTTATGTATTATTTTATACTCGTAATAAAATTTGTAATAAATATCGAAGTAATATTTATTAATTATTTTTAGAGGAATAACATAATTCACTTATATACTTTATTATATATATATTTTTAAGTAGTTATTAATTAATATGTAACTAAGATTTTTTGAAAAAGATTTCATAAGTATGCGTTGATCATAATTTTAATAAGAAAAATTCTAATACATGTTTGAAGAAAGTCAGAGAAAGGCTATTTAAGCTTATCCTTAGAAGCACCGTTTTTATTTTTGTGTGTGTCGCCCCTGAGAAGAGCGTTTTCTCCTCTCCAGGTAAAAATAGCAGCAAAGAAAAGGGAGGGATGGAATGAGAAACAGAATGCGATGATCAAGTGTATTTTCTGAATGGCGTTGGGTATTGTACCGAAGTGCAATGTCTCCCTTGTAATACCGAAGCTAAGAAAAAGAGAATTATTGGCTCACTAATTACAGCAGGGTTAATTCAAGTGGCTTGATCGTAAGCTCTGACAGCAGTTCTTTAGATTATTGTTGATAAAGATGCGAATCTGCAATCAGGAGAACTTCTGCCCCCTGTTGACTCGTTGTATCCCTTTTTATACCATGTAGAGCCAGAGTGTATTAAACGAGTTCTGTTATTCCCTTCTCTCTATATCTCTCTATCTTAGTTTTGTCAGTGGCTTCTTTATCTTTGCTAATCTGGCGTAGGATGAGACGCGCGTACCGGAAGGAGAAACATTTCTGGCAGCATAAATCTCGTTTTAGAGGCCATGAATACACAAGATGAACAAGTAAAACAAAAGAAGGTGGGAGTTGAATATTTCATGCGTTTATGACGTTTTTAAATGAAAAACACATATTAGATAAGTGATTAGATACTTAAGATGGGCATCAAAATCCATGAAAATTTATTCTTAGTAGTGCAAAAACGAAAATTTATTTTCATGTTTTTGTAAATATAAAAATTACATATTAAATTAAGTAGATGATAAATAACAGATAATTTTTTATATTTATAATAAAAGTTTCTACTCTTTATATGTTCATAGGTAAAAATAACATTTTAAAAATTAATATTTTGTAAGTTACAATTACAGACAATAAACCATAAAAATTATATGAAGGAATTCGTGATTATTTATATATTTTATCTTTATCCAAATTTTTGTATTATTGTGGTCTAAAGTATCATTACATATCAGATTTTAAATATGTGGGTCTCACATAACTTCGTTAGAATTATTTATTAGTCAGAACTTTAGCGATTAGTAGTTTGGAATTTAATCAATCTATTCCATGGATTATATGATCTTTATTCTACCTTTAAAATGTTCATCAGAATACTTTAAATATCTTTTCATTATCTAGTCGGTTTTTTATGCATTTTCAAGATTAATCAAATTAACGATTTTTAAAAGTATCTAATTTATTCTGATTCGCATTTTGTAAAGCCTATAGCTATATTTGATCTATAAAACTAGTTAAATTTTTAAGGTTTAATTATGTTAATGAGACATATAATACTTATATCAGTAACAATATGTTTAAATATTTAATTTAAAAATATATCACTATTTTATAAAATAGTATTCGATATGTTATATTAATTATTTACGCATTCCTTTTTTATTTATATACTTTTTTATTTATACTCGTTACGAATATTAATATTGCTTCATTGTACTTAAGATTTTAATTTATTATTAACTAATATGGCATTTAAGGGAATAAAGTTTCTATTCAAAAAAAATCTGTTACTATTATACATAAACTAATAGAGCAATAAAAAAGATAATTTGAAATATACGTGTAAAACTAATCTTTCTTCAACCAAATTCTTTTATTTAGTCTTATAATCTGACGATCGATAGTGATATATAATTTTGAAACAGTAAGACAAATGTCAACGAGAAAAAAATTTTCGTTCGGAGATTTAATTTTAGAGAATAAGTGAAGCATGAGAAATGTTATTGATTAAGAACTATGTAAAAGTTACGAAAAACGAGGATAGAAAGTACACCAACGTGTCCGAACGAATCATAACATTTGATAAGGCAGCTTCAAGTTTACCTTTCTTTTTTCTCTCCTCTCATTTATATTCTTCCTCTAATTTTCACCGATCATATTCTAGTAAGTACTTTGCATTTCCATACCTTATACATTCACTCTTTTCACTTAAAAATACGAGCGTTCATACAAATAATCGTATATTTGGTTACATAGATACGTGCGATATGTGTATATCTGTACATATGTAAGAACATATCCAAAATACACATATAAATTAGATTTTTATTAATATAACTGAGCTACTTTAAAAGGTTATAGTATTTAAAAACAATATTAAAAATTAGTGTGTTCTCTAAATATAATTTAAACGGATCAGATCAACGTACAAAGATACTGTGATCATAAATCAATTGAGATCCTTATAATTTGTTCTTTATAATTTTTATTATTGGAAAGACAAAATTTAAGAAACACAATCTCCACCTTTTTTAATAAAACATTTTACGTATTATTATAAGAATATTTCAATTTCAAATGGAAATTTAATTCGTTTTATGAGAATAACGATTATGAATATTTAATAAAATATACGACATAGTTTAATTTTGTATTATTATTGATTAATACTTTACAAATCATGTAGCTGCATCAATTCTATTCTATTTATGATAAAATATTTCCAGATTATGTCAATATAATATAATGTATACATAATATAATCATAAATAGTAGATAGAAATCTAACTTAGAATTAGAAATTTTCTTTTATCCGAATTTCTTATTACTTCTTTAAAAATTGTCAAGACCTTATTATTTATAAATTCCTGAAATATTATTTATTGATAAGTTATGGAATTGATGTAGCAATATTTTGTAATATATAGATTTCAGAAGAAATTTGAATGTTCATTTTGGTCTTTTAGAATATATTAAATAATTGTATAATTCAAAAGCACATAATTAAATTATATTTTTCAAAATCATGATTAAAAGAAGTGTGTGTATTTAATATATAATTTTTTTAACAAATAAGTTACAATATTAATTATAAATTTAGATATAAAAAATCATAAAATTAGTTCAAATAAACGGATAAAAGATGTAATAAATATTATTTAGTAATAATTAAAGAATAAATTACTTTGGAAGCTTTCTTTTCATTTTTCTAATTATTAATATACACATTGAGAAAATGAATAATAATTAATTTAGGAGATTTTCTCATTTCGACGGTTATACTCTATTTTTTGTCAGTCAGCGAAGGAAAAAATTGAAATTTCGTAAGTTACTTTTACGATTTCATTATAAAATATCGTCTTTATAAACTTGTATGAAATTTCTTCATATTAAAAAATTCATAAAGTTTAAAGTAATCTATAAATAATATATAACTCTACTGGTTCACAATTTAATAACTGTACAAAGTTAAAAATAAATCCTTTACCTACTTATCATTTTATTCCGTGCTTCATTGCATTTTGATTGCACTGAAGTGACATAAAGTCGCATATTAGTTTCAATATTAAAAATTTTTAATAGCTCATGTCTAATCGTTAAGTATAGATTTTCATTCTTAATCGTTAATTTATAAATATATAAAAATTTTCTTGAGTCAAATTATTTTTATAAATTTTAATGTGAATAAATATATTAAATTGAAAAGGCATAATGAAAAAAATTCATACAATATCTTCATTAATTAATTTTAATGTAAAATATTTGACAGTAATATTGACAATTAATAAGAAATTATTTATAATTTATCGTCTATTGAGGAAGTTTATAATCATAATATTCAGCCTTTTCTTTTGTCGTGTATTAGAAAAATATAAATACGAATAATTTTTATTTCTTTTGCAAGGAAAATGAAATAACGACAAACATTATTTCCCCATTGATTCTTCTTCTGGTCTAGTTAAATCGATTCTCTAGAACATTGTGAAATTTTTTCTCAATCTTTCTCGTCATTTTTCTCGGTTAGAATGAGAGCTCATTCAAATTCACAGAATCTTGTGAAAAACACTTACTGCATTTCTCGTTCATACAAGAGGCACGGACGTCTAGTCTTGACTCGGCTATTTATATGGACATATCATTAAACATTTGACCTTGTTCTATATTTTCTGCTAACTTTCTCTCTCTCTCTCTCTCCTTTGTCGCTCTTTCTACCTCTGTTTATTTATCCAACCTTACACCTCCACCTTGCATTATTGCATTATGTATCTTTCTTAACTGAGGCAATTATTAAACTAACCTTTTATTCGTTATGTCTGATAAGGCAATAATTTAATACGACATTAAATATGCCTGATTAAGAATCTAATGAATTTCTAAATCAATTTTACATTTATGTATTATAGAAGAAAGATCTTAGAACAAGTCGAAGAAATTTGGCGAACATCCAATTTTACAAACACGGGTCAGAAACCTGCAGTTATTTATTTTTTAATTGGACGAAGATTCTTTCTTCTACGTGTGTCACTTCCTACTACTTGTATTCGAGAATGGATGTTACTTTCACTTATCTCACTGTCACCCATGGAATTTTTGTATTTATTTGCATTAATCATGAGTATTTATTTCTAACATGAAACTGTTTTAAGCTCTTGTTCATGTTCGTTACAATTATTACAATTTCTCATTCTTAAATTATGTATAATTAATCTTCTATTTTTTGAATATGTAATTTTTATTTTTTTCTCATAATGCTTTAACGTGTAATTATAATTTTCAGTCTTTTTTTAACCGCCTTATATTATTATTTTATTAAACAATTATGATAAGCACTTGTAAGTACATAAATTAAACTGCAAAATTATTTTTTTAAACACCAGTCGTTTGATATAACAAAATCTGTTTATAGTTAGAATTTTGTTACACTATAATTTTACTTTTATTTTTTACTCAGTTTTTAATATCCCCTTGATAATGGAATTATAAATTTAAATAAATCGAGATTTTTTTTTAATTGACCCCTAAATATATAGCTTTTTCTTCTTCTATGAAAAAGAATAGAATGTATATTTTCTCTACAGCTACATTCATGTACTAGGTATTTTCTACACATATATATTAGATACAAGTTCAAACTGAAATAGTGGAATGGTAAGCATCTTTCATTGGGTATTTTATTTGTTCAGCGATATGTATATATTTATATGAGTATGTAGTGCATTCGTAAATAAATGAGATGAAGTACATTCTTAGGATTTGAAAGAATGTATGAGAGAAATAAAGAAAAAAAACGTAGTGTGGAATGCACGGTTGTCGAGTGGTTAGTTTTGGCTAGAATCAAAAAGGGCAAGTAGAGCAAAAAAGGGAGAACTAATAGCATAACAAATACCATCGTTTAAATCGGACTGCTCTTGCTAATACGTGTGCATTAATTAGAAGCAGTTCGAGTACGGTCAATCTCTCTTACGAGGATTAGACAAGTATTTAAGCAACTTTAAGATTAAGTGAGTTCTAGTTTAGTTTTTGAAGTGCGTAGAAGTAACATTTTTTATAGTTTCTATTTATCAATTAAAAATTATTTTAATTGACTGTTTATTTTCTTTCAACGTACTTTAACGTATTATAAATTTTCTAACGTATCAAAAGAATTAAATTATTTAAATAGAGAGTTTTAAAAATTTACAATTATTAAAAAACTCCTTATTTTTAATTGTTATAAATATTTTATTATGTTTTTCAAAGAACTTCTCATAACAGCTGCAATAATTTTTCAATGGTATTATTATATTTTTACTTAAAATAATAAATATTTATATACAAAGCTAGTAATTATATTATTTCAGCTAGGTAACTTTTTTTTTGCTTCACCATAGTATACAATTTTGAAAAACTTTTTCCTCGTATACTATTTATTAAATATAATATACGCGGTAGACCTTTTTTGCATTTTAATGTGTAAAAATTTACATATAAATACTAGTACACTATTTTCTGGAAAATTAATATCTGTAGAATAAATATTTTACAATTTGACAAACAGTTAAAATAATCATATAAATGCTTTAATAAAAATAATTTTTATATTAAAACAAATAATTAAAACAAATAGATTTTACGTTTCAAAACTTTCACGAACGTAATTGAATTACAGCAATTAAGATCAATTTTATCTTGGAATTGTGAGAACAAAAAACTGAAGTTTATCACCCCTGGACGATTTAGGAGTGCTTTATATATTAATCTGATGACCATATGCTCGTTTCTTCTTTTTCTAGTTATATATATAAGATGAAAGGAGTATAATGTCAAGAATTTGCATTTAATGACGTTAATGAATTGAAAAACAAAATTCACCACATGTTTAATCGTCAGAGATGCACGAAATTTTTGTTTAGTAGAGAAGAACTAAATGGAAAAATATGACGAGATAATTATAAGTCCAATGATTTCAAATAAAGTATAACAACTGTATTGAAATTTAACTGTATTCTTCATAAAAAATTAACTTTTAAGTCATGATTATTTCCTAATTTTTCTCGTTATTGAATATTTTAATGTAAAAATGTAGCGAAACCTATATTTATCGAAATTTTTACTATATTTCAATAAATATTCAAAAACTAAGTAAAGTTTAACCATAAACTAAATGTAAAGCACATAAATATGGTACAAAATGTTTTTTCTTTTTAAATTAATCATTTTTAAAGTATTAAAGTTCATATTGTGTTCTAAAAGTCAACATTTATTAATAATTAATTTGTTTAAATTTATTAATATTTTCGATATGATATTAATCCAAAGTTTTGAAAAGAAGAACTGAAGATTACAGAAAAATACTTTGATGGAAAAAGTTTTTTATATTCATGAGTTTATATTTTAAATTATTGTTTAAATTTTTGTTTTCCAATTTATTTATTTCCATATTGTACAGACTACTTCCAAGTAGTAACTGTAAATTATTGCAAAACAAACTGCAGTGTTCTAATTATTACAAGGACATAAATTTGTCTTTCCATAATTTGTAACTTGTACTTTTTTGTACATTCATTCCAAACTTGTATTGGAAAAATTATGAACTTTTAAACTTACTTCTTTGATTATGATAATAACTTGGAAACTTTGGAAGTTTTCACAAAAAAATAAACAAAACTAACAAGTTAAGAATAAAGCATATGATTCAAGAGTTTTAAAGTTTATTTAAAGTTTGTCTTTGTTGATACTTCAAATCGACAATCTCTAATGACGCTTCAACAGAAGAATAGTCTGTATTAACTACAGTAAAGTCTTACGTTAAAAATGGCTTTAGGTATCTTATTATGATTATTTATTATTCATTTATTATAAATATACAGCATATAACATAAGTTCCGTAATGAAACTCTTAAAAAGTTAATGAAAATGTTTTTAACGTTTTCTATGCTATAATATCTTTAACAGAATTTTCAAAGTAATAACATAATTAACAAAAAAATCTTTTACGTAATCACCTAAGAATTTTATAAGAACTATTTTATTTTCAAACCACTACTTTTTAATTTTGAAATATATATTTTATACTGCAAAATATTATTTCAAGTAATCATTATAAAGTTATTAAGTGCTTCTTTAGTAATTTTATAATATTAGTATGACTTTTTGCTTAGATTTGTAATATTTTTTAGTTTGTATGCCTTTAATTAAAGTAATGAAATAAAATTTAATGTATGTTGCGTACTGATAATTATTTTCACATGACAATGTTCGACATATTACAAAATTTTTATAACAGTTATTCAAGAAAGTTTATTCATATAAAGTATAAGTAAATTTACGTTCTTTTTGGCAAATTGTTTCAATTTAATTTCATAGTTAAAAATTATAAAAAATGGAAAACTTATAATTTTCGTCATATAATTTCATAAAATCTCACAGAAATTTTAAAATAATGCCTGCGTCTATTTTATATCCATATATCTATAAGTTAAAACGCTAAACTCATAATTAGTTATCAAACTTTTGCTTCACTTTTCGAAAAGTTATAAATTTGGTAATTTTGTTGAAAAAGAAACCAAACTCAACTGTTTGAACTATGTTAATTCTTGATAATTTATTTTGGAATTTCTAAAAATAAAACAGGATTTCCAAATTTGTTGATATAGAAATTTATTTAACGTTTTATTCCACAAATTATTTTAATAAATTTTGTTGCTCTTATTCTCTCACTCATCGAAAGACATACAAATATTTTGTAGCTGTATTTAATTATTATTATATACACTGATAATTTAATATTCATTTGCTGGTGTTATTTTTAAATTCTTATATTAAATCTAGTTTTAATATTCCTTTTGACTTTTTATTGATAACTGAATATCAGTAATATCGAAAAATTCTCAAAGAGATACATTACTTATGCATAATAATAATCTACTAAAAACAAAAGTATATATAATAAATATATGAATTTTTTAAAAATAGCGTGCATTTTCCCGAATGAAACTCAAGCGGAAGTTGAGTTGTTACTATTACCTACAACGACAAATCTTATTCGAAACGTTCATCCTATTACCAAAGTTTTGTGTAACTATGTCGTATACCATTACAACGTGCGGTTCCTCATTTCCGTATTTTCTCTCTCTCTTTTATACTGTCTGTAAATTTAGCAACTTTGTCTAAAGCCAGAAGGATTCACACTAATCTAGTTTTTGCATTAATTGTTATTTTCGTATATTAAAAGTTGGTTGAAATAAATTGCTGATTAAAGGATACTTGAATAAAATAATCATTGCCTTTATTTCTCAATAGATAATTACATAAATGTATATATTTTATTATTTTAATTTTAATAATAAATGTTTTTAGTATTCATGTATATACCCTGAAATTGTTAAATGGAATATTTCTGTTAAGAAAATTAAAGCCAAAATGATTTTAATAATAGAAGTTAGAGGAGAAATCGTATAATCTAACATCATTGTATGTTTATACATTTTGAATTTTAGAATCAACAGGATTACTTTCATCGTGAAACTTCTACATGCTTTGAATATAAATATTTTTAAAAGGCTAGTTTGAACTAGAATATTCTTGAATACTGCGAAAAGGTACTTATAAGTTATTTCGACTTTAATATGCGAATCAAGATGAAGAAGAATCAAAGAAGGTAATGGCTATATAAAGTTTCACTTCTATGAATTAAACTCAATCTTTAAATATCTATCAAAGTTTAAAGTGAGAAGTATACATCAGTTTACTGAAAAAAATTCTTAATAATATTACAATTTTAACACTAAAGGGTTCAAATAAAAATTTTATTGTGCATAATGACAACAATCTGAATTTTAAAATATGACGAATAATTCGATTCTCTTATTTAGTCAATAGATAGTATTGATAAAAAATTTTAGTAAAATTTTACAAAATTAAAATTAACATATATTAATCAGTACAAGAGTATATTAATTTTCTTATTTTATGAGACATAATATAGGATAAGCTAGTTATAATTTTAATCCTTAGAATAATAATGATTTATAATCATTAAATGTTTTAATCATAAATAACAATTATCAATATTTAAAAATTATTATTGTACAAACAGTTATAAGATACGTAAAGCATTTGAATTTAATGACAAATAATTATACAATCACAAATTACTTATGTTTTCTTACTATTCTCATAAATATTTTTGAAATTAAGGTCTTACATACTATACCTTTAGAATAAATTATTCATTCTTATTGTTTCGTATGAAAAGTACTCACAATTATCTACATTTGTGTGCATTTTCTAACTAAAAAATATCGAAACATAAAATAAGTTATGAATAAACGTAAAATAAGAATAGAATGAAAATAAAAAATCAAACAAAAATGAAGAAAAGAAGCGAAAGTAGAGAGAGGAAGAGAGAGAGAGAGAGAGAGAGAGAGAGAGAAGTAGTGGCTTTGAAAAAAATCGATAAACTATCGAGAGTCGTATACGTGATGTGAAAACTCATGAAGCGCGATAACAAGGATAGAAAATATCCGAAAAAGACAGAAAGAGCTGCCGTTGCTCATCTTTTACCTAGCTTCGAAAGCTTCTGGTTTTCTATTACAAAAGCATATCGAACGTCGTATATAAACGAAAGAGTCGGAACAGTTTTCTGCTATCTAATATCTCACTAATTGTTTCTCTCTCTCTCTCTCTCTCTTTTGTGTAAAAAGTGATTCTGGTATGCAATCTTCTATCTGTCGCTCCAGACAGATAATATATTCATGGACACGAATCTAAAAAGTAATCCATACTATTGTGTGGCACTAGTTGGATTCTGATTCGTTTTTTGCAAATAAACTGCATCGCACATTATCTTAGAAGTATATATATACATGAAGAAGTGTGATTTTTAAACTTACTGAAACGATATTAAATGATTTACAAGAGTATTTATTCTACTTGAATAAAGGTACTGAAATCAGAAAAAGATTAATAAAATTATACATAAGAATTAGTTATTACTGGGCTTGTTAAATAATCTTGAATATAATTAATTTTTTCATTTGTGGCAAAAGAAATTTTTATTTTTTTTATAAAAATTCATTTATTATATACATCTTTAAATAAATATTTTATAAGAAATTATTATGAAATTTATATAAGAAATTTTATAACAAATTAGTTTTTCATAAATATTTTAGTGACGTATGTATCATAGTAATTATATTACATTGCTTATCGATACAATTCAGAAATAATGTAATATGAAATTAATATATGAAACAGAAAAATTATTTATGAACTGATGAGTGAAAATATTATCTTCTTTATAAATTTGTATACTATTATTATATATTGAAGAAGTAATTATTCATTGTTTAGGTGTATGTATCAATGCATATTATTAAGACTGCTAGATATTGAATATTTGAGTTAAATACAGTAATTTTTATAAATTTCACAACATTTTGAATACAAAGTAGAATAAATAAGATTACATATTTTTAATTTAGAATTTAGTATTCTAATATAACTGTCTTACATAATTCATTTATTAATTATTTGTACTTAAGCTTATCCATTACAATATTTCGAGTAATGTGAAAAATTTTTTAATAACATGAAGATTATTGCAAATCATTTTCTTCTTCTAAAATTCTATTGTACTGAAAATCATTCATCAGAAGACGTCTAATTTCAGTAAATTGTAAGTAGAATTGTTTCCTTCTTTTAATATTCTACAAAATTAACTGATATTTACACAGAAACTATTTGTACCATTCTTTTATTTCTATATATGATAATAAGAAATTTATCCATCTAAATTATCTTACTTCTATTCTTTAAAATTTAAAAACGATGTGCACTTATTAGTTTTTTTATTATTTTACATGACAATGCAAATTTGACGACGGCAAAAAACTTCGACAGTTATAAAATCTATCCTACCTTCATATACGTTTATACTATAATATACTTTCAAAATGAATGTGTCGAGAGAAATAAAGTATCTGGTGATTTTTATCTACTAAATATACGAATTTTTTCCAAAGTCATTGGATTATAAATTTCTATAGTAAAGAAAGAGCAAAAATAAATGAGAAATGGAGAAGTAAAACATATCTAAGATCCGAAAATAACGTAGGGAATAAAGAAAATGATTGATTTAAATTGATGAGAAATAAAACGGAAATAGAAGAAAAATATTTAGTGATTTTAAATGCATCTGGAATTCATTTAGATAAAACTGTCAATTTCAATGAAATGTACTCATAAATTTACTCATAAATCGTTTGACTTATAGTTATTAGATTTGTATTAGTTTAAATAATTATTAATTTATCGGAAGGATATATATGTTTAGTTTAATTTCTTATAATTTTTAATATTATAATTTCTTAAAATAAAATCTTTAGAAATCCAGATCTCACAGTAGACATAAAACAGTCCCTAGTGTGCGAGAAAACTCATTGCTGTATACAATTTTTTCATTTTTAGCTTACATACGAATGAAAAGTTGATTTTAAATTTACTTAAATAAATTTTAAAAAATTCACTTTAGTAAAAGTTATCTTATTTTTTAATTACTTCTGAACTAAAATTAATATTGCTCACCTACGTCATTCGATCAAAAATAATTACTCAAATTATCGTTTTTACTATGAAGAAAAATCTTTTTCAGTAAAATACATGTACGGCTAAGCGGATGTGAGTTATTTTTCTTTGAGTTAATATTAGAAATGTTTGCATAAGGTAGACATTAAAATATTCTTAACAACCTAAAAAATAAAAAGTAAACTACTAATTAAAAGTACTACATGATTTATACTTTTTAGATAATTTAATAAATATAAAAAATTTTCAAATATATACGTAAGTATGTGTCATAAAAAATACATTATGAAATACTAAGTATTACAAAACGTTAAAACTATAATATGATTCCAAAAGTAAATTGAAACATGATATAAATAAATTATAATAATTTTTATGATAATGAAAAAAGATATTATGTGGGTTATAGCAAGTACATTTGAAAGTAATTTTATGCTCAACATATTTACAAATGGTATCTAATGATTTATTATTTTGAAATTTTTATAATAGGCTTAGTCTTTCTCACGTTGATTTTAATTGAAATGTAAAACTCAATCATAACACATCTAAAATAGTAAGTTTAAAATTCACGAATGTAAATTGTATGTTTAATACATTATATTCTGATTCACAACGGAAGATGTTGATGTAAAGGTGAAAAAGAAATAGTCCGACCGCTTAGATAAATCGATTACTATGATTCATTGTGAATTAAGATGATTTATCACAGATTTAATTATAAGACCTATTAACAACTAATAATTTGCCTTGAATCTAATAAGAATTTGATCTAAAAGACATTGGATTATTTTTGTCCGAATTTAAATGTATAGTGTATCATTAGTAAAACTTATAATACTTTATTTTAACTACAAAAAAATAATATTATTAGTTATAAGCCGCTATAAATAATATTTCGAGCGAATGAACTGTTCATCGTGGAAATTTATATTAATGAGTGTAATTTTTAAAGAATAACAAAAACTACTGTAATAAGTCTAGGATAGATTTGGAAAATACTAAATTATTGTAGTTTCTTAAATCAAAAAACCATTATTTTGTATTATATTTATTTTACTGAATAATTTTTTAATACCACATGAAAACTTTTTATAAAGATATTTTTCTGTAAAAGAAAGTTATTAATTAGACTATTGGATTGTTATTTTTAATTAATATTTTGAATGGCTATAAAATGTTTCAAATGTTATTGAAAGCTACTTCTGTAATTTCATTAATATTTTGAACAACGTACACATTAATATAGTTAAAGAGAGTAACATCGATCGAAATTAATAATAATAAAATGTTCTTGTGATATGAAGTTCTTGTTGTTCTTAGATTGCAATATGATTTATTAGCGATTTATAATCTAATAAAATATATTTGTATTAATATCTTAGTGAATTCATTATATATTTAGAAATTATTGGAATGACTGATTAATTGATGCATATTACAAAGATATTCTTTTATAAATTCTTAAATTTCAATGAAAGCTGCTATTTGAATTGATGGATAATATTTCAAAATTTTTAATAAGTAGAAAATAATAAAATACGATTAAAGATTTGTGGATTCAAAAAGATATCCTAATATAGTATTTGAAAATATTGTTAAAAAATAATCTTATTGAAAAAATCATAGGAACTCAGGGCACAAACAACCTAAATAGATAATAAATATGAACTCAAATTAATTAATTTTTAAATTATATTAAACGATCCGTTCAACTTCATATGTGTTTGAGAGCAGATGTGCTACATATGCATACCTACGCTTGCACGCAAGAGAAATTCGCCGCCATTGACGGATGAGAAGAAACCGCCGTACTGAGGGTACGAGAATAGAGACGAAGCAATTTTTTTAGTGAACGAAACATCGAACGAGAACTTTCATGAGAAACGTTATACGTGTGCCAAAGTTAGGCTTACCGCTTTCGAACGTGTACAATGCGAAAGAGAAACAGTAATTAACGAGTTTAGTTAATTATTTTTTCCTTCAATGAATCGTAGTTCAAACGTTACTCAAGTAATTCAAGTATAACATTTTTGAGAGATATTTAAATTTATGTCAAAAATTTCTTGTAGGCAGCATCCAGCTTTATAAGCAGGGCTAATAAAACTATACTATGACGTATAAAGTAAAATATTTGATGTCAAGAGTCGTATACTCTATTATTTAAAATTATTCGGATAATGAGCTGAATGATGTATAATTCATTTTTTATATACTATATAAACCACTTCAGTTTTTTAAATATATATACAAATTAATGTATACTTTCCATGTACATACAAATACAAAAATTAACTGTGGTATGTCACATTACTCAAGCGATGCATTGCATTTTTATAGACTTATATTTCGCTTATATTCAACATACTATTACTATTATTTTATATAATTAGAGAAATAGAATTTCAAAACTGTAAATGTATACAATTTTTTATTAATATTACTATTAATTTTTTTTTAATTTTTAATTTCTTGTACAATTTTTCTAATCTGGAAAATATATTACTAGAAAAAAATCTGAAAATATCTACTTATTAAAAATGATGAATAATTTAGTCGATAGCTTGGATTTAATAAAAATTGTCATTTGTTTCTTGATAATCTTATAACTATTTATTCTATTTGATCCTTTTGCCAATTAGTTGATATTAATCTCAGCCTTCTCAAGTATACATATATTATATATAAATATATATATAAATATTTAATCAATATAAGTAATAATATAAATAAAATAAAAATAACTATTAATTGATATTCATCTTTATTTCTTTTTTCTTAAGGCATATACTTTATCTGAAGAACTTAACATCTTATATTATCAAGAGCAATCAAAAACCAATTAAGATAATTTTTCTATTTATAAAATTATAATTTAAATTTAGTAAATTATAATAAATGAACGTGAAATTAATTAATTCAGAGATATTAGCAAATTTCAACATACATAATGTACTAACTTATGTACTAATAATTACATAATATTAAGATGAACATAATTAGTTTTATTCTAAATAAAATCAAACACACCTCAGGTATATATAATTTTACCAAAGTATTGAATACATTTTTTAAAGCGATTACCTATACTTATAAAATATAATTATTAAATATGTTACATTCTGTGTAAGTGTAATTTGTATTAAAGCTTAGATATGGCTAAATTAACTTTTATTCTAATTAAAAATGTATATTTAAGTAATAAGTCAGATAAATAATTATAAAATATTAAGATATATGGCGAATTCTTCAATGCTATCTTAGACTAAATTAATTATTTTTATTTAATATTTATCCGAAATAACATATAATATTGATAAAATATACAATGACAAAATATCTAATAAATTCTATAAACAATTAAATAAAAATTACTTTAATTATTTAATTTTCTATCTATTTATATTAAGCACGCCTAATATAATAATGGAATGGTACCTATTTTATCTTAACAATTATTTTATAAGTTTTATTTCAAGAAATTGTTTATAAAACATATATATTGTAAGCTAAACTGATGATAAAAATTTACAAAAAATAACTCAAATTTATTATTTTCTAAAGATAGTATACTTCTAGTCAATTTATGCAATACTATTGTTTTATGCAGTTATTGTTTATAGCAATCAATAGAACATAAAAAATAGGAAAATTTAAAATATGTTTTAACTATTTTTATAATAAATTGAGCACTACATAAGTTTCTATTAATTATTACAGAAAATAATTTTTTTCATTTCTGTAATGTTTGTAGAATTGTTTTTCATCTAAAAAAGATAAGTTTAATCATTAAATAAATTTCTCAGAACTATCATATAAAGTGTTCTCTTCAAAAACTTAAATTTTATTTTAAATTAATAAAAGTAATGTCAAGATCATTTAAAACTTTCTTAAAATGATTGAAAATAAATTTTTAATAAATCTAATTTTAACTAATCTTTTTCTTTTTCAAAATATAAAATTGTTCTATACAAATACTTTATGTAGAACTATACGAAACACTATAATATGCATAAAATATGTGTAGTTTGACATTAATTTCTTGGAAGTTTTATTAAATTTAAGGAAGGATGAAACGGTGCTTTGCATACATCTTCGATGAAAATGGTACAATAGTCGATTAAATCTTTATTGAACCAATACGTAAAGATATAAATATAATACTTTTGTTTTGAAATGTAAAATGTTTTACTACAAGATCTTATTAGGCTGCAGGAATTATAAGAACATAGTTTCGCTACTTGTAAAAAGTAAGTATTACTCAAAAAAAGCGTTTAATCCATAATATTTATGCCGAGGGAAATAAAATCAAATATATTATGAATAAATGCGTAATATTTATATATAAAAAAAAAGCTGAATAATTATTACATTAAGAAACAACAGCAAATCTACGTTTATAAATAAAACATTTTTATACTGATTATTATACTTTCATTATAATTGTACAAGGTTATGGTATTACATTTTCCATGAGAAGCATGAATAAAATCATGATCACTCATAATTTATAAGAAAATAGGTTAAAAATAGTTATTTTATTTAAATTTTAAGTTTGAATGTAGAGTATTAGAGCATATGCATACAACTATCTCTTCATGAAATTCGTATAAATCCGAATGTATTTAAATTATACCGTATTTTTATTAATTCTTTTTTAGATGTTTCTATTTTTCAGCTCTTTATTTTACGCATTTATTATTCAATTTATATAATATAATGCATTTATTATATAGTTCGTAACGGTACTTATAGTTATTCATCATTATAATTAACATAAAGCTCACACAAACAAAGACGTTCTTTATATTTTGTAGAGACAACATTTCCCATTAATGATCGATGGTTATACATTCATTATTTAAATATCTCATCAAATTGACATATCATTTTTATAGATAAATGACTTGCAAATGAGAGTTAACAACGGGAAACTCGGATAGCATAGGATGAGTGCAGTACATTGTATTTCTGATTTCAGGTTCGAGCGCCTTTCAGCGCGTCGGGTTGGCCCTGATGCCGGCCAGGAAAGGCCTTCTTGCGCCTCAAAACACCTTTCTCGATACTATTGCTACACGCTTCGATGGAACCCGTAAGTACACATAACAATATATGTCTTTATTTATAAGATAAATAAAACCATAAAATGTAAAGTTTGCATGTCAGATTTGAATCTGATTTATATTCTATTTTCTCTGATCATTAGTCGAGAGGGCGATGTTAAACAATATATCGTTAGCTTCGGTAATGTACATGATTCTAGCCATGAAATAGGCGTTAGCGTAATTTATTATTATATTCAGTTTTAAACGAGAAGCTTAGCAGCAGCAAAATTTACCATGAAAAGACACTACGTTATATCTGATTATATCCTTGAGGTACAGATTTTATTCTTGATTGATACTTTTTAACTTCATTATCTGTTTCTATCATTTTATTATTTAGGAACTTCTATGCCAACTTTTACTTTAACATGCCATTATACCATAAAGAATAGTTATTTGGCATATAATTTGAAGTATTATGTAATAAATTGACGGTACTGGTATCGGGACAAGTTGAAAAGAAAAAAATCAAATTTATGAAATATCAGAAACTACGCGTGATTACATTTACATCTATTCATCATAAATCCTCTACACTCAACTTTAATACATTAACAATTATTTACCTAAGGTTAGAACTTAAAAAGTTTCTTTAAATTTGTTTCCTCTTCCCACTAAAATATTATTAAAAATTTACATTTTAATATACTACAACTTCTTTTACAAAATATAGTATTTTTTAATCTAAAACAATACTACATTAAAGAACTGTTCTTATTCAAAAAGTAAATATAATTAGCGTAATATACACTTGATTTTGACAAGTAATCTACTTAAATATATCACTATTCACGTTCTTTGAAAGATAACTCAATATTTCTGAATGTTATTTTAATTCAAACACATATTTTATAGACTTTGTATGCAAGATCTTTTATATAAATTTTAATGATTTTTTAAAAAAAAAATATCCATTTAAGTATTCTAATTTAATCGAAATAATTACACTTAACAATCTAATTAATCTAATGCTTGGATCAAATAATGAAAATAAGAAATTGATTTCCTACATAGAATTTTCGGTTAAAGAAACATCTTATAAGCTCATAAACTATCATGTAGTTTTCTTAATGTAGTTTTCTCAAAAACTTAGTGAACTCTTTTGAGATATAGAATGAAAAACAAATGTGAGGTTTGTGACTTAATGACTAATACACTTGCAGTTACAACAACTCAGAATGGGTCACATATTTCTTCCTTAAATTTAACCTGAAAAATCGTGCATAGACAAGCTAGAAGCCTCTGATGTAGAGAATGGCAAAGCCATTGTACAGTTTGCCATAAGAAGGAAACCTCGGCATGACAGCTTTACATGCTAAAAACCCATAAATTTCACAGTCAGCGCTCCTCTTGACACGTGAACTACCGCAAGTTTGTATCACATCGCTATACTAAAGGCACAATGGAAGAAAGTCCACCTCTTCCAAGTTATGAACCTCTAAATGCATATACCATTCGAAATTTCCAATACCAGACAGCGTTTAATGCTTAAGGAGAAGTATAAAGATTGAACTGAATATTTAAAAAGGCAAAGTAAATTAATTTTAAAATTTTGAAACATATAGATAAAATAAAATTATTTCTTGGCTTTATATGTATTACATTATTTTCAAATTTACTATTGTATAAAAGATGAAAATAGAAAAACTATTCGTGTAAAGTTAGTAATCATGTATGCATTTTCGATCAAAATTAGATCTTATTAATGGATGAGGTAAAGCAGTGCATTTTACTATCAAGAAAATTAGAAATATTTATGGACTTCATATAATATTATTAGCAAAGTATAAAAACATTTCCATTAACCTTAAATTCATAAATTTGTAACTATAAAGAATATTCTGTGATTATTATACATAGAATTATTATATTGATAATTGAAAAATTAAATTTTAATTTTGTAGTTTGTGCAACATTTTCCCAAGTAATTACATTCCAAGATTTCAAATATTCGAATGGACAGTTAAGAAAAACTAACCTGATGTTTGATAAAAGATTAGTTGTAATATTTTTATTAGTCAAGAAAACACTGTGAATTTATATCATAAACCATTCTTATCAAAATTTTTGTACTTTTTCTTTAGAAAAACGTAAAAAAATCTAGAATCATATGCTGCCAGTACATTTGTATTCGAGGTCAAAGTAAAAGCAGATGAAAGAAAAAAAAGAGTGATTTGATGCAACTTGAAGTACTGGGGTGAGGGGTTTTCTAGGTACTTAGCGTAACTTTGAGATAGAAGTTGCTTACATCGCACATTTACTTCCATCTGTTGTTTCCCAAGTTGTATACTCCATGGAGCTGTTTGAATTTCTAAACCTGTTCTCTACATGTCAGACTTTTACTACTCGAAAATAAACGCAGTAGTTAAAATAAACGTAAGCTCGGGCACAAAAAAATGAATTTATTAACGAATATAAAACTAATATTAATTTTTCTCTTTTTCAATTGGCATGAATTTTTCCAATGTATTTCAAATAAATGTTGCAACTATTGATAAAAATGAATAAAATCTTAATTTCACAAAATGATAATTGTTATCTACTTTTCGTACTTTATCTATTATAATATTCTAATTTTATCTGAAACAGAATAAAATCTGATTATTATCTGAATATTTTGCATATTTTTCATTAATATCTCAAAATCTATAGAATTAATTATAACTAAACTTAAATACGACAATATATTATTTCAAATATATTTACATTTTGCAAGATAAATTGTAAACGATTAAGCTTTTGATTGTCATTAAATATGTTACAATAAATACTAAATTATTAATATTTGTGCAAGATAATGAGTTTGCAGAATTCTAGGATTTCTATGTATTTTCATTTTATCCGAAAGTTAGATTGCATTTTGAAAATTGAAACATACATAATACATTAAATATTGAATATCACTCGATATAAAAGCATTAATACATTTATTTTAATTGAAAAAATTCGAATGAAATACAAATAAAGTATTTAATAATTTTCATATAACGATTGTATGCATAATCTCAAACTTAGAATTGACTTTAATTAGATACAGAAGTTTCGATTATTTTCAACTACAGTCATTAAATATGCAGTCCATATAAAGTATTTATATATTTTAAAATTGTAATCGATTAATTCACTTCAATGCCTTCATGAATTTTCTTGACATTGAAATTTTTTTCTTTTTTCTTCAAGCAAAGGTGAAACTTAATCCACTCTACGTGTTTTTGGTTCATTATCAAAGTTTTCTAAAACTTTTCCTTGATTTACTGCTAACATTATCGTATTTTACCGTTTTATGTCCACGCTTCATAAAAATGCATTTACAAAATGAATATGTAAGAATAATGTGAAATCTATAAATATTATAGATTAAAAAATGTACTCAATAATAATAGCTATAAACTTGAATAGAAAGTGGATTTTTTAGGCTTTATACTTTCTTTCATGAATATTTACTAATTTAAGGGAAATACAGCTAGATATTTATCGTACATTTAACGAATCTTTAACTTTGGAGAGAAAATGTATGTTAAATGATTTGTACGATAGAAGAAAATGTCGAAAATGAAATCAAAGTAGTCGCAAATAATTCTTAAGAGACAAAGGTTAGTGAAAACGAAAGGTATGATTTGAATGAGTAATTTATTTACAATATTATTATGAGATTTTTTTTATTCAAATGAACTTAGTTTGATTATATTTTATATAAATAAGTGAAAAAATTCTTTACAAAAAGGAGAACTGTATATTTTTAATATAATATATCCTTAATACATTGTACAATTTTATATATTCTGTATATATATATATGTATTTATATACTTTGATACATATTACTATTTAATTTACATTTAAATAAGTAAATTGAAAAATCACAATTAAATGTATTTATGATAACTATTAATTTAAACAAAGCATTTTAACATAGTATTTATTCTTACGTACTATTGATTTAAATTTTATGCAATTTAATTAACTTGACTATAAATAAGATGTTACCATTAATTGAACTAAATTATTTTAAGTTTTATGTAAATGATACATTGTTTGATAAACGAATATAATAAATGTATTCGGTTAATTGTAATACATTGCTGACTAATCATTATAATTAACGTAAAAGTGAAGAAATTATAATTTTTCATAATATTTTTGCTACAACTTTATTTCTAATTCATTATTAGAATCTTAAACAACAATAAACTATATTAATTTGCAGCAATCTATAGTTGAATTTAAATAAGGTTGTAGCTAATTAATTTATTCTACCAGCAGAACAAAATATAAAAAATACTATACATTTTCTTTGAAAATATCAAATATAAAATCTCCACAGTAAAGTATGGCTTTTATCATATTGTATATTTAATGCAGAACTATAAAGTAAGTGAAAATCAGAGCTCATGAAAAGAGAATTGAAGACTCCCAGCAAAGAATCAGATTTAAAAATAGCAACGTGCACGACATGGAATGAAAAAAAGAACAACGACAGATAGCGAGTGCAAAATAAAAAGAATCGTATGAGCGAGAGATGGCAGTTCAGAGAAAAGCATAGGGATGAAGTATGGGCTCGATTAAATATCGATTCGACCGCCCAGCAGTTTTTCGCATGCTACACGTTTTCCGGTTAGACTGTAACGTCGCTCACGTGACTTGAGCTTAAAACTTTTTTTTCCTTTTTTCTTCGTGCATGTTTCGTATGAAGCACCTTATAGATGCAAAATACGAGATACTAAATGAAAATTCAGTATTTGCTGCACCGTAATGATTCATTTCCGACTGAAAGATTTCGCTCGATCGTTACAATGAAACGCGTAATATTGCCATAATTTCTATTAGGAAATGCAGATATTGATTTTTTCATAGTTAGGTCGATATATTTACATGATTAAATATATTTTTCTGCGGTCAATAACTTTCCAATAAAATATGAGTCATTTTTAACTTGCCTATTAAAAGTTAGTATATTTAAAGTCGAATAATTACTATATTTTCATTTGTGCAGAATTTCGTGTTCAAAAATCTAAGCATATTTGGAATTGAAAATATTTATGAATATTTAAGAATGATTTATTACCTTATATTTTTTATTTTTATGTCTAAATTATAATAAAAATAAAGAACAATATGCGTAAAATATTTTACATAAAAATTATAAAATATTTGGATTTTAGAATGTTGCTTATGATTAATTGTTTTCATATATATATATATTATAATAATTTCATCATTTTTCGTTTGGATGAAGGATGTATCTGTAAATGATTTTTCAAAGTTATATCATTTTTTATAATGTTATTGTAGTAAAAATAACATTTTTACGATATACCTTTAAAGATTGTGGAATCATTTTCGCAATTATATGAGTAAAAAATACGATATGAAAGCGTATATTAATTTACTCTCTTGTACGAATATTTGCACACAAGCTATACAAACTCAACGAGCGTCTTTTCGGTTACACAACGTATACTGTGAATTAACAAACCTACATACATATGTGTTCAGGCAGGTATGATTTACTAACTTGGATATTTTTTAAATATCCAAGGAAATGTACATCCATAATAAAAACTATCACAAAAAAAACTTGAATGAGATTTATTCCATAAATCAAATAAGATATTTATGAAAGATATAACACGATCTAGTTTATGTAGTAAAACACATTCCAAACTTCAGATGCATTTGGATAAAATAATTTGTATTTTTCTTTTCCTATGAATAAATTCGGATAAAATTTAATAAACTGATAAGATAAACTCATTACTTCTAAGTAGAAGTCTATTTGTTAAGGAAGTGATTTACACATATATTAAGAAGTACATTCTTAAATATGAATGCTTTTTCTCTCTATTCATAACAAGGATATAAATCCCCTAAAATCAGTGAGAAATACATTCATCAAAAGAATATTCTAAAGATATATTGTTCTGACCAACGACAAAAATGTAAGAATTCATTATATTCGTGTTATTTGTAAATATCTTTAACTTATCATGACATATGGTCTATCAAATCTTTCTCAATCAATCTTTCAAAATATAGTATATATATTTAGAATTATATTTATATTAATAAAGTAATTTAATGACCGTTTCATGTTAATAATACTATTTAATGATAAATAATATAGTTAGAATATGTTTAGTCTATTCAAAATTTTAATTTGACAATCCTTTCCGTAACTTTGCAAATTCATAAAACTACTTGAATAGTCTTGAACTTTATCAAACATAGTAATTATCAGGATTTCACTCGAAGTTTTAATAGATTTTAATAGAAAAATGCACTTATTAAAAGTACATGAATTGCAATTAATTGAAAACATTTTCTAATTTACATAATTTCTTTTCATACTGAATTGTTTAAAATAAAAATTTTTACTATACAATACTCTTAAAACTGAAAGAAAATGAGATCTTTACAAAATCATGAAAATAACATAAGATCCTCTCAGTTTTCAAATCGTTAATAAAAGGTTCGAGATGAAAGGATATATTTAATTCTATCCAACGTGAGAAGAAGAAAGGGAACCTTCGTTACACCGATGGTCCAATTCAAAATATATTAGACAATGAACCAGACAAATCGAATGGATTACTCACACGCACTCTCTTTCGTATTCTCTCCACCTTTCGTATTCTCTCCACCTCTCTCTCTTTTTTTTCTCTCTCTCTCTCTCTCTCTCCTTGCTTTCTCTTCTTTCGTTCAAAAAATCAATACCACAAGCTAGGATCCGACGGTATCTCGCGGAAGGATTATCTCTCCCTCTTTATCTCCTTGCTTGGCTCAACTACAACATGCATCCATCCTTCGTCTTTTCCTAGCCCTCGTGTGAAACGATAGAGAAAAGCCGAAACGCTCATCAGATTTCTTCATCATTTTCCTCTTCTAACTCAGATTCTGTAGATTGCAATATTTCTTCTGTTTCTGTTGCTTCTGTTCCGTATTCATAGTTTCTAGATGAGTTTCCGTTTGTCGCCGTGGCTTTTGTCTCCAATCCCGCAATCTAGAGATGTATTTACGACTTGAAGAAACGACAACAATTTTAATCAACCCCTTTGTTGATTATCTTTATATACGCATATCTTATTATTAATTCAGTTCTTAACAAATAAACTTTAAATCTTGCAAGAATTCTTACTAACGAACAGAATGTGATTTTTGCGATTTTCCATTTGCAGATATTTAGCTTCTCTTTTCATGTTTTCAAAGATAAAATTTGTCAAAAATATATGAAATAGTTATTTAGCGATTACTGTAGTTATGTGTTATAATTTTATAAGACTTACGAGTTTATAAATAATAATATGAGAATGAAAAAGTAAATTAAATATAAGTAATAATGCAGCTTCTTAACAAAAATAAAGTTTTGCTAGAAATAAATAAATATATGTATATGTACATATATATATATATATATATATGTACATATATATATATATATATATATATATATATATATATATATAGTTAGCTTTGTCTTATTATTTTAGATAAAGCTTTTATCTCTTAAAGTGTAGATTATAATCTTAGATTTCTTAACTTTTCTCAAGAGTAAATAGATCACTTTTTAAATTAGTATACTAGTGTTTTATTTCTTATTTTCAGAGAGAAAATTCCATTTACCCTAGCATTTTCTTTTGTATTTTTATTCTACTTGGAATTTAATTCTTGTAATATAAACATTCTTAAAAGCAAGTAAAAAAATTTATTCGTCGTTCCATTGACTGAAAATTAAAACTAATTTTTTCTACCAACTATAATTTATGAAAATTTATCAATAAACGTATAATTTTCATTTTAGTAAACTTATACTTTTATAAAACTACAATAATTAGAACTTTAATTTTTAATGCAACAGAAAATATAAACGAGAATAATTTTAAAATATTTTCTTACCATGTAAATGACATTTTAAATATGAATACGGTAAAGATATTTATAAATGTAATTTATACTGTTACAACTTATAAATAATGGAAAAAGTAAATTACACGTCATTATAAAATGAAATATTTTCGAAATGCAATTTTTCTTTTAAAGAATTGATAAAAACTTTCAATAACAAAGGATATATAAGATAATTATATTCTAATTCGATTTTATTATGGAATCTTTCCGCATGATATGATTGATCTAACACTGAAGACATACATTCAAATTTTATCTGTAAACAAGGAGACTACATTTTATCGTATCTTTATTTTATATTTAAATAATATATAACTTGTAACAAATTCAAACAAAATAACAATTTTTCCCAAATAATAAAACAAACCAATTTATTAATCATCCATTATTAGAGGAAAAAACATTGAAAGTATTGAGATGATCTCGTATATTCAAAATATGCAATAATAACAGTAAAAATATATAAACAATTGAAAATAGTCTTAAAAGAGTTATAATCTTAGATTTTAATTCTTCATTATAACTCACTTAATTTATATAGTTAAATCTATATGGTAACAAATTTTTTTCAAAAAACAAGTCCGACAAAATATTTTTCATTTCAAAGAGAAGTATAAATATTGTGAATTAACAATTAATAATATCTACGCATTTCTTGGTAATACAACAAATATTTAATCATAGAGTTCATTCTTTTATTATACCAACATAATTTCATACTACCATTTATAAAGTTCCATATATCTTTATATAGAGGTTGAGCTAGCTATTATAAAAGTTTCATGTGTTTTTATACGATTTTATCTACTTTTGATATTGTCCATTATTGGGGCTTAAAATTCATTTTTTCTTACGTCTTTAATATCTCAACATAAATTTACATACACCTATAAAAAAATTTATTTATTGTAAACTCAAAATCTAATATAAAATATATATCATAATATATATTTACAATAGAATGTAATTCTTTACTAACTTTGATTTCTTTAATGGTATGGATTGCTTATGTAGTATTTATACAGAAACTTAGTAATAAAGTCTGTATTTTGTATAAATTTTAGTAATTTTATTAAATTTTATATATTTAAAAGAAATGTATTAATTACTTTATCGCAGTCAACACATACTTTTATTATTTCCTTAATAATTTCATACGAGGAAATTAACAAAAAATTATACTGCTATAATGTTATATTCAAAATTTATTAATATAAATGAGCATTTTGAAAGTTTTTTACGAAACAATTTGCTACTAAAAAATACTTTCCTTATTACCAGATTACGATAATTATAAAAAATATTAGTACTTTAATCAGTATTTTATACGAACAATTAAAATAACGTTTTAGAAAGTGAATGTTATTCCTTTTAGTAAGATCATTTGTATTAGTTACATATTATTGATCTCGTTCCTAAAAGAAAGTTTTCATAATCTCAAAACAGATAAAAAAAGTACTGCCATGGGTGATCAAAGTGTTTCCAGCAGTCAAGGATGAGAAAGACAAATAATAGACGCCATTGGTCTTGTCCTCATCTTTGTATTTGAAAGTCAGCGACGTATTGTTTCCGACGTTAAGAAACCATAAATTATGTGAATATCAGTCTCATCTATTAAACACTATCTGCCAATGCTGATTCCTATTTAAGTATTCTAATAAAAAAGCATTCTAATATAATCGAATTTTCATAATATATATATTACCGAATCTCCGCTTTCAGTAAAGCAGGACTTTTGAATAGGTCACGTACGTGTGAGTGTGTGTATGCGTCTAAGTGGAGAAACGATAAAGTAATAAGGATAAAATCGATAAGTATTAATCATTAACTTTTTTGAGTATGAAGAGAAAACTATTTTTGTAAATACATAGTTATAAATACGAAATAATAAATTATTAGCATATATTTGCTTTAGAATTTACTTGCTAATCTAAGAAGTATCATTTCAGCTAAAATAACATTGCTTAATTTCGTTTACTTCTTAAAATTTTAATCAAGTTTAAACATTTTTAAGTTCATATTATAGTAATCTTGCCATTAAATTTATTCACAATCCATTTTCAATTCTGTATACATTTATCTATAGAATGTGATTTAGAAATAGAACTTAATAAAAACGGAATAACCATATCTAGATTGTTATAGATTTGAAATAAAAATATTAGTTCTTAAATTACTAAAACAAAATTTTTTAATTCGTTATTAATATATTATTCGAATGATACTGATATTAAGAAACTGTAATAAATTTTTATAAAATGGTCTTAATCAATTGTTTTATTTTTGATATTCCAAAAATGGTAATATATATATAATTATAAATACATATTTTAAATAGAATTGGAAAAATTTATTAAATAAATATTATTACATCTACAAAAATTAACAAGATTTATTTATTTTGTTATAGTTTTATATTTATAATACCGAATATAATACGCAAGTTACTTCTTGAATATTCAAAAGTAATATTTTGAGAACAACACTTGAAAGATTTATCTTCTTAATAAAATTTAATATTATATGGTTGGGTTGATCTCGATAAATTAGTTAAATATCATGAACACTAATACAAAGCCTGAAAGACTTATGAGCACAGAATAATGATTATAGCTCGTTTTTTAATATGTAAATTATTAATTAATTATTATTATTATTATAAATGTGAATTAAAATTGTAAATTAAATGTTATTTGATTCACAGTTAAATATACTTTATAATTAAAAAATTACACTTGTAAATGATATATTATAAATATTTAAATATATAATTTTATTCAAAAAATTTTACCATCTTGAAACGAACAAATTAGAAAGAGATAAAAATCATTCGCTTTTGCATAATTGCAATATTTTGTTACACAGATTGTTGTAAACTTATTGTATGAGTAAAGATACGGAAATTTAAAATTATGAGCTTAGATAAATATATATAAAGTAAAAAATAAATGATAACATCACTAAATTACATGCTTATATATTGGCCTAACTTTCAATATCGACGCTATTGCTGATGAATGTTTTTAATGGCAAATTGACCTCGGATTTGCTGTTTCGAAGCATTCATAATCGAGTCAATTTTTTGATGCTTCCGATTGAGCATCGATAAAACAAAGAAATTTATAGCATGTTAATATGGATTGGAATCATTTATGCAAGCGACGTGGAATTGCTTGCATCCTTTTATTCGTGTAATTCAATTCTTGCCACACCTTACCATTTGTACGCATAACGAAATCGGACCTCTTTCTTTGCCAACCGATTCAATTATTCATTTTCTAAAAGACTTACTTAATCGAGCAAAACTTCGGTCGAATTACAATTTAGAATATTTGTTGATTGCATTATACTTGATGACATATTACTAAGTTTAATATTTCAGGAAATTAATATTTTAAGACAAATTTTTCAACACGATTAATTATCAGTGAAATCGATTTAAAACTATTTACTATTAACTTTGTCTTTTTTAATCACAGAAATGGGTATTAAGAAATAATGTTTAAAACGTCGTAAGTGAATTGTAAGGAAATCTTAATAAAGTAAACATAATTTAACATTTAAATATTGAAAGCTACTAGT
Source organism: Wiebesia pumilae (assembly GCA_018907045.1). Classification (NCBI taxonomy): domain Eukaryota; kingdom Metazoa; phylum Arthropoda; class Insecta; order Hymenoptera; family Agaonidae; genus Wiebesia; species Wiebesia pumilae. Next base: position 1,737,056 of record JACCHZ010000170.1, read on the forward strand.
TGCTTTATTTTCTTTAATAATTTCTTCTGTTTTTGTAACAAATGTTTCTTAGCAAATGATTAGCTTTTTATATAAAAAAAGTCAGATTTCATTTCATGAATTGTATTTTTCTAGCATTAATTAATAGCTTGAAAAATATCTGTACTCATCTAACTGAAAATCTTTAGTAGTTTATTTTAATGCAATCATTTTTCTTCAAGAAATTGGTATTTTCAGCTCATCCGAAAAGTTCGTTGGAATTCAAAACTTTGGGATGGGCATTTATTTTTGATCTCATATGAGAAGTTACTTGAACAAATAAATATTTCTACTTCCTAAAAGTGTGAAAAATGACTTATTAACTAAAAATTACAAGGCTCATTATCGTTTAATGAAATAACTACTCTGTAAGTAAATTATGAGTAAAGTTGAATTTATCAAAATTAGAAAGAAGTTTTGCATGCAAACAAATAATACATAAGATGCCACATACGAATTTCAATTATTTAACGATTTACTGCTTTACTTTCATCTCTACAAATAGCTACATTTATATTTCTATTGGTAGTGCGAGCGATGAAACGTTGTAATGATGGAGTTTGGAACTAATGTGTGAAGCAGTGGTGCTAATGGTCAAACCAGTTAGTAAAAAAACTTACCTGCGGGCGCCTAATTACCAGTAGCAGAAATATTTGATAATGTTAACTGAATTTTCACGCTTTTTTCAAATTTCATTAAATCTAATTGATATATAAGTTAACATTTCCACACCTCACCATTCTTTCTTTTACGCTTTTAAAGAATAATTGTATTATATAATTCAACTGAAATCTATGTTTCACCTTCTTTTGGATATTTTTATTATTAAAATGGATAATTTCATAATTAATTGTGATTTTATGTACAGTTATGTATGTAGATCTTAGGTTTCCGTCTATTCCTAAATAAATTTGCATATTACAATATTCGCTTAAAATATAACTGAAAATTAAATTAAATTGTTTATATTTTCATTACAGCCAATCCATATTTTATTTTAGCTATTAAAATTAATTATTCTTGTTAATTATTTTTATAATTCTTTATCTACAGATTAGAATATTGTAAAGCTCAAATTTAAAAATAAGAAAATGAAAATAAATGAAATGTAACAAGTTATATGAAAAAATGTTGTTAGAAAACTGTATACATATTTTAGTAGTTTTATGGTTGATTAAGACAACTACTACTACATCTATATTTATAAATTAAGAAAATCAATCAGAATCAAGCTAATACTACATAATTTTTTATACACTTTATCCCTTTACAATCTTTCAAAAAACATTCTTCGATTGCTAAAAAAAATATACGCAATGCTTTTTCATTTTTAAAATACGAATAATAGAAATCATGCTAAAAGGAGAGTTTCGTAATTAATTTCAATATTCAAATTCTATACAAAGCTATTCTATGCATGTCACATGCAAAAGTTATAAAAAAAATAGGTAAAGAACATAAACTTTGAAAACTAAAGAGGAATTGTTGAAAAATGGAGGTAAAATAGAGAGATAAAAATAAATGGAAAGAGCAAGATGAGAATAAGAGATGGAAAAAGAAAGAAATATACAAGAAGCGAAACAGTAGGAAAACTGCAATGAAAAAAAAAATAGTATTAGCAGACAATAAAAACGAGTAGAAAGCTATCTACTAATTATTGAGAAGACACTAAGAAGATAACGAGAGTTAAAGTATATACCTAAACAGAAAGAAATGGAAATAACATTTATTACCTATCCATCTTAAGTAAAAAGTTTAATTGATACAAATAAGTACATTAAGTATCTATGTATTAGCTAATCTAGTTATCAAACTGATAAAATAGTACTTGAAAAGTTTTCTTTTACTATTAAGAAATATCTAATTATTATAAAAATGAATTCATAAAATAAAATAAATTATTATTATTATTATTATTATTATTATTATTAATTATTATTATTATTAATATTATTATTATTATTATTATAAATACTACTATAAATTTAAAAGTATAAAAATAATATTAAAAATGTAATAAATAAATTTAAGATTATATATAATCTTTAGTTACATTTTTACTAAATTTTTATAAAATAAATAAAAACTGAATCCATAATTTCAGTTTCATAAGTCTCAATTTTTGCAGAATTCCATAAATTATACATTCTCTTAGATTTTATAAATATTTTTATTTAGAAATATATTCGTAATTATTTAAATATTACTTATGAAAATTAAGTACCATTTAGTACTATTTACTATATCTTTTTTAATTTTGAATTAAATGAAATTAATTATAGGCACATAATAAAATATATACCATGGGTATATGAAATCGAATCGCATATATATAAGCCGAATGTACACAGAATTTTGCTTTCTGAGAGTGTTTACGCAATAGTAAACACTGTATTTGCAGTCTTTATCCATTCCAGTATGATTGTGATGGTATTCAAGGGGAAAAGACTTAGAAACAGCAGGATAAATATATAAAATAAAAAAAAGTTTTTTCATTTTTGTTAGATAATTAATCCTTGATTAAACAATAATTAAGTTACTATAAGTCAATAAGGCTTTCTTAATATATATTGCGGTAACGCTACACTTCCAGTTTGTCAATATACAAACGAAAATTTATGTAAGTCTATTTAACTATTTCATTGTTTTCTCTTTCACTTTACTCGTATCTCATTCTTTTTAGTTTTTTAGTTTTCCTCTTTTTATCTTACTATCCTTGTCACTCATTCTGGCATATTCTCTTTCTCTCTTCTATCTTTTCCCGCTCTTCTATTTCGTCGATACTCCTAAATATATTCTATTCTCGTTATGTGTTAATCATTAACAACAAATCATATTTTCGTTATAATTTACATAATTTTATCAAATCTTGAAAGTGAGGTGAAAATAAAAATTGTCATTCAAAGAATTTAAAATTATCGTATGTATTTAAATATATGTAAAAGAAAGAGATAACGATAGCGAGAGTTACTGAAAGAGACAGAAAGAAGAACGGTGAGAAAACGCAAGCGATATAAGAAACTGAAAAATGCTTCACAAGTAATTCACTGACATTAAAATACTCGTTTCCCTATCGACTTGAACACCGAATCGGTAAAAGCAGATTCTAGTAATACCTTAGCTGCCGTTGACATTTCATTTTGCCCTTCTCTAGTGGTTCAAAAATACAATAAATTTCATTCTCAAAATTCATACATAGAATATGAATCATTACAAAAAATGTTCGCTTTGATCTAAAAAAAACTAGAATTTATAATAGCAAGTATAATTCTGTTTTTTGGTCTGACAATATTCAAGGTTACTTCTCTATTTCGTACACTTTTTATACTTTACTCTAATAAATAGTGTATATAATGTTACAGAAGAAAACGTCATTTTAGAATTATAAATAAAATATTTAAGGATTATATAGTAAACTAATATTAACGAATTACAACATTGTTTAAATTAAATAAAAATTAGAGATAAATATTAAAAAGGTTTCCTAAATATAAAACAGTTTTATAGCGTAGTAAAATCATAATATGAATAAGTATATTATATAATTTTTATATCAGTATTAATATCTGAACAATTTTATCAACTAATTTTTTATTACAATAGAATGCAATTCTTATAAAAAATCATATATTGTAAATAAATATTTTATTAAATGAAAATACATTTAGTTTTAGTTACCATAATGAATATCATAATATAAAATTATTAAATGATTTATAAATTATATGTTTCATTACATTATATTATATGATTTATATATTATTTGTATAATGTAAAGGTATCACTATTTGAAAAAGAAAAATATTAAAAATCGTAACCAGCATATTTTTAACCTTCTTATTGAAAGGAATAGATAGAATTGGATCTTCACAATGTCAAGCATACGCTAATATTTGGATTAACTGTTGAAGTGAGAAATAGGCTAAGACGAAAAAATAGTAGATAGACGAAGCTGTAAAAATCAGCCATAGATTCGTCACGAAGTACGAGAAACAGAATCTCTTGGGATTAATGTGTAGAGTCTGTGTTGAAATACCAACCAGTAATAGAAGGCAAAAAAATATATAATTGATAATTCTGCTCAGCTTCTTACGTATTCTATCTTTGGTTCGTTTTACCCACCAGACATACGCACGTATGCATGAACGACAGAAGATACAACGGTATATATGAGGCACCGATGTTATTCGCTCCAGTTTACTTATTGTTAAGGATTTTACATATGCCACCTTTTTTCTATCTTTACTTTCCCGCTGTCAATGCTTTAGAATCTTCACGTGTAGGTGGAAGTACTCTTTTACCAATGTCAGGATTATGATCACGTGGAAGGCAATGAGTAAATGCGAAGAACTTGCGATATTTTATGTGAGCGAATTTTTCTGAATTGATAATATTACTAATAAAATCATTAAAATCTAGAGAAAATTAATTATGCTCAAAAACATGTCAGATCTTTGGATTTTTATATTCAATTTTTATGTTCAATATTTAATGTTTAATAAGTTTCTTTTGGAAAAAGATAAACTTTAATATTATCCTATTTACTTTTCTCCCCTTCTTGATTTTTTAATATTGATGTATTTTTGTTTTTGACTATAATTTAGAAATTTTCATTTTTTTTCATTCAGGAAAAGACATCAATATAAATACATAATACACACATAGGTATATGTATATGTATATATATAAATTTACATATTTATAAATGTTATTAAAATATAAAATGTATCTGAAGTATGGTTTAACTGCGTTAATATATGATAGTAATTTTTTATTAAATGAACGTTTTACGTATAGATATATATATATATATTAACGAATACATTATTTTTTAAATAATCATACATTTATAAATCGACTGTTTAAATATGTAGACGAATTCATATTATAATATTATTATCATAGATATATGAAGGTTAGTTACAACTACTTTTAAATATATTTATTTATTTGAAAGTTTTTCCCTTGAATATCATGAGCATAAAAATTATAATAGTCCTCTTATATGTGGATATAATTTAACTGACATTTAAATGTGTTTTTAAAGTGAATTTACTAATAACTATTTCAATGTGCTTTTATATAATATTTTAATATCTATATTTCTCTATTTTACATGTTTGTAATATGTATCTATATACGTAATTAATGTATGAAATATTATCTGGTACAGATGACTGGCTTTATTTCATTATCACGTTTAGAAAACAAAATATATATCTAATGTAAACATAAATATTTCTCCTACAATTAATTATGAGTTATAAAATTAGTTTCTCCTAAAATTAGTAAATAAACAAACTTTTTGTTGCTTTAAAGAAATATGTTATTAAGATTATTTTTATGTTAGAAATAGTCTTGAATATAGAAATCCTTTCAACTAACAGAAACTATAAAGCAGAACAAATTATATAATTTTATTATCGTTGTAAAATAGTTTTTGAGTATTATAAAAATTTTAGCGTATATACCTTTTTAAAAAAAATTATTTTCAAAGTTTTAATTGGATTAAATTTTAATTTTTTATTTCACTAAAATAAGATTGCAGAAATCTATCTATCAAAAGAATAAATACACAGAAAGAGAGAGAGAGAGAGAGAGAGAATAAAAATAAAATTGAAAAGGAAGGAAACGGAAAAAATAAGAATGGGAACAATTATTTCAATATCCATAGATTTGATTTGTTATCAATCATATCAATTTTATAGCTAATCAAAATAAATACAACAAGGAAAATTTAATTTCTTGTACGAATATTATTTGCTGATGTCTATATCACACAATAGATAAACTGAATTTGATAATTAACTTCAATTAATATATCTGTCCAAAGTTCAAGCGTTTTTAATTAATATACTTAGTGGAAAAATAGAGTATTAATATTTTATTATTAAAAACCACCAATATTTTAAAGATTTTTAGAAATCCAATATTTTTTCTCTTCATTATATTAATCTAATCTCTTTATTTGAATTGTCAACATACAGAATCACAAGTAAAACAGTATTTTATATTAAAATTATTTATTGATAAAGATATTTTTAATATTCAAAAATATCTTGTAAATGTAAGTGTATATATATTATGATATTGAATTGAATATTAAACTTGTATATTAAGATGTTTTAAACAAAGAATGATTTTTTGTCATTGGTAAATTTATTTATATTAAGGCTAATGGGCGGTCTTCTTTGGATTAAAAAATTTTACTTTTAAAAAAATCTTTTACCTGATTGTTGAACTTTTTAGTGTACCTTACGCATTAAAACAAAATATTACATTCGTGAGAATAGTATCATTATATGTTAATTAAATAGTTAAAATATGATAATATAAAAGTTTTTTAATTATATCAATAAAATCTGAGTACACCAATTGTTGAAAACAAGGGTTTACAATGAATAAGAAAATATCAAAAAGAAATTTTGTTGTCATTTCTAAAAAGATAAAATTTATTAGCAAACTTTTCTAATATTTGTATGACATTTGTTAAAATGTTATATGATTAATAGTACTCAAGTGTATCTACAAATTAATTAATCGTTATTAAGCATTATTTCTATATTATATATTTATATTTATATCCATTATATTTACTTTTGCTTAAACATCCCGTTCACTCCGCATACTAAATTTGAACTTGAACGGATTATGAATTATCTATTCGATTTTATAATTTCTTTATGCCTTTTATGTAGTCAATAATTAATGGTAAATTGAATGCAGTGTTGCTAACTTATAATACATTGTATGCTGTATTAGATTGATAAATGTTAATATAGAAAAACTATGGAATGTAAGTGTTTATTTGCGTGTAAACCTTGGTGCTTGAGCTAAATACTGCGAAGAGTAGTATGAACTTCTTTGAAGCGAAGCGAATCTGCTTTAATTTTACCGTTTTCACTCGATTGCTCACTTTCCTACCCCTCGTTCAAGGGAAACATATTGCAGCGTGTACGCGTGTGCATATAGCTATAATAAATGCACTCAAATGTATGTGTGAGTGCATGTACGTGCATGCCATAAACTTAAAGAACCATACTGTAGTTATAATAAATTTACCGGAAAAATTTTCTTCAGTCTTTGTTTATTATAATATATCTTAGAATATTTTTTCATTTGAAGGATTATGAAACGATAGGTTAAAGTAACATTTCATTTCAATTAATTATCAGTGGATAGGATTTTTCTTTCTATTCTGTGAAATAGAATGTAATATTACATTAAAAGTTAACATTGAGAAAAGGTCATGACCAACTTGTTTACTTGACATCTGGAAAAAATTAATTCAGTTTATGAAATAGGCAACAGTAAAGGATTCTATTGGACCCTTACTGTTGCCTACTTCATAAACTGCATTAATATGTTCTAGATGTCAAGTAAAATTCAACAATGTTTTGAAAATTCCAAGTATTGGGTATAAAATTAATATTCTTTTCCTATAAGGAATACACGTATTCATTAATTTATATTACATTGAATTTTTAATGTAAAATATTAGAGTGATATTTTTATATTATACTACTGTGTATAAATTACTGTATAATTTATCGATAGAAATAATTTCTAAATATGTGATAAAAACATCTGTATTGTAATTAAAATTCTTATTATATTTAAAAACCAATAAAATTATAATGTATTTATATTATAGTACTATTATTTACTTACTTTTAATGAAATAAAATAAATTTATATAATTAGTTTTTAATGAAAAATTTTAAATATCTTTATGAATATAAATATTTTTACCGCGTTGGCTCTCATTTTCGATACTCATAATAAATATGAAAACTATGTTCAATAAAATATTTAAGTATTTTTTATTGCGACCACAACTATCAGTTTTTTATCATTATGAGAACTTAATATCGACAAATCGATAAAAATATACTTTTAAAAAAATAAAAACGTACCACTTAATAACATCTAAACAATCGAAAAAAAGAGAAAATTATCCAAATATAAGCTTTTACGACGTCTTCTGCATCTGAATGTTTATCCACATCTGAAGAATTTTCTGCGTTGTTCATGCGAAAAAATTCAAAAGAGGTTAAATCGATCGTACTCTCTTCTTATAAATGATTATTCTACATCATTTTTTTCAAGAGATTTATTTCAACAACATCACGCGATATAATATGTATTATATAGTAACTCAGTTCGCTACGCAAACAAAATATCGGTATCATTTGAATTAACCTATGAGCAACTACTATATTCTCTTATATATTTTTTTGTACGTTTATTTTGTACATTTATAAAATATAATATAATATAATTTTTATATTAATATTCGTATTTGCAACAAATTTATTCAGGTAGTTACAAAAATTATTTAGTTCTCTACTCAGATATTCATAAATTTATAATATTCGTTCATTCCATATTTATTCTTTCTCTCTTTCTCTCTTTTTCTAATTGTCTTCCAAGATCTATTTTTATCTTCCTTACTTCTTTTTTTATCTTGGTATACTTTAGAGAAGTAGATAATAAAGAATCATGAAAGATAGGAAATAGAATATTAAAAAAGTTTTCAAAGCTTCTGCTAAAGACAAGAAGAACAGAAACCAAAAGAAATAGAAACAAAAGATGAAAAGAATATTTCCACACGAAGAAGATTTATGATAAAGCGACGATCAAAAGAAGGTGATGGTAACTAGAAATGTTATACTCAAACTAAGCTTTATTTTTTACTAATTTACATCAAAGTATAATAAAATCAGATCACAATACCTATTGCAATTATATATTTCCTAGTGATAAAGTTGAGAAGAGTGTTTTATACGTACATAATTATTATAAATATATAAATATATAACAATTATATAAGAAAAAGTAGAATAAAAATTTTAGTAACTTTTTACTTCTGATCAGAACTATAAATAGGTTAATAAAAGAATGTACACTAAAATAGATATAGTTAGCTAAAATATTTCAGTATTTCAGATAAACTCTAATATATTCTTTTTTCTTTGAAAACCGATATTCTTTCATTTAAAGAATTTTTACGGATTCACACACACACACCCAATTATTTAATAAAATTATCTAGATAGATATTATCTATTACTTATTAAATACTAATTATTTGTGAAATTTTTTTATAAATTTGTAACTGCATGTAAATGTAATTTATTAATTGCCTCAGTTTTCTTAAATTATTTCAGATTAAATGAAAAATTTGTTGCCTTTCTATCTTGAAAAATAATCTATATTTTTAATTTTATTTGAAAACATAAAGTGAGTATGAAATATTCTGAAATAATTTTTAATGAAATAATTGGTTTTAAAAATCTTCTTTCAAATAGTATACTTTATTCTACTTTCTGATGAATTATTTAATTATTTTCATTTTTTTTATATACTTTTATTTCGTTACGCATATTAACGACAAAAATTGAGGAAGAAGATCGAAAAAGTGCGATATGCAGCTTTGCTCAGCTGGGAGTGGAGTACGGGTGTGTGTATTTCTCTTTCCACCACGGATGCTATTCTAATTGAACTAACAATGTCTATATTCTTCTCTTTCCTTGAGTCGTCCTCATATCAAAATCGTAGAGTTGAACAAAGTACTCGTATTATGTCACGTACAAGAAAATATATATATTTTTTAAAAAGATATTCAAAGATTTTATTAATTATTTTAAAAGCATTTATTAATTAACTATTTATTATCATTTTTTCACGTAATTCTAATCAAATACATGAGTTAATAAATAATAATTAACTTTCATGGCTTTGCAATGTACATTATTAATATTTTTATAAAAATTTGAAAGCATATCACAATTTTGTTAATCAATAAACAATAGAGTGTAAATGCGGAAAATATTACGTACTGAAAATGTTTATTGTTGTATATTTACAGATTTAATCCGGTTTATAGAAGAGTACCAGTAAATACATTAATAAATTTTCAAGTTAAAATTTTCATCCTAAAAAATAATAGTATTCTATTAAATAATTAATAAATCTTTTATATAACTATGTGCTCAAAGAAGAAAGTTAATATTTATTTACTGTAACAATAATTTTTTAAGATAAATTTGCATTTTGGATGAAACACAAATTTTTGATTACTACTTTTAATTGAAACAACAATTAAATATTTTTATTTGCAGATAAGTGACTTATAAAACTAAAAAAATATGCCTTTAATTTACTGATATATTTTGAGAAAATATTGAAAAAATCCTTATTAAGCATGTTACTAAGGCACGACTAGTTTTACTCTGGTGCACAAAATACAAAGAAGTCTACATCTCTAAATTATGTTATCTGAAGATTACGCAGTCGTGGAGTTGGAAAGCTCCTGATCGCCGGATTATATACATTCCTAAAGAAAATGTTCGTTTAACAATTTGTACGGAATAAAGAGAAAATAAATAACACTGTCAAAGCCAACACTACTGACACATAATAGGAAAAATATGCGATGACAGTTATTAGACTCTTCGAACAGCTAAAAAATACCGAGAATTAGTCATTCATTTCGCTCAAATCACGATGGGTACGGTTTTCTGTGTCCGTATCTTCAAAAATAAAAAAATTGTGATAACGATGAAATCCAAGAGGTAAAAGGTCAGACAGGAAGAATTAGAGTTCAACCAAGGATTTATCATACTAGACATCATTCGTTTGAAACTCCAGGATAAGATAAATAGTTGATCGAACTAGTGATCTTCGTTCGGATAATTTTTTGGAACCAATAAATGGATGTGAACTATAAGATTTTGCTAACTTACTTTCTGTTAAGTATATTCTCAGAGATGAAGAGGACCAACAAGTTTGGAGCCCTAATTACTTGAACAATACGAAGAAACAGGGGAATAAGGCTAGAAATAAATACAACCCAAGGATGCTCGAGGGATCAGACTGACCGGTACCAAAGTAATGTAATAAGTGGTTCCAATGGGATTTCGGTGTCGTAAGACTACTCGTCAAATAACTTGCTACTCTGAACTGCAAAAGAATCCTCTAATTTAGTAATACAATTATTTTTTATATTAAATTATAAACTAAATATGCTTTTAGTAAAATGAAGTAAAGCAGAACTAATTATAAATTGAAATTCTTTATATAAATAATTAGTTCTTGATATTAAATTAGTAGTTTTTTTTTATTATTTTTACCATAAATCTTTGATCATTACGCAGTCACTAATCGGAAAAACAAAACTTCGATTTCATCATACTTTTTAAATAAAGTATAATATATTTATATAATAATTAAAAATTAATATTTATAAGAATATATACGTATACTCATTTCACTGCAAATACCATTAACTTTAAAAAATTATTAATTTCTACTACCACTTTGTATACTCAGCCTGTTTACGTACAACCTTTTTTTCCCGAATAATACTTAGAATAATCTTTAAAAAAAGGAAAAAAATCAAGTAACATAATAATAGTAGTTATTAATATTAAATTAAAAAGTGTCTCTAAAAATCTTATAAAAAATTTATTTACATTACATGTAATATATAAAATGTTAATATTATTTATTATAAACTCATGAATTGATAAAGAATTTTTAAAAACTGCTTATATTTTGTTCTACATACATTTTATTTCTGAACCGTTTTTATAAAAAGTTCTGAATATTTCTTGTTCTCTAACATGTACGCACATTAGATTTTAGTTACTTTTAATTACTTTTAATGAGTTAAAAAGTGTTAAAATAATTTTAAATATCCAATACGTTAAATCTTTTGAAAATCCCATCAAACAATATTATTGAAAATGTATGTTATTAAAAAAGTGTTGGGTATTGCAAAATATTATAATCAAAAGCCATAAATAAGTACTTGATCTCAATGTCCAAAGATTCCTGAACAAATGATAAAATGTCAGTGCACATTTTATAAATGATTTATATTATATTCTAAAAGTAACTGCAAGTAACTTATACGATATTCGTATCTATTTTTATTTAAGTCTTCATTGAAAGAAAACTTTACTAGATATTGTAAAACTTTATATACACTTAAGATTATGTAATAAAGAGTTTCGGCTTAAAATTTTATTCGAAGAGAAATGTTTTAAGATTGTCCATTTTAATTTAAAAAATTTCATACTTCGTTTAAAGTTTTGATTTTGACGCAGCGAGAGTTTGCATAATAAACTATTCAAAAACTTACAATTGAAACCAAAAATTCATTTGATTTTAGCCTAGGTTATATAAAGTTCCTACCTACAAAGTCTCCATTTTCAATTTAATTCTCGTAAAGGTGTGAGCTACATATTTACGTGTAGGTTCATTTGCAAACAATATGCAAACAAAAATCATAATCAGAAAAAAAAGAAATCTTATGCTTATTACAGCTGAGACATCGATTCTCGTTTTTTTGTTTGTACGGAGAGAATCTTCGCTCTCGATAAGCAACGCAACGCCACTCCCGGCATTCTTTCCCTGGTCGTCACTTATCTTTTTCTAACGAATCACCCGTAGTTGTCGAGCAACAGCAGGCAGACAACACGATCGATCAGAGCCCTTCAACGACCGTGGAGAAGTCAACCAACCACTTCGTCAACGTCAGCAACAGTGATTAGCACAGCACCAACGGTGCAGCTCAGTTAAACAGGCCATACTCAGACTTTCTGCAATAAATTCAAGATACTAACATGAAAATGAATGACTTTACTTACTAAACTTATTAAATTAACGTATGCTTGTATACTTTTTTCTTCATTTGTGTAAACGAGGCGTTTATGGACTTTAAATATTTGAGTTTTTCTTCAATTTTAAATAATAAATTTATTATTATTATTATTATCATCATCATCATCATCACCATTATTATTATTATAATATTTCACTGAAAGATGTTCATAAGCCTATTGTAGTATAGCACGTTTTGCAAAGTTGTACATTCATTCTAGTAAACATTGTTCTTATACAATATTATCCTAACGATTTTACAAGATAAGTTATTTTGAGATTCATTCTTTATATATATATATATAGAAATTTTCAAAATTAATAATGAAGTTATTAGTTTACATGAAAATTTCCATACATGACGATTCATATTATCAACGAAGTTGACAAAAAGCTACAAGTAATTATTCTACTTAAAAATTTACCGCTCTCTTGTATTTTATATTTTAAGATATATTTTTATTCTTAAGTTAGAAAATGTCAGTATTATTATGTGTATCACGTAACTCTTCCATTTCTATAAGTATTCCTTGATTTCGGCTGCTTACATATTCAACTTTATAAAAAGAATATCTTCTAATAGATTCCGATAATAGAATATTCGTTTACATTTAACAGATATTTTTAAATATAGATATTTTTTTATTCCTTAAAAATGATATTCCAAATTTAATTTTTCATTATAATAACAATAAAAATATAGTATTTAATTATAACTTATGTTATTGACCATGCAAAATATTTAACTTAATACTTTATTATTATAACGATAAATGTATTCTATTTATAATAATATTGTTACTCGTTTTTAATTTTTCTTAAATTCAATATTATTTTTTCATTCTTCTTGATTTATTACATGGTTTTTAAAGTTGACGTATTACTTTAGTCTTGAACATCTTAAATAAAATTTATTTGTATTTCATTAATATTTATATAATTTAAATGTAAGTTATCGTTTTATAAAGTTACTATGATTATTTTTATTCACAGTAATTTATATAAATTTAAAATTTTACTATATAAATTGGGAAAATACATTCTTAAAAAATGTAGTTTGTAATATAAATATATATATATTGCATAGACGTGTTACATAGTACTTTCGGAATCTATTTATTTATATTTGTATATACGTAGATTTTTCTCAGAAAATCTATGCTTAATTAAAAATACAATAAAAACATTAACATGAGCTATAATGAGAATTGATTTTTTATTATCTGCAAATATCTGTAATTGTCATTTTTTTAAGTAACTTACTGAGAGAAATTAAATTTTGAGAGTATATATGTAAATCCTGGAATTACATATAAATTTGTTTAAAGTATTTCACTAGTAATAAAATATAAATTATATTTTACTGCATTTTAAGTAATTATATAAATTATTTATATAAATTAAGTAGGTATATAGAACCTCTTTGGTGAACTTGAATCAAAGTAAATTCGATTCTATCAATTTTGAAGCAAAAAATTTCCAATTGGTATAAGTGATCTTGTACTACTTTTGTTATCTTTCTAGTTGTCGATTTGAAATTTCTTCTATAGAGAAAAGACCTCTACTGAAATTTGTATATTCTCTTCAAGAATTAATGTTTAGAGTGTACTTACTGCTGATGTTCTTGTATGAAAACAAAATAAGATTTAAAATTAAATAGCTAGCCATAAAATATAAATCAATAATTAGTAAACATATCAAATGCGTATAACTTACAGAAATATTCAAGCTAGTTTCAATTTAATTAATTTGTCATTTATTGCTTCTTTTCCTTTGTATTATTCCATACATAAATCTCATTCGTAATGTTATTATTCGAACTTATTTTATAAAATTTTATATGCAATTTATTTCTAAGATTACCTAAAATGTTACGTACAATTTTCGTAAGATTTATTATTATTAACTATTAGTATAATTAGGAAAATACACGAAATATCTCATTAATGCTGAATTTTTTCTTATGACAATAAAGTTATAAAATCTCTAAATCACATATATACAAATATACATTGAATTTTATGATTTCAATTAAGTAAATGTATAATTTGAAATAAGCAGAAAATAATTTATTTGAGATAGAGATGAATGTAAGTAAATGAATTATATTTGTATATCCCGATTCTATTACTGCACGAGCTTCAAAATCCATGAAACTCTCTAACCTTTCATTTCTACATAATTTTAAGATATAAATTTTTTGCTAAATGAATGTCAAAACTACATGCGAGGCTACGAATACGATCATTTATCTCTGATTGAAAAAGCTGCCTATATTTCAGTGATATCTTCCACTACAAACATGGATTATACGAGACATGAATGGCTTTCGGTGGACTCTTTTACGTCTAGCTTCATTTCCACGCTATTCTTGCATACCT
The DNA here is from genome assembly GCA_018907045.1 of Wiebesia pumilae. Lineage (NCBI taxonomy): Eukaryota > Metazoa > Arthropoda > Insecta > Hymenoptera > Agaonidae > Wiebesia > Wiebesia pumilae. Next base: position 1,752,124 of record JACCHZ010000170.1, read on the forward strand.
ACTAAGGAAAACGTACAATCGAAGGCTAACGGCGTTAACCTGAGCACGTGCTCCAATCCTGCGGGTTCTCCCAACGGCGAAACTATTCCAGCTAAAGCCGTCAGGATAATACATTTTATAAATAACCTCCACGGAACTCCATGAGTTTATTACCAAGTGAGGCGCGTGCGCGATTCTCTTGACTCTTGTTTGCGTGGCTGTATACGATAGAGATGCTTTCTTTTCCATTAATTCGTTACGAGGCATAACTAAAGTGAAGACACTTTAATTAAGTTGTATTTTCTTTGTATTATTTGGATGCAAAATAAGAGAAAAGGATTATCTTATTTGTAGACTTGTGAAACATTACGAATAGTAGCTTTGACGACAGAATTTGTGAGTGTGCTTTTGTTCGCGTTGATTTGAAAAAATGATATTCAATTATTTTTTCTAATATATTTCTAAGTTTCTTTTATTAAAAATAATTCTCTGATGTTTTCAGATACATTTTATCTGTGATGAAGTTTTCAGTTTTATAAGAAATCTGAATTTACATGAATTCTTGTATTTACGGTTGATTGTAAAAGAAAGTTCATAGAAAAGATTATACTTTAATATAGAAATCTCGTTCGGTTGTCTTAAAATATTACCTTTTTGTAAGTACTATTATGAAATATTCGAATCTTTATCGCTCACTTATACAGAATCTATATCTAATGATATCAAGATCTTAAAATAATTTATATTAAAATTAAGCAATGGATTTGAGTTTTTCATATATGTATTATCCTTTTCTTTTAAAACTAAAAACTACTTAAAATTAGCGCGACCTAAATAATTTTGTTCTTTTTTACTTGTTAAATAAAATAACAGTATAGAAGAAAGTATGAAATCGATTACAAAGCATAAATCAGTGGAAGAGATATATTATAGTCAGACATTGAAAATGTGTGCATTTAATATCGTAATAATAGCATTGAGTTTATAAAATAATACATTTCATTGGTATAAACTTAAAAAATATACTTTTTTATTTATGGAATAACAAAAAAACAAATACTTATAGCATTAAAATTATTACTTGGATCATCCGCTATTAATTATTTAACAACAAAAGTTAATAAAATTAGTTCTTAAAGAAACAATGTAAATTAGAGTGATCATAAATGAAAAAAAAAATACAATGTAGAATTTTTCTACTTCTATTAATAAATTTACAACGTATTTACGATGCACTATTTATAAATAGAAATTTTTTAAATACTCAATAATAATGCTTTAACATTTTAAAGAGAAAATTTAATTAATTTTAATAAATATGTATAAAGCTATACATTTATATGCATGAGGTAAATATATGACCTTATAAATTGAAAAATATTTTTTTAAACAATCCATTTTATCTTTTAACTAGAAAATTATTCAATTGCGTTACCCTTCTTTAATAATACACTTTCATCCATACGGCTTTCATAAAATATGTTCACACTCTTTTAATTGCAGTTGATACATTATTAAATAAAATCTATTCTATTTGGAATATATTTACAGGTATGTACGTACTTCAGTATATACTTGTAAAAATTCACGCGTGTAATTGCATCATGAATAATGAAAGTAGAATTATAAAAGCATACAGAATCATGCCTAATAAATCATACATCGACAGAATTAATGTTATTAATGCTTATTAGATAAATTTGTGTGAGCAGATTTCCCAGTTTGTTCGATCGTGAATGTTTCCAATTCATCATTATATGAATGTAAGTGCACTCTTTAACCTATCCATTCTCTTTCATTTCGTTCGAGTATCTGTTAATTTTAGTAATGTTAATTCGAGTAATGATCTGTTAATTCTGGAGCTCAGATATACAAAAACTTATTTATCTTCGCAATAGATAAAAAGGAATAATTTACCTTAATTTTATAATTATACTAGTCAACAAGCCATTATCATAATTGATTGGGCGATTGTAACAAATACTTCATTACGTGCTAATTTTTTTGAAAAGAGAAATAAACAAGATAATCAATTTTCATAAGAGTCAATAGTTCTATTATGATTGAATGAAAAGTCTTTTAAATACAGCACACCATGATATATTCTTTTATTAGAAATAAGGAATTTTATGGCTAGTATCCAAATAAAAAACAAATAACATGTACACTATTTTTTGGAATGTAATATATCCTTGATTAAATGTTTATTCAAAATAAATCTTATTTTATCTAAATAAGATTTTATTCTTTCATCTGAATTAGACATTAACAGGATTTATTTTTTCTAAATCAATTTTTATTATAGCTATCGTTTCAAAGCTATAAATGGTTTATTTTTAAAATAACGTATTTTCAAAAGTTTAGATAACATAAAATGGAAATTTTATTTAAAAATTTCAGGAAGTTATTAATATACAAATTTCTTTTAGTGCTAATATACGATAAATGAAATATTTATTTATTCAAAATATTTTACACTGATTTAATAAATGTGAATGCACATGAGTCTTATAATATTGTTAAAAAATTCATAATATGAAAAAAAAGGTAACAGTATAAAAGATGACATCAGTTTCTACATTTGAAACTACATATTCAATTGTTTTCTATATTACAGAATCTATTATTATGGTAGATCATATATCTTTTATTGCTAAGATATTTTAACTCTTGAATTTTAGTTTTACCTACATCCGTCTTAATTTACAAAAAAATATATAAAACGCATAAACTTATTTAAGTATTTTAACATGAAACCCCGTGGCACTGTTTATAAATCAACCGCTAATTAGGCATTAGTCTGATACCTAAGGGTGTAAAAGTTTTGTATATTTTAGAAGAGACAAGCAGAGAGAATTAAAATACACAAAGTTTCAGTTTTAAAACTTAGGACCAACTTTCATAGATCTGTTCATCTTTCGTGTCACGACTTAAAAAAACAGTATTTTAAATCTGTTTACAATAATAGGAAATACCTTCATCTCATATAAAATCGAAGTGTAAAATAAATTTCTCCAAAGTACAATATAAATTTTATTGAAAAAAGTATTGAAAATTTATACAGACAATAACTAAAGATTGTTATTTTTTAAATTCTATTTTTGCAAACGATCATTAAATCAAACAAATCAACTCAATCGTATAATGCTGTAGAATTTAATTAGCTCTTATTTTAAAAAATATAGATCAATTTTTACATTTTATATGATGTATAAATGATATTGAGATATATATAATATATATATAAAGATGATATAAGCATATTATATGATAAATAATATATTAAAATTTCAATTATTTCGAACTACAATAATAATATCTTATTTAAATAATAAATTAAGTTAATTAGTTACAATTTACATGTACTAATTATTGATAAATTATAAAAAATATAAACTATTATTAAATTTTGCAGAAAAGTGTCCCATATAAAGTAGAGTATGACGTATTTTTTAATTTTTTACTTATACAGATCGTACTATATTATAAGTTTCATTTGATTTGCTAGATCATCTCGATTTATAGTTCACTATAAATCTTGTAATAAAATATTTCTGATATATTTTTACATCATATCTGGAATTTCAAATTCTTTACGTGTCACAAAAGATTTTTTTATTATTGTTAAATCACTTTCCATACAAAGTAAGAAATAATATACGTCACCCTTGATATTTATAGATTCAAACATAATAAATTGACAAAAAGTAATTTTACAGAAATCTAAAGAACAAGAAAGAAAAATACAATAAAATTTTTTAAATGGAAAATATTTTGAAAATGATTATATTGATTTTACATGATATTAGCGAGGTTTCTCACTTAGCATTAGAGTTAGGAAAGTAGCATTTAGCTCTTCTCATATCCTTTAATTTATCTTTTAAGAAAATATATTTTTATGTCTAAAATTTCTTATAAAACAATTTCACATAATATGAAAAATCTTTGAGCTGTATTCTATTTTATCAAAAAGAATTATTTTCTTTTTTAATACCTAAGAAAAATGTAGTTTTAAAATATGTCTAGAAATTTAGAGCAGTCGTTAATCTTTTTTAATTAACATATATTGTAGACTTTACAGTCATAGAATACAACACTTCATAAATTTATTGGTTTAGAAATTTATTTTAAAAAATTGATTATAAGAATAATGGGACTATAAAATATTTTATACATGTATTTCTTTATCGTTGTTTAAAATTTTATTTGTTATTGAACAAATACTAAATAACTGTCTGCAACTTCCTCAATTCATTATAGAATAAATTTAGTTTAATTAAAATAATAAATTATATTTAATACTGTAGCATATAATTATAAAAGTTGAAACTTAATATTAAAAAATATTGTTGTATATTAGTTGAACAAAAATTAATCAGTTATTACATTTAGATCATTATTATTACTATTACTAAATTTCATTAATATAATAGATTATATTATTGATTAATTATAAATCTTTAACTCATTTCACTACTTTTAAAAATATTGTAAAATTTTTTGTTTGAAAATGTTAATTTACTTAAAATCTAATTTTAATTTTAAAAAACCATTACAACTTTTGAATAATTATCTCATAGTTTATTCAAAAGAAAATATGTTTATTATTGTGAAATTGAAAAATGAAGCTTTAAAGATAGTCAATTAGAAAACTATTTTTACTTCCGTTATTATTCTGAAATCTCACGTAATTACTTTATTATCAAATTAACGATTAATTTTCATGTCATTTCACTGATTAAGCAAACTTCTAATATTAACTTTATTTATTAATACTTAAATTTATTAATAATGAAATTTAAGCTCAGCTAAAATACATTATTTTGATAAGAGATTCTTAATATTAATAAGTAATAAGGAATTTAGCAACTCAATTCACATTACCAAAGTAGTAGATTAAAAATCAGATAAATTCCAGATTAGTAGACAAGAAAATGAATATGCCTAATTCAGAATAATGAAAGCTATAATTTTTCATTACAAGGTAATAATTATGAAAAAGTTTTTATAATAAGTTTTATCTCGTAAGTATTTCTCTTTTGAATTTCAAAAATTATACAGTTCTATTCAAATATTACTAGATAAAATTTAGAACGCTTTTAGATAAATTTATCTTCAGCAGATTAGTCTAGCATTTTTATATTCAAATGTAGAATTCATTCACATTATATATTACAATAATATTAGTATAAATTTTTAACAATTATAGTAGAAAAATTTATTACAGAAAACAAATAGATTTCTTTTACTATTTCTAATCCAAGAAACGAAGTATAAGTTCCAAGATATACAAAACTATTACATTATGTGAAACTGATTTTTAAATGAACTAGGTAAATTTTATAACACAAATTATAAGTATAAGTATTCTTTTCATAAAACTTAGAAATCTATTAATTTTTAATCCAAAATTTAATAATTAATTCAAATTCATTGACTATTTAATCAAAACACTTGTTTCTACAAATATTTTTGTGTTACTGTTTTTTTTAGTTTAAATATTCGTATTTTATTTATCTACTAGATTATTTATTCATCTAATTTATAAAGTATTATAGATATTTTTACATATGTATAAAATTTTTTTTATAGAACTAGAATATGTGAAAGTAACTATTAAAGAAATGAATTTAGATTGATTATTTACTAGCTACAGGTTTAGTTGACATAAAAATTCCTTTTATTTTATTTCTTTAAGCACCACTTGCCTGTAATAAAAATTTTACATACTAAAAGAATTTTGTAAATTACTAAATTACTAAATAGTTTTTTAAGAAAAATGTTATTGACTTGTCAATACAATTTTTTATACTAAAAGTTTACATTCTATTATAAAAAGGATTTTATATTCATTGGTAAAAAAGATTCGTGTCAACTACGTCTAAAGAAAATTTGTTTCTGGAGCTGCAATTGTATTATTTTTATCTTCTCATAAAGATAATTTGTTAAATATAGTTTTTTATTTCTTATACAATATTCAATTTTCCTAATATTATTATAAATCTAAATTACTACAATTATATTCTAACAGCAAAGGCATAAAAATGGTTTAACAGCAATGGCATAAAAAAATCAGAATTCAAGAATTAAAAAATAGAAAAAACTCATGAAAAATTTCTGCAAATATTCCGAATATTTTATAATAAATCCTTTCTTATCCTAATGACATTATTATAAATTTAAAATAATAAAAAAGCCACAGAGTATTAGATTATTATTTCCTTTTATATGATAACATCAATCAAGCAATATTTATTATAAAAATATTCATTTAGTAATTTTCACTAAGGAAACCGGAGTGTTACAATACTTTATAAACTCTATTCATTTTAAGTTAAATTTTATTAAACACTCCACTATATTTTTACATTGTCTGGCTTATTATTTGTTTCTACAAAATTTGGAACACATGTTAACTGTGCTGAAATTAAAATTCAAATAGTTTATACGAATTACTTGAGCTACTTTATTTTAACTTATGAAATTAAGAAGACCAGATATTAGGCACTGTAATGTATTAAATATATCGTTTGAATTCAATGTTCATGAAATAAACTTTTATACGATTGCACGAATTTTCGTAGCTTAGTTTATAAACAGTTAATAATTTCTATTAACATTTTTCATTAATATAAAGATTTTCATAATAAGTTTTATGTATTTTAATCTTATAACTCTGATTTAATAATATACTGCTTTTATAATTAGTACATCAAGAAGAAAAAAACATAAAATGTATAGTATTGTAAAAATCATCTTTATAACATACTTGCTTTACAACATGTAGGTAATCGGTTATGAGTCAATTCAGAACATCTCAAAATATGCAAATCTAGCAAAACTTCAGAAACATATAATCCAATTATTAACGAAAATTAAATTATTATTTATCAATATACATGCAATACAAAATTTCATTTATTATAAATAGAAAATTAAATACAATGAAAAATTATGAATATTTTAAGTTTATAATTTGATTCGTTTATTATTTATTGAACTTTTATTTTATAATATGTATTGAAATAAATTAAGTACCGATGACCTACTAAACTCAATAATAACGCTTTATCTTGGATGTTGAGATGAAGGCACGGGATTCATAATAATTACTAATCATACTCTACAATTTATCGTTGGAGATACACGTAATTATACCACTATAAAGGCGCAACTACCTGGTCGAAGAATCCCCACATGTACAATTAAAAAAAGAAATAAAAGCATAAAATCAATAATAAACCTAAAATATTTTATCAATTATTACTTACACTTAGCAGAACTTCAGAAAATAAAAGTTTATCATTTTAGTAAACTAAGATTAAGTATATGAAAACGGATTATAGGGTACGGTTGAACCCACAAAATAAAGGATATGTTGAAAAAGTGAAGTTAAATGTATATCAAGCTACTAGAATATGAGACACTTTTAAAAAACGAATGCATAATATTTTGTATGAATATTAAAAAATTGACAAATTATTTACGATAAAAGTTGCTGTTGTATTTGGTATTAATATTAAAATACGCCATATAATACTTTCTAAACATGATTTTTAACAACCACGAAATAATTCGATATGTTTCCGATTTTACGCAATGATCTATAAAAATTTAATATATCATTATCAACTTAAAGCAAGAAATAGTTAAAAAATTGATTTGAAAATTTATTCGAAACGTATGGAGAATTTTTCTACGGTACAGGAAAATTGACTATCTGTAAAGTTGACAAGATAATTAAAAAAAGTTATATAAATTAAGTGAATTATTTAAATATGGAATTGAAGAAAGACTATGTTTGTAGAAGTAAGTTATTTTTCATCAAATACATATTTTATATTTATAAGAACAAAATTTTAATTTATCCTTCTTTAATTATCTAAGTACTCTTGCATTATTATCTTCTTACTAATATGAAAGTACAAAAGTTTTCTATAGCTTGTTGAAAAAAATGCATTTAAAAACATGAAATTATTCTTAAAAGAATTTAAATAAATCATACTATATGAAAGAAATTCAAAAACATAGCTATACTTGCAGTAAAAGGTATATTTCAGATATTTATATTTAGACTTAAAAAAAATTTCTTTTATAAATAACGCTCTTTTTTACTACTCAATATGAAACTAGTATAAAAAAATTGAGAAAATTTTAATTTCAAACTAAAGAAACTTTGTACCAACAAGTTTCGATGAAAACTAACGATTTTACTAATTTAAGCTTCAAAATAAATTATCATTAAATAACCTCTTCGAATATCTAGGATATTTGGCACAGATACATTATTATACTGATTTTTAAAACACTATTATTGGAAATTGTATGGTGAAGAATTACTATAGAAGAGTCGCAAATAATATTTAATGATATTGAGAATTAATAAAATAATTGCATATAGGAAGTTTTATATATATACACATTAAATGTATAAAAATACCAAAATTTCATGAATGTCGTACATGTGTACTCATATTTGAATCAATCAATCGAAATTTACGACATACGCCATTGTTCTACCACTGCATTGCGTATTTCAATATTTGTGACTTTACGTTAAAGCACATTTAACGACGAACCGATTATTTATCAATCTGGCATTGTTTGATTTTATTATTTTGCAAATTTTCTGCAGTACGGTAAAATGAAAGCTGAATATAGTTCAAGAGTTTTATATTTATATATTTATGGAAATATGGAAATCTGACGATAAAATGAATAAGAAATATACTTTTAGTCGATGAGCAATTTTCTATTTTTAATAAATTAATTGTTGAAAATATTTTATTATTCATATTACATGGAAAATTTTTTTACTTTGATCTTAAGAATACAATTATTAAAAAAATCTTTTTTTAATGACTTTTCTGTGGAGACTTTTGAATTAACATTTATATAATTATAATATTTCATTTTGTATAATTAGTATAGTATAAGTATAATATATTATACTTACTAAATTTAACTTTTTAAACATATTAATAAAATTCATTTTATTAATGAGATCATTATAATTTATAATTTCAATAAAAATTAGATTATCATTCTATTTAAAACTTCATATCTGCGTCTATAGAGTTAGTATCTACCAAGTATTTACTGTTGAAAAATGATTTTCTATAGTACATTCTTTTATTTATCTCCGTATTCACATTGTAAAATATTGTGAAGATTTTTTCAAGGATCCTTTTTTAATGAGACTTGATATTAAATTTCAGTTGACATCGAATTTAGTCTTTGGAGAAAATAATTGTTTCAGTGTTCTTTAAATCATACATAAGAGAATAATATATAACATTCTTATTTTAAAAGTGGATGGAATACATTAACTATATATTTTTCAAATACTTATAATAAAAATTCGCATAAGATTTATTTCATTAGAATTAGAAACATTTAGAATGTTTAAGTGTAATCATAATTCATAATATCATCCAACTCACATAAATTAATACATTAAAATCCCATTATATTTATATTTTACTTCAATTATACTTTATCTTTGTCAGAGCTCATAGTTTAGATATTTGTACTTAACATGTATCATACTATATTATGCTTCCGAAAAAAATATTAATTACTTATTTCTCTAATACCATAAAAATTTATATTTAATATAAATTATGTAATATATGCCTGTAATAATTCCTGTAGTACATTGTTTAATTCGTGCTTCTTTTATTTATATTATTAATTTTAAGCATGACTTACACGTATGCGAAATAAATCAGGTCAGACTTTCACTTTATCTAATATCCTTCTGGATTACTCGAAAGCAACATCGGTGAAAGCTCACGAACTATTCTTCAGGTGGTTATACAGCTTCACTAATGTGTTAAGAATACTGTACAATTAATAAATATATATATATATATATATATATAGCGAGAGTTCTCTATCTCCTCTCAGTATCTAAGGTAGAGCGTTGATCTACACAATCTTGATGATAATTTCAATAAGCTGACCTAGCAAAAAATCTAGTAATTATTGGAAACAAAATATCGTTTACATACTTGAATAATTATAAGTAACGATTACTTTGACGATTGAAGTTGGACGGGGAAGATTTTGAAAAGAAAAATAGACGAAAAAGCCGATTTTCCTCTCGATTGACCAGGGCCTTCAATGGTACCGTACTCTCAAGTATTCCCGGTCTCCAATTAAGAGAGAAGGAATTGTACCTGGAAGCGTTTGTCGGTACCGCTTGAGACTGTCCGTTGTCCCTACTGCTTCTGCCTCTGTTGCCTCGATAACTCCGACACTCCTCTACATAGTCGCAGGACCGAATCGATGTGCAACCCCTGGCGGTCTGATCTCAAGCAGCTGGGCTGGAAATTGGATGTGTCACCGATCAAAATTCCCGGGTTCGAAGCGTTTGCTTCCATCACACGCTCTCTTTGTCTGTTGGGATAGGCGCAAGGACATGCACTTGAGAAACGGCCTTGTCCGTACCGGTAAGGACCTGTTTACACGAACTCGATGCATAAATTTTCAATACGACGCGCGTGTCTATTTGTTTCTCATGAGTTTGAGATTTTTAATATGAGAAAACTTATAAGTTTTCGTTTTGAAATATGAAAATCTGGGCAACGTGAAATTATAATTTTATCTGATTCAAAATATGTCATAGTAAAATGGTACTTTGCAATACATTAAAATAAACTTATACGTAGGATATTAGGATACTTTGTGATAATTTACAATAAATGAAAGAAAATTGTAAACGTAGTGTACAACAGATAATTTGAAGTACGATAAATGAATATTAGAATAAAAAATAATATATTGCGTTTTACATACGCTAAGAATATAAACTCTGTGCTTATATTATTTATACTTTGCCTCGTCTGCACTTGTACACACAGGCACATCCTATATGAGAACCTGCCGTTAACGCATGAGGTGAAATGAAGAAACGCCATCACCGAATCACAGAACACGATTGAAACTATTTTCAAAATATCGTGAAATCGGTTAATGAAAGACTCCAAGAAGGAGGATGTTTATATTCGTTGTCGAGGACAGATGATAAAGATATCAATCGAGGAACAAGACCGACGCGAGCAGATATTAGAGTTCAATTCAATTTTTCTAGGACAATCAAACTGTTAGCGAACGCTAAACCGCTTTATTATAAGGACGCTCGCTATGTACTTCTGCCGATATGTAGACGACGTGATTAAAGACTGATTAATAAGTCGAGAAATTGTGATTTTTCTCAGTATTTCTTTTAATCCTGTCTTATATTTCATTTTTATATACATATAAAACTTCCGATCTTTATAGTGATAAAATAATAAAATTTTGAGTTTTTGAAGTAAAAAAACTGTTTGGATTTAACAATTAATTTCTGCATTATAAATATATACAATAAATCATATTATAAAATAATAAGACGCTCTAACTTATGCTGTATGTTCAATTCTTTATTGTATAAATAAATCGAGAATTAAAGACCAATGTTATCTAGTGTATAAAACTTTTAGCAGTTGTATTATATTTTATTTTTATTTATTAAAATTTGTTATGTTTTAGTATTTCCAAAGAAAATACTCTTCTACCTATTTGTCTTTAAAACTATCGGACTATTCAGCAATATTTTTGTGCGAAAATTCTTACTATTTTATTAGTTTGGTACTCAATTATTTAGAATCCAAAAAACTGTGGCAAATGTATTTAAAGGAAATCAGTTACAATTTGTAAAGCCAAGCTTCCTTAGCAACAGATTCAGATAATACGTACTCCGTAATAGCAGTCGATCCGGTGATTACATCTACTAATTGGTACAATAACTCGTTTTTTAAATGACCCATGAAACCACTGTTTGTGAAAAATTATTATTGATGTATAGATACAGTTATAAATATCATCTTTGTAACGACTAAACTGTGAATTTTGAGAGCTTGCGAAGAAATACAATAAAAAAAGACCAAATCTTTTTCCCATCACAATTACGAAGCTATAGTGCTTTTTCAATTATAGTATATTGATTTAGATCTCGATATCTTACAAACTAATGGATAAAAGAGCTTTGTACAGTGCTAATAATCTTACTTAATTTAGATTATAGCGAATTAAAGCTCATGCTTATTTATCTGAAAGATAATTCTACGCATTACTTAATTAAAAAATATCTACTTCATACATCACGGCAATAGCAATAAAAATATTATTCGAATGTATAATCAAACGTTGAAATCTATCATGCTTCATACATATGGATCTCGGTATAAAGACCTGCCTGTTTTTAAATGAGTCTTTTATTCTTAAAGTTCAAGTTTGATTAATTTCTTTAATCGGAGATATTGAACTTTGAGTAAGAAGTGAATAATTAAGATTTCATTTTCATTGTCTAGTACAATAAGATTTTTCAAAAAGTGTGATTACTTTAAAAACATTTGTTCTTTACAACATAAGTTAGATAACTTTTTCAAATGCCACTGATTCAATTTACTTTACATCTTACAATTTGTTCACAAGTGAAAAAAATATTTTACGTCGTCTTGTAGAAAACATACTAAGGACAACCTACATCTGACAAAATTTTCATAATATTATAAAAATAAAAGTGAAATAAGCTATTGACTATATAAGTGGCGTTAAATTCTCATGTATTTTATCACATAAAAAATTGATCCATCTGCATGTATGCAGTAATCAACCAGATTATCCATTTATTACGCGAGTCGCGTATTAATCAACGTTATTATATTTGCATTATATATACTCTATCATTTGCCACATCCTCTATTTTAGTGACAGTATATTAGAATTTCTAATCAAATGTTTTTACACAACTAAAATCTGGACATAATAATCACCATTTTTGCGAACTTTTGATATTAATTTAGTATTTTTATACAGTCAGATTTCTTTCTATTAGATGATTATTATCTAATAGAACTATTATTTATCGCAGAATTTTGTTTAATATCTATCGCTTATCTTTTATCAAATTCTGTATAATTATTTCTTCATTTAAGAGTTTCAATTTTTATAGTCTGAAGCCAACATCGACTCCTTTGCTATTTCTTGTATAAAATCTTCAAGAGAATTAACTTAATGCAAATGCTTTCAATTAGTAGTTAAACAGTAACTGATATACATTGATTGCTCTTCATTAATAAATGAATTTTCATCTTTAATTCACGTACATTTTTTTCTTTATTAAAAGATATTGCAATGCTATTTTACTTGAAAAAGTAATAATTATGTTTAATCTATTTGATGATGCTTTATAAAATGACCAATTCTTCATATTTCTAATCACTAGTAGATATCTAAAATAGCTATTTTTAGTTTCAAAAAAATAAATCCTCTTCTATTCGTTATATACCTTATATCACATTTACTTACAATTTCCAATTTCGACGTAAGAATAAAAGGCTTATAATATTGATTCAAAGTCCTTAATATTATACTAGCAATTATAGATTATGTATTACTTTTAAATACATTATTTAATTACGTTAAATAAGGTCAAAAATTAGGTAAAAATTTAGGTAGAAAATGAAGATATTACTTAAATTTAAATATGCAGTTATATATTTTTATTTATTTACTTATAATTTTAAATCAATAATAAAGCTTAATTATCTGATATTCAGATTCGCTTCTACCAACCAATGCTATTTATAATTAAAATTTGTTAAAAAAATAATCATTGGTACATATTTTTATTTCTAACGTATTTATCATTGAATTAAATACTTAACTTATTAAATATTGAATATATTTAAAATTTAAATAATTATTTATTAAAGAAATTAACTGCACTATATATATATATATATAGGTGTCTCTCTTTCTTTGCCGATATTTCCACCGCCTACAAATTGGTCGAAGTGGGTCGATTAAGTCATTGACAAAGACGAATATAGCGATAATTTCTCTTTTTGTGAAACAAATGAAATAAGGGAGGGTGTGAAAATAAGGTATACACAGGCTGCGTCGATGCGAATGATATATCCCAGGATCAAGAAGGAAAGAGCTCGTAACTTCGGGTCATGGTGGTAAGCTTGACAATAACACTCGGTAGCTGTAGCCTTCTGGACAGCAAATTCATTGGTAATATTGCTTACAGCGATACATTACCTCTTGGCGTATGTAAGAGGCTCCATGGCTCGACTGATGGATTCGCATTGACCTTATTTCGTTGTACGGTTCCTTAAACGACTTCCCTTTGAAAATCATTGCGAAACTCTTATCCTATACGAGTCCTATCATTCCTTTACATAACGCCTTGTGGAGTAAGTACGCATTTATTGGGCTCCGTCGTCTTCTCTTTCACTCATTCTCTCTCGTCACTTTCCTGGTGCTGTTCAAAGATGCAAGTACCTCGTGGAGAGACTCTTCGGAGAGTATGGACTACGCATAAAAGTCATGGATGCACGCGATGAAAAAAAGAAAAATCGTGCATCGCGGTTGAACGAATGAATTTAATATACATCAGATAATTTATCAAATTTCAATCTAATTAATACATAGATACGTCCTGTTTTTATTATTTTCTTTATTAAATTACAAATACCTCTTTAAGGTAAAATATCCCATTATTTGAAAAACAATAAAGAATTTTCTTTGTTTTACGATTTGAGTTTTTTTTGTAGAAAATTTTTTTAATTTATTATCATAAAAAAGGAACGGTTTTTTTATGATATCCAAGCAGTGTTATTTTAAAAGTCATCAATAATAAGCATTATTAATGTTATTACGTTTAAAAATTCAGACAATTTATTATGAAATTATTTTTAAAATCTTTATATGCAATTTTTAACCAATCATATTATTATACTAGACTGATTATAATAAATGCAGTATATAATGGTTCATGATAATATAAACAATGATCAAATTTTTAATTAGACTATTGCAAACTGTACTTTAGAATGAAATGTTTATCATAATATAAAAAAGTTTTTTAAATTGGTTCTGAAATAAGAAATAATTTATATTTTTAAGAATAAAATAATTTGAATTAAAATCTAGCTCTACCTGCTTCTCTTACAACTCCACAATTTTTATATAATAATTAAAACTAAGCGAACAAATATTATTGCCCACCGACTCTTAATATTTATGACGTTGCATAAACTAATAGTAAATCATAAACTATAATATCAATATCTATATTTGCATCATCACGAGACTCAAAGAACTCTTAGGCATTTATTTTAGAACATTGAGTTTGAACTTTCATTACTATTTTGAGTATAACCTCTTAATAATGGCTGAGTAAGTTATTATCCACTAGATGGGGTATACTTATGAATATGTTTAATGGTATTAAAAGTTTTAATACACCGAGCTCATTTATGCAAATAAATATTCAGCATATTAGTATCTTTTATCATATGTACCTCGCGTCAACATCACATGGACATTTTTATAGCTACATCAAACATCAGTGATTAATTACGTGTGCAAGTTTGATATATGGACTAGTATATTTTAGATGGTCATATTATTGGCAAGTATTATCAAATGTAAGTTTAAGTCAGGATTAGCCAATTTTGTAAATATCGTACACTTTTTCGTACAATTTTATGAGAAATGGTACTTAACTCCACTCTATAGTAATTGACCGATTGTATTTTTTATTTGCCGGTTTTTCAAATGACTTTAAACATTTCAATCAATACCACTTATATATAAAAATTATTTTAAGGAAAGCCTAAAACTAATGAATACTGTTCAATTTTAAAAGCAAAATAAATCATTATATGGACTGTGAATAGCTTTGTTTAAACCGTTGAAACTATTACAATTATTCACACGCGAAAAATTTAGTAACATAATTTATAATTTATCGGTACTAGAATATGCTCAGCAACCTGTATTCTATTATCTAATTTTTGACTCACGGAATTTATTCGAAAAATTGCCTAAGTTATCTGAAAAATTTAGAATAGTAAACATTCCTAACGCGATTTAACGAAAGTTCTACATAAGTATTATTTGGCTTGAGTCTCAGTTTAATACATCTTCACATTTGTACATAAATCTTCGTAAAAAATGAAGTTTCTGAGAAACAAATTATTGTACGTAAAGAAGTAGACCTAAAGAATATAATATATAAATAAATTAATTTGAGCGTTTAATCATAAGAATGTAACTTTAAGAATTATTGGTACGTACATAATTTTACCATATTTATGTTTATCATACAAAATATTTGATTAAATCTTAATTGATACAAGTTATAATATAAGCAGTGATGATTTAAAATTATATTTTATTCAAATGGAAATATAACAAATCTATATTAAATTGTAATTCTCGTAATAGCATATTAAATTATGAATATTTTTACTCAATTATAAATAACGTTAAATTAATTTTATTGAAAATTTAATGAGGTAGTTTTTTTAACGTAGTATTTTTTAAATTTATTATTGAAATTAAATAAAGTAATTCAAGATGAAAGGTTGAATTTATTTGTTGAATATTATTAATTATAAATATAATTATAATTAGACCTGAATAATAAATTAATACACACAAAAATTTCTTATAGTTGAAATGATTATTACATACATGTATACCGAATTATTATCAATTATAATTACATAAATATAAAAATAATAATTCGTGTGCTACTAAAATAGTTTATCGTCAAAACGACGATTAAATAGGATAGAGAGGTGCTTTTAAAATTTGCATATAACCTGATTTTTTCTCATTATATAAATAATAATCATTATACATTAATTATAAAGAAGTGGAAATATTAGAATTATTTATTATTAAAGAACTTAATTTTTCGTTATTATTCTTGTACAATTTCTAAGTAGTTCTTTTTTATATAAAATAATATTTTAAAATATTTTACATAAATTATTCTTTTTATTGCAATCAATAAAATAGGATCACATTATAACAAATCATAAAAAAAAAAGAAATCATAAGAATAAAAAAAAAAATCATAAGGATAAAAAAGATTGAATTCTTAGAATGATTTTTTAAATTTTGTTTTCATTAAAAGTTAATAAAAGTGAATTAAAGATGAAATAAGAAATCTCAAAACAATTTTTAAAATTAAAATTTAAATATCTGCCTTTCAAATAAAATAATTCTATAATATATATTCTTCAAAAATAATGATTTTATAGATAACTATTTCAAAAGCCATATTCCTCATTAGAGAAATACGTATCCCTCAAGAAAATACAAACCCAGGCGCGCACGAGCGTATCAATGCAATGGAGTGATTTGATAGCATAGCATCGACAAGCTCAATCACTTCAATTGAATGGATCGTGCTAAAGCCAACCTTGAGGCTAAAATTTTCAGTGCTACAAAGAGAAACAGAGTCGCCTCTGATGATTTCAAACACTGTGACTGGGATGTGATCCTCAATAAAGGCATTGCGCTGCGCTGCTTTCAAGATGTGCATCTATCTCGAGTCAATTGGATTACGTGTAGACATACGATTCGCTATTAAATTTTGTATAAACTGATGCATATAGAATATTTGTTTAATAGGACTTACGCATCAGCAATGTAGATCTTCAAAACATATAATTCTTAACTTTATAAATTTTAGACCAAGTGTAGATTCTGTTTTATAGAATTAGTTCATTAAATTTATTAATGATGCTTCGTTATGGTCGAGTTTAACTTGCAGGCAATAATTAGAGAAGTAATTTTACAAAATTTTTATACTTCTTTTTTTTAATATTCGTAATGTATATCTATTTTACTATATCCATTTTTATTAATTTATTTTTGCTTAATCTTTACGTATAATATTTCTCTACTTAGTATTGCAATCTCATAACATCTTAAGTTTATTAAAAGATTTCTTTTTAATTTCTTATAAATTAATAAATATCCTAAGCTTCTGACATTAACGTAATAAACGTCTCCTGTAGTATTTTCGGCGTTATTCAATATATAATCTTTTTCATTTTTCCATTATAAAGTATGATACAATAATAGAGAATGATATGTAAATCGGATGTCCAATATAACTCAATGCGTCACTACGTATGAAAAGGATAAATGCATGAATGTACAGATAATAAAATTTCCTTACGACTTGTGCAGTAGGTAGAATCTAAGCATACGAATGTTTTATCAAAGCTACATATAAAAGTCGTATTTTCAAAAAAAATCAAACCTTAATCAAATAAATAACTGTCAATATTAACTAAATAACTATCAGTTTATTTAACATTTGAATTTTTCACAATCTTCAAAAATGATGTGTTTTATTTCAATTAGAATTCGTAATATATACTATATAGAATATTAAAGCTTCTATTCATCTAAAACAATATATTTTGCATTAATATCGATATTATCGTATCACAATAATACGACAATAAATGAAAGTTATATCATATTAAAAAAATTAATAATATCAATATCACTATATCTTTGCTAGGCTTATTAAAGTTTTAAACTTTTCTTAATGATACATTATAATTATAAACAAGCAAGCTATAAGAATAAAGCGTTACTATTTACAAAATTGATTTTCGACGTGCAGTGTGACTCCCGACATTTACCTACATGACGATCATTTAGTTCAATTTCCAGAGCGTACATAATATTCTCAGAATTCAATATTTTTTAACAGATATTCAAATTCAAAGAAAAACTTATGACGTAATGAATATTGCGAAGTATAGTTAAATTAAATAAAATCATATTTTTTACTGATATTACAATTTTTTCAATTAGCTGAAAAAATAATTTATTTGAATGAGATACTTATTCATGAAACCCTCTTTTAATCTCAAATAATCATAAGGCATTTGAATGTCAAACATTGAATTTAAATTATATACTATTTACAATTAAATCTACAACTTATATTTTTAATCATTTTGTAAGGTTCCTATTACATAAAAATATTTAAAATTAGAAGCCTTAAATTTCCAAATTAATCTTCTATTAGATCTTTTATTTGCGCACTGTATGGAAATATAACAATTTATAAAACAACGCCTTTTACACGGATGAATTAATCCACTTAAAAGTCAGCCATAAAAGGGAATAAATAGTCCACGTGTCGGATTGTGTGCGTGTAAAAATTGGGTTTTGACAAAGAGCAAAGCATAGTTTGCTACGTTATACAAGGAATCATTGTTATGCATCGAAAGCTGTACAGCTAAGCGGGTGGAAGAGATAAGTTGTATAGGTCACCTGTTGCAGAACACTATGGCGTTAACGAGGTCGGTTCGACAAAACTCTTCCACCCATGCAACACAAGAACCCATTTTCATAACATCGGTATACCAATGTCAATTCTACTTTGACTATACTTTTGTCTACGATTATTTTTAAGTAATGACGAGTATATATATATATATAATGGCGCACTCGATATATTTTTAACTAATGACAGAACAGCAAAGGCTTTTAATTATTTTTAATTATATTTATTTATAATTTAATAAATTTCGGCATCTACATATCTAATGAACGCTTTTTATATAAAAGTTATACAATATTTTAGATACATTTTCAATTAAAATCTATGAAGATCGATGAAAAAGGAATGATTGATATGATGATGACGGATCAGTTTTCTCTTCAATTTTTAAAGACAATTAAGTAAAAAATGTCTCTAATATTTCTCTTACTCTTCAATTTCAAAATCAATACAGGTTCAACTTCAGGTTTCTTAGAATATATTTAGCCATTCAAAATTCACGTTATTACATGTAATGAATTCAAAATGAAAATATATTCATAAATATGAAATAATGATCAAACGAACACTCAGTACCATCCATTACATATATATATATTTCTTTACACGCTGCAATAGATACATATTATTATAAATATATTTATAGTATTTAATACTTTTTAAGAAACAAAAGTGAATAATTTTAATTGTTTATTGTTAAATTTAATTGTTTATTGTTTAATAATTATTTAATTGATTACAACAATTAGTTCTTATTTAAAATTGTAATTTTTACGTAGCTAAACAAGAAAGCTTTAATTACACAAGAAATTATTTTCCAAATTCTTTAATCATCGCTAGTAATAAAAATCGAAATAACTTAGATATATTTATTCAAACCTTCTGTATTGTGTATTATTATTAATATAAATAAGAATTAAAATTTATGTTTTCCAAATTTAACACTTTCTCAGTTTAATCTTTACGATACTATAAAATATTTGCTATTGCTACCTAATGTGGCTGGGAGTCCAATAACTATCACTCAATTCGAGTTTGAATATTACACTTCCTTAATTTCGAGTCATGAAGATCGGAAACGAAAAATAATAGCTAATCGATTATACTAATAAATTTTAAAATAAATTTTTTTATCGAGTCTGAATAGGAGAAAAAAAGGTAGACTCGTGCTAGTTCAAGTTATATATGTTTCCTTTCTATTCGATGCATATTATACATTCGTGCATGTGCACCTCCATATTTTTAAGTCTTATTTTTAAGTATCTTTCTTTCTTGGCTCTTCGAGTGATTAACGAGTGAATAATTTCTTCTCAACCTTTCTCGTTCACGGTTTTCTCCGTATCTTTTCGAGTTATTGATTTCGTTTCCTATTCGCTAACGTTGATTCACTCATTAGATAAATTCATACATGACCTTTCCTTCATTTCTATGAAATATTATGAAAATGAAAGCTGAGCAGTCGAACTCGATCAGTAACTTCGTTGTATCATCATCTTCTTTTATTTTGTTCATTTCTGGTGATTGTATTTCACCAAACGCTCAAATATCTTGATTAAACCCTTTAGCTATTTTTGTAAATATCATTTTCATCTGATAGATCTTATATGCATACCAATTATTTATGGAATGGAGATGCGTCAATTGCGTATTGTACTCGTGCTTATTGAAAATTTCTGCGTATTTATTCGCTACTCAGGCATTCGGAACCGTTCGGCAGGTATCGAAAATCCGTGATATTTAATAAAATCTCCTTAAACTTTAAATGTAATTTAATTTATTATTATCTAAAATCTCCTAAAATATATATGCAATATTCATAAAAAGGACATACAAATTATCACATTTATAAAAAGTAATATTAAAAGTCATATTAAAATAATATGGACAAAGATATATAATCGATTAAAGAAGTAGATAAATTTATTTACTTTTCAAAATTATACAGCATATTGTAAAATAGTTAAGATTAAATTTTGTTACAATACTTATATTAATATGGAAAATCATAATTATGTGTCAATTGATTTAAGTTAAAGAAGCATATTATTTTCATATTAAAAATAAATGAAAATAAGTAGATGTCTTTACTTAAGAACGTGCTAAGATTGTTCAAATCTGGTAAAACACTTTAATAACAGGAAATTGCATATTTGTGGAATAACACAATAGTTTTTACTACTTAATGTTAAAAATTCTAAAATTTACTTTATTTTTCTTTATCATGAAAACTTTTTGACTTTTTCTTCTTTAAATCGTAGTTCCTTTACTCGATATACTACTTAATCCAATTATATCAGATTAAGAGACTGATATACTCTTTTCTTATAAGATTAAAAATAAAAATTACAAATACATAGCTAAAAAAGCCGGTAAGTAAAAGGTTAGAATGATATTTAGTCTAAAATTGCTCAAAATAACTACCACTTACAATATACGTCATAACTCATAAAACTAATAAATTACGTAATGACGCAAAATTGTATGTATTTAATTGAGAATAGTTAATTAAAAAATTGTTTATTAACTTATTCATTAAACGAAGATCTAAAAATACAACATATTTAGAATTATTTTACTGGTATTAATAATTATGTTGTAAAATTATTTGCAAAATTCAATAGAACATACATTTTTTAATAGGAAATCATAATTACTTGGAGATACATATTCAGTAAAATTCCGCATTGTATCGATAGCGTAAGCTATCGATAGCCATAAGCTGCACGGAGCAAATAACAACCAGTATCATAAACTTCTATACACATATATAAACAGCAATTAAAGCGATAACATGAAAAGATAATTAGACTTTAAATGCAGAAATACGACATCTTGTAATAAGAATATTAAGGAAGATTAGGTTTCCCCCCTTGTCCCAACGAGCATATATACTACGTTGATTAAACTTGTATAAAACTCTATAATTAGTACACAGAGGAATCATTACTTGATAATAAATTCTATCATATTCTTAAGCTATATAAAAATATTCATCATATCTAATGAAGAAATAATTACTATCGGTGCAAGAATTGTAGACCTTTATGAGATAAAGTTATTTACGTGATGTGCTTTCCAATAATATCTCCAGTTTCTTGGTTTTCCATGGATTAAGAAGTATAAAGAATAACAGAGAATTGAAGCTAATATAACACCTATAAACTTTTTCTCGTTTCACGATGTTCAGTAACACGCTCATCTAGGTCTGACGTCAAAAAACTCAATACTACCGCTTATATCGTTTTTAGTTATATGATATATAAGATACCAGCTTAACACCTATTATGATCTCATTAGCTCTATTAATGAAGAAAGATTTTTGGTAAGTAATATTTAATTTTACGTAATATTATTTCTAAATGTCGATTACTTGAATTATTTATTTATCGGCAAATGAAAAAAATTAATAAACTATATAACTTAAGCCAACCTTGAATTTTCTATACAACTATACAAAAATGCAAGTTATTGAAACATAGTATACATTGGTGCAGAACAGCAATCACGTATAAATCAGTCAATATTTTGTATCAGTAATAGTTTGAAAATTTATTTGAAACAAATTATTTGAAACTTAATTTTAAGGATTTTAAATCAATACCAGATGCGTTCTAATATTTATTTTTGTCCTATGTAAAAAAATGGACAAATGCCCGAGTATTTAACTAGCTTATCCCTCAGCATCGTTATATCCTTTATATTACTATAGTTATAATGTATATCGAAATTAAATACCAAACGTTATACATACATATATATATGCATATATATATATATATACATGTATGGAATTATATGTCGGTTGGATGATAAATATTACATGGAATGATAAATATTACAGGGTCTTTTTAGATTTTGTCCCGACAGAACATTTAAATATTAAAATATTATTGCTTGTTATTAATTTTCTTCTATAGATTTATTGTCTTTAGTAGAATCTGTAGAAAAAGAAATTGGAAATAAATTATAAAATGGGTGGCCAAAGTAGGTGTCTATTATTAAAAATATAATTTCATAGATGCGATTCTACAAGTATCGGACTTGAGGACTTCTCATGACAAAACTCAAATTTTTACAAATTGGGTTGAACAAATATTATATGTATTTCATATATTCTATAAGATCTGTAAGATAATTAAAATCTCCAGTTAAAGTTTGAAATGTATAATACAGAAAAATTTTCAAGAAAAGCACATTTTAAGTTCTTTTTATTAATACTTAATTTATTGATACTAATTTATTATGTTAAGTTATTAATACTATAAAAGCTAGCATTTTAGATAAAAGTCACTTCAAACAAGGCCGTACCAGTGCTTACAAATAATAGGACTTATTAAATTATACTATTCGATAACATGAATAAAAGTTCTCAAATAAAAGTACAAGAGTGCTTACAAATTTCGAGATGAAAAAAATATCACTAACATATGATATTTAAATCCTGGCGCTATTTTTATTAGAGTACAAATTTTTACGGCCATCTAATTGGAAAATTCACAGACGGTTTTAAATTAAGTAAGAAATTAAAATCAAAATTATCAACGATGTAATGAAAAAGATAAATATTTCATCTTGTTCAATGGTCGATACAAAAATCCTTTGTCACGTGTTATAAAATATTTATATTCTTGTTATCCTCATTTCCTAGCATATTAATTAAATTCTTATAAACATAACTCATTTGATTCTTTTGTTCATTGAATAACTCATTATTGCAGTACTAGTAATAATATTAATATTAAATAATATTGAATAAGTTTGAATACATATTACATATTTATATTAAACATAAATAACATAAAGATTCTAATTGACATTCGATAATAACTACTCAAATAATTGAAATATCCAATGAATTATTTTATTCATCATTCAATAAAGTAAATGACAAAAATATAGACTATACTATGCATAAAGAAAATTGTCAATTAAACTAAAAATGTAATTATTACTAAAAAATTTCAACAGATTTATATCATAAACATTGTAATAAGGTTCTATTTTTTTATTAGAAACCAAGAAACTGTAAATGTCATGGTATACATTTCTGAAACAAAATGCGCCGATGTATCAAATAAAAAATTTCCGTTTAATGTTCTATTATAAAACATACTATAAATTCAAAGAAATAATTAATCTTTCAAAATTTTATTTTATATTTTATGAAATTAATAGCGAAATATACATAATGAACATTCGTATGGCCAAATATTACCTTCTTAATATTATCGTATTTAATCCTTCTTTATAGAATATTCAATACATATATATATATATATATATATATATATATATATATATATATATATAAGAAATTCAACAATTAATTAAAATCTACGTGATATTATGTTAAATAAATCTGCATTTAACTGTGATCATTCGATTTAGTTTCTAATGTCTGGTTATTAATGAACCACGTGAATAAAAAAGGAACTCATTTTTCAAAAATGTATCAAATTACATGTCACTCTTGACATCCTTTTATCATATATATATAAATTTAGGTAAGAAGGTTACAGTATTGTTAAAAAATAAATTCGTTTATCTCTTTTGGGTATAATTTGGTATTTAGAAGATTTGTATATAGTAATGAAATTACAATTAGTCATAATCAGCACAGCAGAGCCATAAAATAGGTAAAGTTATTAGATTTTGAGAAAAACAAGAGTATTTACTATTGTTATCACATAGCCCTGTTTTTACAGCTTTTTATATAAAAATATTCAATCCACCTTAAGATTGCTTTGTAAATTTTACTACTAAATTGAATTTTCATTAGATCTCAAATAACATGTATCCAAAGATGAGTCTTCTTATTATTCGTATATCATGTAAAAAAAGAACATAAATTATTGGCTATAATTTTAAGCCAAAATACGAAAATTTTATAAAATTAAGTATTTTGTTAAGACATATCTTATTGACAATTATTATTATTGAAAAAATAATAGAGCATAAATTTAACAGGAGTGAATGTATATTTTAAAAGTCAAATATTTGTAATAACGATTATCTTAGTATTTACAATTTCGTTATTTCATTATATTTAATTTGGCTTATAAATATGAAATTTTTATTTGTAGGTTAATTATTTGTAATTTACCTTGAATACATCTGCAATTTAAATTAACTTTAATCCGAGCAGAAATACCAACATATCAATGTATTGTTATTCAATCTGAATATACTTATTACATACATGTTACACATCATGACCTACATAAATCTTGATCAAAATAACTAAATTTAATTATATATAATATAAATATATACACAAGTGACATTATAAATTAATATTTATAATAATCTATTCTTTTGTACTTTTTTCAATTTTAAAAATTATTATCTGTGAGTGATATTGTCCATTTCTTTTGAAATTTTTTAACTTACATCTCTAAAAATTGAACTATTTCTTCAAATATTGATATTGAATTAAAAATCTTTTTCTATTAAATTATGAGCTTTTTTATTTAATATGTATTCTTAGAGGTAATTACAAATATTCTTTTATATTACAAAATTACTACGTGTTTATCTATTGCTCATTTCTTTGAATTAGTATTTATTATTAAAACATCAAGTTTGTTATTAATAAAATTATCCATAAAAAAAGAATCTTTTTTATTATTAGTCAAATATGGTTCTCATCTTTATAAGTATGAATCATTTTGTATTTAAATGAAATTTTACCAGCAATATCAATCAATATTTAATTTTATTCTCTTATTTCATTGTAGCTCATCTCCCTTCTCTCTTTCTTTTCTTTTTGCATATTTTATCAAATTTCCTAAATGATATGTATATGATAGTTCAATAATTGTAATCTTTGAATAAAAAGAAGACTTTTAAAGGTTGTCTTCTAAGCACAATTTAGATTTGTCTTTTTTATATATTTCAATAATCTATCCTTCAACTTAATTATTCAATGAAGAAGAGTATTAAATATTTTTCAAAATGAATGTTCGCAATATAATTTTTTATGATAATATATCTGAATTATAAGAAATTTAAGTTTTTGTATTTGGTAAAATTTGTTTTAAGTATAGATTTTTAAATATCAAATATAATGTCATTGAATAGTTTTTACTAAATAAAAAAGTTTTATTGTACGGCTTTCGTTTTTCTAGCACGTTGCGATAAAATACTTTTTTATGACTCCTTATATTCAGACGATAGGCTACTGTATAAGCCACGACAAAGAATCCAGTACGTAAAATGCATTTTACACGTATACGGTAATCTTGTACCAGGTATTCCATTAAAAATATTTTCTATGAATCTCAATCGTACACAATATAATAGCATAACACTGTATTTAATTATTTGAAATTTATACAAAAAGTTCATAATTTATTCGAATTCATTTATATTACGAGATAATGAAGATTTTCTTGAATATAAATTGTTTCATATTAATAATAAGTAGGTGAAAAAGTTTAATAAGTATTTTATTTTTATAACTAATAATTACACAAATAATAAGATTAGAGGCTCATGGAAAAATATAAGAATTGGTATGAAAATTTCTAAACTTCGTTAGAAGAAAACAATGAAATTAGCAGTAATTTTAGAGTCTAAGAAAATTTGAAACAAAAGACGTGTTATGTTTCATGTATTAAATATATAAGATATTTTCACATCAATTTACATTAGTTCGTTTTTATTATTTAACTTATTTTTACGTAAATATTTTTATTCTCTTAATATTCATTATCCATAATCAAAAGGATTGAAATTTTTTCATAATAAAATTTATTACATTATAACTGAATAATTTGTTAAGCTGAATACAGTAGTACAGCAAACGTTTATCTAATCGTAGCTTATCAGTGACGTTTGATTCTAAAAATAGATAAGTTGATAAGCAATACAACATTATTGCAAAATCTTTGATAAAATAATTTTTGAACATTTGTTCTATCAATATCAAAACGACGTTCATACGCTAACACGTACTTAATACATGATGATAATACTAAATTGATATGTACAAGCTAAAATATTCTGAAAAGTTATATTTTACATCGATTTCATTAATTGAAAGTCGAATATGTACAGAAACATCAATATGGTGATGTAATCTGACACGATTAAGTAGTTTGTCATTACTACAATTCATTGCAATACGATAGTAAATTAAATCCGAGTATGCACACCAATTCTTCCAATTAAGTTATCTTTCATCAACAAAGCTGAATTCAGACGAAAAAATTTATTTTACTTTCAACTCATGACAACAGATTGAAAGCCATCAGCTCTTATCTACTATGTAATGTTAATAATCCAATTTTAATTTATTTTTACTTGTCATGACTTTCAGTAGAACACTTTAATACACGATGTTTCATACATAAATTGATTTTCAAAATGAATTTTAAAGGATTTCAAAATTAATAATTAATAACTCTGATATAATCATTTCATATTCTTTGGTCAATGTACATAGATAAGTATCGCTGTTGTTAAAAAATATATTAAAAATATTATAAAAACAATCGATTCGTTTTTCAAAATATTTAGTTTTTATTTATTGATATATAATTGCTTTATAAATATGTACAAATACAAGTATTTGTTCGTGAATAACATATCGTTGCATTTTAAATTCTTAACAAAAAATAAGTATTGATATTGATATGATGTTTTCTATATATTTTTAATTATTAAGCTATACATTATTTAATTATTGCTATATATGTGTATTAAATTATTGCTATAAATGTGTGTTTAATTATTGCTATATATGTGTATTTAATTATTAATGTATGTATTTTTAATTATTAAGTACAGTACGATAATAATTATATTTTTAACTTTTATAGTATATTAGTGTAAATAAAAAATGTTTTCGTAAATATTTTTAACCATAACTGATACAAATGTAATAAATTTTATAAAATATATAAAATAAATAAATTATTAGGATATTGTTACTTTTAGAATTATTACAATACAGGATATGTATTAAATAATTAATTTTTCGCTTATGCTTATACGAATAATACTTCAAAACTCTATAAATTAAAATGTATTTTTTTTTAGTTAAATTGTAATATTCTAATAGTATTTCTGGAAGAACTGTTAATTGCATAACTTAATCAATAAATTTATATTCACCATATAAGCTAAGTTCAATATAATATGCAAATTGTTGAAACATAAAAATCATTTCCAGTCATTGTTTACACCTTACCGATTCATAAATGTCCATTTACTATCAAAACATAGATACATACTATGTAAATACATTTAAATGTATACACGAATTTATGTACACATATGCACAAGAAATACGCAAATGTATGCGTGACCACAGAAGCAGAAGCAAACGTAAGTACTAAACAAACACAAATTCTACTTTCAATAAAATATAACTCCACAATTTCGATAAAGAAAGGAGCACAAAAAAATTAAAATAACAAATAATTTTTTACGGAAGAAGTCCTATGTAAAACTTTTAATAAACCTAATTATAAATATATTGTTCTATAAAAAAAAATTTGTTTCTAAAAAATTGTTTTAGTAATAAAATCAAACTTTTGATTTAACGATGCAAAAGATTGATTAAACAAGGGTTGCTGGATACTAGAATTAGAATTATTTAAAAGCAAGATTAAAAATTTAGAATATTTTCATATGATGATACTACTCAATAATCTAATAAAGTAATTTATTTTTTGCTATTTTACTGAATTGAGTTATGATTATAAATTTTCTAGTGAAATCTTCTAATTTTGTGTCTGCGTATAAATTAATGTCTATCCATATAAATCTTTTAATATAAAAAATTAAAATTACGAATAATATATTTTTGTATGACAATATTCTTTTGAATGGAATACTTTATATTGCTTTCCTTTAAATATCGGTGAAAGGTAATTATGACTCGATAACCATAATACAACAAAATTAAAAATATCGCATAAATTCGTTTTAAGTATTAGTTATTATTATAATTTTCATCTGATATTGGATTTAAATATGTAAAATACATTAAAACTAGAGAAAAAATTCTATTAAAGTTCACATACAGTTTTCGTTTCATATATTAAGTACTTCGATGTAGCTCAATCATTTTTCGAATAAAAAAAGGATTAAAATCTAAATAAACGTGACGTTCTATGCAAATAATTACAGCTAAATATAAAAAATAAAGCCGCATTTACGATTATTTTTACGAGCACATTATATGCAAAGAGCTACGATCGAAGAACTAATAAACATAAAACTGAGTTTTAACGAGAATATAAATAAAGTATTTCTAAGATCTTTTTAATGATACAGAGCGATACATTTTCTCGAAAAAAGAAATGCCTATTGGAAAATTCAAGTTGCACGACGCCTTCTACGTATCGCACGCAATTTCACGAACCAACGCACGACTTCACACTGCATGGGATCGTCCGTCGGCAATAAAAAAGTTGCTCCTTTATTTCTCGTCTTCCACATAGATCATCCGTAATAAAGAGAGAAAGACTGAAAAGCGAGACGGAACAAAGCTCCCGGTCGATTGCTATTTCACCAAACCCTTGCGATTTCTTTATCTGAGTAATATCGCATGAGCACACTTTCGCTTATCCTTTTCGACCGCTGACCTCTGGACATCGTAAACCGCGTCAAACCGCATCACTCGTAGACATAGGATATCCCTAGGAGTGTATATTTCAAGACAGATGCAGAAAAACAGGTTGACGGATATTTATATATTTACTGAGAGTATCGGTATACTTGCAAAAACATTTATTGAATAATAATAATGAGCATATAATACTACATCAAAATAACATCGAAATTTACTAAATATACATACATGTATATACATATATATATATATATATATATTAAAAATCTACATAGATTTCAAAACATGGTATTGAAAAAAATGTTATCCAATTTTAAATAATAGTTTTAAAATAAAATAAATGATAAACAACTTGAGAAAGTAAAGGGCAAATTTTTTTAAAATGGGCACACAAAAAATTTGTTGAATCATATTTTTGATTAATGCTATTTCATATGAGGAATTAAATTTATTATTTATTCATTTATATACCAATGTAATTAATTAAATACATTCGATTAAATTAACAATAATATGTAGTTAAGAGCATTAATATTAATTACTTTCATTGTATTTCACACAATTTAAATTCTAAGGTATACTTACTAAACTTGTAATATTATAGAATTAATATCTTATTATATCATTATCCAAATCTTATATTCCAATTGATATTTTGAAATAAGATATGTATGTAAATGCATAATAAGTATGTTACAATATCATTCCATAAATTTAATGAACTTTTCCCCTTAGAAGAGCGTATTTTATAATCATAATTTCTTTACTCTTTTAAGTAAGAAAATGTAAAAAATTTCATACATTTAATTTCACGAAAAAGAAAATGATGTATTCATGAAAAAATTAGTTTTAAGGATTGTATCTCTAAGTGTAAAGACAATAAGTGCACAAAATAGAAGTACTACGATTTCACGACAGATGTTGTAATTAACTTGCCTAATTAATTACACAAAAACTAATTATTAAAATATTTATTGACATAAATATGAGTTTCCATATTATGAAATATAAAATATTATTTTGAATTATAATTATTTTTTATACATCCTGAAAATTAATATATTTAGTCGCTTAGCACATTAGAAGAAGAATGTATTTTTTCTGAATTGTAATGTTTTATTTACTAACATATATTCCATAGAGTATTTCCAAAATATTCATATTCTACATTACAAAGAAAGTATGGAGATTGAATTTTGAATTAAAATATTTTATTACTCAATTCTTTAAAATGCTGAAGAAACTGTCGAAAGATTTTAAATTAAGAAAGATTTTCAGCTTGTAAACTTAAAGTACTTATTCAAAAATTTAAGGTACTTGAACTTTATGAAAAGAACTATTAGAGTTGTATATTATTAAACAATAATAATCAAATTGTTGTACTAATATTTTAAATATCAATTGAACGGAATAGTAATAATTTACTAACATTTGCAAAAATAAAAATCGCAGAAACAAGTATTATAGAATATTTTACTTTAATATCGCGTTTATTTATTTTTCGTCTTGTGCATTCATGGCATCTCCAACGTGTTCTTATTGATGGAAATGCCCTCCTCACTGTATCCAAGCGACATGCGTCAGACACAAGAGACAGAGACAATGATACGAAATAATAGGAGTGAACGAAGAATAAAGGGACCCGACTGGTGTTCCTCAGTACTTCGTAAGAGTGCACTAGATCTACAAAGGAAGAAGTTCTGTAGACGAACACACGCAACTCCAACAACAGACAAAAGCAGTTTCGGACAGAGCCGCCCTGAATCACTGAAGTCACAATACTGAGCTTAGAGGCCTTTGCTACCATGGACCAACATTTTTCACTCTTTTTCTCGACTCTGGTATTAAAGGGGATGAATTTCACTTTAACCCCATGTTGCGATAACATAAAAAAATATCATTTAACTATCTTGTTCTTTCTACTCTTGAATCCTACTGCTTTTACCTTGGTGGACAAAGTTGCTTTTCTCATGATACCACGTAATGAGATAACATCTGCTCTACTTTAAATACATAAAATTTAACTTTGCCTAAATAAAAAGTAAAATCACAACAAATTTCTTTTTAAAACAATAACATATATCTTCTATTATATCGATAACTTTATAAAATAATATCTATTAATTGAACGAAGAAATAGAGTTTTCACAAAAAGTTTATTTACAACGAAAAAAATTAAAAATTTATGTCAGCAGTCTTATATAAACTGCATGAGATGAAACTCGAATTATTTTAATTTTTTGAATTACAAATAAACGAATTATTTCAATTTATAAAAACAATATGTAAAGCTACAGCAATATTTTTTATTAATAAATGATAGATATTGAAATATTAAATAGAATCCACATAAAAGTTGAAACGCTTAAGATTTCATTATGAATTACGTTTCTTACAAATTAAAACTGTTGTAACTTATTTTAAAGTGCATTTTCTTTAATTTATGAAAATACCTTTGTAACATAAAGACTTCTTATGCCAAAGCTTTTTGGCTTAACAACCTGACAATGATTTTCTTGTATCTATACATATGTTCAGTATACACATAAAATAAAATTGGTCGGTAACAGTATATATGCAATATATTTTTATTTTGTAATATACTTTTATTTATGAATGAAACACTCGTATACTTATTTTTGATACATCAATTTTATGTCTGTTTACTTTTATTTTTTGTAAATACATTGAAAAATTGGTTTTTCGAATAAAAACTATATGTAAATTTCTATCTTTTTTATATTAAAAATTTATTTACATTAACACTGATACAAAGATACTGTCTACTATTTTCCTGTAATTCATACATTTTATAATGTAGATTACATATGTATATATGGTAACTACTTTTAATTCAGATAATGACAAATATAGTTATAAAGCATAAAATCTCCGAGCTGCAGTATCGATCATTAATTTTTACAATATCAATCAGCTTAATTTTACAATATCAGAGTATAATTTGTAATATAATTTTATATTTCATATTGCACTATAATTTGTCAGTTTTCTTTAGAAATTTACTCATTCGATAAATTATTATAAAGTATTAAATTAATTGAGAATTGTAAACCAGTCTAGTTAATAATTTCTATTATCTAAATATTCTCTTATCATAATATGAAATATAGTCCTTGAATAGCTGTAAAAGTCTATATTTCTACTTGAAATTTTTATTACATTAAAGCCACAGAATAAATTTATTATTTAAAATTTAAAGTTTTGGTGAAAACATTTTAAAGTGAAAAGCATCTTTTTATATTGATTTATTGATTTAAAAATGAAATAAAAATCCTCACAGAAATAAAACTTGAAAATAGAACTTATTATTTTAATTATTCGATTAATTTGAAATTAATATTAGAAGTCTCATAATAATTAAAAAGTCGAACATATTGATGCTATTTGAAATTATTTAAAAAATATTATAAAAAATAAAAATTATATCTCTAAAAGCTCCTCAACCAGTCTTTTATATTTTTAGGGCAGAGAAAAAAATGTATCAAAGTTTAAAATTGAATTTTGATCTCTAGTATTACTTTGTGATGTGAGCTTGAAAATTTTAGAAAGCGTACAATGTACAGCGTGTGTTATAAAATCAAGGAAACTAAAGTAATGGGAAAACTGAAGAAAATGAAAAGTATAAAGGCAGACTTCCTAATTAATTTTCATGAGTCTACATGAAGCCGATTTGTCGTACCAATCGTAATTTTAATATAACGCATCACTAAACCTTAAAATACGTAAAAATAATATTCAACTTCATTATCGTTTATATTTTTCTTCTAAAAAATTGTCAAACACTTAGCACATTTAAATAGTCGTAAAAAAATCGAAATAAGAAAGGAAAACATTGAAATGCTGCAAGGATTTAAAAGTAGATAAATTTCTTCGCGTAACATAGTATTTCTAAGGAAAATTATAAGCTTGTTGAACTTTTCCATTCAGAATTTATAAGTGATAATTGTATTATTTACTTCTCTAGATTTAATTGTGAAATTCTTACTATTTCTGGTTCTGAAATTTTATATTATTCTTTATTAAATATTTTGTGACTCTTATATAAATATTATACATAAAAAATTCATAAAAGCTCTAAAAATAAAATAAAGTGTGACAGAGGTAATAAATGCACTAGAATCATTAATCATAAAGTTATTAAATATTATATATTTGCAAGAAATTATTGATTCAACTGAGTTTCTGTCCAAACTTTTTTAGTACTTATAATATTATCTCAATCGAATATATATTTCCATGACTCAACAAACTTTAGCTTAGAGAACGAGTTCAATAATTTCCAGTACATTTAATATATATTGTATATCAAATAATAGTATATAACAGAATACATTTTTATGGATGAATATTACATATACATTTTGACAACATACATATTTATTGTACCGATATTATTTGACTATTACTAGTATTATTTTACTATTATTAGTAACAAATATAAATTACACACGGGAAAGTATACCCTGCAATAGTATAATCGGAAGTTAACATACGTTTTCCTTTCATTCTTACTAATAAATATATTTAAAAATATAAAAATATTCTTTAAGAAAATATAACGATAAGCACCGTCGTAATATTTCTTACGTCTATACACTTCGAGCTCTAAGTATAGTCCATTTGAGAAAAGTGCACTAACGCGAGATATAAAACTAATTAAAAGAAAGTAAATAAAAAAATATTAATTAATAAAAAACATGAGGAATCTAATTCATTGGTTTTCAATTTTGTTTTTTTCGAGCTTAAGTTAGTGATTGACAGAGACAAACAGAATTTCGCAAAAATCATGATTTTTTATTAGTTGCATATTATGAATATGATAAAATATATAAATAGAAATGAATTGTAATGAAGGGTGTGTAGTATGTGAACGAGTCTTATGATCTAACGCAGTTAAAGGGTTTACTAGAAAAAGAGACAAATATAATTATATAATCGTACGACAAAACAATGTATACAAACAGTCTACCGGTACACAACGTAGCTCAATGATTTAGAATTATTGTTGTGGAGTGGTATTATCGGTAGGGAGTATGGGGTAGTCTTGATGACCACAGAGCTTCACACATAGCAGAATATCACCGAGTTTATGTTGCGACTTTCGTATTCCAGCCATACGCTTGCGTTGAATAGTGGCAATTTTATACGATCGTTGGCTATTTTTGCGACAGAGAATAAGGTTAGATACGTTGAATGGCGTCGTTTACCTTATGTTTCGGTACGTAGTCTGAGCTGAAAATCCCACTAAATAGTGATGATCCCAACTGGTCAATTGCTTCGTAGGACAAGATTTTTGTATAGAGAACATTGAATTGCGTCGCCTTACTTAGGGTACAGTTTTTAATCTGTTTTTGCTGCAACGTGTACTGACAATGATATAAAGGATAAACCGGTTTTTTCGATAAAATTATTAGGAGGAACTTGAAAGGTCAATCGAGATTAAACCTGTGGCTCGCCTTTATATCTTTACACTCTGTATGAGTCACTCTATACATCCCTACATGTATTTATATTCATAAATATGCAAGTCGATTTAATAGGCACAGATCGTATGTGTATCTTACGGTCATAATATATCGTCGAAGTATGGTTACGTATGTATGTATGTTAATACGTGCAGTTTCGCATGAAGTACTGGAATAGTGCCTCGTTGCAAAAGTAAGATATACCAAACAATAAAATTGAAATAAAAGAAATTCTCTTTGAAACATAAATTATTAAAAAATATCTTTCTATTATTGGACGAATGAATATTAGAGTATAAAAGAAAATCTTTATAAAAACGCGTGTCACCATTTTCAGCTTTAAATATTATATCTTTTTAAATTTTATAGTAACTTTTATTATTTATAAATTTTATATGTAATTAAATTATTTTTAAGTATTTGAGTATGTTTTCCAAGCATAAACATCAGAAATCCATTAAAACAACTATCTTAGCTTAGTAATACTTTAAATATTATACAGTATTTATGATAAATAATTAAAGTTTATTGCTGTTTAGCATACATAACATATCAAAATTTTTTAACTTGTAACGATATATTTTAATATATTTACGACCAAGTCTGATTTATATGCTTATTTACAACACTATTAAACTTGGTTTTCACTAGATACTTTGATTCGTATACTTTTGACCATCTATGTATACAAATACATAGAACACCGGCAAACTTTAACAAATATTACAGTCTACATATCATATTAAAGTACTATATTATGGTAGCTCATGACAATTTATATCTTAGAATACTTCTACTAATTATTTCTATCTATATGCGAAGTATTACTAGGAATATGAGTTGCTAAATTAAGAAAATTCCATTACCAACTTATAAAACTGCATTATTGATAAAGCCCTAAAGACATATTTACTATTCAACAAATATGAAGCTCGAAAGTTTTTATAAATTTTTAGTTTGAAGTATAAAAACCAATACTAGATAATACTTTAATAAGTGGTACTAAATTTCTTTACTTTTTATTATTTGCAAAGAATATAAGTAACAATCTGATTAACCCTCAAAATTTTTTTGAAAATAAAACTAGTCGTTAGATATTTTATTTCTTTTAGTCTTTTAATCTTTTTTACTAAATTTATAACGAAAATTTTATCAGATTATATTAAAAATATTTTATAAAATATAACGTAGTAAAAAATGTTTATTTAAACACTATTGAAACTGTCTATAAAATGTTTTATCTCAAATTTAGGTTTAATCTTGTCAAGTAATGTAACAAATTTTATTAAAATTATGTAATTTTTTAATAATAAAAAGTAATCTTATTGAAAAAACATTAATTAATTAGTAAAATATTGAATTCTCTTCAGTTTCAAATTGATGTAATTAATGTTATGATATTATATAACAATTAAAATGAAACTTTAAATAAAATCAATGTACAAATTTAAATAATTTTTTATAAAATATAATGTTGAAAGACGTTTTTAAGATATATATATATATATAAGTTATGTGCATTGGTGATAACAATGATCTCATTTTTTATACAGTAAACTACGGAATTCTTGACTTATAGTTTTTTACAAATATTATTAAGTAGAATTTTCTACAAACTTTATTTTACTTCACTTTGATAATGTACAACTAATATAAAAGATAAAATATTATTTTTTTACTGAATTTGAAAAATTGAATATTTCTGAAAATTTATAAGTTAATATAAAAATCTAGCACGAATTCTTACACTAGTAGCAACTTTTCCGTTGCTATTAACATTAAGTAACGATTAGAAGGTTTTTCTGCTTCCCCTAAAAAGAGAAGTATAATATTTCATTTATCATTACGAGTTATTTCATTTTGATTAATTTTCACTATTAAAAATTAAATATAACATTCAAGTGGAAAAAGTGTAAATTATGTATTAAAATCGATTCTAATAGTTGTTAATAATTGTATGTTATAAACGATTAAATTATAACACTGGAAAGCTATATGATTAAGCTCATTTTATTTGATATTATGTTGCCAATTATTAGAACGTTAGTAACATATCATGGCGAAATAAAATTTACAGAATGTTAAAAAAAATTTTTTCGAAGAAAAATTTTGTATTGAACGATTAGGTATTTTTATATACAACATAATTTTATTCAAAGTAACGATATCATATTTTTATACATTTGTTTCTTTTATTTACAAATAAAGAGACAAAAATTATAAAAAACACTAAAAAGAATAAAGATAAATTTTTATTTTGTCGAAAGAAGATGGAAGTATTAATTACTTCGAATCGAGAAAAACAACGTAAATTACGCTACTTATGATTTAGCTTTTCCCAAGTAATATAGAAAAAATTTTCTTTTTATCACTTGCGAAACATATTAAAACTTATCATCTAACGGTGAAACAATCTTCAATTTTTTAAATATTTTTACGAATAAATATTTCTTTAAGTTAAACTTGAATTATAATTTTTTAGTTTATCCTCTTTAGTACAAATAATGTTTATAATTTTATATGGTTCTTGAACAATCTTAAATGAAAGCGTAAATAAATAAAGTAGATTTTATATTTTCTTTGCAGGGAAATAAAATAATAAAAAATTCTTATCACAAATTTTCAGTATTATTTTCAAGTACATAAACATTAGTATATGAAATTTTTGGATTAACGACTAATTAATTTATTAATCAGATTTTTTGCCCACTTATTTCTTTTATTTCTCATATGTTTTGACGTGCTCGACGTGCTTATTTTATAAGGCTGAGACTGCATTTATCTTAAGCACGTGCGCTTTAAAATAAATAAAAGTACTCGCGGAAATGAAGCTAAAGGTGGTGAGGGAGGACAAATATTTTAGAAATATAAAACATATTTAAATAAAGCGGAATCTTAATGAAACGTATAATATAAAGTACTCTTTTCGTATATTTGATATTACATATAAAAGCTCATAGATAAAAATAAATCGTGACGGGATTAAAATATTCACTGTTTACATGAATCGAAAGTTGTATAATCAGAAAAATTTCACTTCAATGAAGCTCCCTATGAATGGTTTTTCTGGTTCATGTAAAATAAATTATAATATAATAAAAATATTAGTTAAGTATTACTGGAAAAATTAATTGAAATTTTTATTAATATTGATTTTTTTTAATAATAATTTTATGCCTCTATTTTAACCTTTCTATCCAGACCTTTTTCCCTTTAAACATTGTTGAATACTTATACGAATTTTCAAAAATCTATTATTATGTATATTTCAGTTGTAATTTTGAACTAAATTAACAAAAAATTTATAATTAAATTTATAATAATATCGATTTTTCTATATATTATACGTAATTGATTTTTTGTGAATATTTAAATTCACGCTTATATATTATGTGTTAAATACGAGGTATTGAAATTAAAATATTAATTTTATAACTTTACAATCAAATTAATCTACTAATATCCTTATATATTTTATTTGTATTGTCAGTTGATATTTCATTCGGGTAAACTTAATACAGTCTTTGAAACTTCAAAAATATTTGAATATTTATGTGAATCAAGATATAACAAAAAAGCAAACACCAATAGCCTCTGAATAATATTTTTTTATGTTAGTATTTTATCCGACGAAGAAATACACATTCTTTCTAAAGTAATCACTTTTAAAATATTTGTAAGTTATTTTGGGCATTTATGTCTTATGTTTTTTTTTAATATGTTTCAAAATTAATATTATACTAAATACATATTAAAAATTTGAACAAGAAAATACCCAATTTAAAATTATTAATCCTTCCTTAAGTATGCTTATAAAACAATTCGAACAATTTGTATGGGTAAATGTTTCTTAAATTATGAATCGATCAAATTATTTTGAATGTTATTTTTTAAAATATTAATAAAATTTTTTAAAATTTTAATACTTAAAAAAATGTTGAAAAAATTTAAAAGCTTTTAAGTACAATATTGATTTAGTGTCCAATCCACTATTTGGATGCATAAATATTCATATATGTAATTAAATTCATGATCTATAAAATAAAGAACAAAACGCATAGAAACTTTCAATATAAATTAATTATTTCACTGTAAATGTGAATTTTAATGTATTTTAAGATAATATTATTTTAATTCAAGTAATTCGTTTTAAAAAAATACTTAGGTTGTCTACAATATTTAAAAATACATATTTAAATTTTTATTAATTTTATTGCATACCGCTGTCAACTAACAAAAATTTATACATGTAAAACATTAAAATTCTTCTTAATACTTTAAATGATTGTTTAATTGACAAATAATAATTTTTCATTCTACATTTTTAAGTAGGTATTTCATACACATATTCAATTTTTAAAGAAAACATAACAAATATATTCTTATATATTAATTATTCTATTGTGAAAAATCGAATTATCTACATATACTTATACGTATATATATATATATATATATATTAAAAGTCATTGTGATTTGGAATCGTTTTAACAATAAATATCAAGAATTCAAGGGCTAAAAAAATAAAATAATTCAAAGTAATAGAAAAAAGAGAAGTGTTGACGAAAAGAGAGGTGTTAAAAAGAAAAAAAAGAAAAATCGTACTTGTATATTTCGTATTTTTGTGTTTTAAATAAGCTATGAGGGAAGTGGAATTTTTTATTATTGATTAATAATAATATTGTTTTATTATACTTTGCTTGTACTTGATTAATTTTTAATTATTCTATAAAAATTCTACACAAAATTCTACATAAAATTCTACGTAAAAGTTTTTTCTACGTATATTTAGAAAAATTAATTTAATTTTTTTAAAAGATCCTAATATAAAAATTTTAAACTTTTTAAGAATATTTATCCTTAATATATTTAATCAAGTTCTTGTGTAATAATTAATTAAAAAAAACGAAATATTTTTAATGCAATACTCAACAAATGATACTTATGTAATTAAATATTTCTCTGATAACTGTTCTGTATTTTTATACATATGTATATGTGTATATAGTTTTATGATACGTATGTATTTATATGTATGTGTGTATATGAATACGTGTATTCATATGTACGTGAACATGTGTGCCTAATTAGTAATTTGCTATTAAGATGCCAAAATATATATTAATGTCTTTTAATTATTTACGTAATACAGACATATTTTTTCTCTAGTAATGAAAATATTGAAGTATATACAACGTTTAGAAAACTATAATATATTATATTTTATCTTTGCAGAACGTACATACTTTTGTGTCAGAATTCTTAAAAGGCAGATAATAAAAATTTACATGTAACTGTTTTTAAAATGATGTATAATTTTCAAGATAATCGAATAAAAAAGAATAAGCGTATAATACATTTAACTTCGTCGAAAAGATATAAAATCTAAAATTTGATGTATCAAAAATAAGAATCTTTAAGTAATATTTAACTCTTCTACCAGTAATATTAATTCATTGAAGCATTGATAAAAATTAACTTAAATGAGTACATCACTCTACCTCGTCTCTTCTCCGACTTTTTATTTGAATGTTTTTATTATTTTCAATTTTATTCTTTATGGTTTGATTTAGGGTTTGCTTATATTAAGAGCTTAATACAAAACATACTTGAAAATCAGCATTAGAACCTACATTAACATTCACGGTTTGCTATTCGTGACTATTCCTATGTGTGTAGCGGTCCGTACCAAATTCATCCCCAAAAGCTTATCGAAAATCCATAATATCTGCCGAGTAGTCAAGGTCAAGTAGCGTGGTATTGTATGCTCTAATCATTATAGGCTAACACGTGTATCATACCCATTGACCGCTAATTCATTACGACACCTAGAAAGCTCGGCACGTATGTTTCCCGGATAATTAAAACATCACATCCAGTGCCTGACATATGACG
This sequence comes from Wiebesia pumilae, assembly GCA_018907045.1. Lineage (NCBI taxonomy): Eukaryota > Metazoa > Arthropoda > Insecta > Hymenoptera > Agaonidae > Wiebesia > Wiebesia pumilae. The sequence continues at coordinate 1,793,228 of JACCHZ010000170.1, forward strand.
CGTGAAATCGAAGAAAGAAGAATGTATATGTTGTTTTTTCAAATTGAGGGTGTATGTAATTCTAAATGGTCAAGTGACTTATATCTCTTTAAGTATACAACTTTTTATTAAGGACAGAAAGAGTTTTGTAAATTTCTGTATAAGGAAAATACTATTATGTGAAACTAATACGTTTTAATATTGATAGGATTTATTTTTAGAATACATGTCTCACATTAGATTAAACATTGTCTTAATTACATTGTATTAAAAAATAATTATTTCTTCAAGCCAAAAAATATTTAATATTAAATTCTTAATCTATAATCTATAATCAATAATCAATATTTAATTTCTAAGTTTTAATTTCCAAGTTAAATCAATAAATAAATATTGGGACTAGATCTAATGTTGAATTTAATTTAAATGTATTATTTAACATTAATAAAATACGTTTGAAGATTCAACTTTTGAAAGTTATTTAATTAAATATCAAGATCCAAACTACACGACTGTAAAATACTTGTGAATAAATATACATACTTAATTAATTTAATTTAATATTATATTTTTTATAATATTCAACCAATGTTTACTGTTAATACTTTTACAATTAATTATATATATCTTTAAAATAAAAAAAAATTAAATACGAAGATAAAAATCCTAAGCAACCTTTTACTTGATTCCACAATCTAATCAATAATATATTTTTTAGTAATAAACTTATTATAAATGTTACAGTTAATACACTTAATCCCGATTTAATAAGTTTATTTTATTACATGTCATATTAAATTTAGGAATCTCGAAAAGAAACTGTTGTGATCGAATTGAAAAACAATTTCATGCAGAAAATTTCCATTTACAATATCTTCAACTCACATCATTCATCAAAACGATATTAATTATAGGTGAATTGTATTATCACTTCATTTCAACTAATTAAATTTTATAAAGTTTTGCTAAATCTTTTTCTATTACTTGATAAATTTAGCAATGTCATTTTATAATTTTTACATTAAAACTAATGCTCGAGTTTAATAATTTGTGAATGACGTGAAAGCTTGAAGGGAATCGAAACATGCTGAATAATGCTTTCTCGCATTATTTTTGTCTCGCTTCTTTTTTATGCATTTATTTAAATTGATCGTGTATGACAATTATATTTTTATAATTTTATAAATTAAGCGAATTGTGTTCTTAAATTTTGCATAATTTGACACTTAGTAAAATATTTATGTTGTATAATAATGGAACTAATTTATTCTATGAATAAAGGCTTAAAATTGAATGTAGTCATATACTTTTTAAATACCTTATAAAATTAACCAATTTTAATGCATTCATCAAGAAATTTTTTAAATAAAATTAAATGAAACGTAAATATATTTTAGTATTTACTGCAATCTATGCGTATTTTACTCTAAATTTTTAATTAAGTTATTTCCTAAACTTACGTATGCTTTCTAGACTCTTAGAGCTTATCTATATTTAAGTCATCACTTCAGTTATGAAACATTAATACTAAACTTTAAAATGTCTCTTACAATACAGTTAAACATCTCATAATTTAAATTTACTATTTATAATAACATTATTATAGGTGATTGACATCTACACACCTACAAGTAGGAATCTGCATCAATAAATATAAATAACATGAATTTGAATTATACGTTTAAAGTGAATGTTAAAGTTGAATATTAAGAGTATCAGTTTCGATTATTTAAAGACATTTATTTAAAAATAAAAGGTAATGTAAATTTTTACAAATAACATTTCTTACTTACAAATTATACATAATTTTAATTATTTTTAGTGATAATTTATAATTATTCACTACTCTTGTACACTAAATTAATGATCATGAAATATAAAACTAAGGTAACAAACGAAATTAATTAACCAGACGTAATTATCTTGGTACAACTTCTCATTTTAAAACTATGATTATACTTACTTAATGGGCTATCGATAAGTATGAATACTTACACAGTAGCTTTTAATGTAGTATTTGTGGGTTTACTCTTAAAAGAAAAAACATGTTGATTTTGGAAGATAGGATATTTAACAAATAATGTACCGCACAATTGTTGATTATGAAGTAAATAAAATATAGGAAAAACACTAAATTGGAAATTTTAGCTATTTAAAAAGTGTAAATTATTAAATTTTCTGATTTTTAACATATTTTTATGAATAAATTTTATATTACGTATGAGCCTGCATGCGTCTTTATTATTAGAAAAATGTATACACATTTGTTTTAATACTTTTGCATTTTCTAAATTAATCTAAAATGTTTATTGGAAAAAAACTAAAAGAAAAAGAAGGTACAGATTATAATTTCAAATAATTTAAATGTATAATTTATAAAATTTAAAATGCACTTTAAAATATTTAAATTTAGATATCCAATGATACCAATTTAACAATATAACACAACTATTGAATGGACATATATAAATTAACTTAAATATTATCATGAATAATAAAGAATGAAAGTTTTAAAATTAAAATTAATAATTTATTCATGATATCATTTTCAATTAAAATTACTAGAGTAAAAAAGAGTTAGCAATGCAAGGGAACATTTATTTTATTTTAATTCAAAGATGAAACATACTAAATAAAAATAAAATTTAATAAAAATTATATAATGAAGAAACGATCTAGCGATATGTACATCTAAATAAACTATTTTAGTGAAAAATATTTATATCGATATTAATACATTAAAATTGACTGAAGCGGCTGTTGTTTATTCTATTAAAATAATAAAAAATGTGGAAAAATAATATTTAACAATAGATTCCATGAATTAAAACATGTTTTGATGTTAATAGACTTTAAAAATGTTTAAAATGTCTAATTTTTTAATACTTTCTCTGATATATAATTCTGTTGATGCGCATATCAATAAAATATTATTAATAAGCAACATACATATTAAAACTTGTATAAGATAGCTTCAACGTGGTATCGAATTTGAGATTATTTGGTAAAACAAAATATTTCTAAAGACAGAATATTAGATCATATGTCATAAATAACATATACTATTAATTTCAAAATGATTATGTTTAATAATCGTTTAAAACATTTTTTTCTTAAATTATAACTAAAGTTGTAGTAAAATAATTTACTATCTTATTAAGAACTATAGAAACAAGTATTTTTCTTAGAAAAATGCGTAGAAAGATGTTCTGAATTTATTAAAATCATTTCAAATTCTACTCATATAAAACAAACAACAGTAACTACTTATAATAGTAAAATATTATACATCGAGTAAAATAATTAAATAACTATATGACTAAGATAAAATGTCTATATTAGAAGACTATTTACGTCTTCTTTGAAAAACAATCTTCGATATAAAATACTTAAATATTTCATCTGCCCAAAAACTATTATATCCAGTATTAGCTGTCTTATACTACCAATTTTCCAACTACGGTACTTTTCATAAGGTGATTTCAGGCGAAAATATAAAGAGTACCTGAATGTACCTACGTTCATTTAGCCCGTGACTATTCCCGCATGAATTGCGGTAATTTCACTGGAACCACAATCTAACTGAAGCAAACGAGAGCAACTATCCGCTGCTTTCGTTCTATTCAACTATTTCTGCTTTATGTTGAATATTGATGCATCATCTGAACATTGCGATATGATACACCATAAATATTTTTTATTGATTGTATCAAACTCTCTTTCATAATTGCTATTATTATTGTTAAAATTCTGCAAATATTGAGATCGTTAAAAATACTTAGTTACAATACTCAAAAACGTCATCTGCATAATAATAATTATAAATAAATTAGTTATGGATTTAAAATTATTTGGTATTTACTTTTTAATTTGAATAATATATGATTCATTTTTACTGAAACTATCATAAAAAGAATCAATTTTTTATACTTATATTGATATTTTGATATTATTTTCGAAAATATAACAAGTACATTTATATTAATATTTTAGTGCTTGATTATAACAAAAGAATTAAATTAATTTGTATAAAATATAAAGTTACTCATATCAAAATATTGAGGAGATTGTGATTAAATTTAAAAACGTAAATCACGTACATAGTATTTTCAATATACAATTTAATAAAGACATAATTTGTGTAATCTTTTACAAAAGCCATCAAGCGATTAATTATATAATTGTGTATCATATAATGTTCAGTTAAAGTGTTGCGAAAATTTAGTGACATATCAGTACTAAATTATAAATAAATTATTTTCATAGTAATCAATTTCAAACGGAATAAATAATATTATAAATGTATTAAAGCAATATCTAAACTATATGTATGAAAATATGTAAATCCAAATTCAGAAAAGTCCTAATCGTATAAAAAGTCATAAGATTACATTTAAGATCTCAATACTTATTGTAGATTTGAATATATTTTTTTGAGTAAGATTCTAAATAGAATAACGATGATAATATTCCAGGATAATAGGTTTCAAGTTTGACCTACATCTGTAACCTTGCAAAATTTTACTCACTTACTCCCACATGCATGAACTTGTCAAAGGCCCAATAGCTAAAACAATTATAAAGTGTAGTTCTAGTGATTTTAGCAAGTATCATATCTTTTTACCTTATATTCTTCGACTTTCTTTATTAATATATTTTTTAATTTTCTCTCTTCTATTTAATTCAGATAACAACATTTTTTTATAAGATATATACGATACTTATTTTTGTAAATAACTTTTAGAATTTCTAGATGTAAGTTTAAAAAGTTAGCAATACAAATTGAAAATAACATTTAAAAAATTAAAAGAAAAAGTCTAAATATAATGAAATCAATGTGTTTTACTGATATGTCAGAATGAAATATCGAAATTAAAATCTGATACTTAATTGTTAATTATTAAAGTATATTGTACATAATACAATGTGTGTACTAACAAATTAAATTTAGTACATTGTGAAAGAAGCTTAAGCCCTCTGAAAAGTCCTCCGAATTGTGAAAATTACTTATTTTACAAGTTGTCCAATATTTCTCTCGTGTATTGACTAATCTATATGTGTTACACAGGAGAAATAATCCTTCTGTTACTTTAGAATCGATTAATTTTACTTATTTCGTATTGCAATAATATAGTAATCAATTAGCGAAATATTGTGTTACAGATATATATGATTATTATCTATTTACCATTGTAATTGCATGCTATATCATATTTCTCTACTAGGCGACGGTGCCTTCGTATTTTTTCAAAGCGACGGTACTTATGTACTAATAATATATGCAGTGAAGTCTTTTAAATTCACAACATAAAGTCTAAGTCTATACAATTATAATGATGAGTCCAGTGGGTCAACTCACGATGAAATGTAATACTGGAAGGAGCTTACGACCCTTAAAATATATATTTTCAAAATATCAAAAAATGTACCTGAGACAAACCTATATAATCTTTTTACAAAATTATAAATTAAATTTTATGACAGTAAATTAACAAATCGACCGAATACAGTTTAGAACATTAGTTTTAGTTTTTATTTAAGAGTAACATTAATTTCACTGGAAGGCAATCTTATATACAGTACCTTCATACTATTAATTTTGTTTACACATTTGTCTATAAATTTTCATTATGGAAAAATTGGAATAATAAAAAATTTTTCTTTTCCTAAATAAATCTTATCTATTTGTCAAAAATTTTTAATAATAGTTTAAGATTCTTAAGTCGTCATAAATTCAATATTTGGTTCAGATCATAAAGTAATTAATTTATCTAGCAAAAAAAAGAGTAGGTACATTTGTCACCTGAAAAACATATGTAATATAAAAAAATATGTACTTTAATAAAGTTAAAACAAATTTCTTATAAGATAAAACAAATAATGTCAGATACTAATATTGTAAGTAAATAAAAATATTTTAATAATATTGACTCGAATGTGTTAGTAATTTTTATGGTAAAATTATTTATTTTTTATTAATTTACGTATTTTAATTTTTAATAACTGAAATTAAGAGTTATTATAATGCGTAACTTTAAAAAAGGTTTCTTTAAAATTGTTATCAAAACAAAAAAGAGCGTTCAGGTTTTTAAAAGGTTTATATTAATAGAAATAAAAAAATACAGAAATTAAACAAGTGTAATAATACAATTTAAAATAAAATTTCGTAAACATGAAATAGAAAAATGAAAAATCGAATCACATTTTATATGTGTGTTAAGTATATATATTATTGACTACAAAAAAAAATGTAGAATAATTTAAAGAAACAAGTATATGTAGCATAGAATATATTTAACTTTTATGAAAAATATATGAGATTATTTTATTCGAACTCTATTAAAAATACAAGTTTAGTTAGCCTATTATTTGCCTTAACTACCATTTACAAATTTTTCAAGTTGTTAAACAAAAGATTTTAAATGTTTTGACTCATACAGATATATAAGATATTTAGATTTTATATATTTTATAATATTTCTTACTGAAATATTATAACAAAATAGTACTTTATGCATATTTATTTTGTATAAATTTTAAGACAATATTAAAATAAAATGATATTTTCAAAGTCGAATATTTACTCTACAATTTTTTAGTCGATTCATATAAATAAAATAATAATAAAGAATATTAAAATCTGTGTATTTTTCTATTTTTTTACATATTTCTTATAATCAAATAATAAGAACCGAAATAAACAAACGGAAAAAATTAGATTTCATTTGGATTCTAATTGGATTCTAAAGCAAAATATTGAATTTTGCTTGATATACAATAAATTTTTTAAATACCTCTAATAAATACACAAATTTTTATTAACTTTATTACTAGTTGCAAAATATAAATTATGCAACTTATTTGTATGTGCTTATTTTAATAAGATTATAATAAATTAGATAATATTTTTACTATTTTAACCATAAATATTTAAATATTAATTTCTTAATATGGTTCTAGAATAACAGAAGAAAACTATTAGATATTAGCTGTTATAATTATAGTATCGTTTTTATAATCATCACATAAATTAATATTTATTAGCTTACTGGATTACAAATTTTTTATTTTATCTTCTAGAGATCTATAAATATGGAGCATTATTTAAGGTGATAAAGTGCTGTATTTTTTAATGAAATTGAAAAACTAATCTTAAAAGTTTATTAAATCCTATTTATTTTTGATTAGTTATAACATAAAAGTTTAATTAAAATACCAATTTATACAATAATTATAACTATTAATATCTATTTATAAATATAACTTTAATTTTTTTTTAATATTATGGCACAAGAGAAATAAGTAAATGTATTATTATTGCTTTTAAAATGTAATTTTACTAAATATTATAAACTATGATTTTAGAATATTATGAATACTTGTAAATATTTAAGGAAATGAATAAGTACTTTTTAATTTTGATTGTATTTATTGCTACTTAATAGAAAAGGAACTTTTGTAAAAGTACGAATATATATTATTTATGATATTGAATCTAATAAAAATATAGAATTTATAGAAAATAAAGATTCTGCATATATTTTTATACATATATTTGGACATATATTTTTATATCATAATATCACATATTATTTGGAAAACATACTGTTTGCGAGTTTTGTTGATTTTATGTTTTATTAGAAAATCTATATTTTCATGAAATATTCGGAACATTTTCATTTTTCCCCATATCATACAGAATATATAACTTGTATATCTTTTAAAATTATACAAAATGGACTTAATATCTAATGGATGAATATTTAAAATTTTCAAACATTATAAATCAAAAAGTACGTGAGCAAATATTCAAATATTAACTTAATATTTTAGGCCTAAAAAGTTTACAAAATTTATAATCCTACTACGTTTTAAGTTTTTACTAAGTTTTCTTCAATTCAGTTTCCTTTTCTCTATTAAATATCTTAATTAATTCTTAACATAACATAACCATCTACTGCAAAAATTTACTATAGCTAAATACTGGGACGGAAAAAATATATAGATCAAGTGAAGGCAAAGTAATGTCAAACAAAAAAGGAACGCCTTATTTCACAAAAAAATGTATAATGTCATGCTCATAAATGAGAATGATTCATTAAAAAATGAAAGTAGGTGATAATAAATAAGTGATGAAAGCTACAAGAAAATCAGAAATTAAAGAAAGAAGAAGCGTCTGAGTCAGTGGTCGTACGCTTTTCGCGATAAATATAAAAAGGGAAAAAACGAAAGGGGATATAAACAGTGAACAATAATAAAGGGAGTATAAGTAGATAAAATAGAGAGCGAGTAAAAGAGAGAGAAAGATAGAAATGATAATTATAGAGTGGCGCGGATCTATGAATAGAGGAGTAATGAAGACTTCTTCCAGGTCACAAAATGCGAATGAATGATGCAGGTCTTGATTGTTTTCCTCTTCTATTTCTTACTAAGAAAGTCTGCATAATTATGGTAAGAATACAGAAATTGCAAGTAACTTTATTATTTCAATTTCTTTTACCCTTTCTTTAAACAAATTACGATCCTTACTCATCATATAATTCCATTTTCAAAATTTCGATTTTCTCACATATTCTATGGTTTTGCGTTGTTGATCTATTTAAAAACAAAATCAATAATGTCTTAAAAATATAAACAAGTGTACGCTAATGTTGTTTAATATACTTTTATGAACGCAAGATTTTCTACAATAAAAACTTTAAAGAAACGTGCGTAATAATTGTAAAATATAATTTTTTAATTAGTTGATAAGTTATAACGTAATTGTAAAAATAATGATACTTTATTATAAAGAAAGAAAAACTATAGAAGCATCTCATAAGAATGTTATGCATGTATTTTAATTTTAATATTTAAAGTAAAAAAGTATTTTTTGTATATCTTTAAAAACTATTTTTACTACTTCCAATAGAATTCATTGTATCAATATACGTTGCATAATGAAATTCTTGAACAAATATTTTCACTTTATATTAAATATATAGATCATTATATTACGGAATTACTTGAGACTTTGATTATGTGACATAATTATGTAAAATTGAGTACTGCTATAAAATTTGTGTCCTTTTTTCAAAAAATGAAAGTAATAACAGCAGAGCCTCTGTTGATACGAGGAAGATATTTACGTAATTTGGGCACGACATCATTCATGCAACTTCTGTCTTTGAATGCATATTTACATTGCAAATCATATAAAAATTTTACGTACTCGTGAAAATACTGAAAAAGAAGAAGCGTTGGAAAGCTAATGGGTAGAATTCAAGAAAAAAATAAAAATTGATTTATATCTAAACCTTCACGTAGTTACATATATATCCATTATAAGTAATTTTATATATCATTAGTATAGCTTCAAAATATGTATTAATATAAAAATGAAGATTTTTCAACAAAAATGAATAAAAGGCTTTCCTATATTGTATTAAATCATATTTTATAGTCTATATAGTACTCGTTAAATCATTTAAATTATCTAATAATGATCGAAAGTTAATAAGTATAAAGAAAAATTTATTTAAGCAATATTTCATTGATTAAGAATAATACTGTAATTCTTTCTTATAAAGATAATCTATCAAAATCAATATATTTCAATTATAATCTATCACTATACAAAGTCACAATAAAATATTTCTACACATACTTTAAAATAATTTTAATGTAATTCTAATTCATTTATTATAAAAATATTATAAGCTCTAGATTTTGTATGATTAAAAAGCTTCTTAATTGATCTGTTTATGATTTATAATTACTAAATATATTCGATTGTTGAAGTATTACAATTTAAAATAACTTACAGCTACTTCAACTTTTAATTTTCTATCAATGACAAATACATGACAAAACTTATCCATTATAAATATCGATTTCGTTACACAGCTTGAAAATTTAATTACATATAAGTAAACATCCAATCACTCTAAATCTATTTATTTAATTAGAAAATAATTAACAATATAATTAAGAAGTGACATCAATTTAAACGTAAAATATTTTTTAATAAAGTGTATTCTTCAGATATGTTATAAATATTGAAAGCGATAATTTTTGAAAGTTTGTATATAGTTGTTTTTGTAGAGATACCATCATAACCTCAGATAAACTTATGTTCTTTTAATGCAACATTTTAAATAAATTTTAATTAAAAATGACTGCAGAAAAAGTTTAAAATTGCATATAGAAAATAAATTAAAATATAAAAATTTATGATATTTAAACAAAAAATTAATATTAAATTAAATTTACTTAATCGTAAAGGAATTTTTTATGTATTTTTATTTATTATTTCAATATGTTCTTATACTTTTATAAATCTTATAAATCTATTTTATTTATAAATATTTATTTATCATACATATATATCAGCTATTCAGGTTTGCAAGCCTCAATTAAATAAATACTTGAGTTTTATTTACTTTGAGATAAGTCTTAAATTGCTTAACTTTACAAATGACCTACATTTGAGATTTTAATATTTTCAGGAATAATAAATCATACATCAAAATCGAATATCATGATTGTCAACTAATTATAAACACATCATACACTGATTAAGTAGTTTCTATTGTACGCATGTTTGATCGATTTATCTCTTTTTTCTTGTTACCTATGTGAATTTCAGTGTACATACTTATTTTTAGGCTGTTTTTGTGTATATACAGGAACTACTGTATTATTCGTAAACATTAAAAATATTTTTCCTTTGTAAAATTATCAATAATATACGACAGAGAACCTTGCAGTTTTTTCTCTTTTTCATGTAATAAACTGTATACTGATATATATTTCAAACTTTGTCTGCTAAAGTATGTACGTATATGTTAATCATTATGAATACATAAGAAAATGAAATTGAAATTTGATATTTAGCTAAATTTAGCTAAATTTGATAATATCTCGATTTTTTCTGAAAACGGATATGCTTTAGAACATTTCATTTAACTGATCGTGACTTTATGTACTGTATATTCTACTGTATATTCTCAAAAAAAACTTAAAATTTATAGAAAATTATTAATGTTTATTACATACATATATATAAAACAATAAAGGATCAATTCAAACTATATAAATTATATTGACATTAATAAACATTAACACGTACAAAGGAAATATGTTCTGGAATTGTTTATATAAAAATGAGCATTTAAGGCAGTGTTGAGTTGAATTTTTAACGATATCAAGGATCTATAATTGTATTATTAAAAGAAACGCTTTTTTATTATTAAGACAATTACTTACGAAGTAAAACCTGGACGTAGATAATTGTGGTATACAAAAGACAAGATGAATATTTTCTCAATATTCCTACTGGTCACTAGTGTTATACTAATCAACTTATTGGCCCTGATACAAAATAATAATTATCTAAAGAAGTTTGATTTAAATAAAATTAAAAATATCTTACAAAGAAATACAAACCATAACTCTGCAGATCTTTAATACGGAATGACAGAAGTGGCGGCGAGACGAGCGATAGTCCAAATAATTAATCTAAACAAATGAATCCTTCATCAGAAGCGTAATATTCGTTATTTGATCAGTTGATTCCTAACAAAACGAAGACTCCTTATTATCTAGAATCGTGCTATCCCTTGAATAATATAGAACGCCCCGTTTTTAAATATGAAAGATACAATATCAATCCAATTAGAGAAAGGTATTTATTGCAATAACTGATATAAACAACAACGAGATAAACAATTGTATTTGTCAAGATATAAAATATCACGAGGTAAAGAAAAGTAAATAATAATGAAGAATAAAATATATATTTTTCTAACTTATATTAATATAATTTCTTCTTCTTCCTGCAACCTTATTGGATATTATTAAAAAATATTATTGATTACTACTAAATTTTTTTTGATAGTATAAGGAAGTACTTACGTTTAATGCTTGTACAGAAGCACTAATAATATAATATTTCTATACCCAATTATGCGACAAAATTAAGATCAAATCAAGAATTATTTAATTACAATATTTTTCAGATTTATTGTTAAATATTCGTTCGAACCAAATCTCTTACATATAAAATATTATATTCTGGTTAATGTTCTATTCTTTATTGTTTCATTTTCATAAGCTTAAAAGTTATTATTTAACAATGTTATGTTACATGATGTTACTATAAAATATTTATTTTTTCCGAACATAATATATGCGTTATAGTAATCTTTAAATTACTATAGTAATCTTTAAGAATTAAAGCAATAAATTATAAATTCGCATATACTGAAAATGTATTTATTTTCCATTGAAATTAGCTTTCCTTTATAATCAGATATAAAAAGAGTAAAAAGTTTAGATACAAGATAACACATATTTGAATAAAAAGTAGTATAAATTTATTTCATAATGTTATCGATATATTCATGAAAAGCCTCTTACAACATAATCGAGTGTGGATTAAATTGGCATAGGCGTAAGGAGAATATTATACCCCAGAATTAAATGTCGAATAAATTTCGTAAAATACTATTTTTATATAAAATTAAAATTTAGTTATAAATTTAAAAAATATATAATTATATATATAATTAAGCTTAAAATATTTTGAGCTTAAAATTTAGCTAAAAATATAGTGTTCGCATCTGCCAACAACATCTGAAAGTATATATTCGCTTATAAAAGTATAAAATTAACAATATCTTCTAATTTCCTCCAAACCGTATTTAATCACTTGAGTTGAAATATTACTTTGAAATTTTATATATCTCATAAAAAGATTGTTTCAGATTAAAAAATGTTATAAAATAATGCTAATAAATATAATTATAATTTTATCAAAGAAATATGTATAGTTGAATGATTAATTACACTAGGAAGTCACAATTTTTGCTCGTAATTCATTATTAATAAGCCATCTATTTGATCTATTGCATATCCAAACGAAAAAGAAATTGATATTTTTTATTCTATTTTTTTCATTATGCTTAATATGATTGATTTAAGAAATTTTCATTTCTAAACGAATAAGCCAAACAATTAAAGGTACTAAAGTACCTTTATGCATTAGAACGTCATAATAATAAGGCAATATTTTTAAATAGAAATGACTCGATTTAGAAGATATTACATTTTTAATCAATAAAATATTTTAGAAATATACAAATTCTACAATTATCATTAAGAGTTATTGCTTATTTTAAAAAATACCACATCTATTGATATCTATTTCTTATAATGCAAATATTGTACTTACTATAATTCAATCATTTAGGATCCTTCAATATTGAAACTATTTTACATCATATCTTTATTAACAAAAATGTAATAATACATTTTCAAATAAATAATAATAATTCTAATGAATTGTAAATTTTTCAAATTAAATGTACTATTTTAATTACTCTTATTATCATAATAACGCGGGTAGCAAGACTTGGAGGGCATCATCAACAATATATCGATAGTCGTATGCACCGACAAAAATATCGCGGCCACCAAGAGGTTTATTCAATAGAGCTATTTAGGTGCTGTGTTGAAGACGAAAAGCAATTGGAAAATATAATCAAGTATACACGAAGGAAGCTTGAATTTTCGCCGTCGGATACGAAAGACAATGAAACGAGATGATGATGGATCCTAACAGCCGCAGGCAATATAAGGCTACCAATAAATGAAGTAAGTTATTAAGATTAGTCAGCAATGATATTAGAAACTGGAAGATGAACCAACTAAAAGCACTCGAAAAATCCAGACGCTTTAGCAACATCTACGGTAACGCTGAAGCTATTCCGTAAAATATAGACTTTTGTAAATAATTATAAATTAAAGTCAATGAGGACGATAACTATTGGCCTCAGAAGTCCTACTGATCTCCCAGCAGAGACTTTCCGAATACGTCTGTTATCATTCATGATATCTCTAGATCGGATACCAATTTCATCTGGCGGCATTACTAGGATATAAAATTCCGCAGTTAGTGGATTAAGTTGTTAACCAGCTCTACATCTAAATTCACCGATTATGGAGGAGTCAACTATTAACTGATCCAATTCCTAAGAAAGACAATTGTATCTACTTTGAGGAATTGAAAGAACTAAGAAGTCTTATTTAAGTCGAAATTTATAATTAGAAATACTAATTGGAAGATGTAGTATATTAGAATGTAAAGTAAAAGTTGCAGTTGCGATAATTATTTGAAGTTGATAATGAGAGACATTCGTTGAATGGAAAAGTATCCTATAGAGACTGATTTGATGTTTAGCTTATGTGATGTAAACGAATAGGCCTTACTTATGTTTCGTGGTTCGTTATTTAAGTTTGCTTCAACTGTACGTGAAAAACTAATTAGAAAGCCTTTAGAAAGATTTATATGCAGAAAACAACAAACTAGAGTTTCTTTTATAGTAAATCGAAGATCATAAGATAAAAGATATCGATACCCCAAGCTGATTTGGATTTACAAAATCTTTTAGAAAGAAAATCAAAATCATATCACTTGTTCAAAATCTTATAGAAATACCGCTTATTGGGTCATTAAATAGAAAAGTGCGCTAATTGTTTACTTTAATAAAAGCTCAATATTTATAAATGGCAATTATAAACTTCTAATTAATAACGAATTTTGAATAGTTTCGCTGTATAAACAATTGAACTATATTGATATTCATTGTTTATTGACTTACATGTAACAGTTAAGTACATTATTAAAGAAGATTAAAATATGAAACTTTAATGAATTTAGTCACTAATGATACATTTTTAAGTTTGTGAAAATATATTTTATAAATTAAAAAATTATTAGATTTTATTTGTTTTATAGAAATTGTGTATTATGAAAAATTGAGTCTATTGGTTAGTAAAAGAGACACCGATACGATCTAAGACACTAAATTTTGTAGTTTCTGATGTGATCCAAGCAACAGGTAAACTGCACTCGACTATTGCAAACCATAGTGTTGGATATCTCGGAATGAAGTAGAAGGACTTTCGGGTTCACCGAGTTCAGCAATATGATGTTTGATTTACTGCCTCGATTCAACATAACCACTAATTGCAAAGTTGTAAATCATGTTGGTGTCACTGGTATCTAGAAATAAAAGCAAATATGTCTAAATATTTAAATGCGTCCGACTCTTTAAAAACTCATCGGGCTATCGCTTTTATCGAGTGGATCGTCTGACTAAGGCTGGGAGTGCTGTTGAGCTATTGTACTCAACGTAGTCAGCACCGAATACGCCACCGAGTGACTGAAGATTCCAACTCTCGCATAGTGCACGAAATAAATTTAATGTTGCAGTTAGAGTCTCTGACCGCTTGTGATCTCGGGTTTGTAGTGTGACCGCTATACTAATTGAGTTGCTATAAAAGATTTATGTCTGCATTGCCTTTGGAACGATTAATTAAAATCGTTAAATCCAGCTTGGAATGCCAAACGTAACTTACATAATTATTATGAAATTTATGTGAAAATGAATTTCGACGATCTATATTCATTAGTATAAATAAAATTAAAAATAATTACTTATACAATAACAACTATTTTAACATATTAGAAAAATGTATTCATCATAGTGTTACAGATCTATATATGCATAAGCCTTTAAAAAGTGATAAGTAACAATTTTATGAAAAATTCGGAGATTCATCACTTTATAAATGGGAAATTTGAATTACAGTCTATAATTACTGTATTAACAAAACAGTTTTATGGTTAAACTAAGATTTATCATTCCTATTTGGTATATGAAAATAAGTTACAAATTATGGACAAATGAATAAGCGATAAAAAATTTATAATATATATAATATTACAAGTTTATTACAATACTCCGTAGAAACTTATATAAGCTTTATTATTAGAAAAATTTAGATTTTAGATTTTTAAGAGAGAATCTATTTTGAAATTGAAAAATATGTTAATTCAATCCTTGATATGACAATTAATAAATTAAATATTTTCTTAATCTTTCGCATAAAATATAAATTAAATCAATTTTTAATTAGCATAATGAAATAATTAATAATAATTTGATACTGTTTCATGCACAAATAAAATATATAATAATATTGAGTTTATGTGCATTATTAATTTAACTTATTCCTTAGTCGAGAGACACATGACTTTTTGTAATGGAAAATTTATCATTTTACATATTAAGAATATTCACTCTTTAAGTCGAAACTGTTTTTTAGTCTTTGTCGTGAATATTTCTCTCAACAATTTTCCTCTGAAAACCATAAAAGACGATTACTAATAGTATATAGAATATAAGTCTTCCGATAAAGTATAGAAATTCAACCGTTGCGACCTAAGACAGAATTGAGTAAATGGTCGATGAAGCTTCATACCATACAAAACATATGAATAGAAATACGATGCAAATATAGTAAGAGATTCATCAATGATAATTATTAAAAAAGAAATTTTTTAACGAATGCTTCATTTGTTTTATCAAACAAGTTTGTAGAAAATAAATTTTATCAAATTGAAGTGCAATTTCTTTGAAAAATATAAGAAATCTTTTCCATATTTAAAGTAATTTACAAAATACTTTATAAAAAGAATAAAGTATTACACGAAATTATATAATTATCAGTTTTATAATTATTTGAAAATCATTCAATTTATATATAGAATATAATAATATGTACATTAAATAATTCCATAATAATACAGTAACATATGTACATATTCAAATAAACGCATAAGGAATCTAAATTATACGACAACTAATGTCTTATTATATAATTCTCGAAATCAATAAGTTTCATATAGATCAAATCGCAAACGTTTACATACTATTTATTACTTTACCTTTGAATTTTCTATAAGTATTTTTCAACCTTGATCTCAAGTTCTCTGAAAAGGTGCATAATTTTATATCATAATACATCCTACTGTGGGCGGAATTTCCATTATTTATCTCTCAAAAATGATATTGGTGAATATATATTCTTCATTTTGATTTTTTAATAATAAACATTTCATAAATATTCTGTTTCAGTTTTTAACTAATTCTTACAATTATTGTACGTGGATCACATCGTTTAAAACTATTATTTAAAATTGTGTCAAATTTGTTTTAAATATATTCTTCAATAAATAGCGTATAAAATAGTCTTTAGAAGATTTATGTTAATTTTAGAAGATAAATGTTAATACGTTTCAACTACTGAATATAGAAGTAATACGGTTTATAAAGTTATGTATTCATTTATTAAAAAGGAAAATGGTTTTCATATTGTATGATGTTATTATAAATCGTAAACAACTATAACTATGAATAACTTTACTACGACTATATAGAAATAAAATTGATTGAATTTTTAGAAACAACTTTTTTATATTATCATAATTACGTTTAGTTTAAATGTAACTTCATTATTCTTGCATAGCTCGTTATTTTCGTAATTTTACACTTAATTTTTTTTATTTGTTCAATATATATACATATTTTGTTGATTTTCTTACTTTATTGAACATTCAAATTATTATTCATTACTAATGTTTATGTATGTTCTTTAAATGCTTTCCTAATTGTTTTTATTTAAAAACTATTTTAATTACAAATTTTTAATCGTGGTTAATAAAGTTCTACAGAAAATTTAATAATACAAAATTTGAGTATGATAATGAATTTTAATCTTATGAAGAAAATAATGACGTATGGATGCTTTAATAAATAATTCTTAAAAATAAAAAACGAAACTTAAGATACACCTTAAAAGACTTTACTATACTTAAGCATTGCAAGGGTAAAGCTTCGGCAATAACAATGATTGTGATCAATAATGATCAGATTAGATCGCAATAATATTCTTTATCTGATTTTTCTCACATTTGCGTTTTCTTCATAATTTATTTTATTGGTCTGTTATTGATGAAACAAAGAGAATAAAAAGTAAAACTGAAAAATATAAAAATAAAAAAAGTATTTCCATTTTTTCAGAATATAAAATTTTATTTTAATTTAGTAAAAATCTGAAAATAATACATTAACAAGAAGAAAAAGAAATATTTTTAATCCACGAATATAAATTTGTCGTTTATTAAAACAAATAATTGATATGTATGCATGGAATTTATTATGATTTATTGATTATTAAAGTTAATTTATATTTTAACAAAATATTATTATCAAATAATTAAAAGCTATTAAAGAATTAATCGGTTTTAGATAAAATTAAAAACAAAACAATATAGTATCAATTAATAATCTAAACATAAATAGAGACAGAAATAAAGTGAATTGTATTTGCAAGCAATATGTATTAATAAATGTAAACAAAGAAAATAGTGAATAAAGAATATGACTCCAATATTACATGCTTTTGTATATATATAAATGAATTTCTTTAATTTACGAATAGAAAAAATTGCTGTAAAAAGTTGTTTAAATATTAAAAAAATAATTATAAAATTTTATTTCCTTAGGAAAATACTATGACGGCAGAGTATTAATTTGAATTTTAAATTTGAATTATTATTGAAATTTATACTAGATAAATACGTATCTAATTAATTTTTAGAGAAATTGAAAAATTTCATGAATTATCAAATATATTCAAAAGAAAAGTACGTCTATTAAAAAGTATTCAAACAGAAATTTCTGGATTTTCTATAAATAAAAAAATTTTTATACGTCAAAAGTTTACTTCTATCGTTGCGTATATAGAATGTACATTTTTTATAAAAATAAACAAGAAATATCATAAACAAACTGACTTTAGTTTCATTAAAATTAAGCACTTGAGGAATATATATTTTATAATTAATACTTAATTAATAATTCAAGTATATTAAAATATATTTATCTTTTTTACCTACTAAAGTAATATCTTCTCATTTAGTACCTTTTAATTCTATGTCTAATGAGGCTCAACTTCTAATTTACAAAGTTGAAAAATTATATTCAGGTTTAATTATAAAAGAGCTAATTATGAGTATTCTATTTATGTTATCAAAAGATGCGTTTTAATATTACATAAAGTATCGTTATTTTTTATTTGTATTTTCCATACTTTTTCAATTTTTGTAAATTGAATGTATTATTCTTAAAATATATATATATATATATATATATATATATATATATTAGATACTATTTTATTTTAAGTTACATTATAATTTTTTATTAAAAACGATACTTTTGAGATTTGTATCATAAAAAATGTTGTATGTTTATAAAAAATAATTGTGAAAAATAAAAAGTGAAAATAATTATATATTTTAATTGACTAAATTAATATTCTAATTAAACTAAAAACATTATTTTATATTATATAAGTATGATTACTATATTTGTTTATTCCTATATTACATGAAGCTATATGTTTAAATATAAACTATGTGAGGGATAAAGTAAAAATACTCAAGTAAAAGAAATTACATTTAGTAGAATTTCAGTTATTATTTTGAAGGAGTGGATGAGATAATATTTTAAAGTATAGAATGTAGCATAAATATAAGTATAAAAAAGAATAAAAAATTCGAGATCAACAAATGATGAAAAGATATATTACTATTAAAATTAATAATATTCTTATATATGATTATAAATCTGAATTTAAA
Source organism: Wiebesia pumilae (assembly GCA_018907045.1). Classification (NCBI taxonomy): domain Eukaryota; kingdom Metazoa; phylum Arthropoda; class Insecta; order Hymenoptera; family Agaonidae; genus Wiebesia; species Wiebesia pumilae. The sequence goes on from JACCHZ010000170.1 coordinate 1,812,738, forward strand.
TCTATAAAAATATCACACACATGTTATAATTAGTTTTATATGAGAATTTATTTCAACGAGTTCATAATATTTTATAAGTGACATATTTCATAAAGTTATTATAGTAATTCTAAATATCATTCATAACTACCTTTAAATTAAATTTGCATGCTCGTAGATGAATTGAACTTTTATAAATTTAATTAAACAAATTGACGTTTAAATTGTAACATTTATAAGTGATAGAATATTTTACTAAAACAAATAAAAAAGCTTCATATTATTCTATTGAATATAAAAGTAATTTTACAATAAAACTTGTAAATATTTTAGGTTGAGTTTCAATTTATAAAAGCTGATGTGAATTTTCATATTTTTTTCATAAATAATTAAATAAAATTAATCTTATAATGATTTGTAAATCTTGTAATTGAGTTAATAACAAATGAATATAAAAAGTTATACTAATAGCGTTGTTCGAACTTGATATCATATTTCATTATGTTAACCAAAAAGTCAGATCATTAGATTAAAAATTATTCAGTAAATGTTGGACCTACTATATAATTGCTTAATGTAAATGCTTATCTGCGTATTGTATCATCAAACTTTTACATGAGTTCTATTATTCGACTTTTATCACTTTTTCAGCAAAAAAATATGTGTATTAATAAAAATTTTCTTATTTATATTGTAGACAGCAACTTTGTGCTGGGAAATGCGCAGGTGCCGACAATTTATCCGATCGTCTACTGTTCCGATGGATTCTGTGAGCTGACAGGATTCGCGCGTGTGGAAATCATGCAAAAAGGTTGCGCCTGCAAATTTTTGTATGGACCGGAAACGAAGGAGGAAGAAAAAGCGATGATCGATAAGAGCCTCGAGAGCAAAACTGAACTAAAGCTCGAGGTTGTATTTTATAAGAAGACTGGTAAGTATTTTTAACTGTTATTAGTACGCTTTTTTTTGAAAAAACTTTAATTAATTAATATTTTTCTATTATACGATAGATATAACAAGCTACAATGAAGTATTTCATTATAGCTTTTTATTTTAATTAAAAAATTAGTACATTGAATGTTATTTCTTATTGAAATTATTTACAACTTATCTTTATACAAAAACGTACCTAGTTGAAATTAAAAGTATACGCCTTAATTAATTATAAATTTAATTAAAATTTCTAAAATTTCGTGAAATTAATGATACGCGTATATTGTATTATGACCAAATTTTAATTTTGAAAAGAAACGAAAAATTTGCTATTGATAATTAATAGGTATTACTTTCTTATTCTGGATTATAAAAATATGAAATTAAAAAATTTTTTTTTAACGGAGTAAATGAATATTACTATATTATTTGTCAAAGTGCCTTTTAATTAATTTGTTGTTTTTTATGTAGAATTGCCATTTAATGAAATCAAACAGCAAGTTATTGCAATAACCTAATTCATTTCAAGAGAAAAAGAAAATTCTTTTCTTCTTAACGACAAATCTATTTATAAGAAAGATAACGAGAATTAATTCATTGTATTAGAATAGCAATATTTACATTGAAATATAATTGAAATATGTAACAAACTAAATGTAAGTCTAAAGTAGGTTGTAGTTGAAAGTCGGTCTTGAATTTATCATTTAATAAAATTGATCAATGAGAAAATAAAATAAAGAAAACTTGTCGACAGAAAATGTCAAAATTTTCATAAATTTGTGAAAAAATTAAAGCAACATGCTACAAACAGACAACATCAGATCAGTGAATATAAAAAATTACTATAATATACATGATCAAGAAAATAAATTGACTAATTTCAGTGTAAGTTTTAGTACTTTACATATTTAGCTGTTTCTGCTCGTTACTTTTTGTACTAACTCTCGCTTATAATAATTAATAAAGTAAATGGAAAAGCTAAATAAAAGTATCCTTAGCATTAAAAAGTTTAGTCCCTAGCACTAAGGCAAATGATATAAATATTGGATTTAAATGGTAAATTTCATTCTAATTACGATCATAATAAAATTACGTAATCGTAAAAAATGTAAAACTTGAACATTGATTAGGTGAACTGAAAAATTTAAGATGCATTTCCTATATGGTATTAGTTCTACATCCAAATATTTATTGTACTTATGAAATACGCGATGAAAAAGGATAAAGACTATAATATACGTGATGTTAATTAATAGGGAATATATATATATATAATACATAAAAATATATCATAATAATAGAACTAATATTAATTATTAAAGTTAAAATATTATAATTCTTAAAAATTATGTAATTTAAACTTTTTTTTCATAAACATGGATTTCTTAACCAACTTATGAATTATTATTGCAAAAACTTGTTGAGAATTACAACAAAATTAAATTTTTTTATTAAAAACGCATTAAAAAGCGTGAGGTTTTGCGTTAAGATTATTACAAAATTGAAAAAACAAATTATTTTCATTACGTGAAGCACACATAACTTTAGCAATGAACATTAATAATGAATTAACCAGACTCTTAAAATAAAATGTTATTATGAATGTATTGAAAAATCATTTTAGAAATAATCTGAGTAAAATATGTTCACTAATATTATATAAATTAAATTCATTTGTGATGAAAATCAATCGTTTATTGAACAAATGTATAAAAAATAAATAAAAATCCAGTCTCACAAAACTACTGTTTCGTAGAACTACGAATGCAAAAACTGTTTACACTTTACAAACTAATCACTCCACAATGCTTACATACAGTGTCTACTGAAATTTTACGATTTTACGTTACGATCAAAAACTAAAATACAGAACTATTTTTTATTGATTTTTGCTGAAAAAGTACATAAATTTAAGAACTTGGATACTTTAATACTAGAGAATATGTAAATAGTACTACATATTTTATTTTCTCTTTGTATTAAATAATGATTATAGATACAATTGAAATGTACATAAAAATATCAATAATTTATAAAATTTCCTCATTATTAGTAAGCATAAGTTAATATTTTAAACCATATTTTCCTCTACTTTATTACTGAATTTAATGAAAAATATACATATTTAAAAATCGTATTCATATATTTACATTAGCATATTTAGGTCACTATATTATTGCTGAAACTATCTGAATTTGTAGTAACTTTATTAATGACTACAAAGTAATTTGAATAATATAGAATTATGAGTAATGCATAAAAGAAGATTTGAAATGTTTGATAATAACACATAAGTCAATAATGTAAATCTTTTAAATTCGTGTTCAATGTTTACTGGAAAAATATACTTTAAAATATTATACAAAACTTCCATCTTAGTTTAAGCTTTTAATATATCAAATTTATTATAATATTTCGATTAATTAGAAAACTAAATTAAAATAAAAAATTTATTTTTGTTTGAAATTCAATATAAAATCCATTAAATTTCATATGAATCCCATATTTTTTATAAATTATTTGAGTCTGGAATTCTTTAAGTAAGCTCTACATTTGTATTTATATTTAAGTATGTTATGTTAGCTTAAAATGGAAGCTAATTTATTTTAAACGTGCTTTTTCGATCTCTTATTATCTATACTATAAAAGTTAATATCATATATTTGGCAAAATATAAAAGATATTTGAATTTAATACATAAAATAAACATAACAGTTATTTGACAAACAATATTAATAAAATGATTGGTAAATATATAGAATTCTATACTATTATAAATATTATATAATTAATGGAATTAATAAAATACATTATTAATAGTAGACTTTTATTTATATTACTTCATATAGATTACATATTTGAACAAATTATATGATTAATGTTTGATAATATTAGCATTCATTAATGTTCCACTTGAATATAAAGAAAAGAATAATTTATAACTTATTTGGAATCTTTGTTTTTATAAGTAAAAAATATTACACGAAAATAATATTCAACGCCTAAATTTATATATTTTTTATCAAATTTTTCTCTCAAAGAATAAAGAAAGTATTAATAAAATTATAAGTCTATCAAAAAATTCTACTCTGTAGAATTTGTTGTTTTTAATTTATAAGTATACAACTTTATCTCAAATAAAATATATAATACTACTTTTTAAATCTCTGATAGATCAAATTGAATCAAATTTATACATATAAATATCTGTAAAAATAATCTGTGAACTTCAATACTTTAATACTGCTATCCCAAGCTATAAAAATAATCTTGTACACATACAAGCAATAAAAATGCGTTCCGCTTATTGAGCTTTTATTACTGAGTGATGAGAATCATATAGAGAAAATTGAAAATTATTATATACCGCAAAGGACGACTTTTTCAATTAATTGTAAAATTTACAAATATTTATTATAACAAATTATGGTTTGAATATAGTTATAAAATTTTATGGATTTGAGATGGAAAATCATTTCTCGGTTCTCAACTTATTCGATTTAATGTGCTTTATACCCAACATTATTTTATAATGTATTTTATATTAGAAGTATAAAACTTATAATTACAATTCACTTCAAAATTTAAGTATAGCAACCAAATTTTGTCTCACCAAACAAAGCCATGCGCTTGTTTAATCATTTATATCAATTATTAATTATTAATAACGGTAGCTCTTTATTCATGTGCAGCATTGTTGTATCTCTATTAATAACAACTGACTTATCCTAGGATTTACGTGTAACACTTGATATCCCAGGCATTGGTACTTGCACACATGATCACGTAGCTCTATTAAAATTAATCCTTTGAGTTGTTGCAATATATCAGCAGTGCAAATTATTTCATGTCTGCTTAATATTCATTCTTTTTGCCTTCATAATACGAAACAATTACATTCTTTTATGAAACGAGTAATAATTTAAGGTGATTAAAGTTTTTATATTACCTAAAATTATTCTTGTTGATCAAATTATTAAATTACAAAGTATTAGAATCGAACAACAAATACATAAAAATCAAATGATCGTAATCAATTAGTTTTATAATTTAGCTGTTTAACTGCGCAGGATCTCCATTCGATTGCCTACTAGACATCGTCCCAATCAAGAATGAAAAGGGTGACGTGGTTCTCTTTCTTGCTTCACACAAGGACATCACACACACGAAAAATCTTCAACTTTGTGAGTTATATGACAGTGGTGAGTGCACAGTGCTTTTTGCTTTGGTCGCGATGTATATCAAAACGCAGAAAATAACCAATCGCTCCAAGGGTACATGAGATGTACTTACAAAAAGTTCGATACCTCTTGAAGACTTTCAAATATTTTAATTCTATTATATAAAATTCTATTTAATTGATTTATTGATAAGATTATTTAATATCTGCGTGGTGTAAACGGGCAATTATCATTTACGAAAACATCATCGTGTATAATCGCAAGATTTTAATTAAATGACATCTTTAATTCTACGAAAAAGTATTGAGCCGGCCGGTTCTTTTCAGAATCTTCAAATAAAATAAGTATAGCATTACAGTTTAATACTAAAAATAATTTCTTAATTATTAATTTTTTTAATATAAATTTTCATTCTAATTTCAACTGTACTTTAATTATTAATTCTAAATTTCTTCAAAAGAAAAAGAATACTTGCTTTCATAAAGTAATATTTCCTTTTACTATCAGAATTTTATTCATCAATTTTCTACAAAAGCATAAAAATTTAAATACTTCGAAATTATCATTAAAAAATTAATATTAATAATGTATAAGTTAAACATTTGGTATAATTTTTTTTTTCATTGCTAATTTGCAATAATCACTAATAATATGATATAAATATTAATATACAAAGATATCTTTTCGCATGTACGTGTAACTACAATGATGCCAACGAATCTAGGATTAAGTTTTTCAAATTAAAAAAATTCAGATCTAAGAATTTTGCAACATATTTCCTCTTCATATATGAAAAATAGGAAAAATTTTAAACTTATATATTCCTAATAAGAGTTCCAATATTAAAAAGATTATGGTCAAAAATAGAAACGATTTTGAACTTGTGCACACAAAATTTTAGTTACATCAGCATAATCATTTAGTTACTATTACTTGTGAGTATCTTATTAATTTTCATTTTAAATGGATAATAATTAATTAAATAAAAATTTTATTTCCAGAATTCTTTAAAAAATTATTTAGCTTAATTTAATAAATAAATCACTATTTCAAATATTATTTTCATTAACTTTGTGATTAATCTGATTTAAATAAACAAATGCTAAATTTCATTTCATAAAAAAAGAATAAAATAACATTCTTATTCAATTATTGAATATGAGAAATAGATTTTTGAAAGTTTCATTACAACACATCCAGTTTTCTTGTTAAAAGGTAAGAGAGTAAAGGCCGTGTTATACAATCGCGACTGCCAACATCACGCTTGCATATTAAAACTTAAGCTATCTACTTGTATACACAAACTTTTTTCTTATTTATTCCCTATTTTACTTTAAGACTTCGATAGCGCACATCCTTTATAAAATAGTCATTATTTTCAGTATCGAAATATGCTTAAGTGTATCGTTTCTTGAAAAATTGGCAAAAATTTCGATTATTTAAAGCTTTGCAAATTATTAATTTTCTAAAATACGCTCATGCAAAATCTTAACTCTAGGACGATGGCAATGAGAAGAAAAATAGACATCTTAGAAGTTAATTAACAAAATAGAAAAGATAATGAAGAAATGAAGTTATTTCCATGCGCTTAAGAAAATTTTTTTTAATCGAGACGACTGTTTAATTTTCTTCATTTTTCATTTGCGCTAATCAAGGTAGATCGTGAATCTTAAGATTCATTGATAAATGAAAATGAAGAAAACAATCATACAAGATGCAGATTGGAAAAGAAATTTCAGGAATATCATTGAAAGTAAGAAAGCAATGATGTAATTCTACACGAAACTTTTTGTCTTATTTTACATAATTATTGTCATAAAACGTGTATTTTTGAAAACGAATATTCCGAGGACTTTATTAACTTCATATATTTTTTGTATAATTTTATAATTTTATTGAAATGCCAATGCCAATTTATCTTAATTATATCGTTACACTTCAAGTGCTCATTTCTAAGGGGGTGAGACTATTAAAGCCCGCTTTTTGGGTCAACGGAAGATTTACCCCTTTCAACTTCAATCCATACATACTCTCCTTCCCTCTCTTTCTAGATGTGCATGCACTCATCCTATAATTCTCAATAACAAAATCTTGTTGTTATAAAAACATGTTTTCCAAGAATTATATTGTAACTTTCCTTATTGGTATCCAATTGGCATTTGCACTAAACCTACTATGTCTAAAAAATATCAAGAAATATTTCTAATTAAAATTATATTTCGATATATCTGAATTCCAATCTAGCTAAAATAAATAATTTATTCTATTATATTATTAATATAATAATAAGATGTTTAAAAATCATTACAATAGAAAAACTTTAAGGTCATCAGTTTTTTGCTTCAATTTAAAAGTGTGGTATTAAAATATTCCCTTGTACATAGATTTATTACTAGAACCCAATAGAGAGAGAAAGTATATTTATATATCATAAAATTTTTGTAAATTTTTGTAATTTAAATATTTTATTTTTGTTTACATAATATATTTTATTATATAATATCAATCGATATTTTATGGAACCTTAATAATTCTAAATAAATGTTATATACTTAATTTTCTAACTTTTAAGCTGTTTCAATACGTAAATTGATATTTTAATTTTTAATTTTTAAAATTAATAAGGAAGAAACATCATCTATTAGCAAGAATTTTTAATTATTTAATTTATTATATTAAATTTTAATTTATTCTCTTCTAGACAAAGTTAATTATATGACAATATAGGAAAAGTTGATTTGTTCGATGTGAATAGAAATGAAGAAACAATTAGAAATACGAATCAGAAAAACAGAAATATAGATTGTGAAGTAATAAATTAACTCATATAAGCTTCTTTTGTAAGAAATCATAATGTAAGAAGAAGTTTGACGCAATTCATTTTTATCGATTGTTATCCTACGTGCGCTTTTCCCTTTTTCTCTGGCACTCATACCCCCACAACTATTAATATTTAGTTTCTTAATTAGTCGAGTTTTGTTTGAGAAGCACTTTCTCTTGCTGTCATGCACATATGTCAAGTTTCTTTCAAATTTCAGGTTTCTTTTTGAATTTCTAACAAAATAAGGGTACTTTGTTATATTGACATGCATCAGTTATGATATAACCTTTATTACGTATTAATTTATATTTGAATGTATAATTTTATGTAAAATATTCCTGTATGTATATAAACTTTTTAATAAAGAAATGTTATTTTAGATTTTTAAAATCTTCATTGTTTCGTAGAATATTACTATGAAGCCAAAAGTAGGGGTCAATTAAAGTATTAATAAATAACTACTTAAGATTTGTTATTAATCCTATATTATATTATTGTAAAATATTATTATTTGATTAAAGAAGAAGCTTTAAATTTAAATAAGTTTTATGATTTAATCAAGAAAGCATTGCATATTTTTCGTTATATTTATATCACATCCCTTTTAAATAAAATCCAAATATACAAGAATGCATATTATTGCTAAGTAGATGCAAAACAATTATATTTCATATTAATTGATTTGGAGAAAAGATAAAACTATTTATTTTGATTGTAGATGCGAATGGTAACTTGGACCCAGAAGCTCCACCAGCAAATTATGGGAGAAGAAGAAGTCGAGCAGTTCTATATCAATTATCAGGTCACTACAAACAAGATAGTAAACATAAAATTAAATTAAATAATGTAAGTGAAATATTATATATATAGTTATATCTCTTATTTTGTTAACATAATTAAGAAATTCTTATTTATGTATAATTACAACACTTTGTTATTTTCTTTTAAAATTCATATCAATTTCATTCAGTGAAAAACATTTAAAATTTTAAATACAAATTTAAAATGTTGAACAACAGTTTAAATGCATTAATTCTTTATCTAACGAATCCAAGAAGGAAAACCGTAACCAAAGTTAATTTTATAATAGGTGTTAGTATTATTCAAAAAACTATAAATGAAAATGTATATACACGATTCAATAACTAAATGTAAAAACTAATTTATCAGTTTGAAAAAGCCGAAGACAATTGTTTCAACGAAGATAAATTGTATAAACTATAATAAATCTGAAAAGGACACTACTTGAAGAACTGAAAATATTTAACTTTACATTAAAATAACTTATATTTTATCACTTATAAGAATAGTACTATGTATACAGAAATTAATACAAAAATACGTACTCATACGTACCTCTGTACATAAAATAAGCAGCAGACTAGTCTCTAACTGGCGCCTCGGCTTTCACGCAGGCGTTCGGTAAGAGCAAGTTCACATATTACATCTCAGAGTAGTTACGATCTGCTGGCTTTCATCGGCCAACAAACTCAATTTACTTTAGGCGTTCTCACATGCAACGCTATTACGGTAATGTAATTCGAAGTTTGACACCTGCAGGCTGGTTACTCCTCTTCGGGAATTTACTTCGAAAAAATGCAAGTAGAAACTCCAACGCAGTGAAATTTTGCTACAGTGGTGACGTGATAAGCATTTAAAATATTCAAATAACTTATAAATTACGAAGTTTCAAAAATATTTATTTCAGGCTTATTGTCTGTCTTTCATTATTATATTTATTTAGATGTAGATATAACCTAATAGTAAACTCACCCTTCGGACAGGATTGAACAGTTGATTGAGAAATTTAATTTTCATATTATCGTCTGTTTACATTTTATATTTATTACATGACTAAATCTTATAAATTCGGATATTGATGTTATCCTCGATTAATTAATTAAATGCGTACTTATTATTGAGCATACCATTCACCTTGTAATATCACAAAGTTTTAATTCGATGACTATTCGTTTCTGCTTAAAGATTACATACTTATTTTTGAGTTACAGTATCTATTTAAATTCAAAAACATTAAACTTATATTCGATTAATAAAAAACTTGATGTACTCATATTAATAATCAGTTTAATGTGTATATTATTATAAATAAAATTGACGTTGAACAAACAATTTATTTTTTATCAAAAAGAAAGGAAATACAAATTGATTGCAGATTAGAATAAATTTACACATTGTAATTTGAGCTATAAATATTAGTTTGAGAGGTAATATTTATAGATCTTTAAGAACTTACCCGCATATACAATTTATCGTTCTATATTTCTTCAAATTCTTTATTTTATATCTCAATTGAGTTTAGAGTTTGTATAGTCTTAATGATAAGATTTCATAGTTCACTTAATGTTGTACTAACCCATCAGCTCTGGTAACATTATCCAAATAAAATATTCAATTCAATCGAACGCTAATCATTTTTGTCACATTCGGAAAACTATAATTTTTTATTATTTTACAAATAACCATTAAAAGAACTAAATTTATAATATTTTAAAATAATATTTATATTTATAATTAATTCGTTCTAATTATCAGCTCAGATACAAATTATGCTGAATTTATTTTTATGTGAATAGAAAGGAACTCTCCATATATTTAGTTTTCTTACCTCATGATGCAAATCTCAAAATAATGGTAATCCAGTTACTCTTACAAAATATCCTGCATTACACTTATTGATTTTTTAAAAATCTATTATAGTAGACGTAAAAGAAATTAAAATATTAATGACTAAATCGCGGTGTTAAACAAATATTTCAGTTGTGAATTTATCTTTAAATAGAATTGTAATACTCATCATTTCTTAAAAAATCGCTTTATAGATATTATTAAATGCAACGAGCATTACTGATAATTTAATTCCAAATGTTAAAGGTTTTTCTTGAATTTTTTTCAAATTACACTATGAAAACTCTCGTTAATATTGAATATAAATTCACTAACATTCAATAAAATATTTCTGTTGGAAGAGAAATTTTTCGATTAATTTATTTCTGGTTAAAGCTTTTAGCCATGATCACTAACTTTTTAATCTCTTCGAGTAAATGCGATGCTACAGCTTCTATCATATCAACTATTGGTGATCGAACAACTGTATAATTGGCTTTTTAATTGCCTTTACATAATTATTTCTAAATCACATTATATTTTAATATTTTATTATCATTGATTTATTTATATTTTTAATAAAAGTTTTATATAATTATTTGAATTGTCAAACAATTATCTATTTTTTATATATAATTTATGTAATCCATTCTTGATGATTAAAAAATTTTGTTCTATATTTGAAAAATTCTCTTAAAATTGTTTTAAGTCTTTGGATCTCTTATTTATAATATTTGTATTATATTGGATAGAAACAATTAGTAATTAATTAAGAAAAATAATTTCTGAACAACCGGCACTCGATTATGTACAGGTTACATACCTAATGTTATCCAAATAAGTAGAAAGATATTTGATTTAAAAACGATAGCATTTAAAAAATCTTTCATTTACCTTAAAGCATTTATTTAAAGTATAATGATTTAACTTGAAATTTCTCTCTACAGAAAATAATTCCAAACAGAATGAATTTTGTCTTAATGAAAGATTTCCTTTATCTTAAAAAAAATATGTCACCATTAATAGTAGACTATTTTAATTTTTATCATATGATTTAAAAATATTATTCTAAAATTTTTAATCAGATTTCAAGTAATGGATCTATTATTTGTTAGGAAAAAAATTAATCTGTAAATGAGATAAAAAATACTCTTTGCTTAAAGAATTCTTATTATATTTTTAATACTTTAATCAGAAATTTTACTGATTCATTTTATTTTAAAAAATTTTAAATGGCAATAATGTTTGACCGCACTCGAGGTAAGTAATAAATCATATCATAAAACTCCTGTTTCAGGCACTACTGCATTCAACAACAACACCACTTCCGGAGTACAAGACGACAACACTAAAGAAGTCCCAATTCGTACTGAGTCATTATGGCATGTTCAAAACATGTTGGGACTGGCTATTGCTCTTGGCGACGCTTTATGTTGCCGTCGTTGTACCATACAATGCCAGTTTCGTCAATATTGACCGGCCTACAATGGTCAGCGATGTGGTGGTAGAAGTCATATTCATTATAGGTGAGTTTGCCGTTGTGCACGGAAGTATTGTATATTATACATAAATTACATCAATTTTTTTATATTATAATAAAATAAACATATCCTTTCTGGATTTTTAAGTACATTTACACGTGTATACATATTTTTCACAAGATATTTAAAATTTTTATGAAATGGTAAGATACATATCCGTATTCGTGAAGATTTAGTTGCAGAAAATAAATATAATATTTTTTAGTACACCTGAAAGATATAATAAAAAAAGTCACAAATTCGTAAACAGAAAAAAGCAAAAATCTGCGCAAATCCATAAGTAAATCAAATTATTCTTATAAATTTCCTTTGGAAAAAATAATCCTCATATGTAAAAAATATATTAAAAATAAGATTTCTCGATAGATACGATTTAGAGTTTTTATTAAAAAGTCATCTGAATTTAAGTATCGTGTCAATGTCCACATAATTTCAAATTATTTTACGTTTATTCTTACTATATTATTTCTTATCCTCACTTTTTTCATTTTCTTAACTTAAACACATTTTTTATTCAGAAAAATTGAAAAAAATATTTAATAAATGTAATATAATAATTATGAAAGCACAGTAAAATTATATAATGTATAAATTTATTACTATTTATTATTATTGTATTGTTTTCATTTATTGTAAATTATATATATATATGTATATAATATTATTACTCAGTCAGATGTCTTATTAAAAAAGAAACTGATTAGAAAGAAATATATATAAGACCAATAAATACGGTCAAATATAAATTTAGACAATTGACTTTACTAAAATATCAATACTTTACAATTATAAAAATTCTATTTAAGATTTCATCCAAAAAATATTAAACCATTTTTATTTTTTATTAAAAAGAAAAAAACTAATATATTCAGCATGCACAAATGTTAAATAATTTTAAATATTGAATAATATTTTCCTCGTACTTAACTATTCTTGACAAAAAGAAAGAAAATAAAGGCCACAGGAATAAAACCCTTTCAAGATATCAAGCGAACGAACAGAAAGGATAAGAAATCCACTACAAAAGCAATAATGAGAATTGCATTAGCTATGAAGCTCATTTATCCACAGCAGATTCACGCTGAATGAGAGTTTAAACATAGCAAAACACTGCGCATTCTCTACGTACTTTACGCCATCTAGCGAAATATCCTACATAAACAAATTTCTGATATTGCGCATTACGATTAAAATGCAAGCAACAGCTGGCGAAAGGTTCGTTTTCCGCAACCCCCTATAATTATATACAAAAGTGAATTTACATTTACATAAATTTATATAAATCAAAAGAAAGGAAATGCTTATGTTCAATGGTAAGCAGCTGAGTGTAAGAAAATTGCTGTTCGCTATGTATAATATTTACTTATAATATAATTAAGGAACTTTCTAAATTATAAATACCCTAAATAATATAATAATCTTTATAACATAAAAAAAACTTGAACTTCTTTTCTCGTAGAACGTATTTTTTCGGGAAAAAAATCTATATTGATTTTATAACTTGAACTTTATAGCAATTTATTTACATTAATTACCAAATAGTTTTAAAAAATAAAACGATTAAAAATGGTGCGAGAGTAGAATATATTTCACAACACTTTTTGATCACCAAACGGTGAGTTGGTACAACTTGGCTACTATTTCTGCAGATTACTATTTCTTTAGGACTCCACAAAATTTGTTTAATACCATAAGCTTCTATTTCAATAAAGTATTCAAAAACTACTCACTTCATGTCTTCGTAAATAAAGGGAAGTATTTCTATTAATATAAAATCTGAAAGTTGCTAAGAAGCTGGTAAGAATAAATGGAGTAATTTGATCAATATTAATGTATTATTTATATATTATATAAATTTACCAATCTATTTGAAATAATATCAAAAAAATTTAGAATCATAAGATTACGAATCTTATTATCTTCCCTTTCATATTAACTCTTTATAGAATAAATCATGAAATGTTTTTCTAAATTTTAAGTTTGTGTTATCTTATTTTTTCCTTTTCCTTTGCGTATTTTATTACTAGGTTGTTCTAAGCCTTTAAATACTATATATTTATCAGCTACTCTAACTGGTTTCATCATCCACATTTATCTGTAAAATTTAATCCCTATTATAATTTGAAAATATAACGTTTCTACAGCTTATTGTGGTATTTCTCGTATTTTTCAGGTCTCATATCCCATTTTATATTATAGGGATAATATTGATAATATTATTCTTTTATATATTTGAAATTATAATAGCTTCTTTTAGCCAAAATACATTTCCCAATTCAATGTTTTCATTATTTTGTTCTTTGCTTTATTTGTATAGCTTATTTTTGTAATGAACTATTTCAATTTATTTATATTTTAAAATGTTAAATTAAATACTTTTATTTACTCATTTTGACGATTTAATCCTAAACCATCAATAATTATATACTTATTCTCTTTTCAGTATATAATAAACCTATTAGTATAGTTTATTATGTTATTTTTATTTCTGTGTCTAAATTTGAACCCCTCGTAAAAGAATGTATTTGTATTAATACTATTTTTGAGTTAGTAATATATTTCTCCCATGTATTAATATATTTATAAATTATCTAATTTATTATAATTTAACTATAAGATGTAATTGATTATAATATTTTTTAAATTTAGTTTAGATCTTCAATATCTTAACAAAATATTCTCCTCTCGTGTTATGTCAAAACTAACTTTAGCACATTTTTCTTGATGAAAACACAATTTACGTAATCCTAACAAAGTGAAAACTCTCCAAATTTCGTTTACTCATAATTCTTTTCGAAGTGCACAAATAGTTAGTGAACTATTTGATGACATTTTTAATTCTTGTAAGGTAGATTTCTAATTATAACAATTTGTGAATCTATCGCACTGACACGTATGTAACTTCGTTACATACAAATAGTAATTTTGTATAATTATTTCGAAATATTTTCTCCTATTGTAAAAAAGTTTTAATTAAATTTTATTAGCATTTGAAGCGCAGATTCGTTTATTTGATTATTTTATTGTTTCACTTATGATTAACATATTTAATTTTATACATAAGTAATTTCAATTTATTATTATGATTAAAGAGGTAATCATTTTCATAAATATTTCCGAGGTGCCATGTATTTCTATATATCTTTAAACGTATATGTGGTTTTTTTATTGATCAATGATAAATTCATTTACATACAGATACGTAAATTCTGTAGTGAAATACTAATGCTATCATTACTTATCAGTGGAAAATTAAGCATAATTGATTATTAACTATTTGTATTGGAGTATACAGAAAATTTAAAGATATTGTCAAATGTAGAAATATAAGTTAGGGTAAAAAACTGTAAAGAAACGAATAAATAATTATCAAAAATATTAAAAATTGCATCCAACTTTCTTCATACATGATTACCCAGTTTTATTATTGCCAGTTATATTGTTTGCGCAAAACAAGTTTCCAGAAATTAATACAAGTATTTTAGTCATTTGATAATTTAGTAATATACTAGAGTCTACATCAGACTTTATATTAAATTAAAATTATAAACTTTCATCGTCAAACACTTTTGAAATTATATATATCTTATTACCATATTCGTAATGAATCGTCGTTATTATTTGTTATGAAAATACCAACCTTTTTATCAACGTGAACCTTGCATTATTTAACTGCTTATGTAGTAGTTAGCTTTATTTTTCACTTCGAAGAAGAAAGGCAGAGAATTGCAGATAAAGGTAAATGTTTGTGTTGAGCAAAGTGAAAGCTCATGCCGCAGCAACTCTACCTTTTTTTTTTTGAAAGAGTTTCCAGTTCACCGGTCATTATGCTCTTTTAGCAAAGAAAGAACCCAAAAACTATAGAAAAGCTTGGATGAAACCTGATTAGTTATATAGTAAGGAATTTTGAAATACATCACTCTAATTGTTAAAGATACGAGGAATGAAATGAAAAGAAGACACATGCAAAAGTTTTAATAGGATATACAAATATAATAAAAACCTATTTCTTGTTAGGCACAAAATTGAGAACAATTTATTTACATTTCTAGGAACATCGAATCTTTGCAATTTTACAAAATTTAATTCTTGACTGTAGTATTGTTCTAAGTGATTCACTAAAATATTATTATTGATGATAATAGTTTAAAAAAATGCAATTCAAAAATTTAAAAATTAAAAACAAAAATTTTTCGGGTCAGAAATTGAGGAAACAAATACTGGAAAAAGACAACGGATGTAATCTAGTGTCAACGCATTATTATGTAGAAGAATACATCTTAAGAGAAAGTACTTTTCTTAATTACTATTTCTATTTTCTTAATTCTTAGTTTCTTCTATCAATCGCAGTTCAAAAACTAATTCACGTAGAAGTTGTTTTGAAACTAAAGGAAAATTAAACTTTTTAATATTAGGTAAGGAGACAAATTCATAACAATAAAAAATAATTAATAAAATAAATTATAGAAACATGAGTTTATGAGCGAAAGAAAACAATGAAACTAACTTCAGTATTTAATATCAGAAATAACAAAATCTACTCAATAAACTTAATACCAACAGATAATTTGACTTATCCAAGTAGATAATTTGATGAGATTGATGAATTTAAAATTTATCATAATTACTAAAGAAATATTAACTAAATTCCAAATATAATATTTTACTGTCGCATAAGAAATTAGATTTCTATTAAGATAAATTTATCATGAAAAGAGGAAAAATGTTTCAATTAAGTTTGTCTACACTTACCAATATTCTTCTAATTAAAATTAATGTAGTTTTTATTTTTTTATTTATTTAAATATATGAATTAGAGAATAATATGACTTTATATACATATATATATATATATATATATATATAGACAGACATTGAAAGCATTGTAGACAACATTTTTATGACTAAACTAAATTTCATTAAATTTTATACAATAATGATATAAACTTATATCGGTAATTATAATACTTCGGTATAATACTCCGTTATTTTTAACATGAATTTTCAAGATACAACAGCAATGACTTTGTGAGAGAAGATGTATTTATTTAGTATGATAATTCAATCTCAAATAAACAGCAATACTTTACCACACCTTTAATATTGAGATTTCATACTTAGTTTCTATTTTATGTATTACAGATCCGATACAAGATTTTATACTGCTTTAATAAATTTATTTTTTATTAAGTGAATCTTAGCATTTAATAATTTTATGTTATTAGGGATAATCAAACTTTAACGTATTTCGAAACAAATTACCTTATATAAATACTTAGAAGCATTTTATCTTAAAAATAATTAAATTATAAATTGTTAATTATCACCGTATTTATATTTATAAGATCTTCATAAATTTTGAAATATTATGAAAATACATTTCTTATAGTAATAAAATAAGTACTAGTACTAAAATGTCTAGAAACAAGCGAAAGCGATGTATTAAATCTATGTTAATTATTTATAATCATAACAGAAAATATAAAATAATTATTTAAATAATATTTATGATGATGTGAGATCATCATAATCAATATCATTAATCTGAAATAAATTGACTACTTTTGATACTATTTATATCAATAATATTTAAAAAGTATCAAAATAAATTAATAATGATTAATCAAATAATATAAAACATATAAATAAATATATCTTATAAACTATCGAATATGTTACAGATAATACAGACAAAAGAAAATAGCTATTTAATATGGAAGCTATTTAATATGTGCATAATTTATTATATATTAACAGAAAGTTTTTATTCGTATTATAGCATAGATTAAATTATTATATTTCTTTTGTGTTATTCATTTATTTAAAAAATATATTTAATTTGGCATTAAGTTATTAAACTGTGGTTTTGTGAAAACATAACAAAGTTTATTACAACAAATAAAAAAATATTTTCTACAAATCGTAAGAGAAAAGTCATAAAAAATTCTTGAAAAATTTTACACGCTGTAGTAAATAAAAGATTAGTTTAATTTTTTATAGCCTTTTATAAAATCTCATTTTCCATTTCTATTACCTGAAGTTTCACATAAAAATAATGAAAATTCTTTTACAACTCTTTTTCTTCCTTATTTATATAATTATATTGTAAATACTATCAATATAATTCAAAATAGAGTTTCATCTCTATGATGAAGTCTTAATTTTTAATTTATAAAAGAAACTTATATCCAGAAAAGTATTATTTAAATTAAATTTATAACGAACAATGAAAAAGTATTAAATTTATTGAATGATATAAAAGAAGTAAATCTTAATTTTTCTGATATTATAGTAATCCAAACATACGTCTATTCAAACTATACGAGCTATAAATGAATATTTGTTTGCAGTCAAAATAAAAGAAATTACTGGCCAACTAATTTTCTTCAAAGGTAAATTTTGGTTAAAAAACCAATTACAAATTTGTGATTCGTGTTTTAATATTTTTACAAATAATATTTTATTCTACTTTGTAAAGTTTGATAATAAATTTAAAATGAAAGAAAGAAGTGCTATAAATACAAACACTTAATTATAGAAAAATAAAAATAATTGAAATGGGAATGCTGACAAAGTTTTTATGGTTTCTTCACAAATACATCATAAATTTTATTTTTTGTACATAAGACACTTGGTTCATAAAATATTAAAGTTTAACGCAATTTCATATTCACGGATTTCAAGATATTTTGTTTATATTTAAACCTTTTTTATAAAACTCTTTTTTTTAGTAAGGTATGCATTTGTTGGTGTTTTTTATTTATTCTAAAAAAAATTTTTGTGATTTTTTTAGTATTAATACATGCAGATAATTATATTTCCTTATTATTTTTTATTTTTCCATATTAAGCATGTGTTTGAAATAATATTTAATAGTTAAAAAAGTAATTTATTAATTTGATTAAATTCATTCTTAAATTTGTTATAATTTTAACGTACTTTTATACGATGAATGATATTTAATTATTATTAATATTGTTACTTCATATTCAATTAATACTCTCTAATTAAAATAAACTTTTTTTAAATATTTTATAATATCTTTGTGTACGATTGATTCGTTAAATGTCGATATCTCGCGAATAACTATATCGTTATTTTTATACACCACTTCGACGTACGATAATAATATAAACACCTTCAATATACAATATTTCCATTTTTTCTCGTGCATATACACGCAGGTATGTGTAAGTCCGTGCTTTACCCGTCAGAATCTGACGATCGAGGGATCGAGGAAGAGTGTGAGAACACCCCGCAAAATCAAGCAACATGATTGGAATGCCCGTTCTTCATAAAAAACCTTTAAGTTAAGATACCATCATGTAGCAAAAACGACAGATGCGCAAACCAACTAATTAAGATACAAATTACGACACCAGATCTTTTTCAAAACATCTTGTTTGTCTTTATTAGAACACAGACTGAAATAAAGAACGATTCGTCGTACAAGGACAAACTAGAATTCTCAAGTGCTCTCAATTATACGTAGAAGATAAGAGTTAGCGCGCTTGACAGTCAAAAAACTGAAAATTTTCAAAATATAATCAAATTTTTGTTTCTGCTTTTGATATCTAATACTGAATGTTCTTGATAACTGTAGTACATTAAATACAATATTTTCATTTTATTAATTTTTAGCAGTTCTATAATGTTCTTTTATATAATAACCGTAAAGTTCTCCTAAATAAAAATATACCATAAATATATTTTATGTGCGTAAATAATCGTTGAAAATTAGATACCGTCAATCAAATTCTCCGTAATATTTTATGAAAACATAATAACAGCTTTTTTCATTATTTTCAGATTAACTTTTTGTGTACTACTATTTTTCATTATATTTTAAATTGAATTAGTAAATGTTGGTTATAAAATTTTATTTAATACTGAGTAAATATTATAGAGTTTCTAAGGACTACATTTGATAGGAATGCTATAAAAAAGAAATATTTTTTTAATAATCTATGTACAATATACTGTAGCTCTACATTATAAAACTACTCATAGAATCCAAAATATTGTTGAAAATGTTGAATTCTATAAAAACATTTTAAAAAGTTTTTCTCTAAAGAGAATACTAATAAATAATATTTTGAAAAAAGTAAGGTTAATGCGTTACGCATTTGAAGACTAAAACATCACATTTAAAAATTTTAATTTCTTTCAATAATAATCAAGTTTCTGGTACACTTTAATTAAAATAATTACTATAGTCATAATAATCTGTTCACTTCTAAAAACTTTTTAAAATCAAATTTTTTTATACATGTAAAAAAAAGATTTCAATAACAAAAATAAGTATTTAAATTATTAATTTATAATTATGTATCCAATCTTGAAATTTAAAAAGAGGAATTACGAGAGAATTTTTGTTAAATTTTATTAAATTATTAGCATATATATATGTATATTAGAAGAGCACATCAGTCGTACTTAAAAATGAATTAAATTTGTGAAATGTTTTAGACCACATTTTCCGTAAAATAATATGATCTAGAAAGTAAGTAATGGTTTACTAGAATTTAAGAAAACATCCACAGATGATAAGGATACACAAAAAAATAGTAAAAAAGAAAACCATTTATTTATTAATTCTAAATATAAATTTTTAATGTAATTAACACAAGACTTTTCAAAAAAATCTTTATAATTAAGAAAATTAGAAACGTTAATTTTATTTCAAATGAATTATGAAAATATTATGTTTAATATAATTAACTATTTGTCTCTTTTATAAAGGCATTCAAAATACGTAATTGAATATTCCTATAATATAATTGCATATTATATAAAATATTTATATGTATTTATTCAATTTTAATATTATCTTTTGAAAAAAGAAAATCTTTCAATTAGAGATATATATTTCGAAAAGAGATAGAAAATATTCTCTAACTTTGTTAATATTGCAATTAAATTGGCTTTTTTGCAGACTTTATTGAAATATAAAAAATAATTTTGTATGAAAAAGATTTAAAATTTAAATTGTAAAAACTACACTTAATGAAATCTTTTATAACATGAAATTAATATAAGTTAAGATAGGCAATGAAATTAACTTGAAATGAATTAACATATGTATTATATAATTTAAGAAATTAAGATATTAAAAGAATTTTTTTTAATTAAATTATATTTATTTTTACGCGAAAAATATATTTAAATATAAAAATATATTTGTAGAGCTATAAAACTACCATTAATGTTGTTTAATTTTTTGGTTAAAAATTAATTTGAAATAATTAGATATTTACTCAGATGAATGACATTTTGAATATTTTAAAAAATATATACTCTTTCTAGCTATCGATATCTTTCGATAGTTATGTCCAAGTTATATATATCTAGAAATGTCCAAGTTAACTAAATCTGTTTGAATAAAGTTTCGGCAAAAAACGCATATTATCATAAATATTTAATTACCTTTTAATATGTAAAGTATATTTTTAATATAAAACAACCAATATATATATAAATAGTGGATTAATTAATAGTAATAAAAGGAAACTAAATTGCGTTTTTTAAGCCATTACTAATAATTTTTTTAAATTTTTGTCAGCTTTATTTGAATAAAAAGGGTTTATGTAACCGTAAAATTGATTATAATTTATAATTATTGTGCAATTGAATTTAATTATGAATTTTTAAATTAAATATATATTCAGCCAAATTTTCATATGTAAGCCACTTGTAATGGTTTAAAAAATGAATCGTTTATGATTAGATTTAAATCTTTCTCACATGATGTTTTAATACAAATAATTTAAATTAAAAAATAGATAAACTTTATCCAGTTAAAAAAATTTTAATCTAAAATATGATCGCTTCTATGGACTTTTCAATTAGTACATTAAAAAGATCCATTAAACTCTTTTATATGTATTAAGTATTTAATACTCCAAAGTTCATCATTTACATCAATAAAGTAATCTTAACCATTATTACTCTTATCATTCAAAAGAAAATGTTTTCAGTTTACGTATGCCTCGCTTTTCCCTTCAAATGCCGCGCTTTTTTCCCAGTAAAGATAGGATTTAAAAAAACTCTTAAGCCAATAAACATCGGGTAATATATTATATAATTATATAATAATAATGTAATATATTTATTATATAAAGAAATGGAACCTTGTATTTTTATATTTTCTTCTATATATTATATATTATATTATATATATAATATATATATATAGATATTCTATATATTATAACACAACAATCATATTATGAATATTTTTATTTATAGAATTTTAGACAAAATTGAATATATCCTAAAAATTTTATGAATAATATATATTATATATTCGTTTAAAAATGTGGATACAATATTCTCAATTTTTCATCCGAGAATAAAAGATGTTGAAAACAAATCTAAAAACCTGGAAATACGTTGAAAGTGCTGCATGTTTACTTATAATATATTTTGTAATAACAAAAGGAAGCATTTCTTGTACAAGAAAAAATGAAGCTATGAAAAATCTTTACATATTTTAGTTTGTGTATTTGAAAAATTCAATGTATTAATGAATATAGATTTTTCATAGAATTGCATGAAATTAATAATTTTGAGAATGAAGTGCTAAACGAGTTTCGGAATAAGAAACTGTATTAAATTTGATAAAAAATTCAATGTTACTTTCAAAAGAAAGAAAACATGTCTAGCTAAATAACTTTTTCTCTATAAAACAATTAATTCAATTTTATTAGAAAGAACCTTTTTAATGTCCCTGCGTAATGTTTTGTTTGCAGATTAAATAAAAATAAGAGAAAAAATAAATAAGAAGCATTTAAAAAGCTAATGAGCCCTATACTTGTTTAACTTCCTCAGATATCGTACTCAACTTCAGAACGACTTATGTGAGCCGCAAGGGTGAGGTGGTTAGCAACAGCAAAAGCATAGCCGTGAATTACCTTAAGAGTTGGTTCTTCGTCGACCTCGTCGCAGCATTACCCTTCGATCTGCTCTACGCCAGTGATGTATACAGTGGCGAGGTTAGAACTGTTAAATAATCCCAAGCTTTCCCTCAGCTTTTGCATCCTTTGCTGTCCGCTCTGTGCATCAATATATCCTTTAGTATGAGGCAAACGATTACTGGGCGCTTAGAGCGATTAAACGAACTTTCGGTCACACCTGTAAGAGTATAGACTTTATTTGCAAAATACGTTTATTCGTTCGAAAGGTGAAAGCTATTGAAATTTTCTGGTAATTAAAAAATTAAAAGTATATCTGCGAGTAAATGAGTCCACTCAAATTGTTGTTTTAGCTGACATATCAGAAATTATTGAATAAACGAACAATAATGCTATAGTGATACTCTTACTTTTTGCGATGAAGCTTTCCTTCTGTACACAATTCTGTTAGTTACACAGACTACTATTTGCTCCTAGTTCACAAAATGCTCAAGTACTAAATTTTTTATTCTAAAGAAATGAATACAAAGTCAACAGCAAAGACTTGTCAAACAAAACCTCTAAAGAATAAAATCAATAATTATCTGAAAATTAAAGCACTGCTTCGAAAAGCACGATTTTCATTACCTATATAAACGTAAAAATAATATAAAATATTCAACATGTAAAAATCACTCATTCGTACCTTATATATTTATATAACATTTTTAAATTTTACAAATATTATTATTTTCTGATTCTTCGTTCTCCTATTTTCTTTCAAAATAAATATTATACGAAGCGAAGAAAATTCATCATAAGAAATAGCATTTCAAATACTTATGTCCTTATTTTCTTATTATTTTCCCATTATTACCTCCTGAGCATATACCATATAATTTTTTTTTCTTTTTTTTTTCGTAAAAATAAACTAAGTTGTGTGTAACGAAGGTCATATTTAGTTTAATTTTTCATATTGTATTTGTTGTTTTAAATTAGTTTAAAATGTAAGTTTAATGTTGATAAGAAGATTTTATCAAATACTAACAAACATTCCAACTGCACTACTTAGTTATAAATTAAATGTACCTTCGATTGAAAAGTTAATTATAGAATATACTTATAATTGATCTCCTTGAAATAAAATTAACATTCTTATTTACACAATAAGTATTCGTTGGCTTAACTTTAGTTTGCAAAAATTATTCTTATATTATTTTGAAACAAAATATTACAGATATTTATAGTTGAAAGTAAACCAAACATAAGTTATTATTTATAGTAATAACAAATACGATAAGAATATTTACAATTTTCAAATTATTAAAGTTGCGTATTTAAAATATTCACCTGACTCAAAGTATAATTTTTTACAGAAACGATCTTTTATAATTATATATATTTATATGAAGATTTTCTATTTGTTCAAAAAGATGTGAAAAGGTTAAATTAAACTTCTAGTTAAAACTGTTTGTATTTATAAATTAATCGATTAAACAGAAAATTTCAGGTATAACTAATGTAAAGTATTATTGCTTCTATTACTAAAATTATAGGCATCTAATTTACAGATGATAAATTTACTATCTAATTGCGAAGAAAACTTATCTTATAATTAAGCTTTGCTTTATCTTCAGATTTCCAGAGAAGATTATTTATATTTATATTATTTAATATATATTAAAACTATACTATTCCTTTTTTGAAAGGAATAGTGCTGATGTGTTTGCCTAAGCCAATACATCATTTTTTTAAATGATTCAACGGATTTTAATTCAATGTCATCGAAGTAAATGTACCCAATTGAATGAAATTATAGTATGTACGAGTACTGAATGAAGTTCATTTGCTATAAAACATATTATTACTATTGAATACATCTGCTTCAATGTGCATTTGTCTCTATCTCTAGCTAATTTCCAGAGTATATCAAATGATGCCTTTCACAGCAAGAGTCAATCATCAATTGAATACACATGAAAGGCTATACTTAGACAATTATTTTCTATTTTTAAAATTTCGTGACACAAGTTTTGTATCTTCTTTATTTCATCCGTCACAGATTTCTTTAGATACACAAACAATAAACTGAGTTGCCGACTGTCACTTTTATTGAACGCAATATTGTACAAATCTGTAATCAGATTCTTTAAATGAATGAATCGATAGGAAAAATATTTTAAAATATGTCGTAAATAGTCATGAAGACCAAAATAATTACAAGTTTTTACATAGTTGAATGACATCTTGATTGTATAGTACACTACTTTTCAAATAATGTATGCCGGTAGTAGTGCAAGACAAAATCTCTTTATTTCATTTTTCATGATATTATACATTAAATAATACAAGAATTTTTTTCTATTTTTTGGTATATCTAAACATATCGCTAAAAATAGAAAGGAAACTATTTATTTAAAAATAAATTATATCCGAATATAGAAAAATCATTTTTAAAGGCAAATTGTTTTAAAAGAATGGAAAATTAAAATTCAGAATACAGAACCAAACAAATATTCATGATAATATTATCTACCTCTAAATTAGCACCATTTTTTCAAAAATTGATAGAATAACTTGACAAATATCATTACATTAAAAATTTATTGTAATAAATAATCTAAAAATAATATATCATATTCTCTTTACATCTAAATATAGTTGTTATTTACTTTAACATCAAGAGTACTTTTGTATTTGCTTTTGATAAAATCTTCATCAACTTTTACCATTTTCTCAAACAATAACACTTAAACTACTATTGCTTAATGAAAAGAAGATATATAAAGATATTTAGATTATAGATACTAGTAATCACATAAGATAATGTCATTTAAGCGGTACTACTTCAAAAATACATATTCACTCACTTAATATCATTTATATAGTTGAATAAAAACAAAAATTTTAGAAAAACATTGAGTTTATGATATAATTTTGTAAATAACTAATCGACGTAATTTTGTAAAAATCCGAACACTTTTCTAAATTAATACAGTTAGTGAAAGTACATTGGAAAATATAAAATAATATATTGATATAATACATGTAATATAATGGCCGCGTGATGAAACTCCCTTAACATTTATCTAATTTTAATATTCGAAAAGACATTTACCAGATACGAGAAATCCTATCTATTTACTTTATTTTCTTGAGCTGACCCAGTCTCTGCCAATAACAATAAACCAAAACGCCTCTTCTGACGTAAAATGCTCAGCGCAGAATATAGGCAGTAAATGGAATCGTGATTTCACGCATTCATCTCCCCTAACTCATAGGTGGAATAGGCCGACAAATCCGGATGTACAAAATCGTGAATCTGGTCACACCAAAGCTTCAGAAGTTAGCGCGTTAGTTAGTGCTGATAAAATTATTTGGAATCTATTACACTGAGAGGCGGGTTATTTTCCAAAGCTACTACGAGACTTTCAAAGAGGCATTTCGGTTCCGAAATTTAACCTCATTACACTGTTACTGTTAATGGGGGTAAGCCGTGTCTTATTCATTAGATTATAATTCTATATGTGATATGCCAGGAATACAATCAACCTTTCTTTTTCATGGAATTTTTATTAACATCGATTAGTTTATCTATTTCCTAATTTCATAATTCACTTATTCATTTCCATCATTACACTGTCCTGTAAAATGGCATTGAGGAAATTGAAGAAAAAATTTAGAAATTATGTAAAATTGTCTAAAACAGCTAGAGAAAACTCACTTTCAAAGCGTTGAATAATATAACATAGTAATAATAAAATAAAACATATTTAAATTAAAAGAAATTAATTAATAAATCCCAAAATTATTGCAACATTGTATTAATGAGCTGAGAAGTTTATTAATAGTTTGAAGGTTGCATAAGCCATGGCCTTTCAGTTTCTTTATCTCAAAGTAGCATTACTTATATACTATACAGAAGTGAAACCTACAAAGAATCATTGTATAAACAAATACCTTTTTTATAACGTCTATAAAGAGACACGAGATACAGATACGTTTTTCGTGAAGTTCTTGGATTACAAAATTAAAAAAACAAATATTTGACACAATGTTTGTTTAAAGTTTAATAGGAAATTCAATCTAAAAATTTATTCTTTGAAAAAAGATTTCAAGAGATTTCATAAGCCATAATAAGATTATTTTTCAATTTCAGAATTAAATAAATAAAATATAAAACACAGTAAAGTTAATTCTTTTAAAAATTTTACTAATAATTAACTTAATTTTACTACCAAATAAAATAATTTGAAAATCGTTTACTAATTTTTATTGGTCTATTAAAAAAATAAAATATTCAATAATTTTATATCAAATGAAGAAAATTATAAGACTGTATAATAATATTGTATTATAAAAATAGTGTAGATTTCAATTATAAATATACTAAAACATTATTTTACAATAATATTCGATATAATTGTTAAAAAAAAAATTTTTTTTTTTTGAAAATGTTATATACAAGCAGACTTTTATTCAAATAATTTTATGGAAAAATATTTGCAACATTCGAATATTCTGTTGAATTCATTTAAAAACGAGACACATCTATTGTATGTCTTCACCCAAATAGAATATAAATTGATACCGATCGAAAGAAATCAAATAGTGTTCAAATAATGATTTACTTGCAAAACCTTATTGAAAAAATCTAATTACTTTTCTAAATAGTAAGAAAAAGATGAAAAAGTAGACCAAAGTGTTTGAGAATGCCTTGACATTGTGTTTTTATCCGTTTTCTTATATTACGAGCATTAATTTTTAATTTTTCGATTAAAAACTCGAAAAATATTTGTCAATAAAATGGAAAATATAAAATTGTCAAAAATAAATATAAAAATAAGCCGGACTCCTATCCTCAATGGGCCTATCGAGGATTCATACACAAGCTCCTCTAATCCGTTGGGAATGTCCGAGCGACGCCTGTTACGTTATCTGCGCACTTGTCCTTTTATACACACAGCTACATATATACGTATACGTAACATGTACACGTGATTAAATGCAGGATTCGGGCCATAGCCACATTCACCTAGTGAAGCTAACGAGGCTGCTGAGGCTCGCCAGATTATTGCAGAAGATGGACAGATACTCCCAATACAGTGCCATAATACTCACACTGCTCATGCTGTTCTTCACGCTTGTCGCGCATTGGCTCGCATGTATCTGGTATGTCATTGCCGAGAAAGAGCGTCTTAGACATGACAAGGACTGGGATTTAGGTGAGTGAACTTTTGAACTTTTGGATGAATTTTTGCGCGCGCATGCATTACATACAAGAGAGATAAAAGAATGCGCTATCGAGTACATGCGAAATGGGAAACATGGACGTTTTTTAGCTCAATTAAACTGTATGTTTTTGGCACATGGCCTACCTTAATCATTACTCATTATTCTTGTCATGAATTTTGGAGGTACTTTTCGCATCTTATAGAGATGTAAAACTTAATATTGCCGTAAATCAGGTATACATAAAGCGTAGATTTATCACCTCTTATGTATATCTATGTATCTAACAAAATTTTTAAATTTACATATCATAACGAATCTAGCTTTGCTGTAAATATATAATAATCCTCTTCGAACATTATCAATTATTTACTGTTTTATATTCATAAGATTATATTCATAAGATACATGTGTGCATTCCTTTGAACATAGGCATATGTATATAAACAACGTAACATTGAATTTGAGGTTGGAAGGGACTAAAAATCATATTGTACTAAATAGAAATTATTTATAAAAAATGAAACTATCCGGTCGGATAATCCTAAAAATCAATTCGATGATTCAGTCTGAATTATACGACTTTTTCGTTTCATATTATTTTCTAAAGTGGATTTTTCAGATATTTGACTATTGCTATCTTTTCTATATTCACTCCATTGAAGTATTTTATTGCTATTGTATTATACGGTTTATATTATTTTTTTAAAACTAGTATCAACAATTCATTTGCGAAATGAAATTGTTTACAATGATTAAATATTTAATAAACTCCAATTATTAAAAAAGTATAAAAAATATATAATGATGGATTGTTTTTCTTTCGACGGAAAGAATACGAAATCATAATTTATTATATATTAGAATGTACTGAATAAAATAAATTAAATAGTGCATGTTTAAGACCTTGTTAAAAACATTAAATTATCATTCTATACAGGTATTGAGTATTTAGTGACATGAAATTAATCTCATTGTAATTGAAAGTAATTTATTATAAATTCAATTTACGTATATCTATAATATTTTAGAAAATTATTACATACTCACACATCACAGTTAATAGTAAGATTTTATATATATATTTATATTTAAAAAGAAATAAGGCACGAACATCAATATACTAATGTAACACGCTGTTAAATCAACTGCGAATTCACGTATTTACATGAAATTAGTAGAGATGGAAAAATTCAGAATGAAAATTTTGTTTCAAAAATATTTCTGCTTCTCAATTTGATAAGAACCTCAACTTGACTATCCAAAGTAAATCCTTCGAAGCTACTCTCAACGTAAACAAATTTCACGATTTATCCTCGCTAAGTTTTAGTTCGGGTCGCAATTACCATCTCGAACAACTAACTATTAGTTTACTCTGGTTCGAATTCTTGTTTCTTTAACGTGTTTTAATTATTATGTACTTGATCTAACGTTGTGAGACGCAGCGACAAGTTTAATATAAAACTTTGAATTGTGCGTCTTTCTATATAAATCGTTATACAGAAGACCAAAAACATAAAAAGCTTGAATTGGATAAAAATAGTCTGGAAATTTTCAAAACATTAATTTCATTAAAATTTTATATATAAAACATAAACTTGTACATTTTCAAAACTTTTTTTATAATTTGATACGGATAAAAAAAGAAAATGGAGGGGATAACTTAAAATGAATATATTATACTGATTTTTAGAATACAAAGTATTGTTTAAAATCTTTTTTAAAAAACCATTTTTTTCGGTGACATTCAGTTTACATCTTAAATTTCATGTTATAACTAAACGTTATTCAGGCTGCGAATTTCTCAAGTTCGTTGCTGACTTGGTTACCTTCCCTTCAAACCGCTGACTATGATGAAGTACACGACTTGCACAGCGTCTTCCCTAGTCTGCCAAAAAGGAATCTCTACCTTTCTAGTTACATAAACTACTCCTTTCCTCTTCCACCACCTTCCGAATTCTATTTGCTGCATTAAACGGACTGATAATGTTAACATGGTTTTGGTTTCTGATATATTCGAGTATGCTGTAAGACTTTTATCACGATCTTCTCTCGTCAAAATTACATTAATGCACATAACAATACTTTTCAATAAAGATAATATGCCGGAAAATTTGTGTATATACTTTGTATATAATTTGAGTATATACTTTTTCAGAATTTTGTACTTTTTGAATGTTACGCATAATCCATTACATTAGCATTAGGAAACTATGAAAGTCAGTCAAAAGTAGGATGATATTTACTGCTCTCAAACCTGATATAAATGTCTAAAGTATTCAATACATTCAAGAGAAACTATTTTAAATCCAAAGCTCTAGAGAAAGATATAATAAACCAACATTTTAAATAAATTATACATTGATCTCAACATTTACAAGCTAATGTTAACGTTTTGAGGCATTATTATTATTTCTTTGTTATGCATATTTGTGGCACGTACAGACGCTTTAAATACTTGAAAATTGGCTTATCTAGGTTATTGTCTACATGGAATACATTAATTTTATTATAATTATATTTACGTTATAACAATAATTATAATTTATACTTTTACTTTTCTATATTATTAGACAATATAAAAATATAAATATTTTATATTTTGATACAAAAAACCAATTTATAAACTTGTTTTACTTGCACTAGCTAATAATATTTATTGCTTTTATTATTTTTAGGAATTTTACGCAAAAGACATTTCAATTTTGACTGTGATTCTAAGCGATTTTTTTCTGTTGGAAAAAAAATAATGAAATGTTTGCTTAATTGGTGCTATTTTTCTTTTAAAAACATGTTTTGAGCATTTTTATAAGTTATATATTTCAATTTAAAATTAAATTAATAAAACGATACAGTTTAGCATTATACCTTTATCAACGAATTTTTATTAGGTATACGCCACTTGACGTACCTTTAACGCGCACAGTATTTTTCTCTTTTGGAAATTCTTATCGTCATTAAATTATTGAATAGAGTTTTACAATTTTATGCATATTCTAATACTAAAGATAAGACCATTAATTGTTTATTTAGAAATATGGACATTGCAAAATCAGTAGTTCATACTTACGATCAAATACCACACCGAACACTTTAATAAACATCCACATATACAGTAAGACGTAATTGTTTAGTGTCTCTCAACATGCATTCCTTCGTACAAATGTACAAGAAGATATTGATGAATATGCACATGTGTATTCTATTTTACAGAAACGATCGATATTTTTATTCATCTTCTTTTTCAACCGACAGATCGTTAGTAATCAGAATTATACAAAAGAGGAAACCCTCTTTCTTCATTCAGATTTCCGCTTCTAATAATTAAATGAATGAATGAAATAATCATTTATTAATTTGTTTTAATTTCGTTAATAATTATAATTTATTTTAAATTAATATTTTATCAAGTCTAAAGAATTTTATTTCATTTTTAATATTAATTATTTCTGGTTAATTGTTTTAATTTGTATCCAATAAATTTGTATTAATAATTGTATGAAATAGAAAGTATTAAAACTCTTGTACGGAATCATTTTGTATTAGGTTTATGCAACTTTCATGGCTTTTTTTCGAGCTGCTGTTTGACTATATTCAATAATTTATAATATAGATAAGTAAAAATAAATCATAATTGTATATAGTTTGTTTCTAATTACAATCTTACTTTGTTATTTATTACTATCTCCTTTTATTCTTAATACAAAGCACTTTGTATTTATTTTAATATATTAAACATAATTTCCGATTATAATTACTGAATGCAGTTATATTCAATATATATATTAAATATCCTGAATAGTTTATATTCATACTCTAAGTCAAATTATATTTATGAAGATAAAATATAAAAGTTTAATCTTTGAATTCTGATTTACAATTTCGTTTTCACTTATAACATTATAAGGAATATTAATACTTTCCAAAAAATAATTTATTCATTCGTTAATGCATGAAATAAAAATCATATCTTTGGAATGTTATAGGAATAAAATTTTTTTATGCAAATAGAAGTCTTATAAAGAATTAAAATTTATATTCTTCATATGAATAATGTATATGTGCTACTTCTTTGAGAATATTATAATTTTGAAACCATACTTCAAGGGTGAAACTGCAAATTTTATCAATTACTATTTACATACATTAATAAAAGTAAACAAGTTATCCATTTACATAAAAGAATAAATATAATATCTCTTTGTTTACTCAAATTATTATAAAAGATAATTTTATTGCTAATGTTTTGTATTAAATTTGTATAAATGCGTATATAATGAAATATTATTTACTTTAGTTTCAATTAGAAATTTATTTTACTTATATATACTAAACAGAATAAAATATATTAAAAGAATAAAATATAAAATTAGTGAAAATACTTGTGACAGTATTAAAAATTACTTTTTTATATCTTGGTGACAAAAATAGTCACCATAGTTTAATGCAATGTTTAATTAATAGTGTTTTTACTACAGTATTATTTATTTACTTTTACACGATTCGAATTCAAATTAATATAAATTTAAAAGTGATGTTTAATAAACTATTAAAAATTTATAAATTTAATAATCATTCGTAATTCTAATAGATATTTTTGAATTTTTAACTAAATTCAGAGTGTCTAGGAAAATATATTTGCCTTTCTTGGCATAAAAACAAATGGCTGGATTAAAAATAAAATTAATGTTTTTAAACCTACCTGATATTTTACATAATGTATCATTTATCTCCTTATATATTTCTCCTTCACTTCGGATGCGTTCTATAATTATTATAATGTACATATATAATTTCTAAAATATGTTTAGTATTAATGGAGATACATAAAAATAAACTGTTCGTTAAGGAAAGAAATAATGTTTTACTATGAAATTGTTAAACCATTACATTCAAATATCAGATTCCAATTGAAATCAAATTCAGCTCAAATGTAATTCAAAATGTAGTTTCTTCTCCCAATTATAGTAGCATTCTAGCATTTAAATTCAAACAATTTAAATGTTTCTATGCAATTTAATTTACCCTAGGCAATTTGAACTCTTAGGCAAATTTAAACGATCGATACATTTATAATGGAAACTTATGCAAATTTTACTGAATACAAAAAGAAACAAACACAAGGCTAGCCTTATTTAATAATAATGTTGATAACAAAAAACAACAACGAATCGTTGAGAGAACTACTTGGACTATTTTATATGTAATTTAAATATTTATACCTCTTAGAGAAATAATGTAACCTTATGTCAAATTTAGAATCTTTTCCATTAATATAATTTCTCATTTTCCGTCTTATTCTTTTTCTGTTATTCTTTCTTTCTATGTTATAAAAAATTATCAACCAATTATATGCAAAAAAGCTAAATGTATGTATATATGCTTTAAATAGAAAGAAAGATAACTTCTCAATTTTGTATTATTGTATATGGTCTTGGGATGATATTTTTAAAAGTAAGAACTAATAATTTTACAATACTAATAATACTGAATATATTAACGGACATCCTAATATTAAATTTCTAATTGAATAGCATCTGGTCAGCCTAAACATAATTTTTTTACGTTTTATTATAATAAAAATGAAAGGATAAAGATTGGACATACTATAACTTTTTAAATTTATTTAAAATTTAATACATTATTTTTTACAAAGCTCATGCTTTACAATTTCAGAATTTCGTGATGTTATAATGGCATAGATTTTCAAATATATTTCACTTATAATTATTAATATTACTTGTTATACTTACCGTTTTCTTCTCTAAATATAATTATTTTTTGAATATTTTTTTCTACTTTTCTTTAAAGTATATTACATAGAATATTTAAAATTTTTTTGGAATAACTAGTCACTTTTATTATTTCTTTCAGATTGCTCTGAAAGTAAATAAGGAGAATGAGAAACTTTTCATTATAATTCACCATTGGTTCCTTAAGCTGAAACTAGTGCTGAGTAAAATTTATTAAATATTTGGATAATATTAATTAAGGTGCTAACTGAAAATAACAGTTTCTTATAATAATAGAAATAAAGTACAAAAAATTAATATATTTCTTAGAGTTTAATTGTTTAGCATTAACGCTGTAATAAGCTATTTTTTTTTGTTTCTCAAAGTATAAAATAATCTTGCTAATGTAAGATTTATGTTTTTATTGATGTAGAATATGTCACTTAATACACGAATATAGTTTTTCAAATAAATTTTGTTAAAGGATTACAAAAAATTTTATAAAATATCATTTAAGTAATAAAAGATTATGATTAATATTTTAATGATATAAATTCACTCAATTTTAGCTTTAGTTAGAAAACTACAAGTTGCATTTAATAAACTGAATTTCAAATGATATTGTCATAAAATAATGGGTAACATTTTATTATAAGAACATTCAATATTTTCAGATTTTCTGTGTTAATATTTACTATATCAAGTAGTCTTCGCTGCATCATTTAATAAATCAAAGGTACAACCCAGTTTTCACTTGAAGCTCAACAAACTAACTGAAATAAAAACTAACATATCTAATTCTTAAATAAAAATTCTTTTATTTAATTTCATACAATCAATTATTTAATTAAGATCTTTTAGTAGCATAAAAAATGATTGTAGCAAAATTGCTAAAATAATAAACTCAGTTGAAAATTATTATATGTTATATGATAATTTAATAGAGGCAAAAGTGAAAAACAATAATTTTAGCTACACTTTTATTTTCCTCACAATGTATAAGACAGTGTGTGTGTGTGTGTGTGTGTGTGTGTGTGTGTGTGTGTGTGTGTGTGTGTGTGTGTGTATAAACGTTTACATTTATAAATCTATACATTCTCAGACCACAATTTATTTAAAAGTATAATTTATAATGAATATTGACATAAAAAATTATAGAATAGCATTCAATATTTTGAGAAAAATTTTTTATCCAAATGTTGATCTTCGAAAAGATACTTATGTTCATTCTCCTTTAAAATTCTTAAAATAAAAAAGTAATAATATATTTATAAAAAAATGAATTACAAAATTTATTGGATTGCGTATTTGTATTTTTAGAAGTAGGTGGCCAATTTTTAATTATAAAATTTATTAATTGTATAAGTGATAAATTGTATAAATAAAATACTCTCTATCTTATAAAAATAATATTAATTTTCCTCTTAAGAAAAAAAAAGAATTTATGTAAGAGCAGTTTCAAATTCTAGGTAGTTGATCGTGTTAATAAATCATTTTCAAGTTACAAAATATCATATTTTTATTAAATAAAGACTGGAAAATTTATTTTATTTATGCTTGTGCTTCTGGTAGATTTAAATTTCTTATGAATTGAGTTACTCATTTAATTAGTTCCAGACTTAAGATCTCATGTTAATAATAACTAATAAAAACAATTAACCACAATAAATGTTTTACAAGAATGCAATGTATTAATTATGAAAGTAACTTTTCAGGTTGGATTCATGCACTGGCAGACAGATTGAAAATGCCAGATGTTACGAACGTGACCCATGCCGAAAGTTACATTACTGCGCTTTATTTCACTTGCAGTAGTTTAACATCCGTGGGTTTTGGTAACGTTTCTGCGAACACAACTTCTGAGAAAGTATTTTCCATCTGCACAATGCTAGTTGGAGGTGATGTATTTTTTAGTTTGCATTTGAAGAGCAACTTTTATGTATTTACAAATAAGAACTAATTTTCACTTTTATTCGAAATATCTTTTAAATTTACATTCATCTGTTTGTATCTGTTACGACAATGGTAGTTAGAATTATAACAAAACATGAAAAAATACAAATAATCAAATGTATTTTTTGGTCCTTATAAAACATGCATTATCATATTATTCTCGATACTTTAGCTATGCTATGTAGTAAAAATTAAATTTCTTCGAATTAATTTATACACAGACGTATAGAAATATGTTAAAGACAGACTTACATTTAGTATAAATCTTGAAATAGGACCGAAATACGTATAATAGAGATTTGAAAAAAATACAAATACTTATTTAAATGTATTTCCTGCTCGGATATTAGCTCTGATGCATGCTGTCGTATTTGGTAACGTAACGGCTATTATACAACGCATGTACTCACGGAGATCCTTATATCAAACAAAGTGGCGAGATCTCAAAGATTTTTTGGTACTCCACCAAATTCCGGATGAGCTGAAACAGAGGATGCAAGATTATTTCCAAACTATGTGGTCTCTTAATCATGGAATCGATATTCACGAGGTAAATATTATTAAATTTTCAATAATTTTAATCATACCCGAAGTCTTATAAATAGTCTACTAATATCTGTTGATTATTGTAATAAATTGAAATATTTAAATTTTCTGCAGATGTATAAAATTATAAAATATTATGTAATTATTTGTCTTTATTTGAATGTAAATGCACTCAAATAAACAAATAAATATTTTTTTACGTTCACAACTATTTACTTGAGCAATTGAAAATTTTTTTATTCTTTTATTTTATTATTATTTCTAAGCTTCTAATATTGCATTAAATTTTTAGCAATATTTTGAATGCTATCAAATTCATTAATACATAAGA
Source organism: Wiebesia pumilae (assembly GCA_018907045.1). Lineage (NCBI taxonomy): Eukaryota > Metazoa > Arthropoda > Insecta > Hymenoptera > Agaonidae > Wiebesia > Wiebesia pumilae. The sequence goes on from JACCHZ010000170.1 coordinate 1,849,507, forward strand.
AATTCAATGTTGTTACTCAATTAACTATATAATATTTTACTAAGATAACATTTAAAATTCCATTAAAATACATAAAAGACAATTATTTTACTTTTTTTAAAAGCCTAGAATTTATCTAATGGATATTATTTTTGTTAAGCTCGATAAATGCTTTTATCTAAAAAAATATTTTTCTATCCTTAAAATATAATATCTATTTAATTTTTCAGTTGAGTAATATTTCCAATATTAATATTCCAAAAGTAATATTCAATTAGAAAATAGATATTTCTCCATGTTTTACGTAAATTACTTATGTGAAACGTAATTTAAATATTATATTAGTGCAATAAAAAGTCTTTGTTTTGTAAATGCAAATGAAATATTTAATGTCAAATAAACTTTCAAACTATCTTGAAGATAAAATTTTTAATAGAGATATAAAAATTCTAAGTCTCACTATTAAAATGAATAGATTTTAAAAGGTAAATTATGCAATTAATACACAAGCACGCATATTTAATGCGCAACGCAATTTTCCAATTTTGATGTTTATTACTTCAAACAATAAAAGTCACCACTTTCACAGTTAAATACGTATGTACTTGCTGGTTATCCCAAAGTACATAATTTTATTATTTGGCGTTAAAATATATTGATTTTGTCCGACTGTAAAACGTTTTATTGTATTATATAATCGTGATATCTCGATGAATAGAGATAAAGGCAATCTACCGATTTTTGATAAAGATAATTAAATAGCCGTATTGTGGAATTAATCGATAGATTTCAAAGCGCCCTTGTATAGGAAATCCTGAAAATATACCTTTCTCTGTTGACAGACGCTGAAGGAATTTCCGGAGGAACTGCGAGGTGATGTTTCGATGCACCTTCACCGTGAAATACTAAGTCTACCGATATTCGAGGCTGCCTCACAAGGATGTTTAAAACTCCTGTCTTTACATATACGCAGTATTTTCTGCGCTCCCGGTGAGTTTCTCATTCACAAAGGTGATGCGCTGTCGTATATCTACTACCTCTGTAATGGTTCCATGGAAGTCGTGCAGAACGAGATGGTAGTCGCTATCTTAGGTACGTCTTCAGTGAAGAATTAAAGAACTTTTTATTTCCAGTGATTTTATTTTATTAGACAGCTTCATTCTCAAGAATATCTTCCTGACTACTATAACCGAAATGTAGGGTTACTTCAACGTTCGAGAAATTTCAACATTACTGACTAATATTTTAATCATTTAGTCTACACTCGTGTATGTATATACATTGAATACACATATACTCTTTTAAAAAAAGATGTACAACCATTTTAAAGAATTTAAATCCTCATTGTTTATACATAGGCAACAAGTAGAATTTATCACGATATTAATAATATCTAGTATTTTCCAATTGTTTTATTCCGAGAAATAAAAGGGTAGATAACATGAATATTTGATATTTGGTTAAGATAAAAATATAATAATTATTACTCACATGTATATAACGGTAACAATTACAAACATTTTGCAAAGAGAGATTTTATGCTCTTTTATTGCTTACTTTTAAAGCTTATATTTTTCAATCTTTTCAGAGATAAGAAAAGAGTAAATTTACAATTTATTTGTAAATTACACGCTAATTAAGTGTTTAACACTTTTAATTAAGTGTTTATTCTAAAGAAACATCATTGACTATTTTACGAATACCAAATCAGTTATTCAAAACTTCATTAAGTCATTAACTAATAAATGTTATCGAATTTTATCGAATAAACGAGGTTCTCATTGATCTTCTGTTCAATAAGATTATTTTCCGGTAAAAGTATTTGACAATACAATTAATTCCTGCATCTAAGACAGCGAAGGTAATAATCTTAGTTAAAGAACTCGCGTTAAGATTCGTGTCATAAAATACATACCTGAATCAACTAATACATTTTATATTGAACTTATGATTTATAAGAATTTATGATTTATATAAATATTTCAAATTGCAATAATGAAATTCTGCTTATTTTATTCTGTCACTTTTCTTTCCGATGATACCGATGATATTATTTTTGTATTTTCAACATAATTAATTCTTTTTAATAGTCAGAATGTTACTTCAAATTCACCCTTTAATTTGTTATATAAATCGATAAATTTACTTTAAGTATGCACGAAAAAGTAACATTTTATCTAGAATAATTTTTTATTAGTTAATTTTAAATGGAATATAACAAAAGAATGAAAAATGCTAGGGTTTTAATTATTTTATTTTCTAGAATTTATTCCAAAAATATTTGTATTTGTGTTTCTTTATATTTATGTAATATCGCGACGATTTTAATATTCATCTTATAATTGTTATAATATCTTAAATATTAAGGTCAGTTATATCTCGGAAGAAACGCATTACATAGTATGCCATATCATGTGAATTTTTATGTTGAAAATATTTTTTAAAAATATAAAATCGTGAATTGTATTTACATTCTAAGCTCGGAACGTACTGAATATTTCAACCGAATTAGAATATCGTGAGACATGACGCATTTACACTGAGCTTACTTCGAATTACAAAAAAATCCTTTGAATGATATAGGCAAGGGCGATTTGGTTGGATGCGACATAGATGTATATCTGCAGCACGGTAGCAACGGTGGAGGTAACGTTGGTGGCGTTTCCGGTTCGAACGACGTTGTCGTTAAATCTAGATGCGATGTTAAGGCTCTGACTTACTGCGATCTCAAGTGCATTCATATGCAGGGACTTGTGGAAGTGTTGCGTCTCTACCCTGAATATCAGCATGAGTTCGCCCACGATATTCAGCACGACCTGACGTACAATTTGCGCGAGGGTTACGAGGCGGAGGTGAGTTTTTTGTCCATCGCTGCTTTTTATTCGGCTTATTACTCTTCGATAATCCCATTTTGACCCATTATTTTGGACTACGTTTACTAATATCAGATTCCAAAACGTATATCCATTTTTCGTAATCGCTTTCTTTGTCTTTTTTATTCTATGAAAGTTATTTTCATGCAAATGCACAATATTTTCAAATGACACTAGATTTCTTCCTTGAAGAAGACATCCGTAAAATCCACAGAACAATTTTAACTAGAGACACAAGGACTTACAAAACTCTAATAATTTATTTTATAAGAATTTTAATTTAAATACTCCTATTATGTTTCTGACAAAAGATCTACGTTTCGTTGATGATATGACGTTTGTATATTACTTTAAGTCAAGCATTCATTCTACCTTTAAACGAATTCTATTAAAATAAAATTTAACTCCAATAAATTTTTCAAACGATAAATTAACAAACTGAAATCTCGTTTAATGTTACAAGAATCAAATTAACTCATGCATACGTATACATACACACAACACAGAAAACTTTGCTAGATGATCTCATGACTGCAAATATATCTTATAAACAAAGCAATTTTTATAATGATTTATAGTTGAAATAAGCGATTATTCTGTTCAAAAAATTGTCTTCTTCTTAATCAAGATGAATACATTTTTAAACATTTGAAAGCAAATGTTTGAAAATCATTCAAAATATTGATTATAAAACTTTTTTTATTTGAAAATTTTAAAATAGATAATAAAAATTTATAAACAAAAAATAATAATATTTGAATATTGCACAAAAAGTTTAGTATCTATCATTAAGTTTTCAAATGAAATCTTTCAAATTCTTAAAGTAAACAACAAAATATCTTATAAATAATTTGGGGAACTAGTATAAATAAGTTTTGTCACGATATATGACTTCACATATTCAAATATATTTTAAGCCATTTAAAATTAACGCATCGATCTAGTGATTAGTAATACATTTAATTAGTCGAAATGTTCAATATTTCTGCCTCTCAATTATAAATAACGTATTAAAGATCGCGTTAATAAATTATAATTATCACTCGAATCATCTTTAAATGCTATTTAAATTTTTGTAAAAAATTAGTATAATTATGTAAAAAAATGAACTACTACGATTCGATTAGCATTTTACTTGAAAATTTTATGAATGTTATGCAAATAAATAAGGTAATCGCATCTCAAAGTCTCCGTCGAATATGATTAAGTAACTATAGTTACAGAGTAAGAACACTGTTATTATTTATGAATAAACATTGGACAAACTACATCCTTTAATTTTATTTTATCTGATCAAAGCAGCAAGAGTCGGAAATAAATGGCGGTCCATCGTTGACATTACCTTCTATTAGCGAGGATGACGAAAACGTTCCCGAAGAGGGTGAAACCTCGCCACTTTCCCCGCCCAACCGATCACCATTGCACACCTCGTCGAGTCCTCGACACACCAAATTTAGGTACTCCTGCAACAGCTATTCTGTGAATGAATTCGTTAATTTCAACATTTTGTTGAATGTGCTTAATAAAATATTTATGATGTGTGAAGGGATGAGTACCAAGGAAAGAGGCCACCGAGAGGAGTCTTACGGAGTAGAAATACTCAAGTAATCCCACAAGAATCTCTCGAAGATCACAAACGTGGCTCTACGGAACGATTAGATACGCAGATGTTGACGTTGCACCAGGACGTAGCCACGGTTAAATACGAGGTTCTTACTAATTTTATTAACAATTTTAAATAGTACTGGTGTCATTTCTTTTTAATAAATATTTCCATGCGTTTACTTTTACTTTTTATACGTAAAACAATAATAAAATGAATGTTATTAAAAATAGCATACAACTTAAAAAAATGTTATTCAATACACTTTGAATACCTGAAACTGTAGATATTATTATATTTTTTCACTTCAAGTTTAAAATTAATCATTTGAGGAAAACAATTAGTTAATCAATACATTGCTTTTACATACATTTGCAAAAAGTATAGGTCTTGATTAAATACGATTGAAGAAATTAATAATTTTTCACGTATAGAATACTATGATATCGTATAATAATAATACTGGCTCTTCTTCGGTTAAAAAGAAAATAATCTTCCATAATAATTGACATGTGTATTATATTTTTGTTGAGTTTGCCTAAATTGATTATTTGTCAATAGGAATAGCAGAGCACGAATATAGTGAGATAATCTTAGAAAGTCATCCAATACAATAAATTGTACGCGTAAAGTTCCTAAAACTTGAATCTCAATATCCAAAAATTTGTTTCATTGTTTCCACTTGTCAGAATAAGAAATACGTGCAGGTAAGTGATATTCATGAGTCGCGTGTTTCGTAGATGCGAAACGCCATTCAGACGCTACAAATCCTGGCGAGCTCACTCCAGAGCAATCCAAACTTGCCAACGCCTAGTCGCAGCTGTGGTAGTGGAGTTCTAGCCCGAAGTTCCTCCCATCCTCCGGATGCGTTGTGCTGGAACCCGCCGACGAGGCTCCTCAATCAGTCGACGCAGACCGACTGCCCCGTAGAATTGCTAGAGATGTGGATACGTTCGGACCCGCACCGCGTCCTCAGGATTCTTGGCCTCGACCCCGAGCTCGTGCTGCGACCGACCCCGGCGGATCCACCTACTCCTTCACCCTCGTCGCCGCCACCCCCACCCTACGAACCACTCTCGCCCCTTCTCGGCTCGCCCCCAGAGTCTCTTACGCAGTCTCCAGGTAATTGCGCTTTTTCCTTCATTCAAGCAAACTGTTATGCCATAATAGATGAAACTTCAAAAAAGATGAAAGGCTTACACTTATATTTGAATCTCCCGTGGTTGCAGACTACATTTATAATGATTACGTTGTTTTGTGAAATTGAAATACAAGCTTTCTCGTGATATTTTAATGTTCTTTGCATTCGTAATTTCGTATCTTTGAAACGTTTGAAGAAAAAAATTTCCTTTGAACATGATCTGCTTTCATTAACAAAAAGAGGATGACACTGGCGATAAACTCGAGATAACACAAGATAAATTCATATGTTTTTCATCTGTGAAGTTGAAATATATGTTACGTGCTTAAAAAAAGCTCTTGTCGCTTTACGGATTAATATAAGTACTAACAATAAGCACCTAAAAATATGACCGAATAAATCCATTTATAAATTTATAAATATATAAATAATTTATAAATATATAAATAATTTATAAATATATAAATATATAAAATCCATTTATAAAATCCATTTATTTGCATCACGATGAAATCTAAAAATAGTTATTAATTTATGAATTACTTTCTTCGTTATTCATTACTTATCTGATAGAAGCATTAGTTACTGCTTCTCACTATTAAAACTTGTCTAATCGTCGAGGAATCCATTTCAGTCGGCAGCAGTTTTCCGTCCGAGCGACGCACGTCGGGAAGATTAGGCCAAGTGCCAGGTAACGGCTACTGGGGTAACACGATGAATAACGGCAGCGGACACGTAAAGGCTCAGCACCGGTTCAGCGCCGGAGACGCCGATAGACCTTCGGTCCTCTACCAGACTTTCAGGGCGCTGCGACGACTACCCGAGTCACGCTCCCTCACCTTCGACCCTTTCGACAGCTGAACCGAGTCCGAACACCCTGGTGAGAAGTCACCCTTTTTCATCTGTTCTAGACTCGGGAGCGCTTTGATATCGATTGTAAAGCACAAAAACTACCCTGAAAAAGCCTTTCCTAAATATTCTAGTTCTCTATCGATCGAAATAGATTATCCAAAAACACGAGTCACTTGCAGTACTTTAACGGAAATTCAAATTATCGACTTGAGGAATATTTAAGATTTCAGCTCTTTGAGACAATTGTACTTAGGCGAACTGCATAGAAGTAGAGTTAAATAAGGAAAGATAAACTCGGCTACTAGGAGAAAGCAATAAAATGTGAGCGTTCATTTAAACGATTAAAAGGACTTTATATTACGTCAAATGTGATCAATTTCTTCCAGTCTCTTATTATCCTACTTAAAAATCTATTGTCTTGAATAAGATTTACGCACACAAATAATATTAACTGTTAAACGTTAAAAAAATTCAAGTTAAATTAATGGTTAAATTATAGTAATAATTGGCATTACATGCAGATTGGAAAAACTTGCATTACAAAAGAATAAAATTAAAAATATATAGCTTCTTAATTACTTTATCCTAGTTTTGTATGAACGTTTCATAATAACTTCAAGATAAACTTTCTAATAATTATTTCTGAAAATGTCTATTATATAGGTATTTTTGAATTCGCATATTTAAAATCTGTTACATCCTACATACTACTAACAACAAAATATTTGACTGAACGCGCTTTTACGGGCCTTAAAAAGGTAAAACGTAATATAAAATTAAATTGAATTAAAACAAACGAATAACCCTTGGAATAAATTTGAAAATGCAGTTTTATCGGTAAGGCAAATAGTTCGGAGTAAGTTTGTTCTTTGCTATAATAAAATTTGTATTAACTCGTTTTGCAAAGATAACTTTTATAAATCAATATTTTGTAGAATCAAGTTCAGTAGTGTAACAATTATTTATGTATGACTTATTATATAAAAAAAGAAATTTATATATTCTATGAGATACACCTTCTCATTGTCAAAATTTTTGAAATTATAATAAAATAAAATAATTTGAAAAAATTCTAAAGTTAAATCTCAAAGATACCGTTTTCAAAGTATATTATTCATCGAGTAGCATTGGACGTACTCGAAAGCCTTCGATTATTCATAAAAATAAAAAATAAATTATTAATACAAGAACGATTTATCCTTCGTGTCGATGATTTTACTTCCGCTGAAACTTTTCAAAAGTATGATTTCAATTTTAAAAAATCTAGCAGCTCAGTTCATAAATACATAAGGAACTTTACACAAGAAAATAATTAATATATTAATACATTTACAATTTCTAAAGTAATTTTCTACATTAGGATAACAGTTATCTTATGAATGACTGGTATAATAATCGCAATAGAGAATATATTCCGCATGATTAGAGAGAATTCAATGAATATATTCTGTTGTTCATCAATTTTGTTTACTTTTCGAGGCATTTGTGACACATTCCTAATGTATAACCGATATTTTTCTCTCCAGGTCGCCGAACCAGTGGTGAAGACTTGTCGATCGACAGAAGCACGGAGATTTAAAGGACTGTACTTGAAATCGTAATCGTGACATTATATCAGCAAACGGCAGAAGTGCACAATGAGCGCACATACGCACGATTCTACTTTTGTATATTCTTCCTCTCGATCGTGAGCGCATAGATTTCGCGATTACCTAACGACATTCATAGCTCGAAAAACTGCCCAGAATATTGAGCAAAGCTCCGGAAATCTGTGAAAAGAACGAATCATGCGTTTATTACATTATTATTAGAGTCACCTCTGTTACATAAATTTCAAAATCGAGCGAAATACGTTGGTTTTTGGAACTTCTTTAATCCATGCGCGTTGTTTTTCTCAGCAATACTAGATATTACCACGTGCAAGTGTCTGAGATGAACAATGTTAAAGTGTTAAAGTGCTTATCTTCGCTCGAATTTCTATGACGAATTCGATCGATTGGAAGGTAACTACGCCGTTGATTGGTTTTCCTCGTTAATTACATTGAAAAATGAACTTTTACTTTGCAGGCATACTATTATACTCTTGGAGATTCGATTATTATTTTTAATTAAGAAAGCGTAATGGCAATCTCAGATTTACTTTTACTCACTCGAGTTATCCAATTAATAACGTAACTACAATAACCATTTCAAATGTTTGACGTTGAATTAAAATAATTAATGAAAGTGCCTGTTCCAATGTGAAGCCAATTATCCTAAATTTATTTTGATTTTACATTATCTACATCTACGAAGAGTTGGTTATATTTATCTGTAATAAGAAAGATAATTACACCAATTGAAAATTCGTTATGATAATTAGTTTATCAACACTTGATTAAATATTCAAAATTATGCTTTTTCTCGCTTTATATAATACAATTCGTTTTAGAGCGCAGAACGCACAAAATATTAACGTATTTTTTGTCTTACATATCCTATCATATCTTTATCATGAATACATATCGAATTAATATAAAACTTTAACACTTAATACCACTTATTGCGTAAATTGACACTATTTTTTCAAAATGGATAAAAGCAAAAATACGTCTCCACTGCATTTAAAATGCGACCTCTTTAAATGCAAATTTTTATTAAATTGAACATTTTTCTCTTTGTATTTTTTCTACTGGAAATTTTTAAAAATATTTATTATACACAATTTGATACTGCTTTCGTTTCTTATGTAATATAAAAATGTTTTATGATATAAATACAGAATGGTGACTTTCACGAAAGGATATGAAAAAATCCAGAAAAGTCAGATTTATGAGCATCATTCGAGCTACTTGAATGATGCTCGACAGGCTTATCAATTTGCGACCGAATAACGAAATTGAAATAAAACAAGTCAGGAATATTATAAACTAATAGTCATAAAATATTTTTGTATTATGAATTATTAAACTGTTATTTAGACTCATCATTTAAAAACTAAATATAAAAGCAAACTATTAACATCTATTTAATGCAGCAAGAAATCAGATTTTTAAACTATAGAATAACTATCGAATATCTAAATAAATAAATTGAACAATTTATTGAGCTTTGATCGATAAGAAAACTTTGCATTCGTTTACTACTTTACATGCTGTACTTTAAAAAATTGAAGTTTATATAGGGTTCGTTTAAAAACAGATAGTTTTTAATTAAGTCATCGCCAGCTTCGAAAGCTCGACGTTGGCCAAAGCGTTCGATCTTCCGCGAAAAAGACTTTTAAACCATTCCATAATTTAAACGCGTACATTTATACTGTGATGAGTTAGGAAAAAAATCTTTCTGTTTTTATCTCACGCAGATGATTCGTTGAAAGTCCACTAGCAGCTTAAAATATTCTGAGCAATCACATATTTAATGGCAAATGAAGAAAAAAAAATGAAGAAACGACATTTTCTGAAATTGCTGATTACTTTATATTTCAAAAATCACGGAAATGAGAAGACTCGTTTTCGAATGCAATTCTACATGCGTCGTAAATTCAAAAGCTGATACGTAGCAATAAATTTCATCAAATTCTTCAATGTAGAACTAAACGTATGTCGAGATTGTGTCGAAATGTATTTTTTCTTCAAAGCTACTAAAAGACGCGTGATAATAGCTAAAATTGTTCTCAAGAGCAATAATCTCGAAACAATTACAATATTTTCAATTCACAGCTAATGAAAAAAAAATTTTAAATAAAAAATCCAAGTACGTTATATAGAACCGAAACAATAAAAAAATCAAAGATAAGAAGCTCTTGAGATAAAGTTCATGAATTTAAAAAAAAAGATAAAATGTACAGATTCGTACTTATAAGAAATTGTACGTATATAATTGTAAGTATTTTAGCCAAGCGCTTAATAAATGTTTGTAAATATGAAAAAATATTACAAGAAAATGATGTGATTGAAGCACGGCTAAGGCCATGCACAATATCGTATTCGTTCAATTTTCCGCGCCGTATGTTGTGAAAGCTCGACGTCCATTGTTCTAATATAATATTCATCGCTGGACGAAGAATAGACGATAAATTAAAATACATTTTTACTGCGAATTAAATACTATTTTACTAATATGTATTCCCACGCACGCACACACACATACACACACTAACTAAATATATTTCGATCTAAACATTAATTCGTACGAATCCTAAATCAATATTTTGACTACTATTTCATGGCAAATGAAGAAAAAAAAATAACATTTTCTGAAATTGATGTAGTCTACTAAATATTGATTTATGATCTAGAAAACTTTCACATAATTAATGCAATTATGTGGAGTTATAATAATAATAATAAATCAGCGGACGCTAATTTTATTACAAGTACACGAAATGACGTATTTATTATAAATATTTATTCATTATTTGTAATATAATAGCATACGTTCTCAATTACTATGAAGAATTATCATTTCTGCAGAAAATATTATATTTCATTAATATTAATTATTATAATTTGAATATTTTTTATTACTTTGTATAAAATAAAAGTGAAAAAATTTTTTTATTTACTAATGATCGAAATCCATTTTACCTCTGATTTAAACCTTTTTTCAAACAGTAATAATACTTAAATTTATAAAATAAAAAACATAAAATATAAAAATATAATAATATAAAAAAGGTATTAATCATGATTATAGGCATAATAACTCAAAACTCACGATGTCGTTTAATCACAATTTACGGCAGGCAATTGTTTTATAAATATTTCATATATTTTGTTATACTATTTCTATGCTCTATAAACGCGTTGAAATTAAAAAAGCTAATTGTAATGTAAAAGATAAAATTGTTTCTACATGTCGAAACTCCTATAAACACCTTTTTACACTTGCTGTCGATCCAGTCAACATAAAAAAAAAGTGTTACAACGACAAATTAGAAAATTATGCATTTATAATATGCAAAAAAATTTTTTCAACTGTCAATCTATGTAGTAGAAGCTTTGATCTTTCTAAACCGGTAAAAGAATTCTATGGAAGCAATAACCGGACCGAATAAAGCACATCTTTTACCAATTGTTAGACCATTTTTCACGTAAATCTATATATTTTAAAAAACTTTCAAATTCATATAAATATATATATATATATAACTAAAATGCAATACAAATATATGGCTTGTGTACATCGGAATATCAGCGGAAATGAGGCATTGAGGAAATAAAAATATTTTTCTACTATAAATCCATAAAAATCTACATTTGTACCAATGTAAATCAATTAGTGATAATTTAACTCTATTAAGATTTTCAAATTTAAAGGCAAATCAATCATATAGCTTTAATATACATCTAGAATTAGAAACTGTAATTTAGAAAATTTAAAAAATACAACAAAATTTATGTTTCATTTTCAAAATTATTAAATGATATAAAAAATTATTTCTCATTTAAAAAAATGATTATATTAAATCAAGGTCTTTAATTTCCTTTTTCTTTTATCCAAAAAAACCTCGATAATTTAAATAGTTTAAATAATATAAATTTAATAGAAATAAAAAATTAATAAAAGAAGTTGTAACTTTTCATCATGAAGTATTTTCTAACAGGATATTGATCTATGAAATTTGATAAATTAAAATAAATATTTAACATAACTACACATTTATTCTACGTATTTATATGACCATTCATTTATTGGTAATTTATAAAACATACAAAACTTTCTTAATTAAGTATTAATCATAAAAATTTAAGAGAAACTTAGTAGAACATTAAATGAAAAATTATAAATAAAATATAACAAAAATGGTAATAAGAATCAAACCTATCGAAATTAAACCACTTTTTAATAATTCTTATGAACGAAAAATGTAACTGTGTACAAAAGAAATATATTTCTTTAAAATAACTGTAATGATTCATATAAATGGACAAATCTTTTGTATCTTCTCAATACCTCGATTCCGATACCTCCACAAATCTTTATCAACTGTTTTGGTAAATCGACAAAAACAAATTAACATAATGGGAAATAATTTGCCCGTAAATTAAATACATTATGTAAATACAAAAGAAAAGTTTGATAAACTATCAATGCAAAAATATTTTGGGAATTACTAATTCAATAAAGGAAAAAACCATTTCTGGAAAAAAGATTTTTGTAAGCAAAAGTTGTATAAAAAATATTCTCTCGATCCAAAGTGATAATGCACTAATTATCTAATATCCATTATTACAACTTCATATAATTTTTTCATCAAATCTTATCTATTATTATTACAATATATTGAATTTGCCTGTAATTTAAATGAATGGATTCTTTTAAATTCAAATAAATATATTTCGTGCCTTTCTCTTCAGTTTTGTAAAAAAAAATGTCTGAGTTGTATTTTAATAAATATATTGTTATTTATAAAAGAATTTACCTGGAATTGAAAATTTTAAGTATAATAATCGTACATAATGAATTTAATGCAAAGAAATTTTAACGTGATACGGCGGATGTTTGAGATAAATCTCATTGAGGTGAAATATTTTTTTTGACAAAACAGATTGATGAGTAAAAGAAAAATATAAAGGAAACTACGAGAAAAATCAAATGTAAAAAAGGTACAAAATTACAGAAAAGTGGATGAGTGAAGATGGATGAAAATGCCATGCCGCAGATTTTAACGAGCATAAGAAATCTAGTCCACGTAGAATAAGCTAGGCCTTAATTATATAATGTGATAATCTTGAAAAAATAATAAAAATATACACATGAAAGGCGTGACTAAACAAAGAAAAACAAGTATATAAAATATCAGTTTTACCTTTTGAAGGTTTCTTGATCTCTCGCGCATGTACGCAGAACGAAGAATAAAATTACTTATATACAGAGCCCAGAATGTTGAGAGTATATTCAAGTAATTAAAATATCTGATTCGTGAAATAACGAATTTTTCTTCTTTCTTCGTCAAAGCGTCGAGACATCGCCTTATTATTACAAAAGATTCTAAAAACAACTTGTAATTCAAAGGATGAGTAAAAAAATCGAATAATTTGATTTAAAGTTTTCTTCTAAAATGTGTACAATAGAATCATTCAATAGCAAACTAAAAATGAAATTAAACTATTGTTTCTTAGATTCCCTCAATTGAGAGAGTACATACACATATACAATAAAAGTAACCGAGGAGAAATAGAAAAAATCCCGTGTTGTTATTTCTCTTTAATAAACGGTGTAAACACTAAAGTGCTATTAAATTTTCTCGGTTCTGTCAAACACATGGAATGATATATCGTCAATAAAAACAATAATAAAAAAATGAAAATATTAAAATGTGTTTTTTCTTACTTTACCCAAAAAATTAGAATTGTGATACTCAAGCATCGATAAACCTTTAAATATATTGAACTTTTAAATGATACGGTAAAATTTTATTGTATAACTAATACTTACATCCCGTATTGAAAAGTAAACTCAAAATGCTAGAATATTATAATGATCTATCACAGTTTTCTTGTATAAATAATTTTAATGATTAATTTTTTAGTTAATAGAACGGTATGTATATTTAGTGAACATGACTGGAAAATGATAAATACCGCACCTGTCACATTAACCTATCACTTTTTTATTATTAAGAAAACATGTAATATTGCAATTTGAAAATTACTGAAAATTATCTCTATATATCCAAGTGAAAAATTAAACGAACTAATAGGACACATTTAAAAAATATAAAAATATAAGCACTACTTAAGAAAATTTCAACTACAATCAACAAATTGTTATTTTTTATTGGTTTAATCAAATTTTTTATTATTTTCTGCGTTTTAAAGGATATTATATTATTTTAATTTAATGAATTACAATTACTACAGAATATCTACTGTTTTATTACTGTTTTACAGTATTTCAGCCATAATATACAATCATTTAAATTGAATTAATAAGAAGCAATAATTTTAGAAACAGTAAATTTTAAAAAAAAACATTATACTCTATTTATTTATATTATTTATAAACTCTAAACAGATTTTACTATCGGTATTAACTATTTAAAAATAAAACTCTATTATTACACTAGAAACATGTAATTTAAAAAATGTACTCTTAAATGACTGCATATTTCGCCACGATAAGCGCTAGTATATTATTCTACCAGCTTATAACTTAGAATTCTCAATATATTAAGAGAAGGAGCTGCATTACTTTCTCTGAAATTTACCCACCATTGGCCCAAGCTTTTATCATAAATTATAAGCGAATATACACATGTTTATGCCATTTATGATATTGCATATATGCACATAGTGCGTATGCGCATGTTCATATATATGTATATATAATGTGGCGTGGCTTGTATCAGCTGATGGGAGGGTAATTCGTCCATGATTCTTCCACAGAATTGTGGGAAGAATGAAGAACTTGAGAAGCGGTAATCCGAATTACGATTTTGCATACATGTTAAAGACCTCAAAGTTTGTTTCCTAGTCAATATAAGCCTTGTGAATTCTATTTTTATGCATTAGAACAAGGAAAGGGTAAGGCTTTAACGCATATTAAAGTTATATTGGCAAATACAACTTTCGTTCTAAGAAAAATAAGATGTCAGTGTCACTCTGGAGCCGCTATCATCGAAGAACCAAGACATTTTGTGAATCAGCAAGATAACGGATATATTTTCCATTCTCAGTGCTGCTTTTTATATTTTAAAGGACAAAACAAGAGATAAACCATCGATTACCTTAAACGTGTGTAGACATCTCAGGGCAATGTATCACGAGAATAGCAAACTGATGAAAAACATCGGCGACCTTATAATATCGACTTGAAAGTTTATTGGTGTAAGGTTAATCTCTCTTTCTCTACCTGTTTATCTTTTATCTCTCGAATCCGGAGAAGTGCTTTTTTCTTAATTATAGAGAACCTCATTAGTTTCTGTTATCAAAATAATGGCGTGTTTTCTCATGAATCAAGAAGATGTTCAACTTAGTGTTCCATCATATGAGACCAATGATGGTGTTACGTATTACATTGTGCAGATTAGGATCGCCAATGTTAATTGGACTGTTAAACACAGGTAAAAAGAGATAAAGCTATCAAATAATTTTTGTTTAGTAAGACATTATTATTTAATATTACAATGTCGAACTTTAACAATGTACGTTAATAATAAGTGAAATAATTTTTATTATCTAGGTCATTCGAATACTGTTATTTGGTCTGTAAACAATCAACTATAGCATAAAATTAGTCTTTTATATTTTATAATTATAAAGTTTAAAATCAATATTTACATAAATTCAAAATACTAAAATCCATTAAAGTAGATTTCATATTTGTTATAAAAAATAAAAAGTTATTGAACTTGTTGATTTTTACAGGTACAGCGAGTTTGCTGAACTCCATGACATTTTAGTTTCTGATCACTGTTTGGAAAAGGATATATTACCACCAAAAAAATTGATTGGTAATAAATCTGAGACATTTGTGGAAAAAAGGCGCTTGGGGCTTGAAAATTATCTAGATGCAATATACAACTACCTAAAAAAAATCATGCCTAGACCTTTTGCAATTTTCCTAGAGTTGCATATTTATGAGATTTTCTTTTTATTGCAAAATTTAGCCTGTAGATTCTTCTCCGAAGGTGAATCATTACTGCAGCACTCTAATGGTTTTACGTTTGATATTTTACAGGTAAATAAAAGATTTTCTAGCCTTTAAACACATTTTTAAACAACTTTAAAATAAAAGAATTATAGTATTACAAAATATTTTAAAATGTATAAATCAATGTATTAATCTAAGTAATAATTAAATTTTATATAATTGTGCATACACTTTTTACATGATTTATATATGAAAATACCATAAATTTTTCTAAACACAATTCTTATTAAATTTTATAGATGTATGCAATAAGTGAAAGACTAAAACAACCTCGTCCATTTCTAGAAATTACAGATAAGAAGTATGATTTTAGTCATGTATTGGATTTTAATTCACACCTAAAAAATCTTATTATTAAAGGTAGTGATACAATATACGGCAGCAGTAATATATATCCTTCTTCTTTATCTATTGAATTGTCAAGTTTCAAAAATATAGAAAATTTTACAGTAAATAATTACCCTGTAGACAAGATTTATAATATGGGTAATCTTCGAGATACAGTCAAGGTTCTTAAAGTACACAATACAAAACTAAGAAACATTATAGAATTAACTATGTGCGAAGAAGTTCATAAACATATAACTTCAGCAAATGACTCACATGTATGGTTAAAAGTGTCACATTTAGATTTAAGTGAAAATAAAATTGACATTATAGATGAAGCCATTAAATTATTGCCACATATCGAAGTATTGATTCTAAATAATAACAAACTAAAGGAAATATCAAATATTACTCTACTACCAAGATTATCACAACTACATTTGGCAGCAAACAATTTTACTACTTTGCCTGAAAATCTTCACACAAAATTAGGGAAAATTATATATATTGACTTATCATGCAATAATTTAACTTCACTTGCCAGTTTTGCTAAATTATACTGCTTGGAAGGCTTAGATATGAGTTGTAATAAAATTGAAAATATTGAAGAAATAAAACATATTGGGAACCTTCCTTGCTTAGAAAATCTTAGATTGACTGGTAATCCTGTATCAACAATAGTTGACTACAGAGTCAAAGTATTGGAACCTTTTGGAAAAAGAGCTGCAGATATTTATCTTGATAATGAAAAACCAAACCAAAAAGAGCTTGATACCGTTTGTGTCCTTCAAGCTTTAAGAATCGCAAGGGAGGGTAAATCTCCAACATTCAGTACAACTGATGCTCCTTTGTTCTCTGCTGAAATACCAACTGTTTAGGATAATTATATGTGCATGTGTGTGCATATATAACATACACGTGAATAAAAACAGCATTTTTGGATAATTTGAATAATTTTTTAACACATAAAACTTGCTGTTGGGTTTGCAAGTCAAAAAGAAAATACTTTTATTCTGTTCTTACTGCGACATTCATTTTTTCTTATTAAACAAATTTTATCTAATCTTTTTATATAATTTGGGCACAAACAAAATTTTGTAAATATACTATACTGTTTAAATGACTGTTGTATGTAATTTAATATAACATTGCACATGTTACATTATGCAATAATTTTCTATTGATATATTTTTACATTTATTAATTTACTTCAAGTAATCTATATATACTTGATAGAACCCAAAACTGAAATTTTGTGGTGATTTTTAAATTGTAAAATAACTTACAATATTTAAAATAAAATAAGAAGTTTTGTAATTGTACATAAGATAACGAAATATTTTGTTAAATAAATTGATACTGTGATAAATATTCAAGTAATACTTATTTCTTATATGTGAAACAGAAAATATAAAGTGTTCGATTAACATAAAGTAAAAATTTATGTTTTGTCACATACCTGAAAAAGATATATTTCTTGTTTCTATGAAATTTTATAATAATTGAATTATTTCTTTTTAATAAATATTATAAAATATAGTATCATACTACACTTATATCGCAAAATCATTTATAAAAGAATAATTATAAAATGTAGCAGAAAGTCATTTCAATATTTTTGAAAAAAAATTTGATAATTTAAGTGTAAAAATAACTACAAAATCGAAAATTTGTTACAAAGATAATTATTTACACTACTTTAAAACAATAAAATGCTACTCTATTTTAAATAGTAAATTATAAATTTAACAGGTCATAATTTAAAAGTTTATAAACCCATTGTTTACATATCAAAATTACAAGGGCAATTATAAATTATAAATTTTTTAGTACTCCCTGTAGTATTAAATATCATACTTTTCAGTTCCATAAAGTTTTTACAGATTATAATTTAATATACGTAAGAATTTAGGTCTAAAACTTTTAATTTGTTACAATACTATATAATTTTTATGGAATTTTTAAATATAATAATTTATAATATTAACATTAATTAAATTTTATAAATTGAATTTCTTTTTGAAAAAAACAAAATTTTTTACTATATTAAAAGTGTAAATATATTTTAATACATATTCCAAGTTGGTTACGTTTAATGCAAAATACTGTATGCAATATTAACAGTACACGTTAAAATATAATACATTGAGTAAATTATAAGAAAAAGAACATTAGTGAAACTAATTATATATTGAATTATTTCTATATATACCATAAGAAAATGCGTAGAAATTTAGTTATGAAGATGAATTCTTTAAAAAAATTTAAGTATTTAAATTTCAGAAATCAGCTTTAATACCTTAAAAGTAAATCTGAATAGTAAATATCTAGCCACATTAATAGTTAGTCCATTTGAAAGTCTCTATACTTCAGTTTCTTTTAATTCTTTTATGATCATTTTTAAAGATATTAAAATATTAATTTCGTTACCTACTTACTTTCAATAATAACACTTAAAAATTAATAATTAAGATTTTTACAAATTTAAATAAAACAAAAAAAGAAGTTTAATTATTAACTATTATTATAACTTAAATTATATTAATATCTTTCATCAAATTAATAAATTTTTTCAAAATCTGTTCATAAATTGCGAAGCCTTGTGTACATATTAGTTCAAAAGAACATATTTGTTTTATTTTTAAATCAAATACTATTTAAAGTATTTTCTATTACAGATTCATACATGTTTAATTTTACTATTATATCTTACTAAATATTAACGTTTAATAGAAATAATTAGTCTAAAATATTAAGTTCTTAATTAATCTAAATATTTTACAACTTCAATTTATTTAAAGCAAAAAAATTGAAAATAAATAATTTAGCAGATACTTAAAATAACTTTATTTTTTACTTGAAAAAACTTTGGGTAAAATAAAGAAGCAGACTGTAATTATTGGTTGTCAATTATTTATTAACTTTTGAACTTTTTGTGTTCTCAAAAATATTAAAATATTCATAAATAATATTAATAATATAATAATGCTTACATACGCTAGGTATTGTTTAATATTTTAACGTACACCTAAATTACCACGTATATAAGTTATGTATGATACCGATAATTTTTTCCGTTTCTTTTATGCTATTTCTTCTTTAATCTGTATTCATCGCCGGTGAAAAACTATTTTATTTTTCGTTAAATAAAGACAAGCTCTTAAACGTTCAACAATGGTACGTTAGGCATAAATTTACATGGTGTAATTATATTTCTACTTTTTGTTGTTTTTTTCTAATTTTATGACAGATTACGACGCGTCAAAAAATGAAAATCTACTACATTTCGATGTACATATAAATTATATTTTTAAGACACATCCGTTTTCCCTTGTCTCGAATCTAACATCGTAATGCACAATGCAAAATTTAATTTGATTAATTTTAACAATAATGCAAAATAGATTTATATTACGTGAAAAATACAGAATCATGCTTTGCAATGCTTCAGAATGCATAGACGTAGATAAAAGCGCATGTTTTACTTATCATCGCATTTGACTGTTACATGCACGTATGTATATATTTAGAAAAGTTTTAGAAGGCACAGGAGAATCATAGCTTTGTTTATTTATTATTAATCTTGCAGAATATACTCTTGCTTGTATACATAAAATCGAACTTTAATGCTGTCCATTATAAGTTTAAAGCTTTATTTTCTTATTGTTTACTTGTCTCATTAAGAGCGAAATTGCGCAGAAAAATAACAAAGACATTTAAGAGTTTTGGGATCTGTAAGCGAGACGAAGGGATTTGAATTTTAATAATAATAATAATAATAATAATAATAACAGTAAAAATAATAATAGTCGTTATAAAAAAAAGTGAAAACCTAACGTTCGATGGTTTTTTTGTATTTTTGCATTTTTACGGATTGACAGATTAGTTCGCTATTAGTCGTTCTAGTGGTGCGCGATGGGAATCAACTTCTCGCCTTGACCAAGAGCCGGAAGTGGCGCCTCCACAGTTAGTACTCCGTCTTTGCTCAGAGATGATTTGATAGTCTCGGGATTCGTGCCCTTTGGCAGCAAAAATTCCCGATTATACTCTCTGTATACTGACTTTGTGTCTGTTTTCTCCTCGTGTTTGGCATGAACCTGAAAGATAAATGAAATATTTGATTTATTTCCATCATTTGTTTGTTTATATTTTTACCGCATATAATAATTATAGGAAGTGCATTTTCAAGATAATAAGAAAATTTATCAATATTTTATAATCACAATAATATTTTCATTACCATTAAAATGATAATTTTTTTATGATGATCATAATCGTCAAGAAAGTTGAAAGTGACTAGAACTTTAGAGATTTACAGTATTTGTAATAAAATTAATATTGTTTTGTATAATGTATTTCATAAATGGCAAAACTTTTAAAATAATTAATATCAAAGACTGCTCTCATTTGATTCATCTATATTATTACTAAAAACAACTATTAGACTTATTTATCGCAAAATTTGGTCATTTTTCACAAATAAAGTTTATTTTCAGTAAGAAGAATAATACATTTATTTTATGAAATACTCTACTGAGATTAATTTGTAGAAAAAGCATCAAAAAATACATAAAAGAACATGTAACAGAGAACCAGTCATTTAGTTGATTTTCTAAAATACTTCAACTTTTGAGAATCCATCACATTCAAAATATGCTATGATATTGATGAAAAATTGAACGATTATTATGACGTTCGTAGAGAAATATAACAGTAGAAAACTATTTCAAAGTTGATTTGAATTAAATAATAGAGAGGAGACAAACGTTTCATCTTAGAGATGAAGAGTAAATAAAACGACATCGCGACGCCACTATTAAATGTATATATCTATAAAATTGTCCTTGAATAAAATCGATATTCTCATTATGGCCAAGTTTGGTTTCGTGAATACTTTTCTCGGTTCTTTTGTATCAAAGGTATAAAAATTTAACCAAATACTTCAATGAATAAAATACGATGTCTTATACCAGGAGATTAGGCACGTAGATATTTTGATTTATTTGATTTTAGTTTCTTCGTCGAGCTTATTAAATGTCATCTACTTAATTAATGATTATAATTTTTAAATGTCCAATATTCAAGTACGTATCACCTGCAACAAGTTCCAGACAGCGAATGATGCATTAGATATTCAAATTGCACAGCAAACATATACGTGTTTTGCATGACTCATGCATAAAAATAGAACCGCGCAACAAAAATCTAAATTAAAAATATCGATGTTTTCGTTTTTCATAAAATGATTACGTTCCCAATAATTAATTAATAAAATATTAACAAATATTAACAAACATTACATTTCCAACTGTTATCTCTTGTTAAAATTAAAAAGATGCCTCGAATTAAAAAGAAATACATAAAAATCTACAGGGCCAAAATGAACTAGTCGAAAAGTAAACTATAATGGATACCGAACCTAAATAAAATCAAAACTTCACGACTCTTTTCTCCGGTCTTTCGAAACTCGACTCGACAATATTTCGAAGGTACTCGCGCCTACGACAAATATATGAGGAAACGTCAAATTCGTTTATAAAAAAGTAAGATGAGCCGCGTCGGCGAGGATCTCAAAGCCGAATTCCCTGGCGCGTTCGAAGGTGATTAAAATTGATATCCGCGTGGTGCGCACAACCTCGCGCATGTGAGACAATAGTACAGCAACGCGGGAGTCAGGGAGTCACGAGCTCATCGACATTTTTAGAAATGGTAGCAGTGGTTATTAACGAGCATCAGCCTTGACGTGGAGCGTCGAACGCACATTAACACCGATAGCCTAAGCGTGCTATAAGAAAAACGTATCCGTTAGCATTTACTCGCTTTCTCGTGTCCACGTTTCAACGACATTTTCTCTCACTCTCTCTCTCTCTCTCTCTCTCTTGTACCCTCTGTGTAAATGTATCACAGACACGCAATGATAAAAAAATTAAACAAAAACTTGTGCCAAAGACCAGGCACGTATTGAAATTAAAATTCTTTGCCATACACATCCTTAATCGTCACAAAAAGAAACGAATTAAAATTCTTATTGAATTCGCTGTTTTTTCCTTAAAAATGTATAAAATGCTTATTTTCATTATTTGCATATAATTTGAAATCTACAATAGTGAATTATATTAATATGTACATTCATTTTTTATCGTGAAGGGACTTGAAGGGACTTGATAAAAAAAATGTACGTAGATATACTGTAACAAGAATCATAATCATAAAGAGTCTTAAAGTTTCTTCTGTGAAACGTTGGAGTCAAATTCTTGTGTATTTAGAAATATTCCTATTGAAATTCTATCCTTTACCATATTTTACTTATTTTTATAACATATTTTATTCATTTGACTAAGTCAGTAGTCAGTGTTACAAAAATAAAATTGTCAGAACTTGTACTGAACGAAAAATATTTTGTTTATTATAATTTTGTGTGTGTGTGTGTGCAACTATAAACAGCCAAAATCTCAATGCATTTTTCTCTTTTATATTTTATATATTGCTCTCAAAACCTTATACTAGAATTCCAACTTTACCAAAATAGTATCAATTATAAAATAATAGTATAAATTATAAAATATAATATGAAAACATTGAGTAATAATTAGTTCTTGATTAGAAAATCATATTCTACTTTAGCAGGTACCAATTTGACAGTCATGAAGATTACATTCTTGGCTTAAATAGGCTCTGCTACCGATTAATATGATTAGTAGGATATAATTATCATAATTATAAAGATAAAATAGCTGTCATTGATTTAGTTAGAGGAGTGTGTGCGTGCGCGCGCGCGCACGCATACATTTGCATATGTGTGTACATAAATTTATAAATAGAATTGTTAAGCAATGAGAGGATCTCTTCGAGTGGGCACCACCATTGGAGCGTTAACTCTCACTCGTGCGATAGCACTTGAAAGATGCCAAAATATGACTTTGATGTTTTAGTTAACGACCATAAAAACGAAAAGTTGTCTAAGAAACAAACTTGTTTCTATCCAAGTAATAAATAAACCCAAAATTTTTAAAATCAACCATAAAATTGTTTACAATACGCAAATTTCTGAAATGAAACTAATAATCCTTACATCGTGTGATCTCGTGTAGACACGTCGGTACACTTTTAAAGGAAACATTTTTCTTTATCGCTAAAACGAAGGCATAAGTTTGAGCGAACAACCTTCTTAAATCCAAAATATTCTGAAAATTGCGTCGAAAATTAATTCCAGAACGTGTAAACATTAATCACAGAAGTACAGGTGTAGCAAGAGCGATTCTTATCAACTTAATACAAAATAGCAACTCCCTCAAACGATACACCAAGCAATCCCCGGTAATTGGAGCGAGGGGTTCGCGTAATCTTATGCATTAGCAACGCGATCCTAATTGCATTATGCGTAGCGCGCTAAGGAATACTCAAGTACAATTTGCGTGCATGCGAGTGTTCGAAAGTTGGTACACGAGTTGAATACATTTCCGTTCGAACAGCGAAAAAAAAATTCAAACTTATAGCTTAACACGAGTGCGTTGTCTCAGCTGCATCTCTCATCGTTGATTCTCGTTTAAGTATCGAGTGCAGTAGCGATAGTATCGCGTGCCTGAAGTTCGTTCAATGAACGCTTTATATGGATTCACGTTGTGCTGCACGTCCGAGTAATTCAAGGAACGAAAACGCGAAGTTCGCCTTTCTAAATGCACCCGACGACGGAAAGTGTCTAAGCAGAGAGGCTCGTGAAATTTTGCGACTACAGGTTTCATCAACGAGTGGTATTTGAAAACATCGTCGCAGAAATCTAAAGCAAATATCTCAAATTTACATCCAAATGACTTAACATTCAAAATAATGCGCGATAACCACCGATAAAAATAATTTTCAAATAAATGAATAAATGTATCAAATGCATAAGATAGTATAAAACATCAAAAGTAATACGAACTATATCATGTACCCATTTTCTTTATCACGTCCAGAAATGCCATCGAGATGTTAATTTCACTCAGCGTTTCATTTTTCATTTCGAAACCGCACAGACGCTATACCTAACCACTATATAAGAGACACCTATCATTAAGCTCACGAGGTCGACAGACGTTTCCTCAAAAGGGAACGAAGCCTCACCTTTTTGAGAATAGTTACGACTCTATAACAAGCGACCTCGGCTACCCTTGTTAAATCCAATGTGAGCTACGGTGACACTGTGCGAAATAATCGAAAAAGAAAACAGATAAGTGCAAGATAAGCGCGATATATCGATCTTGAGTGCGAGTCTATAGTCAAGAAAATAAGTAGGAACAATATGTTGCACGATAATCCTACAGAGATAACAAGTATCACTGCTCCTTTCGTATTGTATATTAAAAAAAAAAGAACCACAATAGAATGCAACATTACGTGCAATACGTACACAAACGCAATAAACTGCAGTACACGATAACAATGTGAACAAAGTTACGTAATGAAAGTCTTAAGAAAATTAACATAAAACGTTTCTTTACATAGAGTAGACATGGGACGTTATGATGTTAGACGATTAACACTGACAATGAAATAATAGTAACGTACGATTAAATAGATTTATTCCCAATTCATTTTAAATTTCAACGAATTAAATAATGCAATTTAGTAAAACCACGATTACTAAGAGTAACAAATATAAATTCACAATTGCACTTGGCATGAAGAATAAAATATAAATAAATGTTATAATAAATATAAATGACATATAATATAGTTTGTTTAAAAGTTTAATAAAAATATCACGGTTCAAATTTGAAAAAAGCTATATTCATCGAAAAATATACGTGTATTAAATTAAGGTATTAAATTTTTGTACGTTTAAATATTTGGTTTTTGCGAAAATTCTTTCGGTAAATATCAATCTCTTCTCGCGCGTAAATGCGTACGTTACGAAGATGTCTATTTAACTTTATTTGATTTCTGCTTTGATTAAAAGCATTACGCAATTTTAAAGCAAAAGCTGCTTGAAATAAAATTATTATATACATATTAGCGATGCAACGTGAACTCTCGTTCTTCTTGAAAAAATTTCAATATTATCTTAAATTATAAGTACAAGAACGAAGATGACTAATAAAAAAGAAATATATATAATTATTTTATTTCTAAGCCTTTCCATATGAAATATATAATGTAATATAAATGTAATTTGTAAGCCCGTTAGATTACGCTATTTATAACAATTTCAGTTTTGCATTTGAATTTGTTTATTTTCTTGAAATACATTTGACCTCGATATGAAACATTAAGTAAGGATGATGGCGATGATGGTCTGTTTTTAGATATTCCCTCCGTCACTTTTTTTCCAAGACCGATAAAATAATGATAATTATATAATGTAGGCGTTAGTAATAACGAATTCGTACGCGTCGGCCGTGAATGTTATTTCCCATCATTCTTAAAGAATGTACCTCCTTCGTTCATCAAAAATATAAACAAGTTTGAAAAGAAGCCGACCTAACCTGCCCAATACTGTGAACTGAAATGACAAAAAGAAAAAACGAAAACCAATAGGCTATCGAGCTACGTCGTAGATAAATGGTCGTGGAAAAATGGTCGTAGAAAAATCGTCGTTGCCGCGTTCGATAGTTGTACTTTACAAGGAGAAGCCGTTGCATATAAGGAAATGAGTAAAGGAAGGATAAATGGATGATTTCGAAGCTCCTCCAGAACTGTTTTTACGCGAGTCATCGTGCGTTCCATCCGAAATAACGCTGGCTCACTCGCGAGTTACCGACTAAATATAAACGTCACTACTCCTGCTGTAACGCATACGCGTCCCACGC
The DNA here is from genome assembly GCA_018907045.1 of Wiebesia pumilae. Classification (NCBI taxonomy): domain Eukaryota; kingdom Metazoa; phylum Arthropoda; class Insecta; order Hymenoptera; family Agaonidae; genus Wiebesia; species Wiebesia pumilae. The sequence continues at coordinate 1,875,706 of JACCHZ010000170.1, forward strand.
ATTGCGACCGGACGAGAATTAGCGTGTATTCGGTAAAATTTTCATAACGCCCGCAAACCCAGAAAATTTTCAACTCTTCATTTTTTCTGCGCTCAAGGCAGAACGTATGCTTCAAATCCCTTTCAATGTAAGGAGGCATAAGGTCCAACTGGCAATTCAGCTTTAAAAAATATAATTCTTGAAAATTCCCTATGAATTATTGCGAGCCCTCAAACGGAACTGTAATAAACAACAGCATCGGAAGATATTTCCGAAAAGCAAGAAAAAGTATAAACGATACCTTACATTATATTCAATGTAACAACATTGAATATAATAGGGTTCCATAGAGCAGCACTAGACAGAGAAAATTAAATAACATATTTAATGAGAATGCTCGAAAGAAAATAAGGCGTAATTGATGTTCTGCCTCCAATTTTAATTATGTAGATCAGAAAGAGCACTTGAATCTAATGTGCAAATAATTCAACTGAAAACGCGAAAAATACTAACAGAGCTCGTGCAACGCACCGGCTCATCGTCGGGAAGAGGGACCGCGGTGTCAGGTATGACGTAACAAGACAAACTGCAGCCATTCTCAAAAAGACTTTCGTAGCCAAAAGATATTCCGTTTCTACTTTTTCTGCCTCTCCCCCGCTGCTCGAGTGGCGCGTCCTCGAGCGAACCCTTTAAAGGACCGAATGCCCGAACTCGTCCACGCGCGAGCCTTGACCAAATTACATCTTGGTGGGAAATCAAGCTTACATAAAGCGCGGCAATGAAGTCTAACCTGGAAAGCGGCCTTGGCGATACTTGTCCGAGTTTCGGTCACTCTCCTTCGAGCATTCTCGAACCGCTTGTTCGGGCCTCACCCCGATCTCGCATCGCTGAACATATCGGTTTCATTTCATCGAGAGTTCGCGATCTTTGCTCGTTCGGTTATTTTAATACTAGAATGTGCATAATAATTGGATGCGGTGATTGAAGTTCTCGCGAGACAAGTTGTATTCATCGGCAAAGCGATAAATCGAGGAACGAGAGTGAAGCATTACTTTTTAAACAGATTAAGACTGATGATTTTTCTCAACGTAGCTTCGTGCAGCGCAGTTGGAAACGCTTGCTGCGGAACAAGCGGATTTCCACGCGAATGGTCAACTGACGAAATTAACAGAAATTCAAGGAGCATAAATAGTATTCCAATTTGTAGCGAACCTCCGATAAATATTTCAGCATCGAATTTTCGAAGCACGCGTCGCGAAGATATCTTCGTTGATTCTAGGGCAACGACTGCACGTTAAGCCGTAACTCTTCTGACGTAAAATAACGGCCTGGGGAATCGATGAATTTTCCATAAGATTAAATAATAATCCGTTGATAAAAATCAGTGATATCCAGGTTAGAAGAGCACGAAACGAAGGACATGAGAAGTCGGCGCTGCTGAAAGAACGATCATAGTTGGCGGGTATCGCAAAGCGAGGAAAGTGAGCGTGAGCTGAAGTTTGGCGGAGCGTGAGATTTATTCCGGCAAAGTCTTGATGCTCGAGAAGAAAAGAGATGCCAATGTCTCTTGAATCGCCGCAAAAGAGTCTAGCGTAATCTAGCCGCGGCTCATTTCGACACGGTACAACGACCCTTTCCCTCGTTGCACAACTCGAAACAGGGACAACAGGCAAGCCAAACAGCTTGACTATTATTTTTTGCCCTAATTTTTATCGCGTTATGCATGTAGTTGCTCTTTTTTATCGAAGGACAAATGAAGTGCGCATTTCCCTCTTCCTTTCGGCAATAACGCAAATCAATAATACTTTCTACACTTACTTACTGATTCATTCGCGTAAAATTGTTTCATTTTTTCCTCTCGCCCGAGGAAAGAAACAACGAATTTCTAGCTTATTCCTGTCAATTGCGAGTGCAACTTGATTTGAAATTCGTTAAGGATTAATTAAAAAAGAACGTGTACTCCGTTACTCGGGTAAATTTACGCGTGTGTGCATTTTTTCAATTTCGTATAAGCATTCTTTTCTCAGATTTTGTTGATAGGAACGTCATCGAAATCTAGGTCTGAAAAGTTATCGACGCGCTAATTAATTAATTGTTCTTCGGAGTAAATGAATCCATACATTTTCATACGACGTTAAGCAGGAATGATTACGCAAAAGGTGTGCAACTACTTTTCCGATTGTGCTTATTTGGTCAGTGATCAAAAACGGGTTTCAAATGGGGCTACATTTTTTCTCGCCCTTTTTCCATCTTAAATGCAACGAATCCTCTTTCGCTCCCCACAATACCGATATTATTCTGCAGCATCAGCGTGACGGCAAGCGTTATTTATTTTTGGAGCAGGTTATTTCGAGCAGCAAAGTAATCACGCGCAAATGGAGAGAGACGAAATTCTCGTGGTTTCTCGAATCATGGGGAATCTTAATCCAACGTTCTGTCGAGTGCAGAATATTCTTTTGAAAATCGTATACGGAATGTCGTAATTTAGTAAGTCGAGCTTACGATGATAAATATGCTTGTTTAAAATATCCTTTTTAAAGAGCTAGTACAATTGAAAAATTCCGGATTTCCGTATTATTAATTAATAGGCTTAAATCGAAGTATTTCAAGTATTTCAAAAATTTTTACGTTTTCCCAAGAAACTGTTTAGATGATTTTTCAAATACTTAAGATCTACAGCGATAAACTCTAATTATACATGTCGTGCTTTTTTATTTATAATTTTAATAAAGGTAATGTTGCTGTGATTATGGCGGAACTTGGTGATGTAACGATTGAAATGTACTGTAAAAATATTTAAGTTATTTCGCGCGCTGAACAATGTTTGCCAAAGAATTCTCACTTTTAGTTTCGTATTCTCAAAGGCGATTGACATTGACAAATGCATATGCATCTTGTCCAAAAACTAAGGCATTCCGAGAAAACTTGCAATGTCTGTATATTTGTGGTAAATATTAATTTCAGCGGTTTTATCAGTCGTATTATATGCAAATATATTTCTTTTAAGAAAAAGTATAGAAAAGAATTTAATATTCGTATAAGTGAAATTTTATACACTACCAAAGGGTATCGTATTACGATCAGTGCAATAGCAATCAATACTAGAATCGATCGAATCCCTTGATTTATTATTATTATTTAGGAATTTATTCTTCTAAATACTGCACTGCACATAAGAATAAAAATTTATTTATGCCTGAGGTTTATTATCATCTAATAGAAAGAGTAAAGGGACTCAACATTATTATTAAATTGGCATGATTTTCAAGCAGTCCAACATGTATGCAAAATACTAGACAAAATGAAGATGAAACCGGGCTTTATAAATGTTGGAGTTGCCAACACCGATTACCTTGCGCAATGCATACAGGATAGTAGCGCGCAAAATATCCTATTTTCATTCTTCCATTCGCTCAGCATAGATCACGAAATACACGAATAGCTTAAGCGCGCGCGCGTGTGTGTGTGTGTATATATATATATATTGTACATCCGAACCACGGGCAATTTCACATAGGAGGCAGACAGGTTTCTCCCCCTCCATCGAGAAACTCGAACCAATATGTGTTTCTGGTGGATACGAGTACATCTGAACCAAATAATTCTGTTCGAACAAATGCTGCTCCGAATTCCTCATTTAACATATTGTCAAGTTTTAAATTTCACGAGAATTTTTGAGAAGACGATTTGTAATTGCTATACAATAAATACTAAAGAAAACTTGCTCACTTAATGAAAGCAAATAAATAAAAACAAATAAAACCTTTCGAGGTATTGGAATTTGGCGATTAAAAATATTTAAATGATTGTAATATATTCTTAATACTCGGATAAGAAATTGGGGGGAGGAATGCAATGAAATTCGTAAATTAACGAACAAATTAAAAGTGAGTTAGCGACCTTGTAATACATATTTGAGAAAAATGTAAATAGACGTCGTGTACTCTTTTTATCCACGCTTGTTTCCACACTTCCACACTTACATGGAAGCCCAATGAAATATTATCACGGTCGAAGAATAAAATGCCAGCACGACATTTCGAGTTAAAACGCAAAAAAAGTCGAGAAAGTACGTTAAACTCTTACCAGAAGCTTGTTGTCAACAGTCTTGACGACGATCTCCTCGGGTGTGTACTGTGACACGTCGAATCTGAGCTTGAGCATTTTGCTGTCGCCTTCATCCTGGATCAGGGGACTGTTGAGACCATCCAACCAGGTATTGGAGTCGTGCTGCGGACTGAGCGAGCTGTTCTGGCTCGATTGTTGCTGTGTCGTCGTGCTGCAATTGCAAAACAAAAGAAGGAACATTAGCAAAATCGATTTTCGGCGATACGTCCGAAAGCTGCAGCCTCGACGGTTTCGATCGCATGGCAATCTAATGTTCGCAGTTGGTAAGTCACATACATGATATGCCTTGCGAATGCTGCGCTGCGTGCTTTAGTATTAAATAGTTTTCATCGTGCACCTTTTCAATACAGATTCTCTTTTCTACATCTACATAAATATCAATGTATTCCTACAATTTTATAAAAATGATGAATTTTCTTTGAACTACGTTTAATAAACGTGTAATGAAGCTTATCAAATTCCTATCGGATTTTACTGTACAAAAAATAGCGATGCTAGGTAATAGTTTTACAGTTCGGCCACAATTCGAAATTCGTTTAATTGCAAACGAATATCGTAATACGGCCATAATCGTACAGACACAAAATTTAAATGATAATTGTTCGGGCGCGAATCCAACGTTTTAATTAAAACGTTGCCCTGTACAGTTAATTTTAATCAATTTTCGTAGCAAATATTATGTAAATTGCGTACCAAAAGTGAGAAAAAAAGTATTTATTATTAAAATATAACATTATAATATCTAATGAGTCTCGATATCTCTTTCATTATCTCATTATTTTTGTGTTGAAATCAACAAAATCGATAACTACTAACGATCGCTATTTTTATGCGAAAGTCTAAATTTTTAATTTAGACCTTTGAAGCTAACGCACGCCGTAGGATTGTTCACTATAAGCGTTTCTCAAAATCACGAATCGATAACAAAATGCGAATTAAAACTTAAGTACGTTAATTTTACGTATTACGGCATAAGGCACAATAGTATTAGATTAAAAATCGGTGTACGTATTATTACAACGTTAAGTTCCTGCAGGTTTTCAGGTCAAATTCAAACTTTATAAGTATTGTCAATGCACACTGTATGCATCACAAGCTAAACATGAAAATGAATAATGACAACTAAACTAAGCAAAATAAATGGCGATTTATAAAACATGTACGGATAATGACAGTGAATAGTGGCAATAGTGAAAATTTAAATAAGGACAACGAACGGATCCACCACGGACGCTCACAACCAAAAAGGAAACGAAGACTTCTCTGGATTATTCATAGAAAGCATAAGCGTACCCATAAGGAAAAGGAAAATGTCACTTTCTCTCTTCTTCGTGATGAGGCAGATGCGATAATGTGTAGTAATGTATAGGAAGGGCTTGGTGCGTGCGTGCGTATGGCGTGTAATGCGTGCGGGTGCAATAAGGCTCAAAGAAACTCTCGCGTTGCTTGATACATTCGCTTGCGTTGACAGCTTTATGTCTCTCTGATTTTTCTCTCGCTCATTTTCTTTTTTGACTACTCAGTGTCACCTTTTAAAACTGTCGAAGGCGGATCTCATCGGGGGCACACCTGATGCGTCGGGCTTGCTACTACTGTCCCAACCCTCCGTCTTAGAGGTCGTAGAGGTCCGGTGCTCGCTGCTGCTCGTGTGATGCCGGCTTTACAGAGCGCGCGGACGGTTAGTGCGTTTTTATCCAGCAATCATCCCAAACGTGCCGAGCGTTAATTGTCGTCGATAATGCGATTAATCAGTTTTCATTAGTATAAATAGGGAAAAACTCATGCCATCCAAAAATTATATTATAACATTATAAACAGACTTAAAATTACTCGCTAAAGTCAGTCAGATCTTTCGTTACTTAAAGAGTTTTCCTTCTTCTTGCTGATTAACTCATCAGCAAGCTTATAAATTATGGGCTTCTGCTCCCAGGATATCGAACGTAATATGCGAGTCCGAAGAAGCAAATTGATGCCAACGTAACGAGAGTTTTCCCGCGATATTTTCGACTTTTACAGTAACGAAAGATCTTGACATCTGAATAAGGATGTATTCTGCAATTTTAATAAATGCATCAATAATAGAAATACAAAATTCATAAGTAATCAGTGCTGATATTGATTTCTAAATATTAATCATTTATAAAATTGCAATTTCACAAGGAAATTAATATCTTTTAGTTATTTACTCTGTTTGTTTTGCATTATTTTAAAAGTTTTCTCTTCTGATATAATTTAATACACACGTACACCTGTGAATACATTGCTGTCGAGCAAAATAATTTAAATAAAAAATTCAAAGTAATTATTCATTAATGATGAGGAAATAGTTATATATAAATAAGTTTATGTTAATACGTATACACGTACCCAAACATTTATCTGTAAACATTTATCGCTAATCTTCTCTACTTATGCATCCATAATAATACTGTACTAATTAAAAGATCAAAATAAGTGCATCTATAAATCTGTTATACGTACCGGATTTATAAATATTCCAATTTTATCGATGAAACTTCAAACTTTTATACGTTTTTGATAATTAGTTAACCAATGCATAAATGTATTTTGAAAAATTGTTAGATGATAATTCTTTCAACATCAGAACCGCTCAGACACCGGCACTCGTTGCATCTACTTTATCGATACAAAATTTCCTCAAATAATACGTCAAAAATGTTTGGTACATACACAGTAACAATATGATTTCACAAAGTTAATAATATAATTCATGTACAAATTCGTGCAGCCTAAGTCGCACGTACCTTTCGCCACGCAAAAATAGTATTTTGAAATTGTACACTCCAAGGCAAATAGTAAAATGTACATCTCGCCTATAACTAAGAATAGGGAAGCTGAAAATAAAGTTCAAGTTGAGGCGCCTTTTACTTGCATACTATGAGCACAGAACCGGAAGTCTGTATAAATTTTATTTCTGCAGAGGTTATTAACCTGTGCCTAAGATCTCCTCGAGTTGAATAGTGCGAAAGTGTCAAAAAGAAAGAGTACGGAAAGAACGATCAAATGGTTGTTCTTTCAAACAAAAGTTGGCCTCCGTTAATATATTTATAACGCATTGTAATCTATTTCTTCTATCAGTGGGTATAGCGAGAATTTAATAGTTCTACTGATCTATCGGTATTCGTATTTGTATCATATCCCAGTTTGTCATATTTAGTAAGATTATATTAGGGAAATATTGTGCAATGCGGTAAATTTGTAAATCTTTGCTAGAATCCTTTCAGTTTCAAATCTCGTAAAACGACAGAATAAAGAATGATACAAATGTAAATGGACGAAAACAACATCGTGTCCTTGATTTTGGTTGCTGACAACGAAGTTCATGTGCAAAGTTCTGAAATACCGTACAATGAAACTTTTGACCAATAAGATCATGAAAGGGTGGTCTGGATCTGAGTTTTCGAGCATTTTTAGAAGGCATTTTAAATTTCAGGGTGCGTACTGCGACCTCATACGATCAGATATAATCGAAGAGTGTGTGAGTAAGAATTAGTTTAACGCACTGAAAATTAACTTATTCGCAAAACCTTATTTGATATTCAAGGAAGTATTATCTGTTTCTAAATCTACACGTTCGAAGTGTTGCCGAGAATTTTCGTCACAACTGAATATTTTAATCGTATTTTTGTACATTGAATAGTAATTTTTCTTCCTAAAATTAATTATTCCTATTCGATTCGAACTCCGATACTTGAAGAATTTTGATAAAACTTAAATTTACGAAGCATGACAATAAGTTTATACAAACATGGACAGTAGCTTTATATTAAATTTACTAAAAATTGATTAGGAAAAGGTTAAATTATTTTAAAAACAATTGATTACACGTAAAAACTAGTCATTTTGTTCAGTACGTTGATTATTTATTTATTTTATTTTGTATAAGCCTTATTGCGTATATTAATAATTTCTATGTACATAAAGCAAAGCATAAAAGGTATTATACTTATTCCATGTGCCTTCGAAACTTGTTTCGAAAATTGTTCACAATGTGATTTACTAATAAAATAATAAAATTCTATCCACGTCAAATTAAAAGAAAAACTAATATTAAACTAAATACATTTATTTACAACGTATATCTTGTAGTATACAGAACCATAAATTAATTTTTATAAAAAGCACTTATCAATTCGATGCACCATATATCAATTGAAATTAAAGGATAATTAAAAAAACATAATATTTTTTAATTAGTAAAGAAGAATTTAATTTAATCTTTTAAGTAATATATCTATAAAAGATACAAAACCCTGACTAAACACAATATAATTTGAAAATTTAATTTTCCTTAACTATCGTGGGGCAATCAATGCACATCCAAAGTGTAATCGAATAGATCATGTTTTTCAGACTTTTAATTTAATACTGTAGAATCCAACTGCTAAAAGGCTCACTAACGATCAAGTAGAACAAGCGAGAACTACGCATCGTTAATTAATTTCTAGCACGCGATAACTGCGGTCTCGATCACTTATATCCTTTTTAAGCCTCGCACGTTTCTCTCTTCTCGAAACAATCAGTTTTTCGCTGTTCGAGCGTATCAGACCTCCAATTGCAATCATAGAAATAGGACTTTGTTTCAAATTGCTTCTTCGAATTTTTTTACTCATTATTACATCGGTCATGCCGCTCAATCCAGACGGCGTAATACTTTTTCTTAATAGTTAGGTATACACTTACGTTATTACCATTGGATATCATCAAACATTGTTGATAGCATTTGCATTCATATCTAAAATCTTTACATATTACGATAATGTATAGAATCTTAATGCGGATTAAATAATCTTGAGAGTAAATAAGTTTTAGTCGCTTAACCACAAACATGATATCCATTAAAGACAATAGTTCTTATATTATAAGATTTACATTATACGATTTACAAATGTATGATAAGGAAAAAATATATGTGATGAATCAATTTAAAACCTAGACTATCGTTGTTAACATTTTCATTTCAGTAATACATAAGACAATTTACAAGTAATTCTACACAAACAATAACATTAAACAAACTTACAAATCACAATTCTTGTTTTTAATTCTTACATATGTGTCATGAAATTAAGATTAAAATTGTATTTAAAAAAGTAAATCTTCTATAAAATGATAAAATTGTATTTATACTTTGATAAAACATTTTACTTTTTCATAGGGAAACTGATACTGTACAAATACATAAAACATAGTTATATTTTTCAAAATTTTCTCAAGAAAATCTCAACAACATTTTAACTGTTAAAACTAGTAATGTATATAATATATACTTTATGTTTTCAATTTTGATATTTTATAGAAAAATACACCGATATGAAATATTCAGAAATATGAAAAATCAAGTGGTGTGTTTCATTAATTACGATTTTTTTCATTATAGAAAAGAGACACGATTGCTTTAATACAACAGCAATATCGATATTCGCTTTAATTACTGAATATAAAGTTTGCTCAATCTTTATACGAGCATGATTTTTTCCACAAAACCCAACTTAACCCGATTTCATAATGGAAGTATTGCTGATCACAGATTTCAATACCCAATAGGCAGAAACTTTTAATTGGCGTTTTAACGCTCATCAAGTGATGTCGTATAATTCTATAATCGACAACATGTATTTGTAGAACAATTCCTGCGTTAATTACACGCTCTTGCGCGCACAATACTTTCTGTCATATTATGTAGTCCAACGATACATCTGATCAGTGTTGTTTCTTCATGGAAATCAATCGATCAAATCGAACTACCTGATCGCAAATGAACACGTAACCGAGAATCACTTTATTGTGCACTCTATTATGATCTATAGAAATTGTTTGATAATTTCCGCTTGGTATATTATAGATAGATTGGGGATATGAAAACGGTGCCGATGAAAAACAATATATAATATAAAGCAGCGCTTGAGAAATATCGGTTGTCAGTATAATCTGATAAGCACATTTTAATTAAATAATATTATAATAATTAAATTAATTAAATTTAATTAAAACTAATAATTGTCAGCGATTTATTAAAATTTTATAAGTCAATGGAACTTTTTACAGAAATTATTGACTTGGCAAAAGTAAATTATTTGACAGTGTAATACACGTTATTTTTGTTCTATACGCAAAGCATTTCCTTAAAAAAGAACAATTTTTAAAAAATTACCCATAATTTACAGATCTGAGTCTACTGATTAAAAATAATCTGTAAAGCACCAGATCTTGTTATTACGGACTAGATTGAAACAACCTACCAATACTTAATCACGGTTTTGTGCCGCGGTGGGTAAAGATCCTCGTCCACAACCATCTTTAAATAACAATTATTATCAAAATGACAGCACGACTTGTTGAAGCTCGACCGTACCGCGTCGATGCTGGAAAATTAACTGCGCAAAAATGAAAAATGAATGCAGCTATCTATCCGCGATACAATGAAGCGAACTCAATGGAGGGGAAAATAATATTACTTGTTTTGCATAGCTGCCTTGTGCCTGTTTAACGACATGCGTCGAAAGTTGACGCGCGCCTCTTCAATCAGCAATAAGATCGTTGATGCGACAGTTTGTTGTTTAGCGCCAGTGCGCAGAACCTCAAGGTTCGCGTACACCGAGCAAGATAGATATTTCTTCTTGCATTATCCTTCGATTATTGTTCGACTCAGTCTCAGCTTGAGATTGCGTATAACGATCGCATTACGCGTCTGGGTAAAGGATCCTGGCTAAAGATATCCAGGACAAAGCGCCTCTGTCTTTTGAACAACGAATTTGAGAGTTGATGCAGTTGACGTGAATTACATATGTATCGGGGTTACCTCAAATCTTAGAGATAATTCAAATGTTTTCTTATGTATCTGGGTGTTTATACATTATGCAACGTATGAATATGCATCGCATACAACTTACAAGTTGTCATAAACCTCATAAAACATTAAAAAAATAAGCTAACTTAATCAGTTCTGTCGCTTAAATTTCTCTTACAATATTCTCGGAATGATACGCCACAAATTTGTAATACAACATTTCTCTTTTTATGTATAATTTTCACAGATAAGTTAGTATAAATTCTCCAGACGGCGACGTTGATCTGAATACTGATTATCAACTAATCTTTGGGTGAACTTTCCCTAGATTTAAAGCTTAGAAAAATTATGGATTCTTCGGTTCCGTAGGAAAATTGGCAACGGGTACTATTAGAGTTAACTTTTGAGTTCCAGCGGGTAATTCAAGGTTAAAAGGGCGATCGATTTATTGTTCTCATCGCGTCCATCGTATCCCACTGAATCTGGAGTTTGTTTCATCGACGCATAGTGAAAAAAAAAAAGAAGCGAATCTAAAATAAGCATGATCTAACCAACCTACTAAATATAGAAAAATCTGAAACTTCCGTATTATTCACACATTTCGCACAATTCATCATAACCATTCCAATTATTAGTAATAAGTATATTGATCAACATAATCGGGATTTCTCGGAATGAATTTTTTACTTTGAACCAAATAAACGATGATACTAGAACTCGACAAATTCTATTCCATGAATTTGAATATATCGCTGCCTTGACGCAGTTGATGGTTAATGAGCAATTCGACCTTCTGTAGGTATTTAACTCCCTCGCAAAAATATATTACTTTTAGAAAACATCCATTTACGTATGTATGAGCAATACCAGGAATCGCGATCGAAGAAACTAAAGCAAACGAGCAAGGATACCGTTTAACTCGAGGTCTCAGCAGGTACGCGAAATGCGCGAAAAAGGAAACGACTAACGGCTACAGGGCGCAACGGTTGTCAATGATTGTAAAACAACAGCCAATTCCTAACGTCAGTTAGGCCTGCTTATCGTCTCTACTAAGGCGAATAGTCGAGGGAGGCCCACATACAAGCAAATACTCCGACCCATTGTCCAGGCAGCAAGCGAGGCGTATCGAACGCGTACCGAGGACGCATCGTACCCTGCAAGTCCGTAATCCAATCTTCGTCCGCCACCATCCGGAGCCTCGGCGCGCTCGCTCGGCCAAGGTCCCCGCGACTCTTTTTTCAGGACGCCTAGTGCGCGTGACTCACTCGCCTCGTTCCATTCGAAGCTCCTCGTTGGCGTGCCGACTTGTATTAGGGAATGCCATCAACAAACCCGATTACGCTCTACAGTTTCGTCATTTACATTTTCAAGTACTGCGCAATTTTTCTTCAAGACCCACGGCGCAAAAGTACGTTCGATATGCCCAACGCGCTCGATGCTGCCCAACAATGGATTTACGATGTACTATTTGCGGATTTTCCTTCTTATATTTATGTGCGTGCACATGTACATTACGCGGCAACCTGGCAACCTTACAGAAAAGGATTTAAATTCTTTCAATGGTAGGCCTCGAGTACGTTCACACTTTGAAGTTGAAAAAGCAATATGTAAACATAAATCCGAACGTAAAAAGAATATAGTATACTTGTGTTCACGGAGTAACGCATTCCCAAGTTCTAAATAATTAAATAATTTACAGAGAAGAAAAGAACACGCACGCAAAGACTTACTTAGAGCTCATCGCTTGCCAACGACATTATTACAATGCGTAACTATTTTTAAATTACATTGCCATCGAAATTTAAAATCCGTTAATGTGGTAAAAGAATATTTTAAAAAACATTTAAATGTATAAAATATTGTGTATTATATTAAAGGAACTGGCAATAATTCTACGGCATTTTTAGGTTACTCAATACTTGCTGTTATCTAGAAATTGAATAGTTTTAATTTGCATAAAAATTTTTCAAAATATGATTTTACCAGATATTATCGCTCCTTATCTTATCGCAAGACCTCACAATAGATTCATTAAACAAAAGTTTTAATACAACCGAATCTATAAGTTTCCGTGACTATTGAAACTGTTCCTTCCACGCCTAATGAGCGAAAAAACGTAAATGCTTGTAAAATTTATTAGCCGCATTACTATTCGTTTATATGTTTTTTTTTATATTTATTATCTATGTTTCTAGTAATATTACGTTCAATCATAAATTTAAAAACATCTAAAAGTTGAAAATTTAAAAATAGTACCACAAATTGCTAGTAAAATAGTCTATTAAAGAAGATTTTTTCTCGGCTTAGTACTTTAAAACTACATAAAAAATAATAAAAATATTTCCATCGAGAAGGATAATAACCATATTTAAGCTTCTGTTTTACATTCAGAAATTTTATTCGACAAATTTTTTATTATTCTATACCTTGAGTCCGTCTGTAATTTTATTCAACATTATTTAACCAACCGTATTCAAAAAATAAATTTACGTTACTGCATGAAATATAAATTATACAGTGTACCATGTAGCTCAATTAATATGAATGAGGTTATTAAAAATTTGAATGTTTCGAGTGCTTTGGTAATTTGAACGTTGCATTAATGCGATTTTTCCTAAATGTATAAGATTTAATTTCTTAACTTCCTTGAGCATTGAAAGTTGCATCAACAAAAACGAAAAACATTTCATTATGCATCATTTATCATGTCTATAGATCTCATTAACAGCGTAACATTCTCTTGTGATATAAAATATCCGTGTAGCAAAGTCACTTTCATTTTTTATAATGCTCACTTGATTTAACGCAATGTGGTACAATGAAACTTTGCAGATATCTCATGAAAACTATATAATCTAAGACAACACATACTGTTGTATTTTTCATTATTTTCTTTTCTTTTTTCCGAGTTCTTTAGGATGCTACGAAGAAGCATGAAAGAAGGTTGAAATGGATTCGTGACGCAAAATGTTAGGAGTGAATATCAAAAGTCGAACTTGTACCGTGTACATAATCTGTCTATATTTACAAGCATATACTGTCGTCAAGTGCTGCTCATTCACGTGCATAATTCTTTACAGAGTTTTCACTCGTTTCACTTTTCTATCCTAAAATAAAAAAATTTAAATTTTTACCTCGAGTTAATTAAACATTTGCCCTAAGTAGAAAAGTCTCATTGAATAAAATACGTATTTTTAACATTTACATTGAAATGAAAACGAACGATATTACTATTTAGATTTGATATTAATATTTAATTATCAGAATTAATGCTCGACAAATGTTCCATTTGAAATTTGAAAAATATAAATGTTCGAATTACAGTAATACATGAATACGTATCATCGATAAAATATTCTTATCTGACATTAGCGCATAAGCATCTCAAGTGTTAAATTAAACATTGAAATGCTTAAATATTTAAACATTTTTTTATATATGCGACGATTTCAAAAGAATTCGTTGATGTAAAAGAAACAAACGAGTGCAATCAATCATATAATATCTACGACGTTTAATTCAAGATTTCAGACTTTTCTTAGTTACTTAATTTTTTGGAGTATTACATCAGTAACAAAAAATAATAAACTGAAATTTCGAAAACTAAACGGATACTCAGCCGCCCAGGTATTTCTCAAAGTGCATCTGAGTATTAATATTCGATAATATTTTAGTATAGATGCATATAAGTGGAGTTCGCGAATCCAATTATCTCGCCCACGATGCTTTGCCATTCAAACGCCTTCTCCTGTCGAGGCCTAATCCTTGCAATTTTTTCCACATCTTACATAAGATTTATACCCTCTTGTAAAAATTTTTATCGCGGGATTCCATCAACGATTTATTTCAGCGATTAACATAACATTCCACTTTCGCCGGATAAATTACTCTTTATCCACGATACACTACGGGACAGTATAACAATGAACGTTCGGAAAATGTCTGTACGAAAAATAATTCAAATATTATAATAATGTAATATTCGTCATTTAAAAGGAAAAAATGGAGGACTTTCGTACTCCTTCATTACAATTATTATTTTTTATCAAACTAGAATTCGCACTTGAATATTCAAAATGTGTAAAAAGTAATATTGAAAAAAGGTCAGCGTCGAATATCATTGAGCGAGCAGGTAAGACAGTTGCCTGGAAAGGTCAGGACGAAAAAAAGAGTGGCGGAGAAGGAAGAGGAAAGGGACAGGAATGCAGGAAACAAAAAAAAAAAGAATATCGCAAAGAAGATTCGTACCTGGTGGTGCTCTTGAAAAAGTTGCTCTCGCGGTTCATGAGCTCGCTACGGAAACGCGACATTTCCTCCTCCATCTTCTTCATCTCGGCATCGAAGCGTTCGCGGATGTTCGAAAATTCGGTGTCGATGACGCTGAAGTCGCCGAGCTTGATGGGAATGTTGCGCTTGATACCGCTGTCCGCCATTTTTTTCCTTCTGTTTCTCTCTCAACTCACGTTTTTCAAATTATGTGTGTTTATATATAAATGTACGTGTGTATGTACGTAGGTACGTATTTATGTGTTTATGTATTTTATGGGTATGTGTTTATGTATACGCGTATGTATCGCGCACTTCTCGTCGTCCAACAATCGCACCAAGGAATAATTCCCCTCGCTGTTACTAATATTTTCTCACAGAGGCCTCGGTCGCTTTTCCCTCAAAGACCGCAGCCTGTTGGTATCGATTATTGCTGTTATTTTCTTTCAAGTCGAGGAAGTCGTGTGCGACGCTAACGTAAGAGCTACGTATGCGTACAAAATCGTGAAGCACTCGTGTAAGAATGAGCGCGATTCCCCGCACGACTGCCCCTTAAATAACCGCTGACGCGACGTCCGGGAGTTGATGGTGGGCCGGCGTTCGGGACTCTTCGGCGATTTCCGTCGAGTCGGCGACAGCCGGTCGAACCTCCACGAAGACGCGATATACACATGTGCACCTACATGCCAAAAGTCACTGTAGCTGCAATCTCTATTCTTTTCACTGCTCTACGTGTGCACTGTTACAGCTTTTAATTACAGAATCACAAATGTACATTACGTTCCTTATCCTCGACAGCTCACACGGGTACGTCGGTTTTTTTTTTTTTTTTTTTTTTTTTTTTATATTAAGGTATATTTAATACCGACGATTCGAACTTTGTTGCAGTCTCAAGTATTTTGGAACATTTTGCAATATCCAAATTAAATCGATAATCAAAGGAACGAAAATATCTGTACAATTTATATCTGTATTCCACTTTCCTCGCAAAAAGTTCCGACGCAATACCGCTTATAGACTTTGGTCCTTCGATACCCCGATTATTCTTATAAAATTCTTATGAAAGATATTCACCATCAATTTTCTGCGTACTAATAATATTTCTTTTCGCACTTACACGCGGTCACGTGTAGATTCATAATATGCAAAATCAGTTTAACTGGCGTTACGTATAAATACACACATATATATATATATATATATATATATATATATATATATATATATATATATATATATATATATATGATAACCCTATTAAAGTATTACTTAATAAAACCTTTACTGTAACTCAATTAAACAAGTGATAAAGAACTGCTAGAAAATAGTTTTCACGTAAGAAAAGGACAGATGATATTAAATGTACTATTAATGTTGACCAGGCATTTTATTTTAACGCGCGTGCATAGATATTACAAGCTATGAATGAGTAATTATTTAAAAATACGATTGCAATAATTGACATTTATATACATTAAATGACAGAAGTCTGTGGTTCTATCATAAGTACGCATTATTAAATTTCGATCAATGAATTACAAATTTTATTAATACTTTGAATTGCCAATTCAGTCCATTCGTAATAGCGATGATCTAATAATATTGTCTAATTCATTTTCTAAATTTTTAATATTAGTCCGTCGAATATGCGTACGTAACAATTTATTAAACCATCACGATAATATTTCAACTTATTCAGAACTCAAAATTAAAAAAAAAAAAGAAACAAGTAATTCATTAAAGTAGACAAGTTTATAAATATTATTGACGACAAAAATGAGTTTAATAACAGGATTCGAATAAGTTTTTCCATCAATGAACTGTAATTATAAGAGCATTTATTAATAAAATAATAACGATTAATAATAATAACTATGGTAGCTTTTCTTTATTTTTAAGCGATTTTCATTGTATTTGCGAAATTATTCATTGAAATAATTTTAGTATTATTTTGTTTCGATACAATTTTTATTGTGAACGATATCCTTTGCTGTCATGTCCAATGACAGTCCAATAGACAAAGATATTTTTTGTTATTTTCATAATTTCAATTTGCAGATACGTGAAGAAGATATTCAAATTTTTATTAATTATTTCGAAAGAATAAAAAATCGATAGAATGAATATACCTTTTTAAGCAATCGTTAATTGGAAAAATATAAAATTGAAATTAATAAAGATATTGCGATTATGGTAGTCGTTATAAATTATTCATTGTCATTGCGTATCTATAAGATGTTGTTCGATAAGAAATTCACTATAAATGAAGCATGTGTACAAAACCATAATTGCCGTAATTTTGAGCATTTTTTTCCTGTTGTTTTTTCAGATTTTTTAAAAACTTAGCGCATGTGCGATACAAACTGGATAAATATCTGGATTCGAAATGAAAGAGCACTCGTTTATTGATGACGTTGTACTTGAACGAATCATCATTTTTCAATTTAAACATTATACCGAACAAGTAACGAGCACAAAACTAATTGTAACAAGTTACTCACTAAAGCCGTTACGCGAATTCGAAAAGGAAGTTTTCACAAAAAATCCGTATCACGCGAAGCACACAAACTGTGAAAAAGCCGCGTACTTTAAAGCGGATGGTTTTCTTTCTTTCTTTGCATGAATTCCAAAAACGTATCGAGTGAATCAAAGCAACCGAGAATGAGCTCATGGATGTAGTAAAGCTTCATTTATTTCAGTTCCGCGAGGATAATGAGCGCCCAGTTTACTCCGAATTCTAGCACATCATTAACCGCAAATAAGCCCCGTAATAGCTCGATAATTTAACGCGCGACACGTGCTCGCCCAGATCGCAACTGCTGTATACATCTGCCCGTTCTTACGAGCCCGAATATGCGAGTTCAGTGCGAAATCAAAGGACAAGCGAGAATCGAGAATCGTGACAGGTGAAGCTGCCTCGTTGTGGGCAGGTGCTGCTGCTCCTCCCGTTCTCTCCATCTACTCGATTCTCTTTCATTTTGC
Organism: Wiebesia pumilae; assembly: GCA_018907045.1. Classification (NCBI taxonomy): domain Eukaryota; kingdom Metazoa; phylum Arthropoda; class Insecta; order Hymenoptera; family Agaonidae; genus Wiebesia; species Wiebesia pumilae. The sequence continues at coordinate 1,893,872 of JACCHZ010000170.1, forward strand.
TCTCGATCTTCGACTTGAACCTATTCTCGTGCACCCATTCTCTCGTTGCTGAATTGCGCTCCTTCACATCGCAGATGCATTATTCCAAATGCACCGACTGCGTTCAGTCATTTTTATTGTCAATGCGATCAAATGAAAGTCACTCCGTTCAAAATTGAATTTAGACCTGGTAGCGATGAAATTATTTATTTGCGTTAAAACCAAGCTAATCGGATAACGGATGGATTAATTTATCTTCTTGAGTTCTTCGAGTCCTCGATTCTTGGATGTTCATTTGAAAAAATTTACTTGAAAATGAAAAACTTATACTCGTAAGGTAAGGTGAGTTACAAATACAAATATACGCGGAAACGTTATTATTATTCAACACGTAAGATATACTTGTATATACGGTTATAAAAATGATAAATTTACGAGATATCTTTCACGAATTTGTTAAATTTCTCGTTTAGCTTACAAATCTAACTGAGTGAGATATAAAAGCAAGGATTCTTGCAATGGGAATTACTTAATGTTAGGAAAATCAAAACAATCGAACAATATTGTCTGACCGAGTATCAACAAAATATTGGCGAAGGAGAGCACATGGTTAAAGTACATCTTAAAAAGATTCATGCATACGGATTATATCATCAAGAATATGCTGATGATTAATGATTAAACTTCAAGAATGCTCTTATTATAAATTGACAATTTTTCTCCGTCCATTTGCTCAATAATAACATTCTAAAAATGTGCGAAAAATAATGATACGGCATATACGCAAAATAGAAAATAATTTCAAAAATTGTGAAATTGTCGTCTAAATTATAAAAATACGACTTCTAACAAAATTATCGTACTTAGAAAATTAGAGAATAATAATTTACTATTGACAACTTTTTCTAACGAGTCGGCTGTCACTATTTAATGTTAGCTATTAAATAATTCGAGTTACTTTATTAGGAGCAGTGAATCATTCAGCACAATAATGAAACTTTAATCTAATAAATTATCAAATGATATTAACCCAATAGCCGTAGTGGTTCGATCGGTAATGCCTTAAACTCTGGTTCGAAAGAAACTTCGGTTCAAGTCGACGCGGATGAACACGTTAAGTACATGCGTACATAATTATCTTTCATCTCAAATTGGGGCAGTTAATTAATTTAACTCAATTTTAAAATACAGATCCAGTTACGCAATACAATATTTATAAGGAAATTGAGAGTAAATATAAAGTAAAATAAGCAAACGGTCATTTAAGTCAATGGAATCGATGACTAATGGTGATTATTTATTTATTTACTTAAACATTTTTAATAATAACTAAAAATTCATATCAGATATTCTCGAGGCCAGAAAAAAACTCTAAGATTATTATTGGAATCTTTTATGGAATTAAATATCTCTGGAATGTGGTGATGCTGATTGGCAAGCAAGATTTTATCATTTATGTAGCTCTACAGAATAATCGAAGCGAAAATGGAACGATGACTAAACGACGCTCATTATACGAATGGACGCATCATATGTGCCGAAAAAGCTCAAATCTGCATGACGCTGACTACGTCGCCGGTAATAGTAACGATTTCGTAACTCTCATTCGGAGGTTTGTCGTAAGAGACGTTCACACGAAACTCCGTTTTAGTGCGATGCAAATGAATGACTAATTTCGAAGTTTCGAGAACTCTTGTAAACATAATTTCATGTTATAATATAAACATTACTAATGCTAAGAGCATAAACACATCGCAATGGTTACTTTTCGGTTGAATTATTTCACTTGATAAAAACAGATTTTCCCTCACAAAGTGATATTAATGTGGTAAAAATATCCTATTTACGTAGAGCAACAAGCTTACATTTTACAGGAGAAAAATAAATAAACGCGATGTGTTTATACAAAATAACAATAATTTCATACAGAGTGTAATTTAAAAATCACCATTATTAAAACATTTAATGTAACCTGTTATAAAAATTTCTGTAAGTTATGGCAGCTATGTAATCTCGTTAAAATTACTCCTGCATACACATTTGCCGTTTATTTCAAAATAATAAACATTATTTATATCCTGTTGTTGAAGTAGATTTTCGACGCTCGTGCAATTATACTCCTCGATAAATTTCGTCCGCGGAAACACTGTAAATTTCATATAAAATACAATGTTTAACTTATTGCGCGAGGGTGCGCGTGTGTATGCATGTGTGCAAGCGTGTAATAAAATTCGATTAGAATATTAAATCGACAATAAAATTTGTCTGCAACAAGAAATCTATTTATTTAACAGAAAAATATAAGCCAGACTATCGTATCTCACAATCTTTTATATAATTTACAATATATTATAATTTAATAATAGACAGATACATTTTCTAAAAGTATTGTAATTTCATCGTTTCAAGTATATCATTAACATCAAAAAACGCGCTTTATCTCGCTAGTACGCATATTCGCCATAGGAGCAATTTATCAATTTTTGCTACACAGCTGACTATCGTCAATAGAATTTCCACAACGGCGCCCGTGTGAACATTCGCAGTTTAACGAACTCTGCAACTAACTTAGCAATAGGTCGAGGCGGAACAAAAACAGGCCACCGGATACGCTCTGCGAGTAGAATATCGAGAAGAACTTATTAATTAGATAATTAGTTTGGCTTTTTTCTTTCGTTCGGAACTTTGAGAGTTATACACCACGATAATCCATAAGCTTATTGAGCCGCTTGCGCTCACGAACGACTTCATGCTCGGCCTCTTCGACTTCGACGTGTCTCACATCTACGCCTACGACGACGTGCGCTCATTATCTTTATTCCTAACATCCATCCAACTTTCTCTGCTACACTGTTAAGCGCTTTTTCGTCTACGTTCAAGAATAACTACTTAAGCTAAAAATCATATTAATATTTGATAGCTGGGCACCTCAAGATCATCTATCAATAAAAAAATTAAAAATTTTACGTCGCCATACACCTAAAATACGATAACGTGTCAACTGAATTTAATTATACGTTACTTGACATTATTAATTCCAAATTATCGGCATCCTTTTTATAATGCAACAGATTAATAAAATTGTTAACTAATGCGGAATCGTCTGCATGTAAATTTTGAAATACAGATAGAATGCTGAAAAGAATGTACATGTAATATTTTTATATAATACTTTATTAAAAAATCTAATTGTTAATTTAATAAATTGAATTGAATTGGCTTCTTAGTAGCTCGTGAGAAGATAAAAGGTAATGGATTGTCGCATCGCGTTGTACAGACATTCAGAGAAGGATAAATCGTTTTCCTAATCGATACAGAAAAGATAAATTCGTATTACTGATCTTTATGCGGTAACATAAAAAGAATAATTATAATAATCGTTCGCAACTTTTAAAATATAGCACCAGCGCCCATCCTTGACATATGACGATGCATTTTTAACTAGAAGCGAAACAGTAAAAGCATTTAAAATGTTAATGGTAGAAAGTAGGAACCGAAAGACAAAACGTAGGAAAGATTTAAAACACGAGCACAGACATGTACATATATAAGTGAATCAAAGGAATATTTATTCCGCAGCCCACGCGTCGCGGAATAAAAAACCTGAGTGTAGCCCGTTTTAACTTAAATTCTATGTCGTTCGAAGGAGCGGAGAATTCTATGTCCTTTTCATAATCGTCAAGTATACTTCGTTGTAAATATCGAACCGAAAAAGAACAGATATTTTTATAACGTAAGGTCCATCCTTTACTGAAAAACAGTCTTTTAAAAGCGTAAAGATAATAAAATAATTTATATATCTTTCTTTCGACATATGATCTCTATGAAGTTTCCAAATTATTCAGCATTTAATTCCTCTTTTTGGTTAATTCCATTTCTTATAGACAAAATTTTTTTATCTTTTTACTGAGATGATCAATGTATACAGAATAATTTGTCGTAGAATAATTTCATCAATCAGACTCGACTCCGTCGTACTAGTAATTGTTTGTGTACTCATTTTACTTACGAGCGATTAGACTGTCGCAGAAAACTTAATGGCTCACAAATCACAAGCATATATTTGTTTCTAAATTTATTATAAGCGCAGTACGTAGAGTCAGGCATTCTGAATCGCTAAAAGCATTAAATATATACGAATACATTTTCAAAACAATGAAGTACATTATGTACATAATAATTTCCTTATTTATTACTAACCTACATATTAAAACTCGTCTTGTGAACCACAATACTTTTTTAAATTATGAAAGCATTTTGTAGTAATGATTTATAGTAAGGATAAATTATTATGATTTGCATTCAAGCATATTTATTTTGATAAAAATTCTGACCTTGATATTGTTTACCTCCGACTACCGTTATGAGGTGCACATAAAATATTGAATTTATTTTATTTATATCTCAAATACGCATACACACACACACACACACACACACACACACACACACATATGTATGTATGTATGTATGTAAAAATTCTTTAATAAAGAATAATGCCAAAAAGTTTCCGTTCGAAAGTTTCCTTATCATACACAAGTTGCTAGCTCGGAGTGGTTTACGCTATAATCTGTCGCAGTAAATTACATTTCTCTTGTGTAAATAATCAACTAATACTATGTGTATAATTTTAAAATTGAACTAAAAATCTAATTCTTTGTGAGAATCGAAAAAAGATTACCAAGCCAATGTACAAGCGTCTGTATAATAATACGTAAGCGTTTAATAAATTATAAAAGTTTCAAGTAATGAATAAATAATGGGAAAAGAAAGTTATTATCTAAAATAAATGCGTAAAACTTAACTGGTACATTTTTCAAAAATTAAAATGTGTATTTATGATATTAACAAACTTATTACTTGCAGTATTAGTACAGAGGGAACGAAACTTCTTAGAAATATGCTGGAGACTTATCTTACCTTTTTCACTTATTTCGTAATACACAGCTTATCAGAAAGTAATAAGCCCACATTTTTATGTAATGACTTGAGTGTTTAAAAAGTAAGAACTCTAGAGTTAGCGACCTCACAGTTTATCTTTCAAAAAAGTTTTTCCTGTTTTCTATAATATTGTGTAAAATTGCTGAAGGGAATCAATTTATTTGATTTAATCTTAAATTTATTTAATTTGCTTAGAAAATTTTACGTATTTACAAAAGAAACCGAAGACATAATTTTTTATAGTGAATATAGGAGATGAGCATTTCTTTTTCTACGTGTACACTAAACACACGTGTAACCAATTTCCCCGATTATAATCTAGAGATGTTGTTAAAATGTTCGATTCCTTCAAGAAACGCATCTTTTTCAAATTATAAATGAGGCATGTAACTTTAAGATATCGTCGAGGCATATTTAGCATTTGCTAAATATAACAGAATGTGCCGATCGAGTCAACTTACAAAGTCTCAAAAATATTTGTCTTAAACTTCCTGATAGGCTACAAAAACTCTCTCCAGTCCAAGGGGCGAATGCGTCCGCTCTCAAAGGACAAAAAGGCCCTGTAGTTTAAATTGTTTTGTTTAAACCTAAAACTGCCGGCAGAGGTGCCTTGACAACCGAATTCCCAGTGAACGACAACATCTCCTTGTGCCGTCCAAATCATCACGCACTTAACATAGAAACATCGGCTTATTTTTTCTCGTGTCGTCTCGATGAGCGACACGTCACCAAGACGCCTCTTCCTGGCTCTAACTGAGCTCTCGGTAACATTTTTTCTGGCGTGGCCCTGACGTGCCATTCGACACACGATTTCGGGCCTCACAAACGCTGTGCAAACGCGAGCGAGCGTTGCCTCATTTAAAAAACGCTCTTCGTAATGCTGTCATTGTCATCCGCATCCCGACAGACGCGGTATTCAATGTCACGGATGACAATCAGTCAAAAGTAGACAATGAACCGCCTGTAATTCACTGACTTTAGAGTGATTTTTCGGTTGTACATTCCAGCCCACATTCATTTTATTCCACAATTCTATCTACACGTTTCTGTCTTAAAAATGTAAAGGTATTTTCGATACAAATAATAAGTTCACTCTTTTGTTAGCTGATAAATCAACTAACTAATTATTTATCTAATTCTTTTCCGCATTACTTCTTCCGATAGTTTGCAAGATTGAAGCTGTGCTTTGAGTGAATTGTTATTGTTATGTAAATAGTACTGCATAAAAATTATTTTACAATGATTTACAAAAGTTAGAACACGTTAGCATTTATGTTAACGAGGAATTTTATGAATAATAAACTTTTACTATGAAAAAATCGACGGGAGAATATTTTATTTAACAAATTTATAAAATATAATTTCCCTTAAATTTTCAATTTCCAGTTCGAGTACACTAAAGGCGTAAAATTACCAATGCATATCATAACATTATCGTAACACATTAATATGTCCATGCATCTGAAATTTGCTTAAAAATATAATACTTACTCATAACTTAAATGCACTTTTATGTTATTTAAATTTATAATATTATGTTTGTGCACTTAAATATATACTTAGGTTGATTCAATCTCTCAAGCGTCCTTCTTTAATCAATGGGTGTACCAGTTAAGTATGGATCCCATGATACTATTTTTTTAAAACATCCGTATCCATCTCGAGCTATACACGAGAGCATGAAGGTACAGAGACAGTCGACAGGTTTCAGCTTCAGCAAAGTATGTCAATGTCGCAAAACGCCTTTACCTGGAGTTCAAACTATATGGAATCGCGCCTTTTTTGTGAGCATGATTCCCTTGTCCCTGTTTATTGCAGCGAATTTCATAAGAAAAGAAAGTTTGGAAAATTTTGTTACGTGCATACTTTAATTTGAAGTTTACAGTGCATTTCTTCTTGTTAACTGTTTATCGATGAACATGAAAAACGAATTTAGAAACAGAAATTTATATTTTTACAGATTACAGTAATGCAAATACAATTTTTAACTGGCTTTTAAATTGTAAATTTTTTTACAATTTAACGTTTGACAGCCAAGAGATAAACGTGAGAGCATAATTTGACAAATGTAAAATATAGCGAATAATTTTCTATACCAACTTATTATCCACGCAAGCTTTTCATCGCGAAATTCGTCATTCACGAAGCGTGTTTTTGCGATGTTTTTCCAATGGTTCTTGAATTCGGTAAGAAATTTTTATTTATTTCGCAAATTTTTCAATTAAGTTTTCTATCCAAAAAGTACGGCGAATCATCAAATTTTTCCGAGCATATATGTACATATGTATCTTCAAATGCAATGAAATATGAAATTTTCATGTTAATAAAATAGCACGACATTAAGATGAGCAAATCATATTAATGTCGCAAATTTACATTTAAGAGACGTATAATGATAGTAGAATATTAATTATAATTACGTCTATACTCAAGAATATGAGTAATGCCTTTTTTTAAATATGTGGATTTACCTTTAATTGTTATTTATGAATTTAAGGCACAGGAGAAAACTTCTTGTGCATTACGATTTAAAAATAAGATCATTTGTAAAAGAGATTCTAATACACGATTGGGTACAAAAAATACAAAAAGTAACGAATAAAAGCGAGTAAGAACCAAATGAATGTTTCGGACATACCAAGCTCTCACCCTCTTGAAATTCAAATAAAAATGTTCGCTTCGGCGTACTTCGTGAAACTACACTTACCGTTACTTCTTTTTCTTTGCGTTCCAAATATAACCATTGATATATGAATCATCGATATAAAAATAGAAAGATTCATCTATATTTACAGAAAGCAAATAACATATTTTAAACGCTTGTAAGCATGATGTAAACAAAAAAGAAGCCAGCTTCTTCTTTTCTCGAAGCTGTGCGAAACAACTCCTTCGCGCAGCTACATCCTTAGAAGCGCGCGATGCGTCGAAAGGTCAAACGTCAAGAGGTGAACGGGCAAAGGGTCAAAAGTGCCGAAGCGACTACACGCTCTCGGAAGTATCTCGCTCGTTCGCTCGCGAAGCTTCGATGTCTTGAGTTCTTTCCCTCGGTCTGACGCTGCGTGGGAGAACTCGAATTCCCTGAGCCTGACGTCAGCGGCACTTACGAGTCAGAGCTGGAGGGCCGGATCCCGACGAGATCGATCCGACGCGTCAGCGCACGCGCTGACTTTATATGGGCGTCCGCCTCTAGCTCTCGCTGTCGTTCGCCCCTGCTTCTGTTCTTGCTCTCGACCGCTCTGCGATGGATCCGCAAGACTCGATTTATGCATTTGCATCAATTCTGCGTGTATCGTGCCTGGGATCGATCGATTTATCTAGAGGTTCGTTGGCTTAGGCGACGACAAAAAGAGGAACCAGCGCTCCTTAGCCTCTTTACGGCTGTCGCAGACGCGCACGCACGCACCACCTGCGATACATATGTAACAAATAAATCCACCGCTCGAACCTCAAATCAACTGCACCTTTTTATAGAATACCGAAAAGTTTAGATAGAGCCTACGTTTATCCATGGTGTAATGGATTAACAATGTATCTAAATGCATCGATGCAAATCGCTATCTACATTTTCATCTTCTTTTTCATAATTTTCTTTTAAAATTCCTTTGAATTCTTTTTTATCGAATTAATGAAAAATATACCTCCCAGTCGACTGGTCATCAATCTTCGTTACAAAATCGTTTCATTTTTTTATTCTTTGAATGCGCGATGTTTTGAGTTAATTACGCTGTACCGATCAAGGATTTGCTCATTGATGCTGTCACAAACGAATATTCCTGACCTTCAACGCCCACTATAAAGTAATGATCAATTCACGCGTTGCGTGCTTATTCCTACTTACATCTACGAAATATAGATGATAGAGTCAAAGATTGTCAAACGTCAATTTTTCAGTTACGAACTACGATGGGATTTCAATTCTCACGCGGTTGATCTTTTTATTTGTGTTTCTTTTCGTTTGCGCGTTCTTTCCAAATGTGGAGAGAATCGAGGGAAAGACTTTATGTGACATTAGTTATACCTTTTCTTGTACTGTGACTCACAATTACGTAGTCACAGTTTGTATTTACTGCAAAATTGGCACTATGCTAACAATAATAAGTACACTGAAAACAAAAGTATTTTTTGTACCGTAGATATTTCTATCTATTTTCATTTTAAGATTAAATTACAAGTATGCAGGATTTATTTATGATTCATAAGTTATAAATTTGATTAAATATTATGCATACACATGTTTAAAGTATTTTTACACTTCGTTTATTAGTGTTAAATCCAATTATTTATTATAATTTCAAACACAACGACCGTTAACTGATTTTTATCAAAATATTGCTTTGAAGTAATTTTATGAAGGCATTTTATTATAACTTATCGAGTATACTTTATTTTAAACATACAATATGTAAAAATAAATAGTTTTAATATAATAATATGTTATTTACAACTGATTTTTATTTTAATTGTGTATTTTAACGTTTTACACAAACTGTTAAGGTTTATCAAAATAATGGAGGGCGTATGGATTACATTAAATTATTCCTAAGAAAAATTACAATTAAAAGCAATATTTTCGACATCTTCTGGTTAATTGAATACAAATGCTTACTTATTTTAATTTCCAATTATTTTGAACCTTACTTTTTTATTTGATATTTATTAATATCATAAAATATTCAGACTACTAGCACTATTAACATTATTTATGCTTTCTTAAATATGTCTTTAAAACGTCACTCTCTCTTGTAACTTAGTAAGGGCGTTAAAAGTTCGCACTAAAAATAATTCAAAAAATAAAAGAAGAACTTAGAAGACATCAGAAAAGGAGTAAAAAAATATTAAATGGCAAGCGTAAACGATGCGCCCAACTTGGCGAGTACACCCTAAAGCGTTGCGACTGTCTCAAATTTTCCTTTAGGTTAATAATAGCAAAGCGAGCTACTCGACAGTGAGTTAAAGGAGATGGATAGAGAGAGAGAGAGAGAGAGAGAGAGAGAGAGAGAATAAGAAAATCAGCGGGAAGAATGAAAAGAAAAGAGAACAAGATCTAAAAATCATTTTTACTATTGCTATTTGCAGGAACTGTTTCACAGACCCGAAAATTTCAATTCAAGCCTGCAGCTTTGCTACACGCACTCGTCACTTAAAGGAAAAAACTAACACACGTTTCTGCTTTACGAGACAGTACACTGTGACAACGGTTCTTTTAATTTATTATCTTTGAAATCTATTCAGATATTATCTTATACAATTGCTAAAATACTTGTATGTAAAATTTGAAATACAGCAGGTGTGAGTTCTTAAAAATTTCAACGCTTAAAATGACTTTCATATTTTCGCATTCGGAATGATTTTTTAGCATGTCGAAGCATTTTAAAATAATTTTATTGGTTATTATTATATTAATTTCACGGAATAAAATCACCTCAAAGTATTCAACAGGTTTAGTTACATTTGTTTTATTCAAAAATGAACTCTTTATTACTAGCATTTGATGACACATGATGTAATAATACGAAATGCAGTCTAATTTATGAAATCGAGTTAATAACGTAAGAAACACTTCAACACTTCTCTTACATTTTAAAACAATTTCGAACAATTTGAAAAATAAACGTGATAAGTTCATAAGAGAGCGTTTTTTATTTTCAGATAATAGCATACACTTAACCTTATATTTTTTTTAAATCTAAAAATACATATGAATAAATCAATCAAATTTATCCTGCTATAAATAAATTATTGTGAAAAAACTACAATTAATAAGAAAGAAAAATATGAAAGTAATTTTTATGTTTTATACAATATTATCATCATTAGACGTATGTTATAAAGTTTACTTTTAAAAACTTTATTTACTAATTATACATTTTTTATACAAGTTAATTAATTAATCGTCAAACTTCTATTAACCGAGCATAATCAATTAAAAATATAAATCGATTCTTAATGTATTGAAATTTAATTTTCGATTTAAAGTCAAACGAAGATGAAGCGAAATTTAACTTTGACTATTATTGGCTATATAACAGCGCTTTAGTGTAACATTGATCCTGACTCTGATAGTTGCTTTAATTTAGATGACTCGTACATTTATAGTACTTCGTTAAAGAGCAACATGTGTATACTTGAACTTCGTTTCTTCCTGTTTCTACAAATGTACCTACATGTATGTTTTTGTTTCAGTTTCTCAATATTTAAAATTTCGTGCCATGTAGTAACATTAGCGCCATCTTGTAACGATCTACGAAACAGACATTGAAATTGACGAATTAATACTTCAGCTTTCTGATTTATCATCAGCAATGCTGCTGCATGTAGGAATTCGTCAAAAATAAAAAAATTAAGAACAATGAATATCTAAACAAGTGAATGATACGCAGAGGATCTCTCAAGTTTTTTTAGTTTTTTTAAGATAAATCTTTGTTTTTCAAAAAAAATTTTTTTTTTTTTTTAATTTTTCAACTACCATACCTGTCAACTCTTAAAGTCTTTCACATTGCATTAATCAATTAAGATGTAATCAACTTTTGCAAATTAATAAAATTTATAATATAATTTTATATATAAATATGAACTTGGATAATAATTATTAAGAATATTTAATCGTTTAAACATCGTAAATTATGTGGAATATTATGCATTAATTTCTTTCATTAATTAAATAACAATCTGAAATGAAAACAATTATTTAATGATTAAAATTTTATCGAATAAAAAATGAAAAAATTATAATAATTAAAAGATAGTGAAATATGATAATTTAGTGCCTTTGTATAAAAATAATAAAATACTCATAATGATCCAGATATTTTATTTTATCTGGATATTCAAAATTTTACCAGACTAAAAAAATAGTGTAGAGAACCTTAGTAAAAGAAAATGAAAAAAGATCCTTATGTATTGTAGTATAAAGATGGGAATGTAATATACAGAAATATAATGAAATTGGGTTCAAGAGAACTCAATTTAATACGAATAAAAGAATTCAACGTAAATAATTTTGATCTTTCATAGCCTGTGCTTGAAACTATACTGTATATTTGTATATTTCATATAGCTTAGCTAGTTACATTTTTTTTTCTTTGGTATCATTTATTTTACTTAACAGCATTGCAACATTTCAATCCACTGATAAATTAAAAATGAAATTAGTTATAATTTAATATTTAGTTAATAACAAATAACAAATTTCTCCAAAATGGCTTAGACTGTGAGAATCATTAAAATGCGTAGTAGACCAAATTTACGCATCGCTTATCAATTTTAATTATTTAGTATTTGTGTCGTAAAAGTACAGACTATAATGAAGTTAAATTCTAATCCTTACCAATTAAACTGCCACATGAAAGTTCAAGTTTTTATATGTATTAATGTACGTTACACAAGACACTAATAAGATTTTTTCTATTAATGACATCGAAGATTAAGTTCGTAATTATTTTCATGTATATTATCATCCCAAAAACATATGCTTTCTAACGAAACATTTTTAGTGATGGTTTTAAAATTTTTTTTACTGTCATTTTATTCAACTACGATTGTTTTTATTTTTATATTTTCAAAAATTCTCAACAGTAAATAATCAAGCACAAGTAGTTTTAAATAATAAATTTATAGGAAGATATTGTCATAATAATTCTCATTGAATCAGTTTTCATAAGATAATACCAAACACCAACACAAACTTCGTCTTTAATGATTTTTTACAAATTTTACAAACTATACTGTTGATTGCGTTATAAAATGATAAACATTTTCATAAAATTACAGACTAATTTAAGAAAAAATAATTTTATTACATTCATAAGAAATATTTATATTTCGTTAAATAATTATATTTTTTATTAAAATCAAATTGACAGTGAACTCACAGGAATTATTTTTTTGCAACTCCACTATCTTCATTACGAAAAAGATCACTGTTCCCACCTTTCGATAAGCATGTAAACTAGTTTTAATCTCTCGCTTTTCCATATTTTCGTGCGGCTATAATGGAAAGTAGAAATACAATAAATCATAAAACTAATAGCAAAAAGAATGATATACGTAACACCGCAAATAAGAAAAAACCATTTGACAAAAAGAAATATCGAGAAAAGAAGTATAGTAACAAATTTAAAGGTAATACTTGTAAAGTCATTGTATCCGTTTACTTTTAAAGGTTATGTTATTTTGAATATTTTTTTATTTCAAATGCTTTAATTATTCAAATTATGCAAAAACTAATACGACTTAAAATTATTTTAGTGAATCAATGGGAAGAAAAAAGGAAAAAAGAAGTTTTAAAAGAATTCTTGAAAGATTTAAAAAGTGAAGAAAAGACTAAAATATTCAACATTTCCAATAAAAAGGATACACATAATCAATGTGATAATAGCAGGTAATAATAATATCTAAAAAAATATTCATAGTTTAAAAAATGAAATGAATAAATAAAAATTGAACTAATTTTCAGTAGAGATACAAATAAGAAACCAAGAAATAATTTGCTCTCCATTAAACAACAATTATTTCAAAAACGTCAAGAGAGAAAGAAAGAAATTCTTAAGATTAAACAAGAAAAAGAAGAAGCTTTGAAACGATACAAACAGAAAAAAATGCATAATTATAAACAATTATCAAAAAAAACCAAAAAAGGTCAACCAGTAATGAAAGGTAGACTAGAACTTTTATTAGAAAAAATTCAACAAAGTGTTTAATATATTTTTTAAATGTATAATACAATTATTGAATCGCTTTAAATATTTTATAACTAAATGTACTACTTCTATGAAACTGGTTGTTTTATTTTTCAATTCGCAAGTAGTAACAAATGTAGAACATCTCAAAATGCAATTAATATGAAAAATTTAATAACAGATTCAAAGAAAGAATAAACCTGTCCTCAAAAAATAGATTATCATGATTTTTTCAAGGTCTTACAAATCGCAATCTGAAATATATCAAAAGGTTTATTCAAATTTCATAAGTTGTACGAGATTGTAAAAATAAAATAAATATCAATATCATTTTTTGCTAAAAACGTTAAGTAAATCTTGTTCAAAACTATAATAATAATTTTATTTCATTACTTTTCAGTTTTATACAATAATTTTTCCCCTATTATCACTCATTGCGAAATTCAATATTTCTAAATGTATTGAATATTGTAATTTATAATAATTAATTACGTGATTATTAGAAAGAAAATTGAATTACTCACGCACGTGAGGAGGAAGAGTAAAGGAGGAGTAATAATATTATTATCCCTAATGGGCGAGGATCGTCGACGATCTCAACAATCGGCGATTGCTTCCATCGAGTCGCACAGTAGAATAAGTTTCGAATAATTGTAGTAGCTTATTACGCGCTTGCGCAGAATCTCGTACGTACGGGGCGGACTGCAGGAGAAAGAGCCACGATTGCACACCGACAACCGTTGTCTCGATGCCCTCAACGCGGTTGGGCGCCCCTGCTACATATATGATCCACAGCCGTCAGTTAACGTTGTGTGGTGTAGAGTTAAGGACCGAGCGAGAAAGAAACCGTGTGCGTACGACTGCGAGCAAAAGTCCGGCGGTTGTGCAAATGGCGACAGGCACGGAGAATCCCGCAGTGGTTCGCGATTGAATAAAATAACAAATACAGCCGTGCTCAGAGTGCGCCAAGAGGTACCAAGGAGTGACGCTTAGCCTAAACCCGGCTAAAGAAAGCCTACACCAGAGCGTCTCGATTCCTGACGGAACGTCAGCAGGACCCCCTTTGCGTGCTAGTAAGTAGCTACGGCGACAGCCGCCCTTTAATTCCCGGGATCTCAGCGAACGAGCATTATTTCAATCAAATTCTCGTTATTCAACGTACTAGTGAATGTATCATTTGTGCATATACGTTCTTGTCGAAAATGATATGTTACTTATATCTACTTCCTTCCTTCGAATCTCTTGACGGTTGGAGGTCTTCCGTCCTCTAATCGACATTTCGGTTAACCGTGGATGTCTATGATCAATTAACAAAAGTCAGCCAGCCTCGGATTAAAGTAATTATTCCCTATTGTACCCTCGTTCCCATAACAGATTCTTTTTCATCCTTTTTCTCGTTTCGCTTCTCGATAAACGTAGATATTAGGCTCCATCTTTCTCGCTCTCATTCATAAGTGCCGTTCATCTTTCTGCCGTATCGAGCCGCTCCTGCTGCTCTGCCACCGCCGTGCATTAGTGTCTCCCCCACGTCCCAGTCGATGACCTGCTTGATACGCTCTGTCAAAAAGTCAAATTGTACAGTGGTCGCCTTCGCATGGAGTCTTAAAAACCAAGTATGCATGCATATATTCCTGTTATGCTTTTTTCGAGGCATGTATAGCACATGCAGATATCGCGATGTCGAAATTTCAGCCGGTCACACGAAATGTAACTTAAGGTTTTTGATCGAATTTTAATAGAAAACACAATGCAATTTTTCACAATTTATTATAGTCTCAAAGATAGTTTAAACTATCTTATAGTCTAAACTAAACTTATACATTAAACGTTCCATTTATGATTGTACAGCAATTGTATCTTTATGACTTAATTGAAAAAAAACTAATACATAGTTATATTTTAAATTTTATACATGCACGTGTGTCAAGCAACATTGATAAAAGTGAACAAGTAAACACTGTGCAACCAAATATCTAAAATAAAAATAAGAGAGTTCTGTGTCTATTTTAATATTTCTAAACAATAAATAATAAATATTTATTGTGTTTTTGTTAAAATATATAGTACTAAGTGTATGTGTATAGAAGAAGAAAATAAAGTCAGGTTCGACAAAATAATAAAAGTTCCCATTATGTCTGCAGTTATGAGAAGATGACGTATTTATACAATCATAGAGTGTACTCATTTAATCTTGTTTGCTAAATTGATTTCAAGTATATCATTATCAATTTTTCTTGGCTTATTCAACAAATATTTGCATATATCTAAATAAAATGTAAATTATTCTGCGGAATAATTGTTATTAAATTTTTATAACAGGTGATTTTTCATCAACTAAAAATAAAAAATGCCAGCTGTACGAGGAGATGGCATGCGTGGTCTTGCCGTTTTTATTTCAGACATTAGAAACTGTGAGTATTTACTTTATCTAATTTAATAAATTAATTTAAAATTAAAACTTATTGTACAAGTGTTTTTAAATGTACTTCTTAATTGACTAGAAACTAGAAGATAATTAAATAAACAGAACCACAGCTTGTTCAGTATCAATCAAATGTTATTTAATTTACAAATAATATAAATATAAATATTACATAAATATATAAAAAAATATATTTTAGTAATTTCAAATGTATTTATTAAAATTGTATCATTACATTAATTGTAATATATAGTTCTTAAAATTTTTTTAGTTTAAGTCTAAATATCATCGACTTATTTATTGCAATCCTCATTACTATGATTTAATAATATTTAATTGATTGATTTAACATTGTATGCATTTAAATATAGCTTAGTACATAGCAATTTATCAATCAAATATGCCAAAAAGTATCTATGTTTTGTGTAAAAACATATTTTAATAATATATTTATATAAAATAGATTTATTAAGATAAAATTAAGTGTTCATAAAAAAAAAAAATAATTACAATAATTTTCAATGGAATGGTAATATATCAAAATACAAAGAGCAATTTTTTATTCATCCTTATTTATCCATTTTTATTGATTCCTTATTATTGATGTAATTTTGAAAAATAATGAGTCACTGAAACCTCGCAGTTAAGGCAGAAATTATGAGATTTAATACACAGAGTATGGGAATTGGGGGCGGAGTTCTGATACAGGCCTATCTTATTGATAGAGCAGACCTTTTTTCAGCATCAGCATAAGTTAACGCAATATCAAATCAATGAAGCATTCTCAATATTTTGCCACTGACAATCTTAGATTATTAATATCATAAGTATTTTATACAAAAAATTTTTCAATTTTCATCTCACTGTAATAATATATAATTTAAATATAGAAAAAATTAAACTTATCAATCCATATGATTAATTTGCAGTTAGTCCAATTGGTAATTTGCCACTTTTGTTCTGCAATTACTATTTCAACATATATAAGGATATACATATTTTTATCTTTTATATATTGGAATTATTTTTAATACTTACTATAGGTAAAAGCAAAGAAGCAGAAATAAAAAGGATAAATAAAGAGTTAGCAAATATTCGAAGTAAATTTAAAGGTGATAAAACACTTGATGGCTATCAAAAGAAAAAATATGTTTGCAAGTTGCTCTTTATCTTCTTGCTTGGCCATGACATTGATTTTGGGCATATGGAAGCAGTCAATCTACTTTCATCTAATAAGTATTCGGAGAAACAAATTGTATGTATAAGACTTGTTTTTTTAGATATTATATAAAATTCTTTCTAAATAATGCACTGATTTTCTGCAGGGATATCTTTTCATATCAGTCTTAGTTAACACAAATAGTGATTTAATTAAATTAATTATACAGAGTATAAAAAATGATCTTGGTTCTCGTAATCCAGTTCATGTTAATCTAGCTTTACAATGTATTGCAAATATTGGAAGTAAAGATATGGCTGAGGCCTTTAGAAATGAAATTCCAAAACTTCTTGTGTCTGGGTAAATAAAAATGTTAACATTGAATAATTATAAGCTAAAAAGAAGAAATGGAGAAGAAACGAAAAATAATTATAATTCAAACGTCAATTAAAAATATATTGATTCTCCTTGAAATAGTTACAATATTAAAGATTAAATCAAGATATTACTTAACAAAATAATAAACTATTTGCATATTATATGGATAAGATTTGTTTCTTCTCTCTTAATCTTATTTAAATTATATTATTAGAATCTTACTACAATTTATTTTAATTAAAAAATATTTAGAGATACAATGGATGTCGTAAAGCAAAGTGCTGCCTTGTGTCTTTTACGACTTTCTCGATCAGCACCAGAAGTTGTTACTGATGGAGAATGGACCTCTCGTATTATTCACCTGTTGAATGATCCACATTTAGGAGTCGTCACTGCAGCAGCTTCCTTAATCGATGCTCTTGTTAAAAGAAATCCCGATGAATACAAAGGATGCGTTAGTCTTGCTGTTTCCCGTTTGAGCAGGGTAAAAATTGCATTTAAATATTTTATTAAAATCAATAACTTCTCTTACAGAAATATATTATTTACAGATTGTTACAGCAAGTTATACAGATCTTCAAGATTACACATATTATTTCGTTCCTGCTCCTTGGTTATCTATTAAATTGTTAAGACTCCTGCAAAATTATGCTCCACCAGGTACATAAAGATAAAACATCACTAAAACTAGTAATTTTTACTGCGTAAAATGAAAATAAATTAAATAAAAGTCATGCAAATGTTCAACGTATTTTATTCATTTGTAATTAATTTTTGTCTTCTTGTTAAGCAAACGATATCATTTATTGCAATAATGTAGTTTTTTTTTTAATACGTAAATATATTTAAAAACAATTCTGAACTTAATAATCCTATTTTTTAGATAGAAATACTTTTTAAACCAATCAAAAAGTTAATCATTTTTAATTTATAGGAAATACATTTATCTCAACCAACTGATTATTTTTTTTAGCTGAAGATCCAGGTGTAAGGGGAAGATTAAATGAATGTTTGGAGACAATATTAAACAAGACACAAGAACCACCAAAGTCAAAGAAAGTTCAGCATTCAAACGCGAAAAATGCTGTTCTTTTTGAAGCTATTAGTTTGATTATTCACAACGATAGCGAGCCAAATTTGTTAGTCCGGGCTTGTAATCAGTTGGGCCAGTTTCTGTCAAATCGCGAGACCAACTTACGCTATCTGGCTCTTGAATCTATGTGCCATCTCGCAAAATCGGAGTTCTCGCACGAAGCTGTAAAGAAGCATCAAGAAGTCGTTATATTATCAATGAAAATAGAGAAAGATGTTTCTGTGAGACAGCAGGCTGTGGACCTACTGTACGCTATGTGCGATAAAAGCAACGCGGAAGAGATCGTACAAGAAATGTTAAACTACCTCGAAACCGCGGATTATTCTATAAGGGAAGAGATGGTGTTGAAAGTTGCAATATTAGCAGAGAAATACGCAACAGATTACACTTGGTATGTTGACGTCATTCTCAATCTTATCAGGATAGCTGGTGACTACGTTTCAGAAGAAGTTTGGTATCGCGTCATTCAAATTGTCATCAACAGAGATGATGTTCAAGGTTATGCAGCGAAAACTGTCTTTGAGGTACATTATTTTATTTGACTATGAAACTAGTACAACTTTTTAATTAAAAAAATTAAAGCCATTTAAATTTTGTAGGCATTGCAAGCACCAGCTTGTCATGAAAATATGGTTAAAGTAGGTGGTTATATTCTCGGAGAATTTGGCAATTTAATTGCCGGCGATCAACGTTCATCGCCTTCGGTTCAGTTCCAACTCTTACATTCCAAAGTATATTTTTCATTTTATAAAAATTTTCACGAACATTAGAATAATTATTGAATTCCAATGAACTTTTTTTACAGTATCATTTATGTTCTCCCATGACTCGAGCATTACTTTTATCGACGTATATTAAATTTGTTAATCTCTTCCCTGAAATCCGAAATCAGATACAAGATGTATTTAGACAAGACAGTAACTTACGCAGTGCTGATGCTGAGCTTCAGCAGAGAGCTTCAGAATACTTGCAACTTAGTATCATTGCATCTACAGATGTTTTGGTAAAGCTCTGTTTTTACAACATATTAAATATTTTAATTATCATTACTGAATGTAAAAAAATTTTATACACAAATCGAGTTTTTAATTTTTGTATTTAAACAATTTTATTAAAAATTACATTTAAATTTCTGTCAAGAAAATTTAAGATATTATTTTTAATATAATTAAATTATTATATTTTATTTTAATTTATACTTATATTTATTTTTTAATTAAATTAAATTTATTATATTTAATTATAAAGAAATAAAAAATTAAAAAAATTTTATTTTTTAGGCGACTGTTCTCGAGGAAATGCCGGCATTTCCTGAAAGAGAATCTTCTATACTGGCAGTATTAAAGAAAAAGAAGCCAGGTCGCATGCCTGAAAATGAAATTCGAGATAGTAAGAGTCCAGCTCCAAATACTAATCATCATAATGAAACATCGTCAACAACTGCTGCTGTAACAGCTATTAACAATATGTCTGCCGATTTACTGGGACTCTCAACACCTCCATCTGTTCAACCAACTGGAAATACAGGTGTACTGTTTGATGTTTTAGGAGATATTTATAATATGCCAGTTAAGGGAACTTCTAATGGGACTCAGGCAACCTACAATGCTAAGAAGTAAGCAAACACAATTTCTTTTAGTATATAATAAATTCAATAGAAGTCATACTTTTTATACATTAATCTTGAAAATAGCGATGATGTATCAATAAATCATTGTATATTTTCAATTGTTTATTTTTGTTAAAAAATATATAATTTTTTCTTAAATTCTATCTATAATATTTATTATTTAAAATGTAAACAGGTAAATCATGTTAATCTATGTTTAATTTCAATTCAACAATGATTTTGTAAAGAAATTTTAGTATATAAATTGATTGTCTTTTTTGTTTAAGCAACATGTAATGAATTTTTCAAAATTGTTTTAATACTTAGATTTTGTTTTATTAAATTGTATCTGATATTCGAATTTAAAAAATTTGTATTTCATATAAATTGTAAATCTGTTTATTTCAAATTTACACAATCACGATGAAAATTATAAACATTTTTCTGTAATTTACCATGTAGTGTAAAAGTATCATATTATACCATTTGCTAGAAATTTTAAAATTTGTGTGTAAGTTCAAATTTAAGAATAAACAAAGCGATGTAATAATAATATATTTTAGATACATATATTATCGAATACATATATTAAATGCAATTAATGTTTTAGATCATTTTTCGATATATACATGTATGTATATATAAACCTTTAGTTAAATTATTAAATTTTTTTATATTTGTAATTAATAATAAGATAAATAATTAGTATTTAAACGTTTTGTTTTTTTTTAATTTTTATGTTTATGTTATAAATTCTTAGTTATTTTTTTTTACATGAATTTTTATGTATCTTTATTTTAGATTTGTTTGCAAGAATAATGGTGTTCTTTTTGAAAACGACCTCATTCAAGTTGGTGTAAAATCTGAATTTAGACAAAATCTTGGTCGTATCGGTTTATTTTATGGAAATAAGACTCAGCAAGCATTGCTTAATTTCCAACCACAATTATCTTGGCTTGAGGATGAACAAACAAAATTAGTTGTACAAGTAAGACCTGTGGATTCTGTACTAGAAGCTGGTGCTCAAATTCAACAATTGATTAATGCTGAATGTATTGATGACTATAATGGTAATTATTAAAATATCTGTTTTAAACTTATAAATGTGATACGATAATCAATGTGTTCTGATCTTAAAATCTTGAACTGAAACTTCTTTCAGATGCCCCTAGTATGATTATTACTTTTAATTATAAGAACTTACCTCAGAAAATAACAATGAAGTTACCATTAACAATAAATAAGTTTTTTGAACCAACAGAAATGAATGGAGAGTCATTTTTTGCCAGGTGGAAAAATCTTGGAGGGTAAATATTATATTTAACTGTTAAAAACTATTTTAATACAGTATTCTAATTTCAATATTAAAGAAGCATAAATATTATCTCAATAAATATAAATTATTTTATTAAAGAATAAATCAACAACGATCACAAAAAATATTCAAAGCTCAGGCACCTATGGACTTAGCACAAGTTCGCACAAAGTTACAAGGTTTTGGTATGCAACTTTTAGATGGTATAGATCCTAATCCTGATAATTTTGTCTGTGCTGGAATCATACATATGAGAGCACAGCAAGTCGGTTGTTTATTACGTCTAGAACCCAACAAACAAGCTCAGGTAATAGAAAAATATTTATTAAATATAAAATACTTAATGTGATTATGATTGAATTAAAATATTAGAAAAACTTATACTTTTTTAATAGGTAATTTGAGCTTATCTAATACACATTCATAAACATAAAAAGTTATTTTAATTGAAATTTTCAAAATATTTGTATTAGATAATTTTTTCTATTTCTAATCTTTGTGAAATTATTATACCATAAAAAGTGATATAATCAATTATTCATAAAAGTTGGATCAGTTATTTTAATCAGAAGAGAAAAAATTATCAAGTTTTCTTTTTTTTACATTGTTTATTTATCATTACTAATAATAATTGAAGTAAAAAGAAATTAATATGAAACGATTTTATAAATTTAATAATTTCTTCTCTATTAATCTTGTACATAACTAGAAAGCTAAATAAATATAATTTTAAATTTAGACTCTTTATAATCTTATATGAAGTATATACTATTAAATTAAATTTAAAAAAAAAATTTATAAAAAAAAAAAGAAAAAATTAACCTGATTGTCTTTTTTCTAATTATATACCTTCAGTTAAAATTCATAAACAAATCTTGATTAAACTAAGGTAAAATATTATAAATTATATTAATATATCATGTAATTATTAGTAGACTGTCAGTACATCTATAAAATGTTATTAAAATTTTTCAATTTATTGTTCTTTATTCAGATGTTTCGGTTAACAGTAAGATCAAGTAAAGAATCAATGTCCATAGAAATCTGCGATCTACTGGTGGACCAATTTTAATTTATCAAATAGACGCGCCCGTCAGCGCTAACTTATTTTTTACATGATGCTGAATGATCTTAGCATACCTTGTTAAAAGCTAGAGAGAAACTGGAGCATCATACCATAAAAGTGCAATGAGGACGCTATTTATAGATTGTTAATCTGAAGGAAAAACTAAAAAAGAAACATGTTGTACCCCCAGCTTTCAGCCAGAGTTGCTCTACATAAAGAAATGAAACAGCTTTCTCAAGTGTAGAACCACTATAGGTTAATTATGTGAGAAATATGTTACCGCATAGGACAATACAAAAAAGACAGCGAATCATGTCAAAATAGAGTCAAAGATCAGATTAGCTTACGATTGACAAGCAGGATAGATCAACCGGACAGTGGGACAGTATTAGTCTTTAAACGCGTAAAATATGATGTTATTGAGGTTAGTTTCTGTTAATTATGATTAGCGCGCTTTACCTCAGTTTTTACTACTTTTTTGCGGTTATCTGAAGTATTCAAAAAGAAATAAACTTTGAAAAATCGTACTTGTCAAGAATATACTAGAATTAAATTGGCAAAAATTAATTTCATTTTTATTATAATGGTATTAATGAAGTTAAGCATTGAAACAAGACGCAAAGCAACGACGCGGGAAACGACCAAGTAAGCAATATATACAAGCGCGAATGTAGGGAGTAAAAGAAAAATTGTAAAATTATCTTTTCATGTCAATTGTAAATAGGCGCTTGTTCGTTATTAATTTTACGACAATTTCTTTTTTAAATAGCTACTTTTTATTTATCGGAGTATAGCAATACTGTCGATTATGCTGGTCTCGTCGTATCGATTCCGAGATGTACATTTCCCTCAAATAACTTTAATGTTAGCTTAGTAAGTTGCTGTCTGTCTAATACTCTGTTTCTCGTTTTGTTTTTTCGTCGTCAACCCATTATTCGTTGTGTTACGTAAATTACATTATGTAGTCAAAATAACTCTTGCAGTCGAAGATTTTTCATTAGTTTTTCTGTTTTACAACTGTACATTAATTAAAGAATTCATTGTATCAATGTGGTCAAACGAATCTCAATATAATTATGTATATGTAGTCAAATTTAAAAAGATAAGTATTGATATAAATGTGAAATGTATTGATACAATGTGAAAAATAGAAAAATTAATGATGCCAGAAAAATATTAACACTTTGAGATCCTTTTTTTCAATTACTATTAACAATTTTTTAGTATATATTGAGTTAATATTAAATTATTATATGAGGATATCAGAGTCGTATTTTATTCGGTATTGATGAAAAATCAACATTTGCAGTGATTTAAAAAAGTATATATAAATTGAAGAAATAAAACACGCGATTCAAACAAATTAAATAAAAAACAATGAATGGCCGAAAACTAATACGCGAAAATAATAGAGCAAAATCGAAGCCTGTACAAAGATTTAAAAAAAGAGATAGTTGAGTCGCGCAGATGAAGCGCTGTAATTAAAAGTATATAACCTACTTATAAAGATGTACACAAATACCTACAAAAGAAATGTATGTTCGTATATACATATTATATATATATACAAACGAATATTGTTAAAGTTGTCGCGGAGTTTATCCTGGATAAATTAAACATTATTACAGCTCTTATCTGACTGTCATCTCTTCTTTTTTCTGTTTCTATTTATCGTTATTTTCTCCTTCATTGTTATAACTCAAACAATCATTTTTGCCACTTAGCTTGTTTCAGGCTCTCTGGTTGAAATGCGCAACGAATGATGCAAAACTCATGTAATTAGAGTCAAGCATAGGTACCTATTGTTGATTTAAAAAGAAACCCTTTTTGTTTATTTAAACTATGATTTCATTTAAACTCATTTTTAAAGTGAATTACGGCAAATATCATGATGTACCTAATGAGATTTTTTTCTAAAAATGAATGTAGTTTTATATGCGAATAATGATTATTTTTTACGTTATTCATTTTCTTATCGATGTATGTTTTTATAATTGGGGTATGTATCAGTAAGTTATTATTTTTAAAGTATTAGTGAAAATATAAGAAACTTAATTTAAGTTGTATTAAGCTTATTGTATATAGTTTCTAGTATATAAATATCTATATAAAATAGACTTGATTAGCGATTACGAATCGAATTATTGGATATCTATCAATGCCTCTTCTTGTAAACTATATTAATTGGAAAAATGTTTGAATTCTAAATTATAATTAATATTTTAGGATTCACAATGCTATAAAAAATATTCTTATTTTATAGTGTGTATCAATACTTGAGCATATCTTTAAAACAAAAATTCACTGGTTCATGTACCCTAATTAAAAAATAATAAATATAACATAAATAAGCAAAAAAGTATCTGTTTTAAATTAACAACGAATTCTAACGCATGGCTTGTGTCTCTTTCTTTTTTCCATACATTGTCATCGACTGTCGTTACTTTGTATCATTTATTGCTCAGTGTAAATGCATACGTTTGTAAGGCACGTTAATGATTTATATTATTAAAAAGAAAACAATATAATCTTATTGTATACAAATTTGTGAGTTTATATTTTTTAAAGTGTGCTCTAACAAGACAGTTACCAATTAACATTCATGAAAGTTTAATTAAATTTAACAAATTGACTGATGTTTGATATTTAGTTTTGTTATTTATGGAAGAATTTAAATAGAACTGAAACAATAAGTCTCCAAGGTTAATATTTACTTAGTCAGATCTTAAATTAATAATATCAATATAATATACAATTTTCTCTTTACAAGCTTACATTAGTTAAACTTACAATATCATTGTACAGGGTAAAAATTAATTTAAGAATGCCTTCCAGTTTTCTTTGTCTCTTTTTAGTTTCATATTAAATATTCACCGATCCATATTCGAATTACTTTATTTTTTGAAGAGAAACATTTTAAAAGTATATTTGTGTTGCAAAACATTCGAACAACTATTTAATAAATTAATTCTATTTAAAATGCGATATTGTTTAGTATTCTTTTCAATCTTAGATTTGGATTTACTTTTATAGTAAAATTTTGATTTACGTGGTAATGTATAAGCCTGACAACATAAAAAACCAATTTATAAATAAATTGAGAATAATTTGTAAATTGTAGTTGAAAAATAAAAAATAAAAAAGATGAAAACTATTGTAGATAACGTATTGGTTTATATATTCATGCATTTATCCAAGCCAAGCTGTGTAATAAATTTTTCTAAAATGAATAAGCTTCATTAAGTAATATGAATAACGTGATTATATTTTACATTTCAATGATAAAAATTTTATTCTTCTTTACTTTTTAAAATACGTAATATTATTCAGGATATGCGCCATATGAAAAGGAATAACGAAAATAGAAGCTCACTTTCACACAGGCTTTTTAATATCTATGGCATATTATACAGATAAATTATAACAATTGCTAAATGACGAGATATTGTTAGTTACGTATATATTGCGCATTATGCAATTATACATAATTCGACGAATATTAACGAATAAACGATAATGCAGACAGAAATTTGAAAACATATAAAAAGACATTAACTAATATATTTTTCAACATATTGGTATTGTCTACGTCTTTATAATTCTTTGTCTATTCTTGTGCTGTTTTACTCGTAAGATGTAGATTAGATACCTTGGAAGTAGTCTTTGTTTCTTACGTCGAGCTTATATATAACATGTATGCAAGCAAATGACGAGAATAAGTAATTGTTCTAGTTAATGACATTTCTTAAGAACATTTGATAAGTTTTTAGTTTTTAAATAATTAATAAGTCATTTTCATTTTATTTTACAATAATGTAAGTATAATAGTTTTACAAAAATATTTATTCAAAACAAATTTGTATTTATGTGATTATTCATATTACCGATATTGTATTTAAAAAAAATTTTTCTTTTAAGAATTGATAGATAATACTAGGTTCCAAATTAACATATCTTAAACAAAATGTAGTTTATATAAATTGATTAAGCAGAGCATTGTATCCGAAAAGTAATAAATTTCTGTATCACAAATATATTAATTAATTTCAATTTATCAATGCAAACTAATGAATTTATACATTAATTGAAAATACAATTATTATATTTTATTTTATTATTTTATACGTTCGTATTGTAAAAATATAATTTTTCAATGACAAAATATTCAAAGGCAAATATAATGTATACATACAGATTTAAAGTATAAAAACAATTACCTTTTACAAGAAATTATTGATACGTGAATCTTATATTATGACTCAAAATAAATTAATTGAATATAAGTCATAATCTATTACATTTTTGTAAATATTAAATGATTAATTATTTAATAATATGTATGATTTTATTATACTTGATTCATAAGATATATTATGTTATATTATCACATTTATTGTGTAAAAGAGGCTTCCGCTATTAGTGGCATTCATAAATTACAATTAATGCTTGTAAAATTATTTATTTACGAACATATTTATTGTATGAATCAACGTTTATTTTATTCATAGCATATTTTTAATTTAAATATAACCATCTTTTTAGTGATTTTCTTTTAAATTCTCGGCCATAAGCAATTAAGTCATAGTATTGAAAGGTATTATTGCCTTTTATTACTTTCTGAAATTATAATGAAAAAATTGAAAGTTCCATAAGCACCTTTTAAAAATTACGTAAATGTGCTTAAGTCATTTACAGATATTAAATAGTTTTGCATAGAATTCAATGCTTTTCATAAAATTAATTGAAAATCTATACTAATGTTTTCATATGGTTATAAGTGCTTATAAGTATTATAATTTATGCTGATGTTAAACCTTCTAAATTTATATTCAAATTGTATGAGACATGTCTTTAATAATGTGAAAAAATTAAAACCATAATAAATTATTAACATTAATATTACATATATTTTTAAAATGTTTAAAATGTTTGTTAAAAAGTTTCAGATTATAAAGATAAAATACATTTAGATAAATACTTAGAAAGTAAATAAGAAATAGCTATAGTTTTCTCTGTGAAAAGTTTGATTTGTGGAAGTTGGTTATGACCCGTTATCCATGAATATCACTAATATATTATTTCACATTTATGTTTGTATTGTATTTCCAATAAAAAATTCAGAGTTATGCAGTTCTCGAAGTAATCATAAATAAATTATAAATTGCATTGATACAACGGATGATTTATTTATGTAATGGCACAATTTCAAAGTTGATTAAAAGTCAAAAGAAAATGTCTCAATGAATAAAGTAAGACTCGTATAATAATAAGATGCTTAAGTGAGTATGCGCGTAACGAGATAATTTTCTACGTCACGACGTAGATCTCGCATCTCTTATCTCACCTCTTGCGAAGAATCTATGCAATACCGTACAATTTATCGGCGCAATAAAGACAACCGTCTAGAGTATTTTTACAGTTAGAGTATTTTTATAAATTATGGCGAAACTTTTCCAATTATCGACGTTTTTATTTTAATCTCTTTGTGACTTTATAATATTATCCGTTCCTTGTCTCTTTCAGTTAGATTGACTAGTTTGTGCATATGTTTTTATCTCTCTTTGTTTCTTTTGTTTGTTATAATTAAATTAATGTAAAAATACCTTTAACTTACATTAATTGTTGCACACGGAATCATTGATAGTAAAACTATTATTATAAAGTGTATCGGTGGTTTCCTACCCTCGAAAACGATCAAAATCAATTTATTAATACATTGAGAAAACGATGTACATAATATCAATATTATCTTGCCTTATAATATTAAAAATAAAAGAAATTTATTTTCTTGAATGATTCATTCTATTATCAAATTTAAGTACATCGATGAATAAGCGTTAAAATTTTAAATTTCACAATTTCTTATTTATATTGGATAAATACATTAAGAATTACAGTACTGTATATATTGTATTATTACTAATTTTCATCAAATACTAATATTCTAATTATTAGGGTCGTATTAATAACGCCTATGTGCATTTGCACTAGCGATTATTATGTTTATTCAGTATACTTAATATTAACTTATCATTCAACTTAATAATTCTAAATAAATATCAATAGCTAAATGGTAATTGTTCCCTTTAGTCTAAAAAGTAAAATGTCGTTAAACTAATAACTGACGATACTAATTCTAATCTTGATTATGCTTTCCGTGTTAAATGAATTATAGCTTATTACATCGATATTGTTATATAGATTCAAATTTTTAACTGGAATGATATAGATAATAATCTACAACATTCACCACATAATAATAATGTAGATTCATTCGTTGAAAGTAATCGTCGATTAAAGCTAGTACATGTTTAGAGAATATTTTTCAGATATTCCAGATCGTTAAATCACATTTCGTGCTACTCAAAACAATTATTTAATTAATTAATAACTTACTCTTCAAGTTTATTAAATTTTGCATTTAAAGTTATTTCTCTGTTCTTTAATCTTAACTCATTATTTGCATTCCTCTATGAGTATAGTACAATTGTAATGCATTTTTATACTTTTCTCTTAAGGCTGTCTTAAATAGTATTTGCTCGATCCTTAACGTAAGGTTTCCAAAGGGACATGGAATATCGGAAAAACATTATACGCTCTCTAAACCGTATACGGTAAAATGTACTTTCTTCAAAATCGAGCGATACTTTCCGAAGTATTCTCTTAGCCTATCAAAGTATATTTTTCTAGACCGATTATAACGAGCGCTTTAAGTTAATTGGTAATGGCATGTATCAATCGATCCGCCAAACTTTCATCGAGCCTTCGACGAGCCTACAGTTGGCTGTTCTGTGTCACTCTTGGCCTCAAAGAACTCACTCCGCTTAATGCTTAACCTCCGCGCACACCTCGTCAGACCTTAACCGAATTTCATCCGACAAACCAGATCCACTTTCGCAGTCTGGTGAGACAAGGCACGGCTTAGACTTGTTTCCGGCTCGCCTCACTCCTCACTCAGGCCTGATGGCGTTGGGCCTGTTTTCGTCCTCCTCGATCTGCGCCTGCGCGTCCTCCCACAACAACCTCTCCCTTTCGGAATCGCCGTCGCGTGGCTCCGTGTTCACGAGGTCACTCTGCTCGCCGGTGTCGCGCGCGTCCTCAGGCGCAAGGAAGACACCGGCGGCCGCTGCCGCGGAGGAGGCGCACTTGCGTCGGTAGTCGGCGTTGTCCGAGGCTCGTCTGCGGCAGGAGTCGCAGAGGGTGTCGGAGCTGGCGGTGCAACGACGCGCCTCGTAGAGGCCGGGCCCGCATCGGGAACAGATCCAGCAGGGCTGACTTCCGTGGTGGGGGGAGTAGGTGCCGGGCTGACACTCGGCGCAGATGGTGTCTCTGCCCCGGTCGCAGCGCTCGACGACGCCCCAACCCGGGGCGCAGCGGCTGCAGTGGGAGTCGCCTCGGTGATGGCGCAGGTGCGCGCGCGCTTCGCCGATCTATAAACAGAAGAAGAGGGTCTGACTTTCAAGGTGGTGACTCTTCGCCGTTAGATAAAAAAGATTGCACAAGACCGAAACTGGCGGTGGACTGTTTATCCTTCAATAGCGAACCGGAGAACAGATTAGGTACTCTAGCATTCGAGTGTAGCCAAAGTCTTTGGTTTTATTAGAGTTGAAAGTAGCTTCAAGATTTCGTTATTAAATGTAATTGTATAGCCTTTGCTAGTAAAGATAATAATAGTAAAATGAAAAACATAATATATTTTGTGTATCCGTAAAAAATATCAGTGAGTTATATTTATGCCATTAACAAAGAAAACAGATCTGTGAAGCATTGTTCAATGTACGCTTTGTACATTCATGCGATACAAGAATTAATCAACAACGGATTGAAATATTTTACTGTAATAGTCAGCACTTGTTATTTACTATTATAAAGTTTCATTACAATTATACGTTAAAATAATTAAAAGCTAAGCGGAAAAAGGCGCGCCACCGTAACAATGAATGAAAAGAAGCATAGATTTAAATCGGGTTTCAAAATCGACTTCAAAAATAGAAGCCATTTTTACGGAGAATGCTCGTTTAAATTCATCAATTAAATTTTAGGATTTTAAATAATATTTAAAATAACACGAGATGGTTAAGATGAATCTCCGTGCCTTGATGAGATCAATGTAACAAAGGTAATGAAAGTGATTGAAGTCTTTTAATGTGAATAATTAACTCGATTAATATTTGCAATGTCTATACGTAAATTACATTATTGTATTTTTTACTTCTTTTCACATTTTTTGAAAAAGTCGTCATCGAATTGAAACTTGAACATGATAAATAATATTAAAAAGACGCGTAGTAGGTAGGTTTGATTATTTCTATAGAACTATTTCTACTATACCGAATTAAAAAACATATTTTGTAAATACGAATTGCTACCATTCAAAATGAGTAAAGCAAAAAATGCGGCCAAACACTGTGACTCCGCATTTAACAATCACCGTCTCCTTTATCAAGGAGTTCGAAAATATTACTTTTCGGAAAATTACATGCGATCACCGATGTATAAGAAAAAAGAACGACCGTTGCTCTCTCTCTCTCTCTCTCTCTCTCTCTCACTTTCTCTGTCTTCGATACACGCGCGCATTATTGTATTCCCGAGAGCTGATCGGGGATCTGAAAACGATCCTACCAACAGAAAATAAGTCGGTAGTCGTGACTCTGTGTTAACCGAAGCGGCTGAATAGGCGCGCGGCTCGTCGTCAACGGGCGAACAGGTGTCCACGATCCTGCAAAAGCGTAGGCCAGCTGACTTGCAGCTTGTGCGCAGTTGTCGCAGCCGTCCTTGTTACTCGTTCGGCGTTTGACTGGCATTTTTCCGACGTGCACCGTACACGTGTGTGCAAGAGTACATTCACCGAGTACGCCGGTGACTTAATTTTACGAGGCTTTGTGATCATTTTTATCGTCTTTCGCATCTGTCTTTGTCGACGTATTGCCGTAAAAGCGTCGCTTTTCACTTTCCTTCCACGGCTTTATTTTAGGTCTTTGGCTCACTTTACACTTTATAATCATAAATATTAAACAACTGTGAACTTGGAAGAAAAAAAGAAGAAGAAAAAAAAAGAAAAAAAAGGAAAAAGAACGGAAAAAAAAACAAAAAATCATGTTATTCTTCCGAATTGAAAGGTTACATCGAATGAAACAGGGTGAATGCTTTTAATGGTTAAAAAGAAGAAGATAAATTTATAAGACTTTATTTTATTGTTAAACAAACTGAATCCTGATCAGAAAACTACAGATATGCATATTATGCGCATGCGTAACTTAACGCAACGATATCCCGATTAAAAAAATTCGACGCTCCTAGTTAAGTTCATTTATCGAACACTTTTTATTATTGTCTACTCACTTATCTTTTATTAAGTTATTATTAGAAACCTAATTAGCCAAAGGTACCGTTTGAATGCAGTTCCACAAAAATATTAACATAAAACGTAAAATAAGCATTTCATGATCAGACATTCAAGTAGCAATATCCTCTTATAGTAACATTACATTAATTGAATCAAATTTTCAAAAAATTCCTAATACTACAATGTAAATTGCCTCCCTCTATTACAATTA
Source organism: Wiebesia pumilae (assembly GCA_018907045.1). Taxonomy (NCBI): domain Eukaryota; kingdom Metazoa; phylum Arthropoda; class Insecta; order Hymenoptera; family Agaonidae; genus Wiebesia; species Wiebesia pumilae. Next base: position 1,926,069 of record JACCHZ010000170.1, read on the forward strand.
TAATAACATTAACTTATTAATAAATATAAACTTGGTAAGTTCATCTAGAAACAGCCAAAAGCCTACATATAACAAAGTGCCATCACATATTTAGGTGTGGAATTTAAAAATCTTATAATGTACAAAATGATTTATAAATAATAATACATTTATAATTTAAATAAATAATTGCCGTTGTTTGTTATACAGTATAGTTGGCATATAGGTTTTGTTCTCAGTGAAAATATGTAGAAATTAATATGATCAAATTAACTAGTTACGCAAGCAGCTCTTTCGGAATGAAAATTTCAGTTAAAATTTTAAATTCATCGTAGACTTGAACAGCTTCGTGAGTTTTTAGCAGCAAACAGGCAAATATTAAATAGTAAAGTAAGTAAGAGTAAGTAAGTCTATCTAGTTGTAAACCTTCGCAATATTGAAAACACTCAGTTTGAAGAAGCAAATATTCCTATAACGTAGAATACAAGACGTTTGCCGGCTACAAATACCTTTTGCAATCCTAAGAAACATTGTTCATCGCCTGACGCTTTGCAATATGCGACTGAACGGAATAAAATCTGCGTACCAAGTCATCTTTTCTGCTGACAAATCAATAATTTTAAGAAATCTGATATAAACTTAATGGCGTTAAACTTGGTAACAAAAAAAGTTAATTTTTCAATTGGTCAGTTCGCTTCAAAACGTACGTATGCTTATCAATGCTTAATTAATACAGATATTGTAAGATAAACTGTGCTTTAAGATAATCTATAATAAATATATTTGTTAAATATATTATGGCCAATAGCATTTTTCTCTCTTTTTGTGTAACTTAACCACGCTGCGTTACTAATAATGTTTAATTTTTAATATCTTTAAAAAGGCCAAATCATTTAATAAAAATATTCGATTTGAATAAATATTTCATCTGCGTATTAAAAATGAATTACATTTGATTTTAAAACAGAAATTTTAATCTATTAATTCATTAAAATATTAATATTATTAATAATTCTTATAGAATCGTTATTAATATTGTTCTGAATAATATATTTTTGTTATCGTTAATTGTTATGTCCAACTTACATAACTAATGTAAATGAATAAAGGGAAGAATTAATAATTTATTGGGTATAAAGTAAAATATAATAATCAAATCTATCGATTTTATCTCTAGCTTAATTTTTAAGTACATAATTACACTAAAATATAATAACAAATAAGGAAGAAATTAAGAATTTATTTTACCAAAAAAATATTATCTATAATTAAAAATTTAATTTAATTTGTTATAAAACTCAGCTCACAACATAAAATTACGTTAAATTTTATATGTTCATTTTATCTCGCACATTTCATTGCGCACATTAAGAGTAATATTTTCAAACAATTAACATTGCTTAAGATTTTTAATAATTACATTGTTAATCAAATATAATTATTAAATGATTATTAATAAATGATAAACTTTGTCGAATGCTACAAAACAATGTTGTACTAATTAAAGTTTAACTCGTATTATAATTGTAAATTACTTTTTATGCTAAGTAACCAAATGATCTGTAAAGCATTTGTTAAAGCATTGATTTTAAACTATTATATTTTAGGTTAAACTTATACTAAGTTTTTTTTTCATCAATTTTATAAAGCACTGTAACATAGTTCACATTCTTTAAGCAAGAGTTTAGACAACTAATCGAAGTTTATAATTAACCAAAATATTTAGTTTCATGTACGTGTATACTTATATCTATTTTTAATTTAAATACTTAATTCGATCTTGTTTTATAAATATTTGGATTAATGCCAGTTCAATTCGTTTAATAAAGTATATATTTTTCTTGATTTTATAGGTCATTGGTTACAAATATGAGATGAAACTGTATTATGTATGCGCGTGATGCGTCATTTATATGTACATGCATGAGTATACGTATATTACATAAGGTAATGTTTATAATATATTCATGATGTTTGATGAACTTTTATTTATTCACGTATTCAATTTATGTAAAATGTTCTTTTCAGAGTTACAATATTGAAACACTTTAATTTTTAGATAAATAAATCGCACAAATCTATAATCCATTGTTTTAAAAGCTTGTCTGCGTATATACCACATATTTTAAGGTAATTTAGTGTTGGTAGATTTATTACTTTGTAGTAATTACGTTTACTTGATATCAATTTTTTTATATTGGGAAAAATTAAATATTCACAATTCTAAAAAAGTACGCTTCTACGTAAAAAGGTATTGTACTGTGACTTTCGAACTTTTTCTTAGCAACAGCTTAACCTTTACAATTTACAATTAACATTTACAATTCGTACTCGTTTATCAAAGCAAAAGCAATACATTGTTCACAATGAAAGAAATACGAGTAGAAAGTGTATTTTCCCTGGAGGGATCGAAAAATACTCTCGCCTCCTTTTTTCTCCAACTACCACGCATGGTATAAATTTAATTACTGTGCCGCTTCAATCAACGAAGTCGCTTTCAAGCGGAGTAAAAAAAAATGATGCGATGCAAAGATGCCAGAACGCACGTCAATCGTACATGTATAGTTAACGACTCCTTGTATCCTCGTGCAAGGAAAGCATACACGACAGCTGACGCGTGCCGCACGCGTTCCAGCCGCAACCCGAAACAGCCGGCAAGACCCTCATTTTCTCGCTCTTTCCTCTCCTCCCAATTAGCATCATCAACGTGCATGACGCGACGCCTCAACACGCCCTAAACGTCTGCTTTTTTCTTCTTAATCTTACAAATACTCTTCCTTTGGTTCACTGCATGACAATCATCGGTAACTCGCTAAATCAGACAGGTCGTATTTTATTGTAATGCATTTAAGTTTATAAAAGACAAAATGATTAAATAGATTTTTAACGTTACATCTTTAATGCAATCGCAGTACTACAATTTTTACTAGGCAAGTCGAATTGCAACAACTTTTTATTTTAGCACATATCGAACTTTCTCCAATCTACATTAAAGTTGGCACAAAATATTATATGTTATATATATATAAAGGAAGAATCCTTTATATTTACCTCCGTTTAGTGTATATTAGAAAAAATGTATTGTACCTTTCCTTTTTAAAAAATCTATCACTACTAAAAAATCTAAAAAGTATGTAATTGCTTTGTTTAATAAAAATTAGTAATAAAAATTAGAAATAAAATTTCAGTTTAGTAATAATAAGGAATGTAAATTATAAGTGCTTCCCGAATTCTCCTGTTCATTTTTTATTCATTTAACGAAGCTTACACGCAGTATGAGAAATAAATATTATTTCTTTTGGGTAGAATTATTGATTAAAATACAAACACTGCAAAGGTACACGGAAAATTGTTAAAGAGTTATTTGAATGTAGCCAAAAAAAGTTCGAATTTAAATGTGTCATTTTTTATTTTCACTTTATCTTATTCCTTTTTCTCTCTTTCATTCTTACTTTCTACCTTCCTCGACCAATCCATCTTTTCCTTCTATTATACTTTCTTTATCGCTTTCGTCCGTCACTTTTGTGACTTTCATGTCTTTCCTCTGTGTATTCCAATGGCTGCAAGAATTTCATTCTCGGTCAATAGTCATTATATAGCGACTCACAAGATGGACTTTTGCTCCAATATGTTCAGTTCTCTTTTGTGTTCGACTGGAATAGATGAAAGAGAGATTTACTTTCTAGAAAATAGGAAGCGCAAATTGTATTTGCAGACCGGAATTGAGTACCTTCCATTCAAAAGCAATCTTTCGTGAAAATTGAGAATCATCGTTATTATTAATACAATTTTCGTATTGTATTATAATTTATTTTCTAACATTATCATAACTTCAAGCTTACGACGATACTAAATTAACATGGAATGAAACGCTAATTATTACTGTTCGTTATCACTTATTTTATTGCAATGATTTTTTATCCATGGTATAAGTAATAAAAAATTACGTTAAGGTAAAAAGTCATGACTGTTAACGTTTTATTCTATAAATTGTATGCATAATCAGTAGAAATAGAGACCCACGGAAGAGTTGAACTGCGTTGTTTACTACCAGAACTATACTTTACGATATCTTTTGAAAATATTTGTTGAAACTAAGATAATTTTAAAAATCCAAATATCATTTCAACTTTTAATTGTTCTTTTTAAATTTCTGAAATGAAACAGAAAAAAAGTATTGCAATAAGTAACTCATGGCACAGTGAAAAAATATCGTAACATAAAAGAGGTAAAAGAGGTAAAAGATACCGAGAGTCACAGTATCATATTATCAACTCACTCATACATTTATTAGCGAAACGTTTTGCTTCATTAGACATGTAACACGAGCCCAAGAAATTATTTTTAAGGATGTCCCCTGTCAATTTGGCAGTAAAAGAAATGCGCCATCTATTATAGTACATGTTAACAGCTGTTGCAAGAAACTGAAGTCAGTAAAGTGTTTTATAGTATTGAAAAGACAATAGAAATAAACGTAAAATTTATAGACGTTAGTTTTCATAATTATGCATTGATAATTTCCGTGATAATGTAAAGAAAAATACTATTATGCTTTAAGGTAAATTTAATGAAATTCTCCTTTAAAATTATTTCTCGTCAAAAGAAATCTTATTTATTTTCTAATGTAATCATATATTTCTCCAAAAGAATAAAACCTTAAAAGTAATTGAACAATTTGTCAAAAATTAATATGAATAAATTTGATTATTTAACTTCAAAATTATAAATAATATCTATAAAAGAAATTATTTGAAAATGTTTTTTTTTGCATAGTTACTTGGCTTCTTTTACATATCGAATAAAAAGTTATTCCAAATATAAACATATTATTCTTTTAAAATGTAATTCTACACTGCAAACAAATACTAACAAGTAAAAATATAATTCATCTATTCAATGATAAATATTCAATAGCTTATAAAAATTAAATAATATTTTAGATAATTAATTCAACATACTGATTATTTACAGAGTATAAAAGGATGATAATATGTGACAAAAATTTTATTTACTTAATATAATGTAATTATATTGTTTATTAGTGCCTTTAATATTATTAAAATAATATATAATAATTGAATATATCACCTTTTAGATTTAGTCTTAAAAAGGTTAATTCAATTTATATTTATTTAAAATTTACGGGATTTTTTGCTGAAATATTAAAAATTAATAAATAATAAACTACATATCTTTTTAATTTTTACAAGATAAAAAAATTTCTACTCTACGCGTAATTGTATTCAAAATTTATAAAATTTTATAAAAGAGTAATTAAGAGAATGATAAAAGAGAAAAATTTGAAATACACAATATAATACTTTTTACGCATAGCTAAGAATTAATGAATTTGGTTTTTATGTAGTTCTTGCATTTCGATTTTTCAAAAATAAATATTCGTATGTAATAGAAACTTGATAATTTAATAAATTCTGTTCGCAGAGTATATGTTTAAAATTTATATTAACGTTTTTGCAACTTACACATGATGTACATATATATATATATATATACAGAGTAGGCTATATTTATATTTATAATATTTATAGTTAGTAACGATAAATTATTCGACACAAATTTATCAAAAATACGAGCCTTAACTTATTTATAAAAATATATTGTTATAAATGATAGAAATAATATTAATCATTAAAATCAAAATATAAATGATTTCAAACAAAAGCCGTATGAATATTTTTTTAATTCTTTATTATGCTGATAAATAACTACTTATTTGAATGTATTTTTTAATATTCAAACAATCTACCACAAAGTCATACCTAAAGTTAAGTATTACACGGATAATATTGCGTTACAAACTACTCGAGCACTTAATTATTATATGAATACAAAATTACTGGAATAAAAGTAATATAACGATTTACTTAGAGCTTGAGTGTTTTGAGAAAGAAAAATATCGTTATTTTTTGGAAAATGATAAAAAAGGAAAAGCATCAATGGGTTGTTTGAAATTCGAGTTTGATATAATTAAAAGTTAATTGTCCGACTTTTTAGAGAATTTGGTTTTCGCGTTGCTCTCTTTTCATTGTACGTTTTGATTAATATAATCCCATTATACTCTTGTAAATAAAATTTTTTTCGATTGAGATTTGCATACCACTGAATCGTACCTTGAATATTTTTTTTCAATTGTCATTGAAAATATTTTAAAGCAAAATGTGGCTAAAAATGTGAGTAACTGAAGAGGCTAATAATTAATAACTATTTACAAAATTAAAAAAAAATTAAATACTTCCCATGTAGTGATAATAATTGAATGAGAAGCTAAATGAATGAGAAATTAAAAAATATTTTTTACAAATTTAATTTGACGTATCACTGAAATGTTTTTATTGATATTGGTATTAAGACTAGAGATTTTGAAATAAGCAATAATTTATATTAACTTTAAATTGGCTTTTATTACTATTTGAATAAAACAAATACTTTTCCAACTGAATAAAATATTAATATCAACTACATATTAAAAAATCTGTATTACATTATAGAATCTTCATTTATGTTCAAAAACTGAATAAAAGCTTGATAGATATAAAAAATTTCTATGGAAATTCTTAAGTAAATTAATACATCATAAATATGTCACTTAGGTTATCACAGAGTGATAAGGTATAGTAAATACTTAAAAAGAGAGATTTAAACATGTCATGTATGTGTTTAGAAAAGGTTAAATCTGACAAGATATTTATTAATGTAAAAATAATATTTAAAAATATTAAAATAAGATCATGTTATGTATCATGTTACAAAAATATTAAATTTTTTTAAATAATATTTAAAATAATATCTATCGATATTGAAATACCCTTCACCCAAAGAAGTAACAATAAGTTTGAAATATTTTTAAATCGTCCTGGATTGTTTGGTATTATTTATCAAATTAGAACTATAATGGCTAAGTGTATATACATTTCAAGGCAAAGAAGTAACCGTGAGAGATAAATAAAGAATACTAGTTTATTGTAAAGAAATAATACTTTAATACTGTAAACACATGAGCGTTAGAGTATTTACGCCAATGAATTTTCTTCATCATCATTTCCCCATATTTATTCGTTTCAATATTCTTTTACTGTTGGTACTTTCTTTTTATCTCTCGTTTTCTATTAATGAACTTAATAATCTTTTTATAGACATATGAATCTTCTTTATTCTTTAAAATCTATTTAAAGGAGCTATTTGCATTTAAATAATATATATAATACTACTGCGCTTGTAAAGTAATATAATCCACAATATATCGTCGTCGTCGCTGTGAAATGTTTTATTAAATTTCCTTGTGGGACAGGTATTGTTAAAATCTATGTAATCTTATCGTCGTAAATTTTAGGCCTTTTTATTAAAAAATTGAATTTTATTAATTTATTTAATTCAAATATTTTACTATGCTTAGTATATTAATATATTTATAGTTAGTTGCACTGTGGTATATATTGTTCGATTATATAACATTATCATGGAACTGTTACAAATAAAAGTATTTATCGAAAATACGTAGATTTTTTTAAATTTATAAATTCACACTTATACGTTTAAGTATTATTAATTACTGTATATATAAATGCAAGTAAGATAATACATAAATGGTTTTGCATTTATGTCAAAATTGAAAACTCAATTGTATATTGTGTATACAACTTGAATGATTTGTACAAAATATTTGATTCAAGTAACAAATTAATAAGATATTCGTATTCACCTTAATTCTAAAAAGTAGAGTAAAAATCTTTTTCAAATATTTTCAATGTAACTCTCTTAGCTTTGTACCTTGAATATTATTTTTATTTAATCTTATCTCGTCTCTTTTTTGTTTGTTTTCTTTTGCATTCGCAACTTCAACCATCGTAATAAAGCTCAGTTACGCATGGTAAAACGCGTTAAGCATTTCTCTCGTTTTATATCCACTCTGATAAAATGCTCGAGGATTAACAATTTTTCTGGATTCCAGCAAGTGACTGTATTACGTGAATAAGAAGAAGAAAAGATAAATAAGAAAAAGAGAGACTTTATTTCAACTTTTTTTTTAAGTCTATTAAACTACAAAAAATTATAAAAATAAATAACGATTGCACACAACTAATTGTAAATAGATATGTGTGCATTTGAAAAATAAAAAAAATAATCAAGGGCAAAAGATTTTCATAGCGTTTAAATCTGTGTAGATGGATTTTGAATATATAATATCATGTCTTATTAACAAATTTAAGTTCCTCGTTTAAAACTTTTAATTTCGAGATACGTTTGAAAATCTTCAGTCGAATTAAAATTTGTTGGATTTTCCAAACTCCCAATAACACTTTATACGCAGAATTGCATTGTTATCAGCATATTAAGGACAATAAATAAAAATTGTTTTTACACATAACAAAACACATAAAAAATGTAAAATAAATAAATATCAACTTATAATCTTCTGAGCATTATTTAAACATTATTTATTGCCACGTTATTAAAAATATACTAATATATACGCAAAGGATATTTTAGATAATGTTCTATATATATATATATATATGTATGTATGAGAAACGAAAAGTGTATTTCGAAGAAATTAGATTGAAGTTAGCGAAAAATAATACAAATTAAATATTGATGAAATAGAAAAAGTCTACAATTCACCTAATATAATAAGAGTAACTACCACGAAAATTAAGCAGCACGAATAGCTGAAATAAAATATAAATAACAGCATTATAAAATTTTTCAAAGAAAAACGAAACAATAAAGCTGACTCAATAAATCAAGATGAAGATAGAAAGATAATAGTAAATTAGATTTTCGAAAAGTAGAATACGAGAAAATCACTTAGATACAATTAATGAAACAACAAAGATAAGGGATATTTTTTTAAAGATACATCGAGAATTGTTTAGTTACAAACACGAATGAAAATTAATAATTGTAGTACAAGGAGTAATATTTATCGTAAGAAGAATAATAATTATAAATATCAATAATAATGATATTTATAACAAAAATCATAAACAAAGTTTTTATCAATTGTTAAGCATTTTCAATTTGGAACTATTGTAAATTATTATAAAAAATTTTAAACATATAAGTGTAATTATTTATATTTATTTTAATAAACGATTCCTTTATTCAATGAGTTACATAACTTTCAGAAATTTTATGAATTACATATATTTAACAAAATGTTAAGTTAACAACCAAAGTAACTTTTTACTATTCTGTGTTTTATTACTATATTAGATTGAGAAAATAATGTTATCGGTTATCTATTAATAAAAATGTTATAACGTTAATATAAACCATAAGTATTTACCTTTACGATAAAATGAATATTAGGATAAATCACACATTTGTGATATACTTTTATTATTCAAAAATTATAATTAAAAATAATGGTATTCATGAATTTACATATACTTTTATTTATAAATAAAGTGATTGTTAAGCCTAAAAAATATTACCTTGCATAATTCAATTTAATCCAATTCTAGTCTAAGTATAGTTTTTATTTAAAATGGTAATTAAAGATAATTAAGGTCTCTTAAAGAGGATACATATTCATAACGAAGTTGTCTCAATCTTTCATATTTAAGCTTATCCAAAAAGGTTATTGCCCCTTTTATTGTACAAATCCAGTATTGTTTTTATGGCAATTGATATATACATCGGTGTGTATATTCTGATCAATAAATCCTTGCAAGACAACGAATATTATAATTTCTATTATCTGAAAATAATATATTTTTTACACCATCCAGTCCTGTAGTAAATATATCAAAATTACGTGAACTTATAACCGAAATGGAGCAACGAATTCATCTACCTCTACCTCATTTCAAAGCAAGTCCTTCAAGCAGCTCCAATAAACATAAAGTTAACACAAGAGCTTATGCGACATACATACATACACTTCCGAGTTGACAATGAACCGTTCGGCAGAGAGCGAATATACGAACACACACCCGCACATTTATATATATACCGCAGAAACATACTTCCGTGCGGTGCAATCCTCGACTTTCCTTGCATTTTTCCTCTTATTGCTCTTTTCCCATTTTTTATTTTTTACCCAACTTCCTCGTACATTCGTACACACCGGCGCGATGCGATACGTAAAAACGGAAGTCGAATGGAGAGGGAGAGTTGGGGCGCGCCAGCTGGCCGCATATGTAATTTGCTGGGCTTGGATAAAGGATCCAAACGCGATAAATATACCACACCCGACAGTACGAGTGGTATCTTCACAGCTTTGCAAAATTTCGTTCTTTTTTCGGATGTTCCCTTTTCCATCCGCCTTCGTGCCCAAGGCTTCGGAGACAGAACTTGTGTCGATCAGATAAAAATTTACTGCCGTTGAAAATAGTTCAGACTTCGTATATTGCAGACGAATAAAATGAAGATTAAAGCGTCGGTATAGAATTCACTCGGCATTCTATTAGAACTGAGAATTACTTGACGGAAACTGACGTTTTTTGCTCAATTTCGTTTCATTCTCAATACTATGTGCTCAAAGGAGCAGTGGCTACATTATTTTTTGATTTTTCTTTTCAATTTTAACGTTGAAGGCTGCTTTATAAGCGTTTGTGAAATATAATACATATTTTATATTCAAGTGTAAAGCAAAGCAAAAAGTTTCACTGATTTCGCGTAATTTAAAATTTATCAGTTAAATTACACGAGTAAATATCATTCGATGAAACGACTGGGAAAAGATAATTATTTGTACAGTAGAAGATACAATTTTAGGGTAGAAAATTTGTAGCGAAGTATTTGAAAAAATAAACGCAAAATATAAGAATAAAATGTTTTATAATTGTTTCCAACAATGCAGTTGTGCCAATATTAATTTTTGAAGCAAATTAATCATCTTTTCACTATGAATCTTCTTTAACGAGGTACGTTGAAAATTCGAAGAATATTTTGCCAAAACTTTTTTCCCACAAGGGAATATTTTTTAATGGAAATTATGAACAATGAAATTCGGTAAATCATTGTTCTTTGATTGAAATCTTTTATCGCAGTGTTTGCCACGCTGAGATTAATGTATGAAAGGGAAATTACTCAAAGAAGGAAAAGAAGAAGAAGAGACTGAGAGGAGAAGCAAGTGAAACAGTAATTTGAGAGCTTTACGAAGGTTAGATCGCTAACAACCTCGCCAACATCCCTCTATGCCAGTCTTTCTTTTTCTTCTTCCTCGACGGTGCAGAGTCATTAAGTTTAAAAATTAACACCACTTCCTAATGACAGTGTATTACTAGGCTATGAAAACATCGTTAACCCACCAAATGTCCTCCGAAAGCACAAGAGATACGAGCTGCTTTCAAAAGCGAAGCGAATCCATACAATATACCATACACACACAGATATGAAACAAAAGACTCGGACAAGTGACTTTTGAAATGTGTCGAACCTTTTGTCTTTCGCTTGTTTGAGTTCAGTTAACTTGCAGTTGCATGTACTTGCTGCATTTACTTTGAAACTTTTTGACTCGTGCTCTTTCAATGTGCATAACTAACAACGGGAAGCTTGCCAGTAGTGTAACCGTTTCCCATGCGATGCTAATGAGCGCCGTGATCCCCTCGTCGATTTTATGTATATAACGCACTTCACTCGATTGTAGGGATATTGTGGATGTACTTATAAATGTCGAGGTCTTAATGTAAGTTAATAAGATCTCTAGCAGAGTGTAATTTTTTAATACAAACATTTCAGCCAACGTGGAAATGGATGAAATGTTCTTTCGATTGATGAAACTGGAATTTTGATTATAAATTTGAAACATTACTATTTTTTCTTTGAGAAAAATGTTAAGGAACATTGTTTTGGTTTCACATCGTTCTGTTCACAGAAAGGGTAGATATCTTCCAATATTTATTTATTATTTACAATTTAAATGAAGTTTTTAAAAAAGAAACTATTTTTCAAAATCATGAATGTTTGAAAATTCTTGAGTTTAAAAAGGTTAAAAAAAAAAAAAAAAAAAGTAACGATCCATGAAAGAAAAATGAGAGAGATAGAGGCAATCTTATTCTTAATGAAGCTGTATTTGGCTTCATCAAGATAGTGACAATTAAGTTTCATATTTCTCAAATGTTTTTTGATTTAAATAATTTATCATTTTTCTAATTTTTCATAATTTCTCAAATAACGTTTAAACTGATTTTTTAATACTTATACAATATAATTACATTTAAATAATGTAATTATCTGTAAATTTATTTTATATGTGCAAATGAATTACAGACAAAATCTAAGTATAATTTTGTGTCGAATCAACGAATCAATTGTAAGAAATTACATTTGTATGATATTTTTCTTGTTGAAAAAAATTGCAAGTTTAAAGAATTATTTGAAAACTGGAGTATTTGTTACAGAGATGCTATTAATCAGTCGTAAGTTGAAAATCAAATATCTGTTATACTTAAAAATTATGTAGAAAAGACTTTTTTCTACGGAACATTTAAATCTTGCAAATACACATGTAAACCCTTTAAATTCATCTTATTGATGTTTAAAATGTCAGAATAATTAATAACTGTATATTTGGAAAAATAGATCAAGTCGAGGTTTCATTATAACGTATTTTTATAAAAATTCTACCTTTTCTGCACTGAAAAGGTTTATTTGGATTTACATGAAGCTCTCTAAACGTATTTATACTAAAATAGCTTGCATTTACACTTTTTACTTATCTTTAAATGATCTTTTACTATTTATACCGACTAAAGCTTTTTATTAAATTGAACTTCCTATTTGCGTTACGGTATATACCGTCGATGAAGTACGTTCATTCTAGAAGATTTAGCAGATTTTATTTTAAGTGTTTTATGCAGAATTTTGTATTTATAAATTATCTTCGATTCAATATGAATTTTATATTAGTGTGTACATAAAATCATCTACATTCGCTTATAAAATATTTATACTTTATTAAGTTTAATTATTTAGAAACCCAGAAATTAAGTTGTGGTTCAAATATTCGGAGAAAATTAGTATATTAAAAAATGTATAAGATTCCCTTGTTTCAAAGCTTAACATCAATAGAAAAGAAAATGAAATACAAAGGTTTGATGTTCTTGGAACATTATAATAAAAATGTATATGAGTTCATAATATATTTATAAAAAAAATTTGTTTTTGTACTTTTTAATATTGTATAAGAAAAAATACAGAAGTGTGTTCATATCACCATTTACATTAAAATTACATTTAAAACTTACCTAAATTTTATTCAAAATTTTATTCTCTGATAAGTTTGATATCCATGATTATTTAAAACTATTCCTACAGATGAAATCAACCGATGTTCGACTATTACAATAAATTATAAATAATAAATAAACTATCGTAATAATAAAATTGTAATAATAAAAAAATTCACGCTTTGTAACCGTTCTCACGTAAAATTCTTAGATTTATTTACATGTACATCATACTACTCAAAAAACTCTTTTCTTTTTTTATTTATTTTATATTAACGAAATTTTACCAATAGAAAGAGAAGCAACATTATCATATCTATAAATTTTTTACATAGTATTCGTTGTAATTTATAAATTTTCCTTGGCATTTCAGGCATCTAAGATATAAATATATACACGTGCATTACGTTGTCGTTTGAATGCAGTATAAGAAAGAAAAGCACTTAAACTTGACAATAAGCGGACGTCTTCGCTTCGTGTTCGCTCCCACGAGTCGCGCAACGAAACTAACTTTTGACCAAAACTCCCTGCCTTTCCCCTTAGGTGCTCAAGTGTTCAACCCTCTTAGATGGGATGAGTGCTGGTGTACCTATGCTGTATGAGATCAAGGAAGATAGAGAGAGAGAGAGAGAGAGAGAGAGAGAGAAACTTCCTTCTTCATCGAGCCTTTTATTCAACATTTTTTCCCACTTCACGCTTTATAAATGCCGACGCTTCCGTTTTATTAAGGAGACGCCTTATATTATTTAAAGTATCATGAGAAACTTCAAAATATTACAATTTTAATAGTTTGCTTTAACAGGCGTTGACTGTTTTTGTTCTAGTTTTTTTAAACGTATTTTGTATAAGTTTTTAGAGAAACTTTTTAGATGATTTTCCAACCTTAAGTTTATTTCTCTTAAAAAAAGTTTATTCTTTAACTGAAATCCTTATTAAATAAATAATATTTTCGTAAAATAAAATATTTTTAACATAGATAAGTTGTACATTCTCTGTAAGAGTAAAACTGTATAATTAAAATTCAATAAAAATTAATGAATATTTATAAGAAAACAATTTACCTATTATTATTATTAAAATATAATGAATGTTAGAATGTTAGAAACTTTTGTTTGGAAATCAAATAAAAATTAGCAGATTAGTAAATAACTATTTTTATGATTTAAATAAATATATTGCTTGGTAAAATATTATAGAAAAAAATAAAATTTTAAATTTCATTCTGTTGTTTAAATTTCATTCTATTTCACGTGCGCATTTACTTATCATTTGATTTTAGATTTGGTACCCAGTAATGTGTTTCAAATGTCATTCAAACTATCTGAAATATAATCTTTCCGATAATAAAAACTATTCGGATTTATACGAAGATTCAATATTCTTATACTAAAGTGGTTATACAAATCTGGAGCCTCGCATTTGCTATAGTGTTATTGCGACATATGGCTAATACCGATATAACTAACGTCTTTTCAATTTTCACGCTCTTTGATCCACATTTATAATAATATGACAGAAAAATTACAGTTTTACCGACTTTGCCAATCACTGGAGAATCAAAAAACTAATATTGTAAAGAAAAACATTTCCGTCGACCTTCCTTAGTTCTATGCGGATATAAGCACTTGAGAAAATTGTTCACATTCTGAGTATCTGATAAAATTAACCTCGATAATTTACTTTAGTTTTTTCTTTTTACTTACTCGGCAATGGTGAAAGCAGTCCAAACCCAGTGAATTTTGATTTCGTTATTTTAAAACACGAATAATAATCTTTACATTTTTTATAAGTTTCTAAAAGTTATGCTAATAATATTGTTTTGTGAATTTATGTAGTAGAGTGTTTACTGTGCTTTTTCTTCGGAGTAAGAAAAAAATACATTTTCATGCACCTTGAAAAGAATTAAACAAATTGAAGTGTAAACTTATTTCGTACTTTTAAAGAAATATTCGTTCTACACTATAAATACTTGACATAAATTTTATTTTTACATGACAGATATTCAATTCAGAAATTAAAATATTTGTTATATAGGATTTCTTATTATAGACTGACCTCGATTCCACTTTTCGAATCTTCAAAAAACATTTAATATCAATAGATTAATATAATATGTTTGCGTTGTATTGCATATATTATAATACGGTATATTATTACATTTCCTGACATATGTTTCATAAAAACCTAATGAAAAATGCGTAGTCAGGTAAGCATTGCTATGAAATTAGAGAATATTGATTACATCGATAACTGCAATTATCGATCAAATCAAAAATTTAAATACCGATGAGGATGTTAAAATGTACTGAATAATCAAGTGAAAAAAACTAAGTGAAATGATTAAATCTATTTGAGAAGAGTGCCTGCGATTTAGAGCCTACGAAGTTGAAATTATGAACGCGACTATCTTGAAAAATATTTCTTAAAGTAGTTACCCCCATGCTGCTTTAAGATTCATTCGCTCTATCGAAGAAAATAAATGATAAAAATTAAAAAACTCAACAACTTCTTTGTTCTACCAAAGCTTTCGTGCGAGGGTTTGCCATCTTCCGAAATATGAACTTATTACTTATTACTTTAAGTAGATTAGATTTTCTATTCAAATGCTTCATAAAAGACTTGCGGAAGCTGCGAATGATCTATTTTTAGCTCCCATTAAAGCGAACATGAAATCCGTTAGATATAGGCAGCAGCAACTTGGTACAGGCACAAGACTCCCAAATACAGATCTTTTTCCGGAGAAAAAAAAAGCCAGGGTAAAATATATAGTACTAAGTCAGCAAAGCAGAAACCGAAACTTTGATTAGAAATTCGTCATTAGAACTAATTGACGCGCTTAAATCACAAAGCTATCATCCCCGATCGCAGGGTAAATATTTACCTGAATCAAGGACGAAACCGCGAGGACTAGCGCAACACACAGTACGTTCACCCTGTAGACGGACATTCCTGCGTTCTTGGCAAAATTCTTCAAAAATAAGAAAACAGCAGAGTTCGAGCGCTGGTGTGAGTGCGATCGCCTTGAATGCGCACTTGAATCGCAGCCCGACGAACGACCAACTACTAGCGGCACTTCACCCACGTTGACGGCCGAGGCGCATTCGTCCTCGCGCGACCGCTGTTCGGACAGCTTGCGAGCGAATAAGGACGAGAGAAGAGGACAGGACCGCCGCACTCGAGCTTCCGTCGGCGGTTTAGCCTCGAATGCTCGAGCATCAAATGTAAGTCCCGCAGCTGCGGCGCCGAGCGAAAGCCACGCGACTCCCGCAGCATCACGTGGTCAGTGGCTGCGGCGGCGGGAACTGGAAAGGCATCGTGCTACACCCCCACCAAGAGACCGAGCCACCCTTCGGCGCCCCCTTTCCCTGCTGAGAACTTCGGTAAAAAGAGTAACTTCGATTTTCCCCCTTTTTGGCTCGCAAACGGGCCAATCATAGTCCTTTCAAGTGCGATTCCGCTCCGAGAATTGTGGCACTGGTCAGAATATCCTTTAATATCGAACTCTCTTAATAGCTTTTTTTCTTTATCAGCTCTAAGATTTGTAGCTCGAGGGTCGCGAGAACACACGAAGTTGTGGTAGTTTGATGTAAGAGTCTAATCTTGAACTCTTGTGTTCGTCTGTTGACATAAGGGATTCTCAATAAGCGAGAAAATTAAGGCAATCTAAAGGAAGTTGTGTAAATAACCAATTCGTTTACCAACAAAACGTATTGGTTTTCAAACTAAATGTAAGACGAAAGCGATTACGTACAAGAATTCAATTTCTTCTTTCAGACGGAGTTAAAAGCGAGTAAATTTTACATTAAAAATAGAGCTACTTATATCTTATGAGGATGAATTACGTACGTGAGCGGTAAAAACAAAAAAATTTAGGAGGTATTTTATTTTATTTCATTGAACAAGAAATTTTACCCGTGTCTGATATTTCACATGATAATTTCTTTGAAATGAAGTCTAGTTCTTTCAAAGTATCGTTTACTGCGCTTAATGATAAATGTCTCAATATCTTAATATGTAACGAATATTCATATGATTTCATCTGTAGAAGCCAATCTATGGACTACCTTTCAATTTTATAAGCTGTATATTATTATTCGACTAGTCTCAAAAGAAATCAATAATTAAAAGTTGTTATAACTAAATTGAAGTATTATCCTTGAGTGTTTCATTATAATTTTCATTGCACAGATCGATAAAATTGTCAAGCACATGACTAAGAGCAAAGGGAACAATATTTTATTAGACTATTTCTTAGTCCAGTCCTTGTTTGGTAAAATCTTATTTCCTGATGACCGTATTTCTTAGAAAGCATGTTCTTGTAAATATCAAATCTACGTAGAACTTAGAAAAACCATTCTACCTAATTAATAATTAACGTTCGAATATTACTTTTGAAAAATGTTAAAATATTACTTATTCTCTGATGACATATGCATGCAATTTTTACTTTTTATTTTTATACGTAATTCTTAAAATATGAACTATATAATTTCAAGAACTTCTATACAATTTTGGTAAATAGATGAAATATTAATTATCAAAAACATAACATTCATTTCGTTAAATATTAAATATTCTTTTTATTATAAATTTATAAAATCTTAGCGTAGATATACGTGAAAGTTTTATATATTTAATATTCCTAGTAGGCTACAAATAATAAATTTAATTCGTATAAACTTTTACATATAATTACATATTTGAAAGTTAGAAGAACTTTAGAAGTAGTTCTCAAGTAGTCGAAAACGCAAAATAAATTATGTCTTCAACTGCATAGATATACATCTTTTCATTTACCAAATAACGAAATTCATTTAAATTTGATTTTTCATATATTTCTTATGGAAATGACACAGGAAAGTAATACTTAGTTTGAAATTTGGAATGTAATTCCTGTAAAAAATAACGCGATATTTAAAATTTATCTTCGGTTTACTATACAAATAAGTTGTCGTAAATTTATGTTCAGAAAAGACGAAGGACTTTCAATTATGAAACATCGAAGATTTTCTACTTTTCAAAATTATAAATACTTTTTGGAAAGGATACTTTTGGATTATTTTTCGTTTTTTGTAAAATATTAATGGCTATTTTGTAATATGAATGGTTATGGCTCAATATATTCTTAAATACTAATGTTCTTAATTAAAATATTGGAGTATCGAGTAGTCTTCTCTCAATTAGAAGATAAAGGTTATATAAATTAAATAAAAGTGCAATCAGTGAAGTTCAGAACTACATCGCAATATTGAATATTCCTCAATAACTTGATAAAAGAAAAAAAAAAGAGAAATAGAATGCTCGTTTTAAAAGTAAAAACTAAATAAAAATAACAACAAAATTACACTAATTTGTATTTAATAATGCTATAAATGGCAACAGCAAGTACCTGAGTTAAAAGAAACTTTAGGATTTTCCGCCACAAATATCCTATTCGTTTACATAGAAAATTATTTCTTCTAAAAAGAAATAATATCGTCCGAATATACTGGACAAAAATTCAAAACCAAACATTGTAACATATTTTACGCAGTTAACTAAAAATTCCTGCAGTTTTGTATAAATATTACAGTCTTGTATAAACGATACAAGTTTTGTAATAAATAATACAGATTAGACAGATTGTGCTAAGAAATTTAATTAAAAAGAAAACGTTGAAAAAGGCTGTCTAAAACAAAGTTTAAAACATACTTTAGTAACTGTACAGTGGATATTATAATTAACTTTTGATTTTACGTATTCACGAAGCTTACATATTATGCATTATGCATTTCATTTATCTCAAAGTAAATTAATGAAAAACTAACGAGAAAAATGTTGACAGAAGCCGTTTAAGATAAATTCAATTTATACAGAGATATAAATTTCAAATTGCTTTTCATTGTCAATGATGCAATATCCGCAGTTATTAAACGAACAAAGAAAACTTATTCAGCTTTAAAGAACACGTTTAAAGAATAAAATTTTAATTTAAATTTAAATTAAAAAATCATTGTCCTTCGGAAAAATATTATAATTTGAATTATAATGTGCAACAACTCACTAGTTTAAAGCGTAGAGAGTAAACCTGCAAAATGAGACGCGAAATGAGCGGGAAAATAAACGGAATTTCCGCTTCCTAAAATATATCTACAGATATAACTTTTCGAACTAATTGAATTGTTTTTAATTATATACCTTGGGCGTTTTATTCTCGAGAAACCAATGGGGCTCGCATTCGCTCATTTTTTCCATCAGCTGCATCGACGTCGGCGGTAGCAGCTGTCCGCCTGCAAGAGAGAAAGAGGGAAGAAGAAAAAGAGCCTCCTGCTCCTCATCCTCTCCTAGAGGTGGCACGCGCTCTACTCACTCTAGACATGAGACAGGTGTAGGCTGTACGTCTCTGGTGCCACGCGACAGCCGGCGATCATGACGTGCCATTGGCCGCCCGCAGATGCTGCCCAGCACGTGGAACCGAATTTGCTCGTGGCTTGAAAAAGTGTGTTACACGAGCTCGTGGTCATCCCCGAGCGCCAGGAAATGCGGTGCTGGTGTCTCATTCACGTTTCTCATCAAATCCGAGGCCACGTGATGACGATTCCAGATGTATGGGTGGCAGCTCTAGTACTGTCTTCTATTGGCGAGGCTGCTTTTAGAATGCAAGTTGCTGAATAAGAGATATTAAGTGCATCACGCTTAAACTTTCAGTTTTTATCGTCCCAATGCAAATCGGCAAGAAAATATGAATTCCGTAAGTAACTGAAATTGATAATAGGACATTTTTTATGTAAAAATAGGCATGTTACATGGAGAGTGGTTAGTCTCTATCGTCGCTTCGCGATGGAAATTTGGATTCCAACGAGGGGATTTTATCAGATATAAAGAATGTTTGTACAATATCTTTGAATGATAGGTCCAATAGATTTGAGAAGTCTATTTTAGTGGATTTCAATTCTCTGCAAGATTGAAATATGATTTTCTTATTCACCGATTCAACCACAAGGAACTAGATCTTTTTATTTTTATTTGACAGGTTCTAAATCGAAAGCCTGACTCGTTTAGATAAGCTGGTTCAATTCTTTTGAGAATATGATGCGACAGAAGATTCTTGCGATCAAATCCTAATTAAATATACAAAATTATGTATTAAACAACGTTTCTTTTTTGAAGCCAAGAACGATGCATAGGTATCGTACTTTACTATTGTTCATAATGAAATAGTAAATTATATAATACTATTATGTGTAATAATCTTTATTATTGTCGGACCTTAACCGAAAATTAATTACTGAGAAAGCTTAAATCATAAAAGATCGCAATTTTTAAACATTAATTAATAAAAATGGAAAATTGGTCGTTGATACGTATATAAATACAAATGGGCTGTTGAATAAATATAGAATTATATTTATGAAAAATAATTTTTTCATTATTAAATGAATCGTTGAAATTTTAATTAAATAATTGATATCGAATGATTTTTGGCTTCTTAATAAAGCTAGGATCCTCGTACTCTCATTATGGATGATTAAAATTGAAAATTATTTAATACGATGACATTAATTTTATTACTTATTACGTAAACTAATAATGAACAGGTGGTATGCAACGCCTACGGCATTTTCATTATATTTTCACTGACTATAGTTGATGAAACAAGGTTATAACAGTATCGGTAAGAAAATAATGTAATAATACAGTGATATATCTAAAAATTAGACCTAATATAAAGAGTTTGTTAGGTAAGTACTTTTATTAAATTATTTTTATATTAAATAAATATTTCACAGGCAATATTTTAAATTAGAATAATAATAGAATTACATAATAAAGTTAAAAAATCTCAAACTTTAAATACAAATAACTTATAAAAGAAAACAAGAAAACAAGAAAATAATACAATTTTTCATTCAAGAAATCGATTTAACTTTTGCAAAGCAAATTTAAGATTTTATATGAACATACATACATACATACATATATATATATATATATATATATATATATATATATATATTCGTTTACAAAACATGTATTATTTAATAAAAAATATAATAAATTATATGAAAGTTTATGCTTATATTGTTAAACTTCATGCTTATATTTCTTATTCCTTGAGATCTTATAAATTAAATCTTTCATGAGATATTTCATAAAATCAATAAAAATTTAGTAGATAGGTAAAGTAAGAAACTTATTCAGAAGCTTTTTAAATTTAGAAGTTGCAACGCATTTTCATGCCTACGAGTGCATTTATAAATAATAAATATTTCCACTTTTCGCTTTCAATGCCGAAACTTTAGGTTGCTCTGTTTTATTTAGTTTTACTTATTCCAATCTTTTATATCATATTTGTTAAACACGAGAAAACTTAATTATTAATAATTATCCGATAGCCCGTGCATAAACAGTTCGTATGCTAAGAGAAACATATATGATAAATCTAGGATAATCAAGAAACAGATTTGCATTAGAAAATACTAAAATAAACGATCTACAATAACCTTGCAGTAATGGTTGTAGTGTGTAGTGGTTTGAGATTTTCAGACGGATAATCTTGTAGATATAAGAAGTAGATCTAATAACTGAACTGGCGTTTCGGGTAACATCAAATAGAATAATTTACTATTAAAATGTAGTTGGTGAGTTCGAGGAGATGAGATCGATTAAGAACCCCCATAAATAATTGAAAGACTATTATCGATGAGTACATGACAGGTACTAATTTTAAATATAATTTAAATAATTTTTAACAATTTTACAAACAATAGTAGATTTTCAACGTTTCTTCCAGAGCTCGATAAGCAATAACAACTAATTCATCAATAACTGAAAATAGGAACAATGATCTAAAACAGAACTAATATACAATAGGAATACGAAAATATATTCATTATACACATTGATTGCTTATTCAGACTACTCTATTCAGTAGTATGTATTCAGGAAGCTGCGCTGATTAACATCCTACACTAAATCCTCAAATACATGTATTAAATCTATTGGAAAATTATCATTTGCTCAGAGAATAAAGAAGCATTGATATCTTTATGTGGTGTATCACAAAATTAAAATTAATGGTGGAATATGTATGGAATATCCTTTATCATCTGCTTTAAAAAGAAAATTTCATTACACGTACGTTAGCTTTAGCTAAGATGGAAATACGAAATCATCGATCGACTATTATATTTTAATTATATCAAATTCATAAATTATATCAGTAATTATATTACAATTATTAAGTAATGGCTTTTCAAAAATCTGAATAAAATTTTCGATTGTATTCATTCATCAATTATACGAATCATAGCACATTTATACTTTACAAGCCCTCTTAGGCTCTCGGATATTTTGTTCCTTCTCCTCGTCCTTTTGTCAGTGAAGTAAAAGTTTTATGATACTTAAAATTACCTTTTTAATTTTCTCTTTTTAAAGCATTTTTTGATAATTAATTTTACAGTTTTAGGTGAGTTTTGAAATGGAGTGCTTTATCAGAAGGCAAGCAATATATATAATTCTGGATAACTGTTCAATGAACACTTTAATCTATATTTTAATATTTAATGTATTTTATTTTATAAGAATAAAAATGTTTTTAGAATAATGTCACATATTTAGAAAGTATAATTTTTTCATAATTCGGTTCATTTTGTCTACATTTTCTGTAATTTTCTTCTATTCATAATTTTTTCCAGTCCTGCCGCGAATTGATCAAATTTTGATTAATCTTTATCTCGTGTCGTTTCTTGAATGTAATATATTTATATTTCAACGAAGGTAATCTTTCTTTCTAGTTTGTAATGCAGTATCGATTAATTACTGCTCTTATAAACTATGTGTGCTAAGTATGCGTATATTATTTCATGGATCAAAAGAAAGATGTTTTTGAAAATAATAGCTTTCTAAATCTCTTCTAAAGTAAAGTACAAGACAATTATAAGAATTAGTTTTAAAAACAGTATTTATTGATAAATTATAAGTGCGTCATCAGCTTTTCGATAAATTTCTAGATAAGTAATATTTTCAATGTAAAGCTTTAAATACAAAGTGGAAAACTGATTATGCTACTGATTATACGATTATTGGATTTTTCTTTGTATAAAACTGAGATCGGTATCTAGGGGAAAATATACTTATTTTATCATATATACAACATTCAATATACTTTTTAGATTTTAATTTTCTATACTATGCTTTTAATCATTAAACACATTATTATTTTGATACGTGTAAAATTTATTTCTAAGAAAGATCACAAGAATAGCTAAACTTCAATTCTTAGTCTTAAAAGATTAAAATATAATAGCTTTTATGTTTTTATGGTCGTACGTTATTATTATCTTAAATTATAATTTATTAATAATCCTAAATTTAAGAGATGCAAGTATTAAAAAATTCAATGTTTTCAGAATTGAACATATTTATCAAATAAATGAAATAAAGTACGGAAATAAATACGTATGTAGATTTTGGAGCGTTGTTTATCGTTATCTATACGTCATTCGGTATTAGTTAAAGTACATCGAATATGTCATTATCAAAATTAATTTGGCCCTAGCTTTTCGTTTACTTTATCTTCAATCAAATTCATTTGTCATTACTTTATTACCACTGATTTGGTTTACAGGAACATATTTTCATAAATATTATGAAAGCGTTATAAGAATCTGCATTTAAGTGGAAGTTCGAATATCTTTCAATTTATGTATGATCTAAGCAAAAAGATATGATCATTCTGAATAATTTGAAGAATACCAAAATAAATAAAGTTTTACTTCTATAAAAATTATAAAAGATCATTTTTGAATGTCCATGATTATTAACTTTTAATTATTAATTAACATAGACAAAATCAGGTTTATGTTTGTTAATCGATAAAAATAAAATCATATAATTTTATATAAATAATTTTTTTATAACTATTTTACGGTCATTATTGAGCGAATGTACAGATATTAAAGGCCAGTATCATTAACAATGAATTATGTTCTAATAAGAAAAATCAATGAGAATTCTTGCAAATTTAGGTTTTCAATCAAAATATAATTGTATTTCATCAATGAATGATACTCTTATCTATTTGGTTGGATTTTCGGAAGACAATTCTCACATACAGATTCCTTTTAAGTTTGAAACACAAAAAATGATTTAGGTAAGTAATTAAAATAATTATTGAAACTTAAAAAATATCTGGAAAAATACATTTTATTTTATTCTCGAAGGTATATCATATTATATTGTCTTTTTAAATCTCTAAATTAAATAAATTCGTAAGTAATTTAGAATTTAGAATTATTTAGCAAATTATATTACATTAAAGTTCTCTGGAAACAATTAGGCCAGATACCTGAAGTCTATAAATAAGATCCAATTGACAATTCAAGAGATTTACAAAAAATCATTAAGAAATAAGATACGTCGCTACTATTTCATATTCAGTATACTAATCAACATCGCATTTTACTTATGCTTTAATATATTACACGATTTTAGATGAAATGTAGATGAAGCCAAGTACCGTACAGTTCTACGCGGGCAGTTTGAAGTAATAATAGCGAGTGAAGAAAACAAAACAATTTGTTATAATATCCGACGTTGAAATTAAGAGTTAAAAATACACAAAGCCGAACGACAGAAGCAGCGGTCTGTTCCTTGAGGCGGTTTATTGCAAAATTTCGAGAAGAAACTCTTAATTGCGAAGCAGTGGCAAAGCGACGCCTGCCCATAGGCAACGAAACTTTCACGTTCGATTTAGTAGTTCCCCGGTTACAAGGATCCATATTTCGTTAGCACAGTATTAATGATTAAGTATTAGAGTATTAATAATTTTCTTAACCGTACCACGGATATCGTTTCGAGTGTAATTTCCGTTTGATTTTGGTTTTATCGATCTTCTATTAATAAACTATTTCCTTTCTTTCGTTTCTCGAATATTATAATTTGTATGACATTTTGTTTCAAATTGCAGACGTACTTTTTATTTCTTGTGATTTTTCAAGAAATAAATTTCTCTTATTGCAAATATTCGATTCTACCAATTTCCTTTGATTTTTATTCTATTTGTCCTCAAACAATATTAATATTAAACACTTGTATTAATGCAATCGAAAACTCTGTCATTTTATCTTTGTTAAAAGGTTTTTTACATTATTACGTGATGAGCGAATTTTTAAAATGTATTTAAAAATGTGCGAATCTCATTAATCAATTATTATTTATTTAAAAATGCAGTGAAGGAGAATATAAATTAACTACCAAAGGAAAATATAATTTTTCTATATGATTTGTCATTGCTTATATTACAATGATTATTACACATTCTTGTATCAAAGTAAATTAAGTTATTAAGTACTTTTTACTCATAAAAATAGACCGTAAAAAAGTTTTTCTTAATCTGACAAATTCTTTACATTTAACTAGAACTTTTATGGAGAAAAACAATAGTCCGATATTGACCTGGTATTATTTGAAAATTGTTTTTTTTAATAAGCTATCTTTCGATTTTAAAACTGAATTTATTTATATAATAAATTTTTATCCATTTGTCTACATAGATAATCACAGTATTCGTGAGTTTTAGCGTCACTATCGAATAATTTCTAATATTAAATAATCAAGGCTATGAATATTGTTTGAAGGCTAGGAATAAATGAGCTAAAATTAGTTACTAAGAATACCTCTAGTAGAATAAGAATAAATGACAAAACTGACATTTTTCGTGTTTATAATCACTTTTTGTTTCATTTATTTCATTCAGTTTTTAACGTTTCAGCTTTATCATTATGATTCTTTTGATTTTAAAAAAGCGCTTTTGCTTTAAACATGAATTTACGGTCTACTAATGATTAAGTTTACAATTTATACACTGTAATTTTTAAAATAAATACTATAAAAAGTACTATAAGAAATATTCTTTTCTATAATTAATATTTTATCTATTTGTTTTTGTATGGTTATTTTTAATACCTAAATCTAAATTTCATTTATACATTTGTTACAATAAATTATATTAAGTATTAGTTGCATTATATAAGACTAATAAAAAATTATTTTATTCAAATTCAAGTAATTATGACTTTATCGTTCATTATTACGTTTTCAATATCTCAGTTTGTTTTTAGTACGAATAATTAACAATAATCGTTTTTAAAAGAGTTATACTGTAAAAGTGGAAATTCACAAAAAGTTTGGTCATTTAATTATAATTAACGTCTAATTAATTAACTGCACGGACTTTTATGAAATCCTTTCCTTTAACTTAATTGATTATAAAATTTATAAAAAATATATTTGAAGCTGTGATAAACTTAAAATATTATTTGAAAGCATAAGTGTGTTGTAATAACCTTGATTGGAAAATTTATATAATAAAATTCGATTTATTTTTTTTTGTTCTAATTTTTATAACCCTTCATTAATCGATTCAACACTCGCAATGTTTGAAACATTCAACGATAAGCAAATATAATGCAAATACATATATCCAATAGTATGTAATGTAAATTTTAAGAAAAAAATTATTCATTTTGTTAGAAAATTAGTTAAACTCTCGTGTAAAATAATAGCATTTTTATGTTTGTCTCAGTTATCAGACGAATGTAACATTTGACAAAATGTGACTCTCTTGGCAAACAAAATTTAGAAATTTAGATTCAAATCAATCGTCAATAAAGTGAAGAATCATTGATTATTAAGAGGAGTCAGATTTGTTGCTTTTCTCTGTTTCGTTATCTATATTTCAAGAGTCTTCGCTTGTCAATCCTCAGTCGTAAGGAGCCACGCGAGTCAATAAGAACAAAAGCCGTGCGTACGTGAAAAATAACTCGACACTCTCTCCGTTAACCAATAATAATTGAAAAAGCAAAGAAGTTTAAATTATTAAATCGACCATTGCATTATTTACTTCAATCATATCCGTATTCGAAGGAACTCTGTTCGAGTTGTTGCAGATAAGCAACCAACTAACGCTAAGTTTCATTCAATTTCAGTAAGAATAGTGTCATTAATAATTAATTTTTTTACTTTATTATACGTATAATAATGAATAAAGAAATCTGCTTAAAAACTCGTGATTTGAAGAACAAAATAATTTCATGTTTTGGTTGAATAATAATCATGAGTAATATTTCG
The DNA here is from genome assembly GCA_018907045.1 of Wiebesia pumilae. Taxonomy (NCBI): domain Eukaryota; kingdom Metazoa; phylum Arthropoda; class Insecta; order Hymenoptera; family Agaonidae; genus Wiebesia; species Wiebesia pumilae. Next base: position 1,953,356 of record JACCHZ010000170.1, read on the forward strand.
GCGATAGTCAAGTCACTGTAACACGGGTGATGTGAGTGTGAACACAAGCTCTAAAGTAAATCCTGAATATATCACTATCCCTTACTAAAGTCTATTAAAAACAAAATAGTTCTACTAAATTTTAGAGAAACAGATACTAACAAAAATATTGCCATTTACAAAATATATGGACATATATGAGAAACAAAGAAAATCTAGACGTTATAACATACCCATAATATTTCGTTAAATTTTTAAAAGCTACATGAATCCTCGCCCACTAATGCAATTTTAGTGATTAACATACTAATGTACAGCTCTATATGGTTAATGGTAGAGTTCAATTCATTTATTCGCAAATTTTATGATCGCCATAAATTATAAGACCTTTTCTTACACTTTTACGGAAAAGAGTATCTACAATAATATAAGTATGCGAAAAATACGGAATTAATGAATAATTTATGTAGAAAATTAATCATGTTTAATTTGAAGTTTCAAGCGACTCACACGATTAAGTGAAAACAGATGGTATGTTATAAACAATTTAGTACGTAATTTAGACAACGTCGTAAAAAACTTGTTTTTTTTTTTTGCACTAAAAAATTACAAACTTAGAAATATGTAGTAGGATATTATCTTGTATCAAATAATAGAACAAATCTGAATTGTTAACAAGAGCCCCGGTAGACATACTGTGTTTTATATAACAATAAGCAAGATATTATCTGGTTTAAGATAAAAAACAAGTAAAAAACTCATACTCATTGACCTCTAAAGTAAATGGCAATTATTTATAGCTAGTCGTAGTTATTATATTTCAATGTGGTTACCGAGCTATTATTCAATCATATTACATAATATAATAATATAGACATTGCGAATATAAATTTGTGACGTAGTTATATGGATAGTTATCACGAATTATATAAAGCAAAAAGTAAGCAACAGAAAACCGACTAAACTAAAATTAATTTAAGAATTTTGCTTGCATGCCTAAGGAGAAAAATAAGCAAAAAAGAAAGATACAACGTTAAAACCTCGTAAAATCCAAAAGTAGAAAAATACTGCGAAATACAGCCAACTAGGGATATCGATGAGTATTAAAAATTAGAATCATTTATACAATTTATTCATACATACTACAATAGAGCTTGGAATTTTGTTCGCGTTTTATCTATAAAATAAGTTTTATCTAATATATTTTTGTCAACCGAATATTCATTCTCTTCTTCTTTTTCTTTACTTAAAAAAAATTCTAATTATTTATGCATCTAGCAGATTTATTTAAATTTTATTATGCAAAATTTTTTTACATCTATCCTCGATATAATGTAGTAAAAATAATATTTTTAAATTAGAGTAATAATTTTAAAAAACAAAATGTTATATAAAGTATATATAAAGTAATGAGTATAAATAAAATAAAATAAAGTAATAAAATAAAGTAATGTATATATAAAGTAATGACATTAAAGTCAACAAGATATTTTTCGTTGTAGGATAAACATTATTATAAAATATTTATAATGCAAACGCTAACATAATTCCTTCTTATTTATCAGATAAACTGTATTCCTAGACAAACTTAATCAATAAAATTTAATTACGTATATAACATTGGGTAAAGCATCAAATTCTTCTGGCTTACGTTTATGTAACTTCAAATTTTATTCATTATCTTCGTATTACGGAATATTTTTATGTAATTTTGTTAAATATTTAATATCTATTTTTTTAAATTTTTTACGAAGTTTAATTAATATTTTTTATTTATTGAGAAGTGCAAATAATATTATTGTTTTCAAATTTGAACCTTTTATTAACTTAAAATAAATAGGATCTCAACAGCTTATTATTTGATAAAACTATTATTCTTTTTAGATCGCATCTTAACTATTAACAGTTATTAGATCAAAATGCTTAAAAACTAATTTGAATTTAGCAGTGATTAAATATCAGTAATTAATATTAGAAATTTAATTGTAATAAGAGAAGTAATAGTGCCTAATTCTCGAGATATTTTTAAATTAGTTATACGTATTTATGTAATAGTCGAGATTTCCAATTGTAAATGTGATATTGCAGCTTTCAATAAAAATACACGTACACATAGCATAATCGTAATAAATCTAGTTCTTTTTTTAACTATTAAATTGTTGCATATTGTATCACAGAGCATACATTTTTTTGCATTTATTGAATTTCTCTGTGAAACCTACCAGAAGATTTTTCATGGTTATTTCGAACTTCTTTGTATTTTCTTGTTTAATTGTGCTTAACTATTATTTAATTGTGCTAACTAATCAAACTCTTCTAAAAATAAGTAACACATGTATTATAAATTATTGCACTTTAAAAGCTTTGTGAATTTGATATTTTTTACAAAAACAAAAAATTAAATACGCATTGAATTTGCAATCAATTCATTGAAAACATCCGAATATTAGATTAATGCAAAAGTTCATTCTATTTTCGATATTGAATAACATTACATCGCAAAACTAAGTGTTGTTCGCTTCACGCGTGTTAATTTTTAATATTATTTGATGCAATGAAGCTTAAGAGGTGCTTAAGAAAAAATCGTATTTTTAAAAAATATTAAAAAATGTTAACGATTGATAAGAAGGATAGAATGCGATGAGTATTTTCAACTTATGCTGTTTTTATAATAAGGCAAATACACTTTGCAGACGATATGTATTGTATACGGGAGGATATCGTTAACAAAATAAAAATAAGTTTTTGTATTTTTAAACACGAATGAGTAACATAATATTTTCCACAAGTACTGGCTGTAATTAATTCTGTTAACAAATATTGACACTCTGTACTCGTGAAATAGGTAACATATCGGTTTGGCGATGGAATAACATCCAGCGCCTAAAACGAGAACAATTTTTAGTTAAACTCAGTAGATATTATATACGTATACATCATGTTCATTTTCAATTACTTAGAGCGTAATTATTTTTTAAAATACTTGTACAGTTTTTAATATTAATTATATATTCTTATAAACTTACCATATGAAATAAATTAATTAGTTCATTTTTAATTGTAATTAGGAAAAGTTCGTTAGAAAACTTGAGAAAATTAAAAGAACTTTTCGATACTCTTTATAATTTATTAGTACTTTTGAAAGTTAGTTCCTTTTACTTTTCCTTTATAACTTTACTAAAGCTTACCTCAATATTCATATGAGATAATAGAAAACTATCAAAACAGTCTTAAGAATTAAATGATTTTCAGGAGTATTTCAATTAAAATATAAAGTTCTTTCATTCTAATACTAATACTGCGAAAATTAAACTTTTGTTAATATTCTATAATATTAATTAATGAATAATAATTCTAAAATTAATTTTCATCTTAAAAGAAAATCTTGAGCATAAAAGAAAATCTGAAGTAAATTAACAGAAGAGAAGATAACTTTTATCATTTAACTCAAAGCAGAAACTTAAAAAGTAGAATTTAACTTATAAAAAAATTTACATTTCATAATTGTACGAGTGTAAGGTAATTTCTTATAAGAAATGTTTTCTTATAATCTTACAACCATCAATTTGAATATTACATTTATAATATATTTATATATTTTAATATTCAATAATTTATTATTAAATTAATTGTGAATTAGAAACTATTTATTCAATAATTGATCGAGCAAAAGAATGAATAAAAAAGTACTATAGTGCAGATTTTTTAAAATTATAGTTAATTGTAAAAGTCTTATTAAAATTTAAACAGTACGAGTCTAGTCTTTCGCTCAATAATAATTAATGTATTGTAATCAATGTTTAATAAAATATTTGTAGAACTGGTACTTAAATATATTAGATTGTGATGTTATATTTAATATTATTCTGAAATAAACACTAACTTATGTCTGTTACATTTTGATTAACAAGTTATTTTATTATTTTGTTATATATGAATTATCAAACATTTACTAAAATTCAATAGTTATTATTCAGATTTTATACCTCCATTATTGAAAAACTTCAACTATGACACCCAATAATTGTATCCATGATTTTCACATTCTTGTGCAACAAATTGATTTGAGATACATTTCCTCATTGATTAAATAGAGAAGAACATGAATTTCACTAACAAATTGTTACTCAGAATTTCTCATTAGAGTTTAGAATTGGATGCTCTTGAAATACAGAAATACAAATAGCATAATTAATTTTCTCATTGAGAAAAACATTGTTCTTAATAATTATTTCACGTATAAGGTCGTTTGATTATGTTTTTTAAGTTGGAAAATCTTTTTTAAATAATATTATATCGAATGTACCGAATCAGTATATGATGAATACAATACTCACAGTACCGATACACGTTAATAAAATGAAGATATTAACTAATTTTATTTTCTGATATTTCAGTAATCATTAATCACATCGAAAATGTGATGCTATTTGTCTTTGTAATTTTTTTATGTACATAAATATTACGCAACAGTTTTAAAATGAATGATATGTACAAAAAAGTTGGTTATAAAAATAATCACCTAGTTTTTCTTGGAATAACTGCACTATACGTCGAAAAACTACTTTTTACTATTTTTTGGACGCTAACATAGGAGTCTTGTACCGCATTAGCCTCCTTATCTCAGCCTGATGAATCTTGCACGACGAACGAGAGATCAGCACTTTTCAACTCAGGCAAATTTATAACGTATAATTTGAATAATATCGTGCATCATATAACTCTCGTAGGAAATATAATTGTTTACATATTATATAAGGATAAAAAACAATAAAAAAAATTAACTTGCAGAATTTATTAATAAAAGAATAAAATTAAATACACATGTATCACAATGTTAAATCTGTATTATTATTCTTCGTGAATATCTAATTAGTGATGAGCGCGAAATATACTAGTTTTTCTTTTAAAGAGTAATAAAGTTAAAAAAAAGTTTTATCAACAGGTATTATCGAGAAAAACGTGTATTATATTTGTATGATACTCCATGTGTAGTATGAATATAAAAGACTCAGCGAATGTAAACGCTCAGCATCCAGGATATCGTCAGAAGGACGATTCGTCCCGCTACAACGTAGTTTCCTGTATAAATATTATATATATATTGATACATTATAATTAATTTGAGTATTACTTAATTTTTAAGTTAAAAATTCTTCATTGAATAAAATATTATTTTCATCTAAAAGACTTTCAACAAAAATTTGTATTTGCGCAAGCTGATATTTCAATATATGTTAAAAACAATCTTTTTACTTGTATTGAATTGTTTATAATTCTTGCAATATGATCGAAAACATAATTGCTGTATCATTATGAAAACTTATACACGCAAATTAAAACACGCAAAAATAATTGCGTACCATTGGATCAAAGCATATTTGAATATATTTTCATCTTATGCTTTATTTGGATTTTTTATTTTTAATTAAAAATAATAAATATGTCTGCTAAACATTTTAAAAACGGCTCCGCTTAATAGAAAAAGTACTATTTAAAAAGATCAATAATTTACATTCTTGTAATGAATTAATTTCTTAAAGAAGAATCTCTATTTTTAAATTTATTTTACCGAAGAATGCATCATAATATTCGAATTTAAAAATATTATTTTATTATTATTTGTTGTGTTATTTCCCTTCAAAAGGTACTATACACAGCGTTTAAAGTGGGTCGTCATAATCAGTGATCCAACGGTCTTTTTATTTTTGTCAATAAAATAAGCTACCTTATGCACTCATTGATTTATCAGAGTGTAAGCATTTATCTAAACAGATCTATGTGTTTTAAATAAGTAATTGCTCTTTTTCATTGTGTTAATAAATAATATGTTACTTTATGCACATACATATACAGTGAAGTATAGAAATGAATGAACAGTGGAGAAATAGCCAAAAACAACTACTTGTCCTTGGTTTAAACTCATATCTATAATCAAAATCGTTCTACCTCTTTTAAATAATTCTATGTCAGTCTCCATTTTAAATGTCGCAAACACAAACTTTTTTCCCATCATAAATCATCGTGCAATTGCCCATTGTCCGATACAAATTCGTAAGAAATTGACGCCACTCCCATCGTCTAGCGACCAGAAGGTCAGTCTCGAAGCGAAATCTTAGCCGCACATATGTCATGTTATTGCCGAAACACGTATCACATACAAGAGTTTTTAAATAAAAATAATTTTTTTTTACTCGGTGAATTTCGGTTTACATCTACATTTTTGTATATGAACTAATGATAAAATAACATTACAAATTTATGTAATAAAATGCAATAAAATACGCAATTTAAATTCTATTATAAGACGATAGTTTATAAATAGTTTCGATATTAAATTTCTAAAAGACATCGAAAAATCCTTTGTGGCAGCTCGAAGCTAATAAAAATTTCTTCATTACGAAAGGAAGTTGAAGAGAGTGACAGCGATGAGAGACATGGTGAGGGGAAAGAGAGAGAGAGAGAGAGAGTAACTTCCTCGTACAACAAAGAAAAGAAATCCTTTACCTTACTACTACATTCCAAATTGTAAAGGGTATAAGAAAAAGATAAAAGATTGATTGGCACACGTACTAGAGGCAATATCGCTTTTCCATATGCATCAATCCATACTACTTATTTCAAAACACAGTCAAAATAAGAATATACACAAGGGTACGTTATTTGTCGATCGATTCAAACTTACCTATATTTGCAGTCTCTCTTCTTTGTATTGCAAATATTAAATATTTAATTACATAATTTACGCGACCATGTAACTGCCCATTACCTTGTACAATTTATAAATCGTTAGGTCTTTACGTTTCGTTGTTTAAGATACTTTTTGCAATTCTAATAAAATTGAGCTAGATTAAAAGGATATCTGTATAAGTGGAAAAATATTTCTCGTCACTGATTTTGTAAGTCGGGTATTGTAACCTTATGATCAGCTTACACACTATTAACAAAGACTAGATTAAAACTTTATTTTCCAACATTTGTGGGAATTCAAAAGCGGTAGCGTAGCTATTTATTGGCGTTTCATCATTAACTTTAAATATCAAGTTATGAAGTATAAAATCTTTATTAAGCAGCGTTACTCTTTGCTGTTACGTTTTCCATCACGTGTATGGCTTACTTTTCAATATGACGATGAACGCGTAGGAAATAATTCAATATCAAACTTGCATTCGGATATTTAAATGATACTTATTATGTCTACTTAATAAATTTTTATTTCCGACGCAAATTGCAAGAAAGGCAATGAAAGAATCACTCGATACGATAAAATGTTAATAAATAATAAAATTTAGTACATTAAAGCTCGTTTTTTGACGTTTTTCTGTACACGAATGCATGTTGAATGTGAACAAAATTGCCATTTATATCTGTCAATAAGAAAGTCTAACACACTTAATTTAATCGCAATTCTTGGTTTATTTTTTATTGTAGTTCTTTGTACTATAGTTTTAATAATGTTCAATTATTACAAAATATTTGAAATACTCGATGGAGTATTATATTGTAATGAATAAAATAACTGTCAGCATCTGAAAATTGATTGTACGGCCTATTTTATTAAATACAAATTGTATATTTCATAATATTAGTACTGCAGCGTTTTCTTCTTGTACTTGAAATTTCCTTGCTTTAAGTATTTACTCATAGACTCGAATAGCAATTCTTATTAAAAAAATTTCAAACTTTGATGACCCAGTTCTTTATCTTATGCTGAATTTAATTATTATGGTTTTATATTGAAAGTAAATATATTTACTGTTTTCTTCAATCGAAAATGTTTATTGATATCGTCGATATTATCGACCGATTATGTACCGTGTATTCGACGAGGCCGCGCCCGACCGCTTTATTGTAGCTGTCATTTTGACTATTTCATATTGAATTGTAAGTTTATTTGATTTTAAGGCGGGGGAGACCGTCACGCTGGCCACGTGTCTCTCGCGAACGGCGTGGAGAATAGAGAAGAAATAAATGGCCGCTAAGATTAGAAGGCAAAACAACGCGTTAATTATATTCCGAATTTCCCATAACCCTCTACCCGCAAACGAATACTGGCCGACTGAAGAAATCGGGGTTGAAAAGCGAAGGCAAAAGAGCACCGTCGCAGCAGACAAGAAGAAGGGAAGATACGATTTCCTCTGAAATCGTTCTTCATGCAATCCGACAACTTTGATTTGAAGATTTATACTAAAAACAGTTTAAAACTATAAATAAAAAGGCTCTATTCTTTTTGTATATTATGACGATAGTACCAGAGTGCTTGTTTGCCTATTAGAAATTTGCTCAAAACTGTTATTTTTGAAACTCATAAGATGAGCTATTCCTCGCGGTACTAGAAGTTTTCTTAACATTTAGATTTTTATTGGCCATTGTTTCCACATGAGTACGTATATTTGCTTTTGTAATGCTTTTTTAACGCATAAGCAATCCTGCATAATTGCATCTGTTGCCCTCAGAATAAACTTATTTATTGTACATTACGACTCTGTTGTTATTAACTAAATTTCTTGTGACACTTAATCAATATCTTCTGCAGTAAATTTCTAACTGATTATTCGATATTTCGCTGGTTTGTTGTTTAAAGCAGATCTTCGTTATTCATGTTGAATGAGTAGTAGAAGTATAGGCAGTTCAATGTATATCGAAATTATTTAAAGATGTAGCAACATTTGTTTAATTGCAAAAATTCAATTTATTATATATCATCCACAAACAAATGGTACTTTGAAATGCACGCAGCAAACTTAGCTAACTTCTTACAATGCTGTGTGAACGAAAACTAAACTGATTGGGATGAACATTTAATATTCCTTTCGTATTTATTTAATGCAACTGAACGAATTATACTTAATTCCTTATGTAATGATAGTATAGACAGTAATAGCGAGTCAACAATTAAAATATCTAATCGAAAATAATCGATGAAATTATATATAATATTAGAAGTAAGACTGATAGACATAATTAAAATAAGAAAAAAGTATATAATAAAATTATAAATTATTTAGCCTTTAATATACGTAAAAAAAAGTGAATGCAAATAAAATTATGCCTACGAAAGTGGTTTTAAGCAATACACGAAGTATAACCTACAGAGGAAATATATATATACACGAATAATAATAATTCGTACATCAGACTCGCGCCAAAATAAAATCTAATTACGTACTAAAAGATAAGCTATAACGAAATGACACCTTTCACTTATTAATTTTATCAGGGGCATGTATCTTATGTTTGAATATATAGCTACTAAAATAAAATATATTTTTAAAAACAGAATTAGACTCTGCATTCCTTTCAAAAAGTGCCCTTGATAACTGTCATTAATATAACATCAATCAAGTAAACACTCCTTCTGTACCATCAAGATATTACGGAGTTACTTTCGGCATCGTTAAATTTCATGCACGTACTAAATTTTTCAAGTTCAAAATAGTGCTCTAGCGATACATAATGCGTTAATAAGTTATTTTATAATAAAAGAAAATTGTTGTTTGAAATTTCTTGATTTCGTTATAAATATAAGAAGGCACAAAGATTAAATGATTCATTCATTTATATTTTACCCAGTTAAATATATAATACTGTTACCGTAGTATAAAAACTAATAATAAGTTTTTTTTTTATAAAAATTGCTTGGTAGGTCCGTTTTCAAATACGCAACTAGAATTTCGGAATGTAATAACTTAATAAGTCATGCTTGTTCAAGATTATGAAAAAGAGGAAATAAATTTGACTAGTGGAAAAACGAAGATTTTCGGAGCAAATTCTTAAAAAACTCTAAGCTTCTACTCAAGGTAAATGTGTATAAAAACATTAATAAAAGGATTTTCAATGTAATTCAACAGTATTGGAAGTGATCAATAATAAGTTTTCTAAATATTAACCATTTTTACTTGATACTGATTTATAATGATCATATCAAGTAGCGTTTTTTTCTAATTGAAAACTGTTGAAGGAATACAAGTTATTTTCAACTGATGACTGTAATAAATATGAAATGGTTTATAATAAAGTAGAAAAATTTTATTCGTGCTTCTTCAATCTATAAAAATAACTACTTGTTTGAAACAAGTTCAAAAAAATTAAAACAATTTGTAAAACATTTGTATTCGATAATAACTATTATATATTATAAGAATAATTTTAAAAAATTCGAAAATATTTCTTATATAATGGTTTAATCAAACATAAAATCTTCGATTCGTACATTTAATTTATCTGTTTTTTTCTCTCTCTTACCGCATCTCTTTCTTGCTTATAAACTACGCACTCAAACGCGCGCATTCAAACGCATATCCGCAATACTAAATTTAAACATATTAAGTATAACTTTCTAGTTTAAAATGATTCATTATTATTGTGTCAACGAAAATAAAAAAATATTTCTATCTGAAACAACGATTATGATAATAAAAAACAATTTTAAAACAATGTAATATCGCAATAGCACACGTGTATAGCTTGATCAGCTGCTCGAGACGCCATTAAATCCCAAACTGTTAAGGAGAGTAAAATCGCAAAGGACAAAGAACCAACCTGATATGAGACAATCATGATAAGGACATTGCGCGTAATGTTCGTACGTATAGTCTTAAGAAAACAACATCGAGACAACATCTTTCTAACAAGATCAGCATAAAATTTTAACATGCTTCTGAAAAACAAGAATCAGCAACCAACCAGTGACAAAAAAAGATAGAGAAATGTTATTGTCATCACTATTCGACTTCAACGAGTAACACAAGTTTATTCGATTAGTATAAGTGTACGTGGTTGTACATTTCACAGATGCGTATTTATATTTTTAGCTACTCTTACAAATCTTGTATCTCTATCAATTAGTATTAATGTTTGGGTGATTATGAAATTTTTGTGTGCAAGTCTATACACTAACGGGATTTTTAATGAATTTTTCACGAGTGTACCTCAATTTGCCTTATTATGCCACCAAGCCGATTGGATGCGGTATACAGAAGTATTCTGCTAACCAAATTTTTTACCAAGGGATGGGGCAATCCAGAAAATCTAAGAAGGTAGGTTTCCGATAGAATTAAAATTAATGATAATAGGATACAATTGAATTGTTAACAGTTTTAGTTATTTTTCATTGTAATTTTTCTCCTATCGACAGTTGCATAGCTGTATGTTCATTTACGAGTAGGTTATGAAAAAACTCTTATCTAGAAGTCTAATTTTTGTAATGACTAATCTTTAAAAATATTACAATACACTAAATTATGTCTCCTTAAGATACTGTATTGATATATTCAAATTTTGTTTTAAAAGGAAATACATTCGACATAATCTAACTTTTATTCGCTTCAAGTATTATTTGAATTGTCATAACGCAGGTCTTTTACTTGTGATGTGCTTATGAAAATATATTTATTATATTATATTTTATGTGTCTAGAATATTTAAATTTAGAAAAATCGTTGCAAACCGAGAAGTCTGTTACAATCTTATACCTCGAGATTACCCAATTACAATAACAAAAGTAAGTATTTATATAAAAAAAATTATAAGATTTTTAAAAAATAAATATATGCAATCATTAGGATGAAGTGTGGTCAGATTGTCATATAATGGAAGGACAATTTGAATCGCCATTTGAGAAAAATTTACCTGGTATAATGCCAGAAGAAACCAAAATTGCTTATTTCCAAATAATTTTACCAAAACAGTGGAAATCTCAAAAAATCAAACCAATTTGCTTACATCTTGCTGGAACTGGAGATCACGTAAACAACTAATGTTTTAAAAACCTTGTGTTAAACTATATTTTTTCTTTATTCTAAACTTCAGTTCTTAAATTTAAGTATATTTAAGTTCTTTTTCTATAATTGTTCTTAATATAATTTAAAGTCAACTATTGCGATCAACTTTTTTGTAAAAATTGAAAATTTTTTAATTACTATTGATTAAAGGTGTGAATTTTGCCTTTATTTTTCTTAGTATTTTTGGCGGAGAAGAAATTTAATTGCAAAACCATTACTGAAAGAATCAGGAATAGCATCTATATTACTTGAAAATCCATTTTATGGTCTTAGAAAACCGAAAGATCAAATGTAAATTATTTTATTTTTATATTTTAATACAAATTTCACTATAGTAGTTGAAAGAAGTAAATGGACATTCGTTATTTTAGACGTTCTAGCTTACATAATGTGTCAGATATCTTTATTATGGGTGGATGCTTAATCATGGAGTCTATTGTTATTCTCAATTGGTGTGAGAAGCAAAAATTTGCACCTCTTGGTCTTACAGGACTTTCAATGGGTGGACATGTTTGTATATAATTTTAATAACAATAATTGATTTTTATCCAAGAGAGCACACATTAAATTATTAGATATTTAAAAATCATGGTTGTTATTCAAAATAAATATTTTCTAAAATAATATAAATTATATGTATTGATGTTCCACTATATTAATTTTGTTAGTCACCATATATTTATTAATCTATTTGTTTCTCAGAATGTTATAACTTAATATAACTTATTATTATTTAGCCTGAAAAGGAAAATGAGCATGTAAATATGTAGCTAATTTTTAAGACTACATACGAATCTTATTGATAAATTATTTACTTTTTCTTTATATTATTTTATTTAGTTATAAAAGTATACAAGTTTTCAAAACAGAAACTGATTAGAGAGAATTTAACATTAAAATATTTACAATATACAAGTTGAGTTGCAAGATAAATTTGATAAATAATTATTACTATATACTTTACCGTACAATTATATATTTACTAATATTAACAACTAAATCATTTGATAAATTACTTGAATTTATTTGCAGATGGCATCTCTTGCAGCTACTAATTGGCCAAAACCAATACCACTAGTACCTTGTCTTTCTTGGTCAACAGCTTCTCCAGTATTTACTAAAGGAGTAATGAGTGCATCAATTAATTGGGCCTTACTAGAATCACAATATTTTGAGAATGAAGCATACCAAAACGATTTAGCGAAAATGGTCAAAATCATTCATCAAGATGTTAGTGTAAAAAAATATATTTATATTAATTATATGATATTAAAGTCAATATATTTAATTCTGTTATTAGGATGCATTTTTAGCAGGACAACATTTTGCAAAACATTTTCCTGCAAGCATGAAAAGACTAAATAAAATACAAAAAGAATCTTTTGATAATAAAAATGAAAATAAAAATTCCAATAGTAAACAAATTGTAATAGCTTCTTATAAAAATGCTAATGAAAATGAAAGTGGAATGACTAATAAACAACAGCTTGCAGAAGAGAAGGCTGCAGCAAGATTATTTCCTTTGAATCTTATAACAAATAGACTAAAAAATTCTCAACATAATAGTTTAAAACGTAAGATACAAAGGTTGTAATATTTTTAAAAGTCAAGATATTTATTTAAAAGGATTTTAATCAAATTAAATTAAGTAATACTAAAAACTGTTTTAACATCTGTAAACTGTAGAAATTTCTCAAAACTTCTGCAAGTTTGATTTAGTGTTCCTTATCAAAATAAACAATTTGTACTAAAATTTGAGTCTTTACAGACATATATTGTTAACCTTTGTTTGTATTCAATTGTGCTTATATTAAAACATGTTAAAGAAACAGTATGTAATTCTTCAAGAGCATTTTTGTTTTATTAAGAAAAACTTGTTTATTAGAAACTTGTTTATTAAAAACACCTACTCTACGTAGATAAAAATTGGAGAGAACGCGAGGCATTGCAGTTTATGAGGGGAATAATGGATGAGTGTACACATTTGCAAAACTTTGAGGTACCTGTGGACACCGAGCTTATAATAGCAGTTTGCGCAAGAGACGATGCTTATGTTCCTCGAGATGATTGCGTAGGTTTGGAACAAATTTGGCCAAAAGCTGAAATACGTTTCGTCGATGCTGGACACGTGAGCGCTTACGTGCTTTATCAAAAAATGTTTAGGTAAGAACTTGTATTTAAAAATGATGTTTAGTACTAAAAACAAATAGTTATATTATTTATTAGATTTTTTATGATGAGCGATTTACTAAATAAATATAAAATAAATAATTGTATCACTAAGTGTTTAATTATTAAAACGCGATTAATGTGCGAAATTATAATTAATAAGTTTGTTCACTTAAATTGAAAGCAAATGGTGAGCAGTATAAAAATAAAATGAAAATAGGAAAAACAAAGCAGCAGCTTCAAATTAAGTTTCAAATTAAAGTTCTGAATAGAAATTGAAAATTATCTATATCAGGCTGAGTTAATTTTTTTTATGATATAAAATATTTCTGTATTTCTGTATTGCGGAATGTTAGAACAGATATATTTTTTGTTTGATATTTTAAATAATTTTATTAAATAATAATTATAAAAATATATAAATCACTTATTTTCAGTAAAGTTACATACTAAATAGAATATTATTTAGACTTATGTACCTTTACATACCCTTGCATACCCTTTGAAATAAATGGAGTAATTTATTAATATTATTAATATTATTAGTATTTTATTAGTATATATAGTTAAATTTAAATGTAAATTTTTATAATTTTTAATAGCCTAAATATGTTTTAATATTCATTTGCATGTGCACACTATATTATTTATTTATGTATTTTAATAATATTTTAAACATTACACTGTTATGTAACAAAAATAAAATTCTTCTGTTGATTTTTATCAACTAAAAGTTATCAATAAAATGTAAATAGTTTACAGTTATTGGTCTTTATAAAATTATCACACACGTAGTAATGTTCTCTGAAGCTGTTAAAAAACCAAAACGCAGGTAGAGAATTATTTAAAAGATTATTAGGATCTTTCCTAAAGTTGTGTATCTTACAAACACTTTGGAATATATAAGCACATATAGATTAATGAAAATATTATCTATTATCATAAATTAAATGTCAGTTATATAAATCCTGCTTGAATTAAATTTTCAAATTATTTACAAGGATTATAATTAATTAATAAAAGAAATTGTTTTATAAAATTTTATATGAAGAAAATCACAAAATAGTGACCTTGATCAATATGTATAACTTTTAATATTATAATAAGAGTCTCGATAAAAATCAAATTTTTATCATAAAATATTTTGATATTTTAATTTTTATAAAATAAGAATTTTCAGTTTAAGAAGATGCAGTTCCGAATTCTGAAGATATTAATTTAAAACCTGTTTAACTTTGCTTATTGTATTGGAACAATATTAACATTAGTATTAACTCAACACGCTTCAAAATATGTTGCACTCGCGTTTGAAGAACTGACTCTAAAACGAAATTTAAAATGGTTATTTGTCGTACTTTTAATCTATATCATTATCACGCTTAAATACCTGTGAATTTATTTATGTCTATATGCTTATTCTATTAATTATATACTATCTTATTACAACTTATCTGATATTGTACTTTTTTTTAATCTGAAAAATATGATACTTTATTTTAATAGCTCTGGTTTAGTTGCATAAATTCTTTTTTAAGCAATCCATTACTTCGTTCTGTGAAGAAACGAGCACTGTCTTATCGAAATTTCATTCCTTTACAAGTATTAAATTCAATGTCTTTTAAAACTGTCAATAATTTATTTTCAGCGAAAGATAAATAATCGTATAAATTAGCGGTTTCTTCAAATAATTTAAATTAATATTATATTTCGTTATATTATGATTAATAAGTATACATGTGGAGATAGTAATAAGTCATTGTCTTCGATAAGTTTCGGTCAATATGCATTTACACATTTTGTTAATCATTTTATTTGTGTTTATTAATATTTCCTCTATAATAAAATATTGCTTCGTTAGAAAAAACTAACGATAATAAAACATATTTTCATTTTGTTAGTTCAATTATAAAATCATAAGCAGCTATAACACATTCGTATGAAATGAATTAAAATTATTCATACAAATAATATTATTTAAATTGTTTTTCTCTATTTTACTCATATAAATTTATGAATTTATAACAATAAATAGTCGCGTATGTTTTACAGCGTTTCCTTTTATATTGTCAATTTTTATTGTCAGCTAGTCGCTTAATCGTAATTTGTGTTTTTAAAGAAATGTTAATATTAATAATAAAACAGTAAAATTTTATATTAGTTATGATATATTTAAGTTTAATATATCATAACTAATATAAAATATAAAAAATCCAGGTTATGATCTTCAATGAATAATACCCTTGAATAATTATTAAGATATTTATTTCATGGACTTCAGTTATGAGAGAGACATTTGTAATAAATGATTAAAATTTAAAATCATTTATTGCAAATTTAAAGATTTTAAAGGATGTATTTATTAAAAAGTAGTGTTTAATGTTTAAAGTGCTTAAAAGCAATATATAGATTTTTTAAAGTAAAAAGTATTTCTTGTGAAACAAATACGTTATTTAATCATCCTAAATTTAATAAAAGTACTAACATGTTTTTGTTTACTTAGAACAATCTACAAACAAAATTTTTGTATTTTTGAAAATTCTTTTAATAAGGTACATTTTTCTAATATATGTAATTCTAAATAATCAATATTATATAATATTTATATATTCTTTACGTTATAGATCAACGATAGCGGAAGCGTTTCAAAGGTATTTAAGAAAATATCCTATTGACGATATTTGATATAAATGCAGTAGTTCATTATTGTTGTTGAAATTTAATCCTTCAAATCAGCAATCAAGAAATTAAGTGGTTTACTGTTTAATTATTAAGACAAGGGTGGTACAAATAAACCTTTTAATTATTCGGTGATAATTGACAAGGCAAGATCTACTTAAAAAGAAAAATACCAATATGAATGCAATTGAAAGTCAGTTGTCATTTATACTATTTTTACAAAGTTGTTATGCAATGTACAATAAAAAGAAAACTTTTATATACAATTATTACCTATTTTTTTAAATATGTGCAGATTTATATGTATACACGAAATACACAGTATATATAAAAATAAATTTTATTTTTTGAACTTTTAAATATTAATATTTTGTCGTTATAAATTTTACTTTTTATGTAATTTACACAGTTTAATTTCATAATCTACAATTTAAAATTTATATTTATTTTTACGCAGAAGCGTTTCAGAAAATTAAATTGTACACAATTTACAGTTAAAATCATAAAAAATATTAATTGTATTGTAAAAACAATATAATTAACAAAAATACTATAAATTATTTATATTTTCATTTTGAATGCACTCAAATTTCTTTAAGTACAATTTGTCTTATGAAACCAAGTATCATGATGACCTTTCTTGTAAAATTTTTATAAAATAAATAAATCCTTATAAGTCTATTAAAAAAACGAATTGACTTTTAATTTTTAAACTAGGATAAATTAACAAATATTTGATTTTCCTTGTGTGAGTGATTTATATTTGTAATTTTATTTGCCATTTTATTTATCTGAAACGCTTAAAAACTTTATAATGTCTAGAATGGTAAGTGAAATGATTCTGTTAAATTATTTTGATAATGGTGTTTAATAACAAGGGCTTTTGGTTTCAAATCTCAAATCTTTATGAAATTGGATTTCTTTTATACTTGAAATTTTGTCCTAATAGTTTGATTTAGCAGACCTTATTTCGTAAACTTTGAATTATTTTAATATGTTAGTAAGCCTTAATGTTAAATTTTTTCTCGAATGACATTTTAATTTATTATCATCGTATTAATAATAAAATGTATGATAATGAAAATGTTAAAAATTCACAATAGAATAGAAATTTTCGAATACATATTGCTATTAGAATTCATTAATACAAATAGTAACTTATTAATAATTAAAAGTTAATTTATTATGAATTCATGAAATTAATGTGTACGCATATATATTAAGAATAGCTCGTACTTGAGAAATAAAATATATGACATGAAATTATAAATATTGTAATTAGGTATTGCAAAAAGTTTTCGAAAATGTTTTTATTTTTCGGAGATCCTAAATAAAGAAAATCATTACAAACATTTTATAGTACACTTTTTTTACTTCGTTATAAAATGATATCAAATTCATGATTATAAATTTACTAAATAATAACAAGAAAAATTACGATTATTCTTTGTATTCATAATAATTATTGATTAAATGGAATATGTTAAACCCCATTATACATTTTAGTTATAACAATAATAAATTGTTCCCAATGGTGATAAGAAATAATTATAACAATTATAGATTTTTGTAATTAAAAAAAGGGATAAATTTGTAATTATACTACAAAAACATGATCTATGTATTTTTAATTATTTATGAATCCGGTACATGAATAGCTAAGCATTTATAATGCATATATTATGTGTATACATTTACAGCATCATTACAAAATCAATTTAGTTGATATTAAAAAGCCTTGGCTAATAATAGGACAGATTGTTACTGTGAATTTTTATGCCCTCAATATGTGAGCAGAAAGAATGAGTATAGGAATGGAACAGAGATAACTTTAATGATGTGAATTGATTTTATATAATGCATAATTTTTATAAAAGAAAGCAAAAATTCTAGAATGATAATGGTTTAATATTTATTGTCAAATTATATTGCAAATAGCTAGTGATAAATTCATATAGCTTTGCATTAATTTATCACCAGAAATACTTTAAAAAAAAAATTATAATTTGTAGTTTTAGGAACTAGTTGATCAACTTTATGGAGTATTGGGTAGATGCAAAAGTTCGTTCCGCTTATGGCATGTAAGAACGCTTATAGTAGGATTTTTTAATTATTAATATTCTTTTATTGCTTATTCATATTTTATCATGCATTATAAATTAATATACCTGACTTTTAAATGGTTCAAATAAGTAGATTATCGTAAGATTAATAAATTTAGATGACAAGAATATTTGATTAAATCCAAAAGTTTTACATGTAATGCTTGAATATTTTCTATAAAATCAGATAGGAAAGAAGAAAAAGAAAAGCGTAAGTGGGTAATTTCAAATTCATGCAACGAAGGCAATTATTAATCAATCTACTTAGTTATATAGAAAAAAGGTATAATGCACACGCATCCACATGTATATTTTAATATTATCCAGAAATTAAAATTACTTGCATGTGACATAGCTTTTGTTTTAATGAGTGTCCAATTTGGATTTACTATTATGTAAATTTCAACTTGATAGGAAAATTGATTTTATGTTTCACCACAAATATAAGTATACATACAGATTAAAATTTTACAAATGATCCTGTTTACTAGAAAAACAGTTTATTATATGAACCTTTTTTTTAATAGTTTCAAGTTTCGTTTATAATTTTAATACATTGTTTTAAAATTTTAAAAGAACAAGCTTGAAGGTATCGACTGTATTCCTCGTCAGTTAATCTACTTAGCACTATTATTTGTCTTATCTACCGTTTCTAATACATTGTTTTATAATTCCTATTACAAAATAAATTTTACAATTTATATTATTTCTCTTAACCATTCTAAAAACGTGATTATCAAAATTGGAAGGCATAAATACATTCCTCGTGACTATTAATATAAGGCCATTGTAAGATATATTTTACAGTACTTGTTATTAATAGATAGCAGTATTTAGCTATATTTTGACAGCACTGTAGTTTTACATTTCACTTGGAAAGTGAAATTTTGGAAGAAAAATGTGTTAAAATTTACAATTGATAATTGAATCTATTTAGTAATTGGTCCGAAAATGAAAAAAAAAAAAATATTTTGATAATCCTATAATTTGCTTGTTTTCTGAAGAAGAATAAATCGTTATTACTCAAATATTAAAATTAATATTTTTAAGTCGATTGTAGAAACTATTAGTATCAACTTTTAAAATTGGAAAATATTTGATTGAAATTTATTTCTTTTGAAAATTGAAAATGCAATTCAGCTTTTATAATTATCTGCAACTTATTGCTAAATTTAATATCTAAACAAACTGAATTCATTTAACAACTGACATATTATTCAGTAACTAATGTAATTTTTAAATAATTTAGAAAATATAGTTATTTACGTATTATTGTCTGTTGAAATGTTTATATTAGATATATTATTCAAGATTCCTTAAATTCTATTTCACTATTGTATCACATGTTATAATATTTTGAATTATTAATTCGTTTAACAATTTCACTAATTTAGCCTTTTTAATTGGTTATGTTATATATGCTATCTTACATTTCGAAAAGTTTTGACTTTGGTTTTTGTTACTTATACTTAAGAATGACATATGCAATCTGAAAATGAATTTTCTATGTTTCTTATAATTTTCGAAGTCAATATTAAATTTATGTAAATATGTGTTATTGAAAAATTTAAATAGTACGTACCACGTAATTACAGACATACTTTGAAAGAACGTGCTCAATTTTATTATGTATAATGAGTAATAGTTACTTATAAATATACAAATATAAAAATGTAAACATTTATTTGAGAATACAGATAAATATTTGCATCTATCGATGTATGGATGCTAAGCTGTAAATTAAACTGTTTAGGCATTTGTACATTTTACTTATGGAACTCCATAAACGCTAAAATCTTTAAAAAGTGTATTTAAAGAGAATATATACATACTACGCATAAAATTGCAATATAACTATCGATGGTTTTTATTTTCATTAAATGCCTACATGTTATATGTACGTAATTTTATAAAATTTTTTATAAAAAGTTATGAACTATTATAAGAGCAAATCATACATTTAAAATTCACTGATTAATAATTGTAGGTTTTCATATTTATATCAAAAGTTATGTATATGATACATGATAACATTTTCAATGGTCTATAAGTAATTTTGCTTATTAAGAGTTATTGTTATAATTTGATAAAGAAAAATTTAAGCCAATCAACCGAAAACGAATACTTAAAAGTTGAATAATTTTTAAATATATGCGTATAATTTAATTATTATACAAGACAAATTTATAATGAGTTCGTTTCATTAAGTGCATGCAGTCTGAAAGGAAATCTGTCTAATATTTATAATCACATCAATTTAATCTGTTCGAAGCTTCTGCGAAAATTTGCCAATAAGTGTAAGTTGCCTCGAATTTGATGATTTCTCGTAAAGAGATGACTGATCAAACAAAGCCAACATTTGTCGGTTCTTGTATAACTCTCTAATGTCTGGCTATCTCTCTTTCTAACGAGTTTGTAAATAAAAACTGCCGTGAATCCTTGTGATAAGATAATACTGATTGAAAATAGTCCTAGCGTCACCTTATTTGAAGAGTCCCTAATGGAGAGGCACGTAATGCGCATGCGCCAGTGCGCCGGCAATGGCGACATCTCATTCGGCGATCGCCTCTTTAATTGCCGACTACTATTGCGGTATTTCTCCAGCAAAAGCGCGTATAAATGCGTGCGCATCGGTCGTTGTGTAGGAAGGTAAAAACCGGAAGCGCGCTGTTTTTTGCTTTTCATCGCGCGCTCTTGTCTTTTTCGATTAAGTGTCTCCTGTCTATATTGCACGCGCGTGTGTATGTGCTTTGTATACACAGGCGCACGCGTTCGTAGCGTTGTTGCAAAAATTAGACGAATCAGGAGAGATAATTAGTTTTGGTCCGACCAAAGAAGACGAGAGATTATTTGGGACCACATGGTTGAACGTTCTACGTCTCGTCGTCGCGTTCTCTTTCTATTCTTTTTCTCGTGACGTTGAAGGATATCGTGACACTAAGAATGTATTAAGCGACAGTGACATTCATTCGAATAATATTGCTTGCCGAAAATGCGACTACGTGTTTACGTAATCCGCGGCTGCTTCTATGACTACGTGACGGAGGGTCACGACGATCGTCGGCGCTGTTGCTGCTGAGTGCACGTCGACAGGAATTAACCAACAGCGGTAAAAGAAATCATCGCGGATACAGTGGAATACGTTCGTCGAAGTGGGAAGAGTCAAATTTTTGGTGCGCACACCGTCGCGCACAGGCTCGTATAGACGCGCGTGTACGTATGCTTGCAAATAGCTTTGGCCCGTGATCGTGCAGTGTATGCGGCGTGCAGTGACGACGTAAGTATATAGCGTAGTCAGCAGATTCCTAGGAATTCTGGAGATCGTCGCACTGATGAGGACGTATTCCAGGTGAAATGGACGATAATTGTCTTGTCTGTGTTTACATTTATTTTTTTACGAGGCTGTGGCGATAAAAATAAGGCGGTCGAATCGCCGAGTCAGCACACATAACCCCAAAATAGAGCGCAACGTGCTCGATGTCGCTAGCGCCTGTAGAATACATATCAGGAGAGTTTGTGCAGCATTAGAGGGACAAGGAAAACAACAAGAAAGAGAAGACGATAAAGAGAGAGGGAAAAATTAAAAAATTAGTTTCTCGAACTTGCGCGTCAAAGATCGGGGGGGCTACGTCGAAGCGCAGCTAAACCAAATTTCTGGTAGGATTGCAGCGCAGATTCATTATTTGAGATCTTGACATTTCTTTTCGCGGTGGCGTAATAAATTACGCTTTAATCCGCGAGAGAGATTATGGACGCTGATCACACGTTGATCGTGCACTCGTCGAACGAGTAGAAGAGAAAAGTAAGAAGTAGGTAAGATTCCAGTCAAACACGAGGTAGGCGCGCGCCGCTACCTCGCATAACCTCACTTATCGCGAATTTCTTCGCATATTCTCGTCATGTCTGGTAATTTGTAACGTGTGTGGATGGAGTAGAGGAGTGTACGAAGTAAGGAGTTCTATTCATGTCTAATTGAAGGCTTTAATAGACCTCGGATCCTGCTAACTTTTTCCTTTCGGCCTCTTCGTCTCCACGAGGTGAAGTGAGAGAAAGAACGAGCGAGTGAACGAGAGAGAGAGAGAAAGAGGGGATACGGGGTCGCTATACTCGAGTGCGAAAGGTTGAGAGAGAGAGAGAGAGAGAGAGAGCGAGAAAGAGAGTGAGATCGTGCGATACAGTGGAACGCAAAAAAGGCAAGATACTCTCAAAGATGGCGGCAAAGGTGGTAAGCAACGGCAGGGTGCAGCAGCAGCAGCAGCAGTCACAACAGCAGCGTCAGGGGAGTAACGAGAAAGAACAGGGCCCTACCGGTGTCTCTTATGCGAGTGTACTCAATCCAAAGGTGACAGACACATCGGCGTTATCCGCAGTGGGTTTGGGTACGTATAATCTTTGTTAATCGTGTCTTATCATTTATTAATGCAAATATTAATTTATTCGTGATTTGAGTTTTGACGTTTAAGGTTTAGAATAGCTTTTATTATTATTAATACATTTTACATACTTTATAATAAAGTAATTAATAAATTTAAAATAGTATTTACTCGTTTTGTTTGGGTTATTTGGGTTATCATCTGTAAAATTGTATCATACATGATAAATATACTTGTGGAAAAAAGCTCAGATTACTTCAGTTATGTTTTAAGATTACTGAATACTCAATTATTCGGTTATAATGTTTATTTGAAAGATAATAATATTTATCAGATTCATCAGAAGTTCAAAAGTTGACAAGATAATATGTAGTTTAAACTGTTACATTTATAATGACCAAAGCATTTTTTGTTTTAAAAATCTTATCTACAATACTTTTATATTTTAAACAACTTGTTATCTGTAAAAAGCTATTGAAATTTGAAAAAATTTTGTATTGATTTGCGTTAATATTAGAAAGTTTTAATATTTTTCAAATTTAAAGTGAAAGTATTTCTCTTAGCAAAATTAAAATATTTAAAATACTTTTATATCAATTATTTTTCTAAATTTATAATTTTTATTTTATAACTTTAAATGCTTTCATTATATGTGCTTTAAGTTTTTCTGGCTATAATATATTCCTTGTACATATTATGAGTTTTATAATATCTCAAATTTCTTAGGATCCTCCAAAGATAATAACAAAGAAAACATCAGTGGGCAAGTGTCTATTCAGCAGAGTCTGTGCGAGGCTAAAGGCAAATCTTATAGAAAAACTTGTCGCAGGTTTGAAAATCAGAAATATAAAATTACAGAGCGCAGACTGTATGGAAATTATGTACCACATAATAATACACCAGCTCCTGTGGAAGCTGCAGTCGTTGTAAAAACTTCAAATTTTAATCGTTCCAATGGAAACATTCAAGAAGCAACTAGTGAGGTTATAAAAAATGGGGATATTGGCAGTGATGGAGAATTTCAGACTGTTGCACCCAAAAGTGCTAGGAGAAAGGAGAAACTAAAGGAACAGAGAGAATATGTTGATCCACAACTGCATCGCGCTAAGGATAAGCAAAGGTTACATGGTCGTAATGGAGAATGTAATGAAAGACCACACAAGGAAAGAGAACACCTTTTTAATGCCAAAGATGGATTTAAGGACAAAGATAAAGATAAAGAGAAGGATGCCGAATTGTATGTTGAAGAAACTGAGCACCAACCAATAAAGTATATTGAAGCACCTCTTCCAGTTGTCAATCCTTGGACAAAGAGTAAAGTTAATACATCACAGCTTGCTACTCCTTCGCCAGTTGTTATTCCTGTTGATCCAGAAACACCATCGCTACCTGTTTTCTTAGATAAATCTATCGAAAAAGAGAAGAGAGTTTTACAACCTCAACAGCAGAGATCCAAAAATGGTAAGTTTTGTTTAACAAATAATTTAAAATTCAATTATTACAAATTCTGAGTAACTTATAAAAATATTAATTTATTATTTGTGACTTGTTAGCAGTAATAGTGTACTAAATTTATAAGTTGAAGAGATTCATTTGAAAAATTCATTTATTATTAATAATGGTTATTTTTTACCTACTTCAACTTTTTATTATATAATTTTAAATATACATTATTTTGTTGGACTAAATTAAATAATTCTAATTGTGAACATTCTATTCTATTTAAATAAAAGAAACCACTTGTTTAGAAAGTTTCTAAATAATAATACAATTTATTATTTTCAATTCTACGGTCATTAAATATTAATTATGATTGTTTAAATTCAGATAATATGATTAGCTACATGATATTTCATCATAAATTTATGTTACAATTGAAAATTAAATAATGTTAATAAAAATAAAATTAAATAATTTAATATTCTTAAAATTTACTTATTAATTAATCTTCAAATAACTATGTAATTTTACAATTAAAAATATTCAGGGGTAAAGAAAATGCTAAAAAATGTGGTATATTAATATTTTTAGTAATTTATAAAATACTTATAGAATTTGTTTCTTAGAATATAATTTAACTTGATTGAATTTTTGTTCTATATTAATATGTAAATTATTATTTTGAAAAAGTTAAATGCAATTCACCTGTTCATTTGTCTATTTTATATACATACTGCATGATTCATGCACATTTCATCACATTGTTTTTTGTTATTCTTTCTTTTTTCTTTGTAGATAAAATTTTAATTAAATTTACTTTTCATATATTTTCGTATATAAAAAAATTTTCATTTTTATTTTTTATGCATTTTACTGCACTTTTGTTTTGAAGTTCTTAGTATATAATGCCAATTCATTAATAAAACTTAAACAATTCATTTTGATTAATTGATTACTGATTATGTTATTGTTTATTCTGATTTTTTTATATTTCAAATTGTGTAATTTAAATTTTATTAAAAACTTCATTGTTATTTTGCTTGCATGTGATTTGATTAGAAATTTACAATACTCTTATTATATTCAATATATAATACTTTTTGAATGTCTTGTATTGTAACTATAAAATATTATACCAGCAATGAATATCTTAAATTGTTATACAAAAAGCGAAATAGTTTTTATAAAAAGAATTTATCAGATAACTTAAATTCATTTAAAACCTATTTTTTATGTTTTTTTAACTTAAAATTAAAACATCAATTGCATTCTTAAGTAATCTCTGTATCTTAAAAATGTGTAAAATTTTAAGTTGGAAACACACTGAAAAATTCAATATAAGCTATTGACACATTCTGAAATTATAAATTAATATACAGTATAATTCTTTATTATACAATTGAGGATGAAGAGAGAATTCTGAATTGAATCGGTTCAAGTATTATTGGGGTAAAAGTAAGCCTAATGTTCCATATGATTATGGTAATTTGTTGAGTTAAAACTGGTTTGCAGTTTTTACTTGTTTTCCATTTCCATTGAGAGTAACATTGTTCCATTGTATATTGTATGGTTGGATTTTAGTTTTATTTTACATATATTTTTTGTACCAAAATTGATGCACCTTTTCAAAATATAAATATAAAATATAAAACACATCTTGTAAATATTTTTCTTTCATATTACAATTATAATTAATAGAAGAATAAAAAGAGTATAATGTATACATAAATTTTAGTGGGTTTTAAAATTGTTTTTAATTGGTTTTAAAACATTTCTGATTCTCAACATCTGATACTTATGTAAGTAAATAGCGTTTGTTGAATTATGATTAAGTTCTTTGAATTAAAGCAAGTAGAAGGAAGTACGATAGATCATCTTATACTTAATATTTGTACTTATATAATTTTGAGGTTAAATTTTTAACGCACGTGCCAGTCGAATGGAATTATTGTGAATAATGTAATTTTTATTTTATTACTTTTTTTTATTTCTATATTTTATGTCATGTATGTAAATGTACTTAAAAATATTGTTGAGTATCTGAAAAATTCTGTTTAGGCAATTCTAAAAATTAAACTTTGGAATATAATTTGTGAAACTAAGCTATTCGGAAATTTTAATTTCAAAACCGGTTTCATCATCAAGTATATCAATTTTTTTTTAATATAAAAAACCTTATTTTGGATATTTCATTATTCTTCGTTTTTTTTTTTAATTACGTTATTTTCATTTTTATTATTGAATTTTCACTTTTTATTTTATTTTTTTATATTATTTACATTATTATTATATACATGAATAAATTCAAATAAAATTTGGATTTAAAATTCTCAGTAATGATTCATAATAATATATTATTATTATAACAATTTGTATAATTGTACTTTACTAAATCGTTATATATCATTATGAATGTATACAACAAAAATATTTTAAATAATATGCAATACTGAAAACGAAAGGTTTAAAAATTATTTTCTTAACATATAAACTCTAAATACTTGAAAAAAATATGAGTTCATTATTTTTTATATAAATTTTAGAATGTGTATTAAATTATAATATATATTCTTGTAAAATAAATTACATAATTACAGTTATAAATATATTTATCATTCGATCTTTACAAGCATTTAATTTTATGTTAATTTGATTGAAAAATATTCCATTTCTATATTATAAAAATTTCATATTATTTTCTAGTTACGAATCTTAAAAAATTTAATAAATATGGAATAAAAAGGTAATAGTTTTAAGTTTGATAAATGAAACTGATTTATATCAATTTAAAATAAAACCAATGATACCATTATTTCTCAAGTTAAAAGAAAAATATTTTGATTAGTGCAAATTAGAAAATTAATAATTAATGATATCTATTAAAATTAACATTCAAATGAGTAAATTTTTCTCAAAATTCTTTGCCCAACATTCGCGCAAAGAAAATATATAAAATATGAAATGTCGCTATTTAATGGTTATTTACTATTCAGATTTATTATTATTTATTACTATTTATTATCTATAAAGAATACATCTTTAAAACAAAAAAAAATGTAGTAAAAATTCGATAATACATGCTAATTATAAACAGTAAAATAGTTTATTTTTTCCTGAATGATTTTCTACATCATTTTTATACGTTTCTACCAAACGAAAAGTGTCGGAATGTCTATTTATAATTTAATTGATATATATTTAAAAATAGTCTTATTTCTAATATGATAAATTTTAGGTTTGAAGTTAAAATCTTGAATATGATAAGATTTATTATATCAAACAATTTTCTAAATTCATAGTTATATAGCAATTTCTTTTATTAAACAGGAATAATCCTAATGATTTTTATACGATTTCTTTATTATCTAATTTTTGAAAGAAATGATCAAAAGGAATATAGTATATTCGATTCAAGAACATACATAATTCTATTTTATTTCTAATTTTTTATTTACGTAATTGTTAAGAGATATGCTGAAGTTATTTGGCCTTTTCGTTGATGTAATGACAATAATTAAATTATTTTGAATCGTCATAAGATAGGTATAACTACCTTATTACTTTATCAAAATTTTACGCTTTTAATATAGTTGATCAAACAGAAGAAATTTATTAAAGATTCAACTACTATTTTACTGCAATTGAATTTTTTCCAATTTTTGAAATATTAAAGATATATCGGTTTAATATTTAAAAAAATTTTAATTATTAAATCTTTTTTGAAATACGTTACTTAAAATACGACGTGTATTAAATAAAAAAAGTTTAGGCGCTAAACATATTTTTCAAATTATGGTTTTGAAAGCTATGTAATGGAATTATTTAGTGAGGTAAATTTTGTTTTTCGTTAGAACCGTATCAGCAATATTGGCCAATGAAGAGAGGCAACGTGTAGTTTCGTTCCACGCGTCGAGACAGATAAAGACGAAGCGGGAATTTTAGGAGGTATTAACGCAGGTACTTAGCTACTTGTTTACTTAGCTATTTTATAACTATTTAATTACTCTAAAATTAACTTTATTTGTAAAGGAAGAATTTGTATGGCGCAAAACTAAATTAAATATAATGTTTTGATTATTTTATATTGAACACGAGCGCCTTTACTTTATTATTGCGATAGTAGAAAGATTTTGTTAATGCTAATTTTATTAGAGAATATAGCATTACATTTTTTAATCAAGCGTAATTTTTGGAACTGTTTATCATTAATGTCGTATTTCTTTGGCACAAGAAAGTAAATTAAAAATAATGTTATAATCATCATAAATGTTTGTAACTCCTTATCTGTTATAAATAACGAATATATAGCAATCATTCAAGCAGTTATTCTGGAGGGAAAAAATTCATTTTCCAGTGATGTCGTAATTAAACGTATTTAATGAACAAATATTAGTATTGAATACTTCGTAGTAGAAATAACGAGAATAAAATCAAAATTATAATTGAAACTTCTTAATTATTTAAAACCATTAATTCTAATTGAAATTATTCAACAAATTTACACTCAGCAGTATTTATTTTATTTCCAATCCATGTACATGGTAATTTATTTGCCCTATACAAATAAAAGTCAGTTGATGAGTCTATTCATGTTTTTTAGTTATACGAAGATATGTTTTAAGTAAATATTTTTTATAAATAAGGCAAGAAGGAAAAATTAATTTTGTTTAAGATGTAAAGAGAACGATAAATGCTTTGAAAGAATTTTTTGAGAAATAAATCCGTACACGTATACGTATTTCTTTTTTAAATAAACATTTAGTATAATTGTCGGAATCTATTTATTATTTAAAGGCATTACTGAAAATTCTAATAAAATGTAAATATTTGATATATTTACAATAATATTTAAAATATAAAAGAGTATTTAATGTCAGAGTACATTTTCTTATATTATTTGATGAGATAGATGTACTAAAAATCTTTACAGACGCAGATTTTGTATATCTTTATAGGTATATTTTTCTCATAAATATCCACTTATAATATAATTTTCAATGAATATTTTTTGATAACCTACATAAAGTAGAAAATATTTACTTTAGTAATACCACGATTTAGATACGAAAATTTTTACGTCAATAAATTATTTTTTATGATGTTATCTATATCCAAATGTAACTGTAAATTAAATATTCTCAAACTAGTAGTGAAAAATAATTACAAACACAGTTATTTTAAAAGTCAGAATAGTTTTTATACATGAGTAGAGAAAAGGTATAAAATAAAAAATTCATTTTTACATGTGTAAAATATACAAAATTTTATACATTTTTAATAAATATTTTTTAAACGATGTGATGTTTCTGTAAGAGCACGAAGTTAAATATTGTAATGATTATTTAGTTCAATGTTTTTTTCGTTTCATTATTTCTATAGATATCAGATATTTTTATTTCGCTGTACCGTCTTAAAGACGAGATTTAAAATGTTAAAGCAATTCTATTCATAAATTGTAATCGCTTAATAATACATAGAAACGTTGATCATTTATTTTAAATGACAGACGATACTTGTTTTCTTTTCTTTAAAAGTAGTTAAATCTCATTAGAAAAGAAGAAATTAATTTTTAAAATGAAATTCTAATGCTTTTAATATTTAAATTTATTATAATTTAATAAACGTTTGTGCCTGAATGTTTTCGTTGAAGTTGTATCCGAAGTTTTAATGATCTAATGAATAAAAATTTTTACACGATTATTAAACATTGAATTGTATTAATTCTAAAAATTCATTATGTTCTACATTTAAAAGAGTATAGATTTTTTTATTACTATAAAAATCAATTTATAATTCTCTATCTATTTTCAAATTTGATGTAAAAAAACGAATTATTACTATTACAACTAGTGAGTTTCAATTAGATTATTGATTATATAATATTAGGCGCTAATTAGTAGCCCTCATATAAGTCAAGATACATGTACCTTCAGATGATTGTAGAAAGGATTATAATCGTTTGTAATTTATTGATAATAATTACATATTTTATACATATATAATATAGTAATGATGATAGTAATAAATACAAATAATAATTGTTTGCAATGACTAATTAAAAGTAGAAAGTAGAATCGTACGATATAAATTTTTGTTTTTTATGATTTTTATCAAATTTTTAAAACTAGAATTTATTATCAAATTTGAACAAGTACAACAACTGATTATTTATATAAGAACAGTAATGTTTTTTCCTATAGTAAATATTTAGGTTTTTAAAATACATGCGGTCAAAATCATTATATTTCAAAAAAGTTCTTTTTACATAAAAAAAAAGTTTCCTATAAAGAGAAAGTGAATTAAGATATTTAGATTCAAGAATAAAACATAATTTAACTATTATGAATGTAATTTGATAAGACAGGTGACCGAGAAGAATTAATTTTAAGTCGTAGCTATTTTGTTCATTTTTTTTCCGTAATTTGAGTCAATGAAAATATTAATCTAATATATTTAATTGCATATTATATAGAAACAAACTTATGTAAAATTATTGTGTGTTATGATTAAAATACAAGGTAATTATAGTAGTTAGACTATTCGAATTTAAGGTCTAAATGTTGATTCCTTGCGCATACGCATACGTAACCACGCAGGCGTCATTGGTGCGTGAGTAGGTGTGTGTGCATATTTGATAGTCTATTCCTTATAATATAATTATATTTTTTCTTGAAAAAGCATTAATATATTTATATTTATATAATTTCAATGAAACGTAAAAATTACAATAATAAACGATCATCTATCTTTTAAATTTTGTGATTTATTTTAAGAAGTTATTTGTTAAATTAAAAATAATGACGTATTTTTAGCCTTATACTATTTTTAAACTATATGCGTGTTTGTAAACGCGTTCAGACATTGACACGTTTATTGATACATGCCCATAATGACATGTACAAAGTACACTTCATGAACGCATTTATTGCGCACTTTCCTTGAACTCGCACGAGAGTGAGAGGCGTCAGTAGTCGTAAAAATTGCAAGCGCTTACGATAAATAGCACAGAAATTCGGTACCTTTTATATATGACGACAAAGAAAGAAAAATGGCCCAACTTACCGAAGACTTGTATTACCACGACTCTTGTGTGGATGAATTGCTACGTATAGGATTGAGAATTTATAGACTGTTGGCCTACGCATAAACTCTGTGTGAATCTACTCGCGTCTGCGTGCAATTTTTTAAATATTTATTACGACAATGTAGACTTATCCGTAAAATCCTATATTTTATTGTTAATTAATTGGCTTTTATTTTTCTATTTGCTACTGGAAGAGTTATTAATTGCTCAAAAAGATTCTCTTGAAATATAAGACGTATATTTAGATGTGTAGGTCGTTATTTTTGTTAATCTTTTCAGTGGTACTAAACTTCACTGAAAACATTTATTAAAATACTTATTATTTTGCTGGCTTTATTTTTTTTTAAATTACAGTTACATGATTAGTCAGATGAGCTGATAAAATATGTATTTTGACATTTCATACTATTTTTAATTAATGTAATTAAACTTTTTGTATTATAGATTGATAGTAAGTGATACGACAATATCTTTTTAACTTCTTAATTGAAATATTAACAATATTTATATTAAGGATGATATGTGTACTTTTATTTGTCGCTATGAAAACCATAATAATAATATAATAGTATTTAAATATAATGTTTGATAATTCAATATAGCTTGATATCTAACAAAATAAAGTAATTTTCTAACTTTTATTCTAGCAGGGTAATTATTTTTTAAATAGTGTTGAAAAATTCATTTATTTCGAAAATACAATTTTCAAAATTATATATGGATTAATTAAATAATTAATTATGATATCAGATTAACAAGTAAGTTTGTTTTTTTATTTAAAAAAAGTTATTTTTTAGATTTATATAATAATGAATTTTTCTAATAAAAAACAATTCTATGAATATTATCAACATTAATATTATCAAGTATATTACCAACGAAAGTAAAAAATGTAGAGGAGTAATTACATAATTTTATTCGTTAATACTATTTTAAATAATGTTATAAATAAGAAAACATTATTTTTAAATAAATGTAGATATTACATGTTATTGAATCATATTTTTTTCTTCAACGGATATTACTTTTTAAATTTTTTCGGGATTCTTTGATTTTATAAAATATTTTAATATTAAAAATAAACAATTTTCTTGTATAATATTTAAATAATATTATAATAAATATACATTTTTTATATCTGCGCTAAATAAATTGAACAACATCTAAATTTGCTCAAATTAAAGGGAAAGCTGCATGTATATGGTTATAATTTTAATTATATTATTTCTATGATCTTAAATATCTTAATCTAAGTTGAAATATCTTTTAAACTGACTAAATAAAAATTATATATGTGACTAGTAAATTTGTAAAATGATAAATAAAATAATAATAGAATATATAACAATAATAATAATAATAATAAATATTTATCTAATAAATTTTTATCTAAAATAAATTAATATTCGCTACATATGCTTCTTATTTTTAAGTAGTATTGTTAATTAGTATTAGTAAGTTTTATTATTATTATTATTATTATTATTATTATACTATTATTATAAATAGTAAAAAGTATTTATAGATTTTACGAATTGGTGAAATTTATATTAGACGTCCTTAATTTAATTTTGAAAATTATATGATTGTAAATAAATATTAGCAATATTTATGCCTTTGGTAATATTATTAGAATTATGTATAGGTTCATCTTTTTGTTTTAAAATTTTGTATTTTATATTTAGTAAACATTTGCATTTTAATATACAGTACATGATACATAATATTATACATAACTTAAAATATAATATAAATGTAAATGTCAATTCATGGGAAACATGGATTTATATAAGACTAATAATCTTTTTTAATTGTTGATAAGATATTTTTGGATTTTCATTTTTTATTCAATTAAACTATGGTTTTCAAATGGCACTTGAAAGAATATTTTATTGGATAGTACATAATTTCATCACAGTGCAAAGAAATTGGCATCAAATGGAGGCTTTACGCCTGGAGTTGCGATTCTCAATGAATGTGTTATTATTTTGCACAATTTAATTTATATATTTAATTAAATATAGACTATTCTTCATATAATTGCATAAAATTCTTTCGAATTTCTTTTTAATCTTATTTTAGCTTTTTTGCATAATGAAATTTAAATAAATAAATAAATATATATAAATTTTTATCAAATTTTTATAATTGAAATTATAATTAACCATATTGTAGTTGACTCGTGTTTTATTCATTTTGTATTTAAGTAAAATCACCAACTTGTGTATTTATTTAAAATTGGTACTTTTACATGTATTAACTAATTTATAAACGTTAGATATAATTTTTTTAATTGTATGATAAAATTAAAAACTGAGTGAATATAACGAATTGTATTTACCCACGTATATCATGCATAATATACAAATTGTAAAAAAAATAATAAACTGTAAACACATCTACTTGTGTAAATAAATTATTTTTCATGTAATTGTATTATTATTGAAATATTTTTATAAATATCTTTAGTACAAGACTCAAGAAATTATTTTAGCAACTTAAAATTAAAACATCAATATTCTTTCGTCAACAAATAAATAATGAATTCGTTTAAGTAATAAATTCATATTCGACTGTAGATTAAATATATAACCTTGTAAAGTAGCTAAAATGTTTACTATATTTGATTGGACATTTTTGAAACTTTGAATTAAAAAGTTCTATAATTATATAATATGTGATATAAAAAATGATTTATTTTTGAATAAAGTAATGCGACGTAGAATTCGTACTAGAAATGGTTATATAGTTTAAATAAGAATTTTAATCTTTTTAATAACAATATTTTTGGAGAAGCAAACAAAAAGAAATGAAAACTAGGAATTACGTTCTTTATTGCAAGTAATTGTTCATAAAATACAATCGTAACATTAAACAACTTAGATGGTTATTTATTGAATTAATTAATTCCAAAACCTCATCTGATGTATTCACGATCGAAAACTATTAAAAAGGTCAATAATAATATGATTGACTTCATTATTATTATTTTTTCGAAATCTCAGAGAGAATTAACATAAATGTATAATCGATAGATTTTTTCAAGATCTAAATATATTTATATTGTCATTTAAAAAATAAACAGTAAATTTATTGTGAAAGATTGAAAATAAAATTTTAACTTGAGATTTTAAACTTTACACACAGGGGTACGTAAATTTAAAAAATGTTTTATATTTCAATTTTTTTAGCAGATATAGTAAAAAATTAATAAAATTATTCATAAATTTATCTACCATTCCCTAATTAAAATGCACTAAAATATAATGAAATGAAAACAGAAATGAATTCGTGTTATATCTGCAATCAATTAGATTTTACTTGTAAAAGTTTACGACAAACACGTATTCCTACTTGTACACAATATATACGTATTCATATTCAATTTGCCGTGAATATGATGAATGATTAATACTATCGTTTTGTGTCTTTCTTGAACAGCATTTTAAACTTGTCGTAATTTCTTTTTCACGTTAGCGGTCAATGTATCTGCCTAGTAAGATCCAGAGGTGATGTAACGACTTGCAGGTTTTTATTTTTTCCGTTCTTTTGTTTATACATTTCTATACATTTCTTCTTGATTATGTACCAGTTTACATATCGTCTATGTTAGTTTTTTACTCGAGGAGAAAAGTCATAATCGACATTTATTTACTTAATTTATCGCATAACTATCTTTTATCCAGTTCGGAGTTTATTTAATTGCTTTTCACTTTTTATGTGCGTTGATTATAGTATTAACTACAATGTCTATAATTTTTTAAAAATGGACAATGTAGCATAATCCCTGCATTTTAAAAAACGTCACGATATTACGTACTGGTGTAATGTATAAAACTGTAATCGTATTTTTCTTGAAATGACTTCGAAAGCTGGTGAAAATTATAGAGCAAATACTATTAATGCAATCGAAGTCATTATTCTTAATTAGTAAATAATTAAATTCTTTTTCAGATGCTCCTAAAAATATTAAAAAGATTAATTTACATAATTTTTTCAAACTAAACTTTTATATATATAGCTATCTATACATATACATCTCAATACAGTATGTTCTTTTACTAAAAGAATCTATCAATATCTTTGCTTCAAACAAGTATTTCGGTCTCGAATTTTATACCTCTGACAACAAATTTTTTTTATAAACTAATAGTTATTCACTTGGGAAATATTCATTTGCATGCACGCTGTTTATTGTGCTATCACTACTTAAGCGCAACAGTAAAACATTTTATTTCTTTTCAAATACATCGTACTATTTGATAGTTTTTAACTATCATTTCTAGAGTAATAAATTGAACTGACAATCCATAAAATCATTTACTATTATTTAATGTTTTTAAGCTCATTAAGAATCACCATACCATTATAATATGTTTACGAATTTGCTGCTTATGTTTATTGAAATTTTGTTATCCAATGTTAAAAAATAATCGCCTTGTAAATTATTCTAAGAATGACTGATTATTTCATCAACCTTCGTACTTATTTATATTTATCATTAAAACTATTGTAAAAAAATCTTGTCTTTTACATCATAAGAATTACATACATAAATTACAAAAATTAGTATACATTGTGGAATATTATTTCTACTGAAATTGTAAGTCAGTTTTGTATTTAGTTCATAAATAATTTGTATCCAATCTTAGCCTTTTGCACTTAATTTAAAAGAAATAAATATTACTACATTTTATAACAAATACATTTTCATAGCGGGCACAAATATTTTATTAACGAGTCTTATAACATTTTTGAAGTTGATGTATTAAAGCATCCAAAAATACTACGTATACGTAAGCTTATATAATGTTATTAAGCAAAGGATATTTTTCTTAATTTCTGAGTATAAAAAGAATATTTTTTGTTTATTGATTATAATTAAATGAATAGCAACATAAACTTGATCGTGTACAGAACATAAAACGTCGTTAATTCACTATCATAATAGTTGTTTAAGATGATTGCACTTATCCATCACAGGAGTTTTCTTTTATATATGTGCACATTTATTATTTGCATTAACAGGTAGTGTAAGAGTACAAAATAGTATAATATATTGATATACAGATATTGGAAATAATTGCCCGCTCACAAGAGTGATTTACGATTGATATATTTCGAGAGAGAGAGAGAGAGAGAGAGAGAGAGAGAGAGGAGAGAGTAATTAAATGAAAATGAAAATGAATTTTATATTAATTGTCAACAGCAGTGCATCTCTATATTGTTAGAATCCCTGATCTGATTCAACTTTACCATATAATACGTACATACAATACATAAATAGTAATAAGTTTGAAAAATATGTCACGCTAACGATACTAATATAGACTCATAACTATAATGGAAACATTGAAGATTTCATAGTTATCAATATTATTATTTTGAGTGTTAAATTAAAAATGACATTTTTCAAGTTTTTTTGAATATCTTATACTTTCCTTGATATATGAGTCAGTACCTACGTTCTTGAAATTAATAAATATTATGAAAAATATAGCACAATAATTTAATTACAATTAAATTATAGGGATCTAATAATACAAAGACTCATTTGCAATCAGACTCAATTAACAGTAGTTATATGTAATTTATGCAAACTACTTTCATATATGAGAGAACATTATTATTCCAAGTAAAAGAAAGTGCTTAATTGAAAAAATTTTTCAATTATTATTTATACTTATATAATTTATGATTTGAAATAATTTTAATTCACTCAAGTATTCCTCTGTAGTGAATAAATAAAAATATAAAAAATAGAACATTACGATAAGAAGTGAACACGAATGTTGGTTCATTGGTTAAACTAGTATATATTACTGAACTTTATTTTTGAAGGCTCCTATACTATATTTATATCGCAATGAATTTTACTCGTTCGTTTTATAATACGAAATACAAATTTATTATGATATGCATGAAGATTTGTTAGGCTTAAAATAAAATTCCCTTCCCTAAAAATAAAATTCAAATAAAATATTTTTTATTTAAAAAAAAACTCAACAGAATCTTACTAGGAACATACTAGGTAGTAAAAGTGAATTTTGTATTATATTTTCTATTTATAAGTTACTTATTGAATCTTTACCAATGGTATAAGAGAGTTCTGTCTTACCAACATTGTTTTTATAGATGCAGCAACACTTTATCTAACTTATAACAACAAACGAAATGTACGAACAATCGCCCAACATAGTGATCATGTGGGAACAAATTATCACAACCATATGTTTGATCAGTAATAGTTACTAAAAAGCTTCCATACATGCGTGGGTGCCTGTGTACATACTTAACGCATATACAACTGCTTTTTTTACACGTTCACGCAAGCCCGTAAACGTTACCACTCGTTACCTGTTCTCGTCGGCGTTTGCCGTTCTCGTGTTTATTCTACTTCAGTTCGTCACAGACCCTCGTGACGCGATTTCCTACTGTATTTTGCGCTGCGCTTCAAACAAATTTATCTCAAGTACAATTAAAGTTTTCTTCGTAAGTTAAAATTTTTACGATTTTCTGGAAAGTTCTCGTGGTTTTTAATTTTTTCGTGCTTAGTTTTTGTTTTTTAAATTATTTAGATTCGTATTTTTATTCGAGCACTGGTGTGACGTGTAACCGGAACTTTGTACATCGGCTCTGAAGTTTCTCGTATTAATATGCTGTATTCTTGACTGGTTCAATGATAAAAACTGTCGAATTTAAGGTCTCGTCATGAAGATTGATGAACTCGATAACGGATGTATTCAAAGTGAGTTTCAACAAAAAAAGAAGTGGAAAACGTTTAATTGTCAACCAAACGATATAAAAATTTTACCCCAATATTTTTTCCGCCAAGTTAATTGTACGTGGTGGGAAAATTTGTGTATGTTTGACGTGACTTTATAAATGTACTACATAAGCGTGATTTAAAATATATTAATATATATTCCAATAATTGTCTTAAAATATTCTACAGTCTGGTATTCTGCAGTAAGAGATATTCACAATTACACGTTATAATATAGGCAATATTCTGTCATATTTAATCAAATTATAATGTAGACCAATTGCTTATATGCTCATAATGTACGCAAAGTGTACCCACATAAATAAAAAAAATCAACCTTGAAGCATATATAATGTACTTTGAATCTGTACACATGTATACGTGTCATCGACTCCTCCTCCAGTCGAGTACAGATCTGCAAATAAACAAATGTCGGGGTTCTGTTATTATCTATTTAGTGTGCGATAAATATTCCGATGACACACTATACATAATTCCAAGCCGTTACAGTTAAGAAAAAATCATTTTCTTAGTCTAAAACGCTTCATTGCCTGTAAATTTCGGTATAATGTATTGATTTTATTTTAATTATAATTTAACAAATTTTGCACATGACTATAATATTAATTTTTTCAATATTTTAATTTAAATATTATATTATTAATGGTGCGGCAAAATTAGTCTTATTTTTTGTTTTATTTTTTGTTTTTTTTTATTCTGCAAATTCTTTTTATAAAAAAATACAAATGAAGCAGTCTTCAATTGCTTTGAAATAAAAATCTTCAAGACACCTTCAATAATAGTATAAATAATAATTGAAAAGTGTAAATTATATATATTTTTAAATTTGAATTCTATATTAATTTACTTACTTACATATGAATTTTAAATTTAAAAAGTTTTTGTACTGAAAATGGTAAAAAAATGTCAAATATTAAAAACTAAATAGCTCTATCAGACTGCGTACAACCGATAGTAAATAGAAAATGCATAGCTGTATTTCACTAATCCTTAAAAATTTCGTTATTGCATTTAAATTAATTCTTGGTTACAAGAACTTGGGATTATAAATATGATTAATAGCGAAGATTTTTTGTAAACTACGTTTTTCGCGAAAAAAAGCTTTTCTCATATTTAAATAAGATTCGATAATGTCACGTCCATATCGAAAAAAAAAACAAATCAATGTATTCGCAATGATAATAGGATGAATACATTTTTATTCATTTTAAAAAGTAAAAACAATTCTTTTGGTATATTTAAGAATATGTAGATATACGGTAACAAAATGCAACTTAAGGGTTAATATTAAACTCAGTAAAGAATAACATACACGCAATCAGTAACAATTTTCTTGATTATTTCAAGATTATAAATAGTTTACTTCAAGTAGTAGTATTGAGTGAATCAATATTCATATAACTGCATTAATTTACATTCTATTAAAAATGGACTATGGGGTATTTGAAACAAAATCTAAGTTACAAATCAAAGTTGTAAATGGTATCAAATTTACTTTAGCTTAAAATATTCTACGAAAGAAACACGAAGCTATTAGTATGAATCACAATATAATTTTTTGGTGTACTGCTTCAATAAAGTTTTAAATTGACTCGGAAAATTTGACTAATTTCAGTTAAATATAAGAATAAGAAGAAAAGAGTTGATTAATATTTACCATATGTAATGTTAAATTAAGTAATATAAAATTAAACTTATTTTTAATAATGACAATATTGTGTTGTTAACTATAAGAAATTTTTTCAACATACTATCATTAATATATAATAAATTAACTGAATTATTATAAAAATGATAAAATTCATAAATAAAAATGATGTAAGTTTATGAATGGCTAATCACGTATACATTTTTTACATAGGAAAATTGAGTAGCGGTTAGTTAAATACTTATTATTATTATTGAATTGATAATGTTTATAATGTTTAAATATATTTTTATTACATCTTAATTTTATGAAAACATAAATTATTCAGAATTAAGAACACGAAGAAAATATTAACATATTTTATCGTATAGGTTTGATGAATATTTAAAAATGTTTTAAAATTTATTTATACAACTACGTGATGACAGTTAATCTTTTGCCTAAGGATTATATATTATAATTTTATAAGATTATTATATTATATATTTTGTATTATTATATTATACATTATTATACATTTTTATATTATATTGACTATAATTAGATTATAGTCAAAGACACGAAAAGTTACGAATCAATTCTCTAAAACTACAAATCTTGAATTTGCACATATTTCCTTATCGTTTTCTTTCAACCTTCAAGTCGGCGACCACTTTCTTTCGCAACTACATTTTGCGATATTGGAACGAACGTATAAGCCAATCATTCAAGGCAAAATATTCACATTTTTCCTCGTAAAGGAAAGCTTATACATTGCACGTAAATTAATAATTTTACGAGCGATTAACTAAGTCGTTATGCGTGACCATAATTAAATTTAATTAATTTATTATCTTTCTGTATTTAATATGGAAGTTTTTCTGTTAAGCAATTTATCGCTGTTACTTTGTTGTAATATCTATGTAATGTACCAGATGTTTACATGTATTTCTTTCAATATGATTATTTTCTTAAAATTCTTAAGATGTTTATATAATATTACTAATAATCTACGTATATTCTTTTTAAAACTTTATTTTTTGCGTGAAAATTTTATTAATTTCATTTTTATTGGAGTTTTTATAACTTTCACATGTTTATTATAAATAT
This sequence comes from Wiebesia pumilae, assembly GCA_018907045.1. Taxonomy (NCBI): domain Eukaryota; kingdom Metazoa; phylum Arthropoda; class Insecta; order Hymenoptera; family Agaonidae; genus Wiebesia; species Wiebesia pumilae. Next base: position 1,994,486 of record JACCHZ010000170.1, read on the forward strand.
TATTTAATTGGAAGTTAGGCAGTCGATTTTTTACGATTTTTTATTCATAATAATATTAGCTAATAATGTAACATAATTGATAATATAACATTATTAGCTCACATGTCTTTATCAAGTGATAATGTTGCTTTTCGTATCAAACAAATTATAAAGATATACTTTTTTGATTGACGTTTCCTAAATAATTAATGACAAAATAATATTTATTTTAAGTTACAGATTTAATTTTAAGTGCTTAATAATTGAAGTAGCGTACGAATGATGCTCAACTTTAATATGTACAATTGTATAATAAGATTCCTTTACGTAATATTAAATTATCTATACAATTCTGTGCTGTTTGTACATTTTTAAGTTTTATTACGTAAAGTGTTTTTTCATCTATTATTCATTATGATGCGCGCAAAGCAAGTTACTAAAATCTATTTATTTATATCTCTATTATTATTTTTTATCTACTTATTTACGATCACAAATGAGTATTAGGACGATTCTTAATTTTCTTTATAACTGAATTGAACATTTCCATAATGATGAAATTTGAAAATACGTCTACACGAATTACATGCTTTCATAATGTTTGAAGCGATCATGTTCTCAAAAGTAATTAGAGTGGATAAAAAATAGAAAATGCATAGATACAATAATTGATATTATGGACATAAATAGATATTAGGTATATAAATATTCATTACGCTGATAAATGTTCGATTTTATTAGCAAAAATGAAAAAATAAAAAACAGCCAGGAAATAGAGTTTTGTTTAAATGTTATTTTAATATTATTTGTACTTTTTAGAATTTATTAACTTTTGATTTTTTCAGTGAATAAATTGCTATGAATTTGAAGTTTACATTTAATTATCAAACAGTATTTATAATATCCTTGCAACCGTCTATAAAATTTGATTCTTTTTTTGGAATTGTAACTGTATGAAAATTAAAAAATTCTGTTTAAAAAGAAAATTAAGAATTTAATATTTTCTGTTTGTTTAGGATTTTTTGTATGGTCTTCAGACAGATTATTATAGTTTTTATATTTTTATTTTAAACCTTTTTTAAAAAATAGACTGAAAACCTACAGTATGTAGTTTAGCTTTCTTTTTGTTAATAATAAGATTCTTGTAAATAAATTGATGGGTCTTTTAAAATATGCTTTTTTATATTAGTTTGAACAAATTAAAACCTGCTCTTTATTTTGTTTTCTATTGGGATTATATATACTTCTATGAATTTTTTAATGTAACTTTCTAGATTTGAAGGAAATACAAACATTATATTTAAGAAAAATTATTATCATACAGTACGTAATTTCACTGTTCTATACAAATATTGTACAAAAAATGAAATCGATGTAAATTTTGCATTTAGATTTTGGAAACGTGACTAGTTGTCCTAATATTTTGTTGCGTATCGCTTATTTTATTTTTTTAACCAAACATCGTTCATGGTTCATTGTAATCAAATTAACTACACATCTTTAAAGTTGCTTGAGCGCGATATTAATAATTGCATCATAACATAATATAGTTTTGCCTCTGTTATTAAGTATAAAATTGATTGAGTATTCTACGTTTTAATGTGCATAATTCAATTATAGCTTACTTATAACATGCATCTTTTAGATAATAAATAATTCTGTTTTCTTTTTCCCTACATTACGTTAATTTAAAATTAAATAAATATACTTATATGATCACATTTCATGTGATACGTCAGTGTTTTGTCGTATCCAAAAAAACTAAATTTCACAAATTATTAGATACTTGTTACGCATTAATAAAATAATATTTTGATATTATATTATGAAGTTTCACCTATATAGTGTATTAATAAGTAATATTTCATATAAAAGTAATTTTTTTAATAACAATTCTAAAAAAGCTTTAAAAAGGTGTTATATACCTATATGATAACATATTATTTATGAAAAATATATTTATCCTATATATTTTACCTACATTATTTAATTCGTAAAGAACCTGTTAAAATGAATTTCATCATATCTTGTATGTAGTTTTCTTTTTATTTTCAATTTTGAATAATTAATAAATAGACTTAATTTATATATTTATAATTATAAGTGTATGTATGTATTATGTAATTATAATTATAATTATATGTATCATAATTATAAGTATATACCGTAAAGATTTTTATTTGCTTCGTATTAATTACATGTTTCTTATTTAAGAAAATGTTATCAAAAATTTTGTAGATAATTTATTTACATTACCTATTACTGATAAGACTATTAAATAATGGAATATGTTTACTCTTTTCCTCAATAAAGTGAAAACTTGTTTAAATTGAAGATCTTGTACTCCTAATCACTTGAAAAAAAACTTAGTCTTCAATAAACAATCTTCTGGAATTATATAATCTAATATGTAAAAATCTAACTTCTATGTTAATTTCAATATGCTTTTTAAAAAGTTAGAAAGTATTTTCTTAAGCATTAAAATATTAACAGATAACTATTTTTAATGAAATTTGAGGTTTAATTGCTTATCTTCTTAACTAATTAATTTAACAATAATAATTACATAACTTTTTCCTTATTCTCTTACATCATTTTTTCAAAATTTCATTTTTAGTATAACGTTTTGTATGCTAATGTGGAAATTGCTTAAATAATGACCTTAAATTTCCCACTTTCTTCTTTCTCTATTTCATTTCTCCCTCTCGCTTTTTTATAATTTTATTACATACACTTCTATATGCTCTTATCACTGTCATGATCATTTACTTTAATTTTATTATTTCATTGCAAACTGTGCTTTTAAAAACGTATATTATATTTTATTTATATATATTATAAATAAAATTAAAATACAACAAGTAAATAAATATATTATACAGAGAATAATCTTAAAATTAAACTTATTAACTTTGTATGTTTTATACGATATTTAATGTTGAATTTAATATACTAATGAAACCTAACAATTTTTATGAAATTAGAATTCCATGATTAAGAAATTTACTAATTGCAGTAAACTGTTCACCTTTATGAATTTTACTAGTTTTTTCAATTTCGTTTTCGTGTATAAGAAGACAATTTTTTTACATTTTTATTTCTTTTCATTTCCTGTATATATATCACAAATTATTATCATAAAAATATAAATAAAAGACTTTTATGCTTAAAACCTTTTATGATAAATTCCAATATTAAATTTGATATTGTCACCAATAATAATTTTATAAATAATAAAAATTGTAATTTCTTAGAAATTTGGTGATATAACGCATAAGATTTATTCTAAATATAAATCCAATTTTTGGAAATTAAGTAGTATCCGTCAAAATTTTAAATAATAGTTAAAATTTATTGTAGTAAATTTTAACATGTATTTTTTAAGGACTGAATGTTAAAACGAATAATTTTTTTATCCATATGTACTTTCGTTTAATTTGAAAGTTTTAATAATTGTCATGAATGCCTATTATTTAAATTGTAGTTATTTAATAAAATAAGAATAATGTGAGGTGAAGAACCTAGTGTTTTGATTATTAAGGAAACTTCATATTAGATCATTAAAACTTCTTAAGTAATTAAATATTTTATCTATTATTAAAGTTAACTGCAACAAATATTTGAAAGTATATGATTTAAATTAGTAAAAGTGTATATTTTCGCAAAATTTGTAATCACGCATGATACTGCTTAATAAATTATTGTTTAATTTTTCGTGACTTAGTAATCGAACACTACTAACGATATTAGTCAGATATTTTATCGAAGAAAAAACGTATTCTTAGGCAACAATCAGTTTTTTATTTTGACAAAGTTTTCATAAATATTAAGTCAAGTTTGAGGTTATACAATAATTTATTTTTCTTTCCTTGCGTGTATAAAAAATTGGACGAATATTCTTTTTTTAGAAGTAAATTATTATTGTTAATTAATTTGTAACTAATAAAAAGTAACATAACTAATAGAATGTAAAATATTAGAGTGAATTAAGATTTTTTCATTAGGATTATACTGTACGAGTAAATGTTCGAAGAGTGCATTATGTATGGAATAGAATGAATCATTATTTAATTTCAAATACTATTTCAGACTTTTTTTAAAGGTTTTCGTATATGAAGGATTGATATTACATTATATCTTGTGATATAAGTCAACATGAATAAGCAAAACATTTGTAAAAAAGTTACTTTCTGTAGTGTATATTTTAAACTTATAAAAATTCTGTAGGTTTAAATTATTACATTAGATTATTCGTTAAAGAGATGTGGAAATTATAATGACACCAACTATATTGGAATTTTTTTTTCTTATCTTTCCGGTAAACAGAGTAACACCCATTTTGTCTTTTTTTTGAAAAAGATTTTCGTTGAAAAGATTGACAAAGATCATATTGACATATTTTAATGACCAAAAATAAGATGAAAAAATCCTTTGTGCTGGTGCATGTTCTATGCAAAATAATCAATGTTTAACTGTTCGGAACATATAATAGGCGATTCGATAAGCTTGTAATTAAAGATTAATCTCATATATTACGTTGCTGTATGTAGACGGACATGAAAATCGTAAGTTCGTCTTGCTAAGCAACATCACGAAAGAAGCTTTCTACAGTCGTAAGGAGTGCAAGCTCTCGTTCTTCTAATTACGGATCAGCTGTTGACGTAGTGTAACGAGAGAAGTCGCACATTTGATTCCGTCGAATTTTCACGAGTATTCTCGTTGCCTTCGTGTCAAAAACTTCTTCATTCACACGCACATGCAATAAAATCAAAATTAGACTTGCGTTTCTTCATAATCAGATAATGAAAATCGGTTTTAATACAAAATGGCTTTTAAGTAAAAGTTCTTTATTTCTTTCCAGTTACATTACTTCTAGATGCCCACACGAAATAAACAATACAGATAATATTTTTAAGTAATTTATAATTATATACACTCACCTCTAGGAAACTTGGAGAAAATCACAGTGATTTAAAACGAACGAAATATTGTTCATTATTTAAAAAATCTTAAGAAATTATTTAATAAACATTTACTTAGCCTTGAAAATCTTTCCTAATACAATCGTTAAAACATTTAGAAATTAATATTACTTTAGATTATAATCATACATTTTAGAAAATTAAATAATATTTCACAGTTAAGAAGATCATGATGCCTAGTAAAAACATGTTACTTTTTTTTCCTTTTTTCTTCTTTTTTTCTTTTTTTTTTTTTTTTGCAGAAAATTGCGTTAGTGGTAACGTGCAACCGACAATCGTGAAGGCATCCAAGGACAGACGAAAATTTAATCAGAAGGTAAGTGCGCTTAGTTTTCCATATTTCGTATCTCCGAACTTATTACCGGTGTGTCTCTATGCGAGAGTCATTCGCGCTTTCTGCGACGAGTGGTCTAACGTAAGTAGCGTCACTATAGTCCCGAAATAAAAGCACCGGGAAAACGGACAGGGTCGAAGCTCTGACGCCGAGAAATATCGTTTAGACCTCCAGAGCGCATATTTGCGACCTTACGCAACACAAGACGCTTTTCTATTTTCGCTCCACTATCCGACAACTCTGGGTTTTGTTTCGGCACTTAGCGCTATCCTCATTCTTCTTTATCTTCAAGTGATTTATTGTCGTCATAATGTGTGAATTGTACTTTTACACGATTAAGTACAGTTTTAAAAAGTGAAATTTTGTTTTAATGGAAAATAAAACTACGTTTTTAAATTGTAAACTGTGCTTTAATTACAAATATAGAAATTATGTTGAATGAACGTACTAAAAGACCGACCGACATTTTGAATTGCTAACAGTTGATTTGAAAATCTTTGGAAACTGAAAGCTTAGATAAAAACGTTATCTAAAAACAAAGTATGTGACTTCAAAGTTAGCATAGATGTTAATTATCATTATTGTATTAAAAAACGAGTACATGATGTTCTTTATAGTTTTTTGAAAAATAGTGTTTATTTAAATAATTTAAATCGACATCATCATGAGAGTTTTGCAGCGGCCATTAGCATATTAACTGAAATTTGAAAGTACACCTTCCAACGTATAAACTACAGAGAAATAGCTCAAGTATTAAGTTAAGTTTTGTTATTTAATATAGTATTATGTGAAAGTGCAATGAAATTGATCAATATATAATGCTGTAATGGATCAAATAGTTAAGACTTACCGTAATAATGCAAAAACATTTAATAGAAAATATTTTAAAAATTATGTCGTTCTTTAATATCAAAGTACGGTTCTTTATTTGTGGTTTTTTATTTGATTGAACATTTTTTCATTATTCATCACTATTAAATATTTTAAATATAATATATAAATGTATAAATTTGTATAAATCGAATACAGTATCTATGATTGCTTTTTATTAGAGAGCAAATAAATTAAAGTCATATATGAAAATGTTATTCATTGCCGTACATCCTAGGTCTAATCACGTTCATACATTCGTATTTTTTCAAAATACATGCAAAAGACAGTACTCTACTGCTGCTTTTCATTTTTGACTGATGTAAGAAAAAGAAAGATCTGCATGCGCCATTCACATGTAAAATAATTGAACTATAATAATTTAAGAATCACTTTCGAATTTTTTTCAGGCAAGCAACTTCACGGATATCGGAGATTGGCCGACTTTAGGAGCTCAAGGAGAGGTGGGTGTCTCTTGTTTTCTCCTTTCTTTATCTAACTCTTGTGGGCGTTTGTTACTGCGTGCCGTACACGTGTCTACGCGCATAAATGTATACAAATTCATACAGCCTTTCCCATGAACGTCATTGAACGTCCTTTCCTTTCGGCCTGTCAAGGACTTTACGGCAATGTTCGTACATGTCGTAAAAGCTGCAACTCTAACAATCCTAGGAATATTAAGCGGTACTTGTGTACCTGAGCTGCTTGATGCTTATACTATGAAACTTGCACGCAACAATTGCTAAAATAAATAACAGTTTTTGCTAAAATAAAGCATTTTTCAGTAGCGAATGGTAATTAGCAAAAACTATTATATATGATAGTCTTCGGTTTTTGCCACAATGGGTATTCAAATAGTAATTATATCCGTTTTTTACCAAAAACCTTTTTGTTTATCTACTATATTTCCCCCGCTTATTTTCTGCTGTTTATAATAGAACTTTCTTAATAGATACTAATTTTTCCATTTTTAAATAGTTTAGATATTTTTTATGTGCGCGTATATTAACACGAAACACGTAAAGTTAATTTTATGACGCGTGCATTTATGATATTAAATTTCGAAAAAAAAGATGTGATGTTACTAAAATACAAAATTCTGAAACTGACATACGTTTACAGTAATAAAAGGGAGGGGGTTGATTTGACACAACTTTTTACTAATGTACTTAAAAAATACTTTTAAATAATTTCACCTTAGTAACGCGTGTTTCTTTTACAATTATGTTGCGTACATTTTTCTTTTGATGTACGTTTATAAATGAAAGTTTTTATAATAGTGCTTGTTATATACTATTTTATAAAAGATTACTAGAATTGTATAAAAGTAATTCATTTAATTTCAAAACAATTTAGAATGTAAGTATGTATTTATATTTGAATATAAAATCGAATACCTAAATATTTAACTTTTCTGACAAAATAATTGGCCAAAAGTTGTATTCATTTCGTATCAACTTAAAAAGAACTTCTTTTTATACACATAAACGTTTCAATATAATAAGCTAAAAAAATTCTGTTGTGATTTGAACATTATAATTTAACTTAATTTTTCAGACAATTTTTCATATAAAAATTCTACGTAATGTTAATTAAATCGTTTAATTAACTTTCTATCCTTGTTAACTTAAGAATGAATTTGAGTAAATTATCCTTGGAAATTCTAATTTTTAAGAATAACACAATAAAAACTAATATTTTTGTGTTTTATGAGATTTTTATATTTTTAAACATGTTTCGATTAATTCTTAGGTAAATAAAAACTTAATTCTCGTTCGCAGAAGATTGTTCTTAATTTTATGTTTATTTAAAAGTATGATATGCACGTAAATTTATGACAAAACTAAGTATTTTATCGTTATTGAACTTTATCGTGGTAGTAATAATTCTATGCTTACACGTGCTTTTTATTTTCCATAGAAGAAATCAAGCGTGAATGGACCTAAGCAAAACGGTTTTATCGAAAATCATAATAATTTGAAGGAAGGCAGCGTTGGCACTTCTGAAAATAAGGGTAAGGAGAATAAGGAACAGAATCACTGTCAAGAGGACAGCGATGAACAAACTGACAACATTGACAGGAAGAAGAAAGGTACATACACACCACGTGAGATCGTATATATAGATTTGATTATTATTATTATTTTGTTGTAACATCTCGAGTAAATATCATGTGGTATTAAATTTTTCGTTTTAAAATATTGTATTAGAACAATATATAAATGAATTGTGCCATTTATATTTTACATTTCAAAACAATTTAAGATCAGCACGAGTATTAATTTTATGGTTCTTTAATTGTGTTTTCAATATTTAAAATTTCTTCTAAAATATATAAATATAATATTTCTAGAGAGACTATGTCTGTTCGTAGATAATACATCAATTACATAAATTTTATATAAATAACATTGTCATTTAATTCCTTAAAAAAAGTATTTAATAAAGATCAAATTATATATAAAAAACAATAATTTTTCGCATTCTTTTTGAGTTTAAGAACAGTAACTTTTCAATCAACGATTATTAATTTAGAATGCATCTTTAATTTATACTATACAAAAAAGTTAGCTGAAATATTAAGATACTCTTTATAATTACCAATGGCTGTTACTTTTATATGTAGCAAATAAATTGAAATGGGTCCCGTTAGAAATAGACATTTCGAAAAATCGCGGAAAGAGAGAACGTTCTCCAAAACATCATTCACATAGAGACAAAAATGGAGATAAGCGAAATGGTGGTAAGTTTGTTCACGTTTTAATCTTTAATTATATCTTTAAATTGTGATAATATAATTCATTGTAATTTTTTAAACCTTTTATAAGTTAGTATTTTTGAAAATTGATTTCTTGAAAATAATATAATTTAATGATTTCGCTTGTAAAATAAGCAAACTAAACGAGAATAACTCTTATGAATGCTTAATTTTTTAACATTTTTTAACATTTTTTAACATTAGATGAAAATTGGAGGGAAAGGGATTATGATAGATCCGGCTACAATAATACTTATCGAGGAAATCGCGGTAGAGGATATCGAGGTAGAGGAAGGGGACGCGGTGGTCTTTCCCGTGGTGGTTTCCGACATAGATACGACTATTTAGGATACCCACTGGATTATTCTCAGGTAATTAATATTTAAGTAGACCTTTGTTGTGTTTTTTTGCTTATATTGATTTATTATTTATATATGATGAAAATCTATGGGATAAACTGATAATTATGATTATTTGAGACGTATTATGATGGTGGAACTGAATTAGTTTGTTTTTTGTAAAAAAAAGAATATATAAGAATCTGATATTCGTGTTATTTAATTTATTACTTACGTTTTTGCATTATAGGTTAATAAATTTGGCGCAACTGATCCTTCCTACATGATGCCTTATATGGGAACGTTTTACTTTAATAACGCAAACTATGTAAATTTGGATAATACGACGTTAAAGGAATATATAAGAAAACAAATGTGAGTTATTCGATTAATGCCTGCTTAGTTGCAATATAAGTTGTTTGCTTTAATAATTTGTCTATTTAAATTTTTTCAGAGAATATTATTTTAGCGAAGAAAATCTTTTAAGAGACTTTTTTTTAAGACGAAAAATGGACGCACAAGGTTTCTTACCGATAACCCTAATTGCATCCTTCCACCGCGTACAAGCCTTAACTACGGACGTTTCTCTAGTCATAGAGGCTATCACAGAATCAGATAAATTAGAATTGGTAGATGGTTTTAAGGTAACTACTATTTTGAATTGTTTATAATTTATGCACCTTGTAGGACATTTAACAAATGCAATATTTGTTGAATTCATGTATGTGTGCAAAATTAAAAGAAGGTTTCGCTAACACCCTATGGATAATATATCCGATGTTTGGAGTTTGATGGTATCTTTCTGACATTGTATTTACTAAATTATATTATGTAGAAAATTGTACTTTATATATATATATATATATTATGTTAAATTATTTTTATGAGTGTAGTTTACATTTTTTTATTTCTTAAAAGCGTAAACGTTTTCTAGTAACATGATATATTTCTTGCTAATAGATCGAAGAGGAAATAATAATTTTTTATGGAAAATTTTTTTTTTTATAATTATATTTTTTACCAATTTTATGATTTTCGTGATTTAAATTACTTTAAAAATTTATTTGGAAGGTGAATTTTTTAAAATACTTTGATCGCGTGCAATTTAATTTCAACGTACAAATAGTATATAAATATTTAGCATAAATTCAAAAGTATCCAGATAATGACACCATCTTTGTACTTTTAAAATGGATTCTACTATATATTTAAAAATTGCACAAAATTATTTTACTTCTAATAATTGTAAATTCTTATTACTATATACTAATTTAAATTTTCATATTTTATAAAATTTCATCAAATTTTACTTATTTTATATTTGATATATATCTAGTTCTAAATATATATTTACATTTTTATTCATTTGAAACTAATATAGTGTCAATTCATCCGCAATGAAAATTGCTCTAGCTTGAAAAAATCACGATATTATAATTTTAGTTTGTCACTATTTAGAGTAATAATTGTATTATGATTTAATTGTTCTATAATGACAAAGTTTATGTATTGCATTCAATAAAAAAAGGCAATATAAAAAAATTAAAAGATATTTAATAAAAATATTTACTATATGTATAAAAATTTAAATAGTCTGAATACTAAATATATTTTAATACTAATGTTAAATAGAATTGAACATTTCAGTGTTCGTATCAATTAAAGAAAATTTGATGTTATCTGTTTATAATATTTGATATCTTTGTAAAGTTACATATACATTTTTGGGTTGATTACAGCAACAATTTGATTTAAAATAAAATAGTTAATGTAAACAATTTAAAACTTAATATACATGTAAATTTCACGATTAATATAACAAGTGATGTATTTATAAAATTGTTATTTGCATTATGTGTATTAGAGTTGAATGTAATTTATAAATCTGTTACTCAAATGTTAAATCTTTGATCTTTAACATTTTCACTTTTAGCATGATTTTTAAATTATAGAATATTAATTGGTCGATTCACATTTTTTGTATACAACCTAAATAGATTATTTATTGTATAATAAATAGATTTTATAATTTGATATTAAAATTAAAAGCAAAAGAATCAAATTAATTACTTGTTTTATTAGTGAAAATTAGTAAAAATAAAAGTTTTTAATATTTAATGACATCATAGTTAATATTTTTATCATATAATTATAAACTGATGAAAAATTTAATAATTTTTATCATTAATAATTGAATCTAAATATTTAAAAAAAATATGAATATATAATAATTATTTTATATTAATATATGTATATTTGAAAAGTGAGATTAGTATACGTTTCATTTAAAAAAATAATTTTATTTTTACAGTATAGTTTTATCTATTTCAGGTGCGTACCTTATTCGATCCACTTAAATGGCTGATTCTCGATGCTGCTGGTAATCCAATATATTCTGATTCATCCGATACTTCGTCCAATTCACAAAATGACGTAATATTTCCCCATCCTTCTCAATCGGATTTTCATCCAGTTGCTAAGCCTTTGGCAACGATTCCTGCACCCCCGATACCCCGCATATTACAGACAGCACCCGTAATCACCGAACCATTGCGACTCAGTGAATCCGAAAGCGTTGCCTCGTCGCTTGGCGACAGTCTGAATCCAGATGTGCCAGAATTTGTACCAATCGTATTGAATATTGTTAAATCGGAAGAATTCATGGAGATACAGGAAAAACAGACAAGTGAGGTGAACTCAACGGATTCTACAGAGAAAAAAGATGCTAAAGAAGACACACATGAAAACGTGAATGAGAAGTCTGATTTACCTTTAACCAATGGAGAAACTCAAGCAGTCATGGATGACGTTTGGAAAGAAGTTTGTATTTTTATTTAACTTATCGTTATGATTTATTTTTATATATGATCTATAAAAGTATATTAATTTTTGTTGTGAATAATTATAATTGAGTTTACTTTTTGCGCATATGAGTTTTAAATTACAAATTTTTAATAATGCTATGATTTTACATAATGAATGGTTAGAAAACCTCTTAAAGGATATCATCAAATAGTCAATATTTTCAAAATCAATACTATTTTCAATTAAGTTTTTAAAGATTTATATTCACAATTATTTTTATAGTATCAATTTATTTTGCAAAAGCAAATTTATACAAATTTTCAGTAAATTGCTGAATCATTGATGATAAAAAGATTCGTCTGTATAACTTTGTCCTTAAGTAAAAAATTAAAATATTTGTTATTGAATTTTCTATATAATAAATTTTTATTTAACAGGTTAAAAGAAGAGTAAAACAGCCACCGAAGGCTAAAACTGAAAATAATAAAAAAGTAAATGCTAAGGAGCAGGAGAAAGAAGAGTTAGATTTTCAATTTGATGAAGAATTAGATACTCCTCCGCCAACTGGACGCCACAATGCATTCTCTGAATGGTGAGAACCACCCTAATTAATGAATAAAAAAAATATTTTTTAAATGCATCAAGTTCTTTATAATGACGCTTTCACGATAAACAAATAATTTCTTAGGGTTTTAAACGTATTTTTCTTTTATTTAATTGTAGGTCTGAAGATGACGATGATTACGAATTATCCGACAGAGACATAAATAAATTATTGATTGTCACTCAAACTTCATCATCAAGGATTCCAAAACACGAAGGACATGATCGAACTGGCGACTGGACTACTCGGGTTAAGATGTCGCAAGATCTTGAACAGGCTATTAGTGATGGTTTATATTATTATGAAGAAGATCTTTGGGGAGACGATGGACAAAGAGTAAGTTATTTAAATGAATATTACTATATATTGAATTTAGTACTGTTAAACAACTGCACCTTAAATATTTAATAGATAATTGAAATAATAAACGTCAAAAATTTTAGTATTAAAATACAAAAATGGTTTTTTATAGATATTTAGGCTATAACTTTGTACATCGACTTTTTTTTTGTTTACTTATGAAAATAATTTGTTTAAATAATAATGTAGTTTACTTTTACTAATATTGTCCATTTTTATTAACTTTTTGGTATGCAAATAATGTATCAGGACGTGATGAAAATTATTATTTTTGTCTTCTTTTCCCGTCAAAAGAAATAATGTTGATAAAAGTTTATCTGACAACTATTATATTCACAAAAAAAGATAAATATTAAGGTTCACATAACAAATTAAAAATGTATCTTGTTAGTATGGTTCTTCATCGTCAATTGGAAGTTATAAGACAATAAACGTTATCAGTCAGGAAGCTTTCGAAAAAATAGCTCCTAAAGCTCCTCGCAAGGTGAATCCCGAGGTACCCCCACCGCCCCCGATGCCTATAGAGGAACTGGAAGTGCAAAATTCCGTTAAGCTCTCACAACCAGCTCAGGTACCTGTGACAGTAATGCCAGAAAAGCGTGAACAGATCACTGAGAAGAGGCGTAAAAACGACAAATTTCGAAACGTAAGAAGGGCTGCATCAAGATTTTTTGCTGTTGTTAAAGATGAACCTGCGGTTGATCCAAGGACACCACGTAAACGCAAGACACGTCACAGTAATAATCCTCCTATTGAACATCATGTTGGATGGATTATGGATGTTAGAGAGCACAGACCTAGAACGTATTCAACAGGGTAAGTACGATACTCAAAACATAGTATTATATATGGATTGAACATTAAAATTTCTTAAAAGACATTTGGCATTTCAAAATTTCATTAAATAGGTATTTTACTATTTTATATATTGTGGAAAATTTTGAAATATCTAAAATATCTAAAAAGCAGATAGATAGTATTATGTTATTCATTTTTATTTTAAATAAATTTGTAAAAAGAATTTAATAACTTTTAAAATTGTTAAAATCAATTAATCATAAAAAGAATTAATATATAATACGCATTTAATATAATTTTTCAACAATATTTAATTTATTTATATAATAAATTTGTGGTGCTTTATTAAAATGTAAAATTCAGATTTAACCATATTTTACTCATACACTTCGTTTTCTATTTTTATGTATGAAATAATATTCATTGTTTGTAACATTGTTTTCCGTTTATGTTTACCATTTTTATTTGATAGTTTAAAGTTATTAAAGGTATTTAGGTTCTTTATTAATTTCTTCTTATGTATTTATTAAACATAGCTTTCTTGATCCCAATTTTTGAGATATAATTTTTTGCTAGTTCTAGAATTTAAAGTTATTTTATTGCGCAATTATTTAATTGAGACAATCACTATTAACGTAATTAATAAAATAACATAATTCTTTTTTATTCAATGTTATTGTACCTAAGTTTATCAAAGGTTTTCTTCAATTAAATTAATTATATTGAGGAATATATTCTAAAAATTCAAAAATATATTTAAACATTTAAAAAAAATCAAAAAGTTTTAATTAACAATAAATATTTTGCTAAAAATAGTTTTTCGTTTTTCAATTTTTAGAAGCAGTGCTGGTACAAGTCCAAATGAAAGTTTCTTGGCCAGTAGTTATGGCAGCGCTCCACAGTCACTGCCTACTTTTCAACATCCTAGTCATTCATTATTGAAAGAAAACGGCTTTACCCAACAAGTATACCATAAATATCATTCGCGCTGTTTAAAAGGTAATAACTTAAAAATGAAGTTTCTCATTTAAAAAATCCTAAAAATTTTATTTGTCCGTTTTTTCTGTAAAATAAATTGACATATTATTTATCAAAAGTCGTTTATAAAAAAGATTTAATATACATATATAATACATATATTTTGTTACAGAGCGTAAAAGATTGGGTATTGGTCAGTCGCAAGAGATGAATACGCTATTTCGTTTTTGGTCATTCTTTTTAAGAGAAAATTTTAATCGTACTATGTATGAAGAATTCAGAACCATAGCTTATGAAGATGCATGCAAGGGTTATCGTTATGGACTCGAATGCTTATTCCGATTTTATAGTTATGGTTTGGAAAAGAAGTTCAAACAACAACTTTATAAAGACTTCCAACTTGAGACCATAAAGGATTATGAAAGTGGTGAGTTATTTAGAAATTTCGAAATCTTGCTTCTAAATGCAATAGTCATAATAGTAAATTTATAAAAAACTTTTAATTACTATGATGAAATTTGATATAAATATTAAACCAATGTAACATTATATAATCTTAAAATTTAAAGCTCGTATTTATCTTTTTAAAGGTCAACTTTATGGATTAGAAAAGTTCTGGGCGTTCTTAAAGTATTATAAATACGCAAATGAACTTGACGTTGATCCTAAATTACAGGAACATCTCGAGAAATTCAAAACTATAGAAGATTTTAGAGTAGTTGAAGTAAGTTTTACATTAAAAATTTTATAATTTTTTATATTTAAGAATGTATAAACTGCGTCTAACGTGTAATTGATATTTCGTTCAAATTTTTCTACATTTTTTTTATGATTTATAAAATTGCAGCCGCAAATAGATGAACTTTCGAGATCACAAGCTATGAAACGGCGTAACCGAAGTGTCTCCGAAAGTGGGAGCGGAGTAGAAGCTTCTCCTAATAGTCGAGTACGCCGATTATCCGGTGGTTCTAGTACAGTCACACTGCCAACTGCGAATACTTCCTCGGGATGTACGTTACCGTCGCAATCACAGCAAATGCAAAAGCAGACTGTAAATTTGGCACAATATCGCAACCGAGCGGGTTCCTTCGGTTCAGGGAGACTTGGTCATTCCAGACGACGAACCGAATCTTTGTCGTCAACGAGTCAACTTCAGCAGCAACCAAGGAGCAGACAAAATTCGGGTTCTTTTGCAAAAACTCAAGAGATTCTTAAGACCGTACAAAAGTGACTGATTATACAGAAACAACAGGAGTGCCGGGAGGAATTCTCTATGAGATAGAACAGTTATAATGAACACATTGATAGTTCGAATTAACACCCACTTACGTGCGTGACAGATTGTTTATGCTTCAGAGTATTTTTTGACTTTTAAATATGAAATTGTTTTTGTCAACGATAATAATGATGAGCATCAATTAATTAATTAATTAATTATTTAATAATATAAAATTAACAATAATTAATAGTAGATTCATCCGTGTGCGTATACTAAATTATACTTCAAAGAAAAAAAAGGAGGAACGCACTGCGACTGAGGAGAGGCTACTCGTTTTTCCTATAGTAAAAGCAAAAGGAATACGTAGTTTTTCATATGTAAATTAAAATTGTTTCGCTATATTTTACATCAGCGACTTAGGAAAAAAAATAAAAATTCCAGTCTTCCGCGCGCTTTAGATAAGGGTTCCCATCTTTTTTGTCTCTTTATTTATATTTAGTTTTTATCTAATAGCGATGATGAATAGATAGGAATGAGATGAAATGAGCTAGAATAATTATGCTTATGCTTATGAAAAATGAGAAACTTTAAATATAAAATTTCTATCCGGTGCACAATGGTGGCTAAATGATATAAAAAATAATGTTTACGTTAAATTACAAGCTTACATACTTATTCTTGGTAAGCTACGTAGCATTAGGACTTTATACTACAATTACTACTGTTTCTGATAATTCTAACATTGATATTATTGTAAATGTAGATTTAATAAAACAAAATATCGAAATGGTAAATAAGCGCGACATAGCATAACGCGCGGAATTTTTCGCAAGTTTATTCAATATGAGCCTAGTTTTTGATTATTGCTCCTTTAATATATCTTTAGGTTTCAAATTTTTTTTCAACGAAAAACTATTGTTTTGAGCTTGAAAGTCGATTTTTAAAAAGTTGTAAGACTCATGATGACTTTGGAAGAAATCATTTGTAAACTTGTAAAGTAGTTTTATATAGCATTGCATATATGTGCTTACCCACAACAGACATCCAGTGATATTATTTGTTGGCTCTTAATTACAAAGTAAATACTAGTGAAATACACATAACAATCAAATCGATGGATGCGCACTTGTTAAAATATATTTTCAAATACAAACAATGTTACATTTTAATTTTTTTTTTAATTCACTGTAGTTGTACGAAAGTATATTTAACAAATGAAACTAAAAATATATATGTATTAAAGCCTCGTATAAAAAATACGCGTTTTACTCGTCCGTTTGGCTCGATTCGATATTGTTTAGTAAAAAGGCATATTTTTTATGAGATAAATGATCCACACAAGTTTCGCATTACACTGCCGTATATGTATACAAAATTGTATACGTACTTTTTTCATTGAAAGGAAGAATAAGGCATAGTAGGAGGTAGGGAGAGAGAGAGAGAGAGAGACATAGTCTGATCACCCGATTGTTTCCTTTGCTCAACTCTAAAGGATTTCCTTCGCTTTTTAATAAATTTTTTTATATATAACTTATTTACAAAAGAAACAGAATCCATTTTTTAAAAATTATTCATTTAATACTATAGTTTATTAATCGTTTTCTAACATTCAGATACTGGAAATTTCTAAAGCTCAATATAATTTATAATAATGTTATTTATTATTCAATTTTATAATTCATTATTTGAATTTTAGATAAACATTTCAAAAACAGTAAAAAGCACTCCTTATTTTCTATATTATATAATGTATATAGTTAATTATCATTTTAAGAACGTATTTTCAAATTGTATTATATGTAGCACCTATGTTGTTTTTCTTTTTCATAATGAACATGAAACATTGATTTCATTTGGTTAAAAAAGAAGTAATTTTTATATGAAAATATTTCTACATTTTGTTCCTATCAGAAATAATTTGAAAAATGCGATTAAACATTTGAAAATATTTGCATAATTTTGTGAAAGAATAGAATAGATAACTTTTTACAATTGCGAAATATTTTTATGAGAAAACTGTAATAGTACAAAAGAAATTATTTAATCCCGCATTCCGTCTTATTTGGATCGAGCATCTTACGGAACGGGCGGTAATGTAAAAACGCATAAAAAACTCGTATAAAAATTGGAAGATTTTAAATTCAAAAATCTATGCGCACGAGGTTAAATCAGTTATATTAAATTAAAATAAATCATAAAGTTTCAAAGTCTGTATATATGTGGTATAACTTACAAAAGTATAACAATTGTTGATTCCGAACATCGTCTTATATAAAACGATGTAGGTTTATTATTATTATTATTATTATTATATTTTTATTGTTTTAAGCGAATAACTACCTAATTTGTCATTGAAAAATTTCTCGCTATTGTGAAACTACATTTAATAAAAAGATGTGTCAATGTTTTATTAGAAGAGATTCGCGTAATATACACTTAAATCCAATGAATCAAACTATTTTGTTTACTGAAATTTTTTTACAATTCAGTCTTTTATATTAATATTTTAAATCATGCATGATTATACAGGATATAACATATAAATATTTTTAAAACTTTTCCCTAATTTAAACTTTTTTTGCAATTTATTTATTTAATTGCTATATTTTAAAGTAAAATTAATGTAATACAATACGCTTTTATGCTTTATAAATTTATTGTGTTTAAACAAATATTAATTGTAACACGAATTTTAATATTTCAACTACTATTTAAGTAAAAATAAAGATTTGTATGAATATTTAACATTACTAAAAAAAATGTTAATGTTACGATTTTATATAAGAATATGTGTGTATACACTATATATGTATGTGTGTGTGTGTACACTACATTATATATGCATATATAATGTAACTTACAGTATTCAAATTGAATCAAAATTATGAATGCTCCATTGTAGAATATAATACATCACAAATTTTCTGAAAAAATAAGTATAAAATGGTTTGATTCTCAAATGAAAAATTGTATATATATATATGCACATACATGGTGATTTGAATTTGGCGAATATATTAAAATTGTAAGAAAATGATGATAGAAAATAAATTTGTCTGTTGTGGAGTTTGCGCGATACAACATGAAATTGTGTTAAATGAAATCAATCTTACAATATTTTTCTCTGTTTTCTTTATATATTTTATACGCAGTTTCAGCGACAATGATTATCATAAAAACTTTTTATTAAATTTATATACTGTGCCGCTAAAGTAAAAGCAAAATGATAATTGATTTTTTTTATATTTAAATAAGACAAAGTAAATAGGAAGGATAAAAAAGAAGCAGTTTTTATTTTCTTGTGTTTTATTTGGTACGCATGACAAAACTGGCAATAAATAATAAGAAATAGAGAGAGAGAGAGTATGAGTGAATCAGAGAATGAGAGAATAAAAAGGCATTTTAGGCCACTTAGGTAAAATATCCACGAATATATAATGCATTCGAAAAAACGAGTAAGAAGAAATCACGTCACGAGATCAGAGATCTCAGCTTTGTAATATATATACATACTCACAATAGAAACTTACCTATATTGTTACTTATAAATATATATTATACATGATACTGATATATATATATATATATACACATAATTTTAAGGCTTATGCTGCGACATAGTTAGGTGGGATATATGGTTGGAGACAACTAAAAAATGTATTAAAAAATGTTTTATATATATATATATATATATATATATATATATATATATATATAGAGAGAGAGAGAGAGAGAGAGAGTTATTCATACACGGGACGGGTACATCTATCCGAAGTATATCATAATGTCGTATACATAAAGTAAATAAATGAAAAAAAAAAACAAAATAGCATTATGCATGTTTAGTCATGCATTAGTTTCGTAATGAAAATAGAACATGCAAAAGCTAATTATAATGAGCTATTATCGAAAAAATAAATTATGCTTTTTCTCAGTCTTTTTACAAAAAAAGCATCGAATAGTAATTTATATAGTTGAATGTAACATGATATTTTGATTTACGCAAATAAGAAAATCAAGTCAGTTTAATGATAATTAAAAGACAGATATAACCTCGTTAGGTTAATTGGCTCAGCGTATGAGAGCCTTATTAAATAAAAATCTTTGTTTTCTTTCGCGATAGTGCCTTCAATACGAATACGAAAATGTGTAAATCCAACCGGTCGATCATGTAAACCGTCTTTTTTACGATTTCTACACTTGTTCTTCTATTTGTACAAAAACAACACTGATGAATTATTAGGTAATAAATTACGTGATAGGTATCAGCGTTTGTTTCTTTTTTCATAAATGAAATATCGTCATCGAAAGATTAATGGCTTTTAGGAAAAAAGAAGGTTGAAGACTAAAAAACGTGACAAAAATTATTGCTTTAACGTTTAATTTTATACATGTTTCTAGTTGAACAATGAGTCGTACAGATTTAGCTTCTGAAGTATTTAAGGAAAATAAAAATAAATGCTACACGTGTCTTAATTTGATAATGTATATTTAATAGTATAAATCATCGTTGTATTTTTTTGTTAATGAACGTGGAAGAATGATCGTTCAGTACTTGAACATTTTCGTATCCATATCACAGTAAAAACGGTGTTTTTTATGTTACAGGATATTGATTAAATAACAAATATGAATTAAAAAGTAATATCAACATTTAAATCAAGAGAATCTCTTGCGATTGTTCGACCAGAATTTTTTTTTACTATTAAGATCAAAAGAAGCCATTTGCATTATGTTAACGACAATTATTGAATTAGTGGCACATTAAGAAAGAAAAAAAGGCGATTTCAAAGTAAATAAAGGGAAAGGAAAAGAAAATTCAAACAAAAAATATGTAACGAGCGTTAATTGACGCACAGCTGTTATCAGCCATGTAAATATATTCTTAATGCATAAATATAAATAATAGAATGTAAGAAATAATAGTTCCAGACGAAAAAATCCAAAAAGATGTCGATTTAAGCCGAAATGGCACACCTAGCGAGTGACAGTGCTGTTGTGATAATGAGATAAATTTATGATGCTGATTAATGATGATAACGATGGAAATCTAAACCACGTGTCTGATTATCTTGTGAATCTTGTACATGTGAATTTGGGAATTGTAGCGTTTGTGAATATAAAATTAAAAAAAAACAAAAAAAACTACATTGTATTATTTTTCATTTATATTTGTACCTTACTCAATTTGATCTTGTTTGTAGTAGGTAAATTCTTAGTCTAGTGAATGATAGTTAATTGGCATACTTAATATACGACTATTGAAAACGTGATCAATTATGAAATATTTGTATTCAAGGTTTAATTTAGTATTTTTTAATTTTTAAAAATATATATATTTCATATGTAATGTTGGGTAGTGTCTCTTAAATATCATTTACTGATACTTTAAGTGTACTTGTTTATTTAAAAGATTTAGGAAATGAAAGTTTTTTACAAATGTGAAATTCTAAAACTTGAATATATATGTTTTTATGATAAAGATAAATTAAATAAATATTTGAAAACTATTATAAATATGAATATGAATATCTTATAACTAGCAATAATGACAAATTTTTTTATTTATAATTATTCATTTCATCCCATTTAATTAAAACTAGTTTTCTCTCTACTTCCTAATGAAGTAGTACTTCTCAATATAATAAAAGTTTCTAATTCTACGAATTGTTATTTAATAAAATTCAAAATAATTATTAAAAACTTTAATACTGAAATAAGAACGAATTTCAGAACATGTTTTTTAAAACTATTGATTTTAGATTTTATTTACTTTATTAACTATCGATTTAGGTTTTATAAATCAAAGTATAATAATAATTTCTTTAAAAGAAATCAATTTTATAATTTGATGAGACGTCTCGCAGTAGGTAAAAAGTAGGATATGCTAATAAGTCAATCAATTGGAAGTCTATAAATAAAGTTAAGATTTTCCAATCCAAGTCGCGAGAATTCAAGCATAATGAAATTGTGAAAAGCAAAAGTGAATGATCTACATAAATCACAGAAAAGCCGTTGATACGCACTGTCTGGAACATTCGAATACAGCTAATGAAAAAAGTTATTGACTCTGTAAATTGAAAAAATCTTAAAGAAAAAGATACGCTGATGTTTATATACTATTAAAATAAATTGTATCGTAAATGAAATCAATATTTCTATATCATACATTTGATAAAATTCATTGAAATATTTGCGTACCTTAGCAAATTTCAGAAAAACATTTTTTATATTTAATAGCAAATGTTAATAGTTTCTTATGTTTAAATGAAGATAACAAAAATGTTTTTTCTCTTTCTTTTATACAAAAATAATGTTAATAAATTAATATTTTAAATTTTACTACTATGAGTATATAAATAAATGAGTTATTTACATACAGAATTAGTTTCAATTAAAACTGATTGTTTATAAATTTGTGAAATAAGTTAGACCAGTATATTCTCAATGCATTATATTTAAGGGTTTTAGAGAATTACATTATATTTATTTTTTCAGAGAAATTGATTTTTCTATAAATATCATTTATTAATTTAACAAGGATATAGAGATATACGTAGCATACGTACACTGTAGAATATTCTTTTATTTATCAGACTTCAATTATATATTTCATATGTTATAAAGTTATTGAGGACTTTTTCAAATTATACATTGTATTCGACAGAACTTCAAATATAATTTGAATTCATTGAAAAGCAAGGTCTATTTATATATTATATTAATAAAGTAAAGAGAAAACTCGAAAGTCATTTTATGAATTCAATAGTGGAATTGAATAGTGGATTTTTGTTTTTAAGGATTTTGCTTTCTCATCGCTATCACAAGTTACATCGATTGCATTTAATTTTCATCCACGCATCTTTTGTCAGGAGCATATACGAGGGATAAAAGAAGAAAAGGCTAGAAGGGCAAATGACGGCATCTTCTCAACCTAATTCTCGTATTTTTTAAATTACGGCATCTGAGGTTGAAATTTCCACAGCACATCATGGTGCTGGCGTTCGAGCCTCGGTGCGATGTGATTGTGGCCTAACCGCGATAAGAATATCGGCGTTGATGTCTGCTCTTCTTGTTCTTCGAGAGTCTGATCTTCAATGCGATTGAGTAAACTGTGCAATAGATTGCGCATGAAGAAGGTGTCTCCAAGTTCACGATCTAGTCGCGGTGTGAGCCTCATCTCTTGAAGTTTGTTCTCGTCTTCTATTGGTTATGCATTAATGATTGGTTATTCATAAGCTATCATTTGAATTTTAAAGGGTGTTATTAGTTTTACATTAGTAACTGTATGCACTTATATAAATTTTTGGACTGTTTGATAATGAATCCATTGTGATACGCCAATTGCCCATCGATCATACACGTAGTATAAAAGTAAATAAATTGTTCGCAAGAAATTTTAATCAAAAGAAAATAATCATTATTATAGAATTAACAGTTTAATTGAAATAAAAAGTCATATGATAATTATTTCACACAAATATTTGAACCCGGTGTGTAATAAATTTTTTATTCGTAAAAAAATTTATTTTAATATTTTTACCATAACAGCAATCAACTAATTAACAATAAAGCAAACGAAAATTCTTTAATATTTTTCATTTTACGTGTATTTTATTTCCGCTCAATAATACTTTATCACTTATTTTATAATACGCATACATACAATATAATCCCGTATATCGTTAAAGTCTTTATCTATTATTTATATATATGTATAAATTAAATTAATCAGAATCGTGTAACATACCTCCAGTTTTGTTATCAATCATAATTTTCAATATGTGGAATTCGATTAGTATTATTTATGTATTACAAAGAGTAATTGGTTATTTTAATTTATTTTTTATAATGATAAATGTTTTATAATGAATAAATCTAGATTCACGTAAATTTATTCTATAATATTTTATCAACTAGAGATAAAAAGGAAAAAGCAAAATTTTGTCTTCGAGTTCGATTGAATTTCGATTTCACTTATCATATAATAATTAATATTTATTAACAATTATCATTAAATACTTAATAATTACATTTTGTCACATTTATTTTGTCGCATACTTTGTCATTATAGCTTTGTCTATAATTCAATTGAAATTATTAAATATAGATTGAATTATCAAATAAATTAGATAAAATACAGTTTAACAAAAATTCGCTAAGTTTGAATCTAAATAAGTTCAGAAACAATGAGAAATGAATAGATTAGAATTCTTTACAAGTATCAATGCTTAATTAAGCATAAATATAACTTTTCATGTATTTAAAAGAAAAATCAAATAAGCTTTTTTTGTAGTCCAGTGACAATTAGTAGCACTTTTTAAATATTTGAGAACTAGGATGGGTTCGCTTTAAGGATTCGGCAGAATTTATCGGTCAGATAAATGAAAATTATGTTTGTCTTATGTATGAAAAGGAAAGCGTCAGGTGTAAAAATTTGCGTACCAGGTATGGCGATGAAGCTGAGTCCGGGCGATCCAAACACCTCGCCAAGGGCTTCGGTTCCCTTTACGGAGTATTTACCGTCGGATCGGCGTCTCCTACCCAATCGCGGCCCAAACCACATGGCACCCACTGCGTGTTGCGTCAGGCAGTTGCTACCCATGCATCCATCTGACGTCTCCGAGTGCATTCTTTCCACTCGCGGACTTTCGAGCATTTCCGAACCTTGGCCGTCTGTGAAATTAAGCGCTTTTTTGTCTCCTTTATGTTAACTGTACATCCCCCGAAATACAAATTTTGAATCGGATGTGCTGATACCAGCACATTTTTCCGAGTTAAGTCAGTATTCGCTCAAGTTAATATTCGAGTTAATACCAATATATTTAAATGCATTGAGAAAATGTTGCTTAAAGAAAACGTGTAAAGGCTTTTTGCGATCTAAATGGTAATAAAATTTTCAACACATAGAGCGTGCAGTTGTAACTGAATTGTTAAAATTCAAATAATGAAATATACAAGGAACAAAGATTTTCCTTCGCAAAATAGTTCAAGCAACGATGCAGATGTCTAAATATATCAGGATAACGATTCTAGTATTACTTTCGTTCAAAACTATCTTTTCTTATTAAAAAATGCACATTAAGAAATTATAATTGTAAGTAGAAGAAATTCCATTGTAAAATATAAGAAATAAGACTCAAATATATTCTATTCAATGTTTTCCCCATAATAATAATTATCGAATACAAATTATTAAGCCAAGTCATGGATGCTGCAAAATCATTGCTTAATATCTGTTAAAATACTTGATATACGAAGAGTATTAATAAAATAAGAAGAGCGATCAATTCGGATAATTCGACTAAAAATTTCACAAGCGGAACAAGTAAAACGTGATCTTTCACACAAATGACAACCCGCGTACTTTTTAATGGACTAAAAGCAGGAAAGCAAGAAGGAAAGTTGTGTGGATCCACGACATACCGTATTCGCCGGACACTTGGCTGGCCACCATAATCACAGCGAGA
This sequence comes from Wiebesia pumilae, assembly GCA_018907045.1. Classification (NCBI taxonomy): domain Eukaryota; kingdom Metazoa; phylum Arthropoda; class Insecta; order Hymenoptera; family Agaonidae; genus Wiebesia; species Wiebesia pumilae. The sequence continues at coordinate 2,019,981 of JACCHZ010000170.1, forward strand.
TTACAAGCGATCGTCCATGCTCTCGCTCTCTTCATCCTTCTAAGCTTTTGTGCTGCTCAGTTGTTCGACTTTGTTGACTTTGCAACTACAGGTGGACGTGAGATTTCGATTCGCCAGGAGAGACGACCAGAACGCGTCTCTTAGCGATCGGCTTTCCTTCGTCTTTTTTATACTTCCAACATCCCCAACTCAAACGCTGACGACGAAGCTGCTTGCGTATTCTCTCGCCCTGGAACCCTCGGCTAGAGAACACCGACATTCGTATCAATTAGGGACTGCGACTGCGAGTCGCCCATACGGAATGAGGATCAAGCAAATGAGAGGATGAGAGAGTCAACCAACGCGTATCTACGTGACTGTCCTACATCCCTCGATAGAGTCCTTTGTGATGTTCGGAGATGCTAGTGTTTTTTTTCCTCACGGAATAGAAATGTCATGAAAAGAGGCGTTGATGCAAAATATTTACACTTTAGACGATTGGAGATCGTGACAAATAAGTTGCGTTGAATGGCTCTATTAATTTACGTTTCTTACTCAAGACACAAGTCGTTTGAGAAATTCTGACTGATTCTTATATTTGAATAAGTCTTATACACACTATGAGTAAATTACGTATTTTATAGTTTATATTATTCGATTTTAATTTGGTGAAATATATTTTATCTTTTGTGCATTTTGAAATCCTACATACAATGATGAATGCTAAAGTGCCATATTCATCAACAAATATATTAAAAATGTCATAAGATAACGTACACCTCCACCTAACACATAAGCTCATACAGAAGCTCATACATGTAATGTATACATAAAAGATACTTCTTCCTTAATTTCAAATTTAGTTTACCAAAATCGACTATTAACGTCAAATAAATAAATTCATCCTAAATACCAATAATATATTATTAAATAATTCTTTGTGATATCAATTATTTCATATTTCGCAAATTGCGTAGATCAAATCATAGGTATATTAATTTTTAATTTGTAAACAACTTATTTAGCTGATAATTGATAAGTAAGCGACAAACTCATAATTCACACTTTTGTATATATGTACTTATGGATTAATAATTACACATATATATGCATTTTCCTTTAGCATTGAGCCATAACTGGCATAATTTTCATTATGTTGATGGTTTGTTCAGTTTTATCAGTAGTAATTCAAAATCTAAATATTCTTTATTAAATTTAAAATATTTGTAGTTCTTTGACGGTATTTTTCAGCCCCATTATTTCTTGGTAATCATAATTCTCTTAGTATAATTATTTCATTGCCATTTTTTAACTGTAATTATTAAAAAAGCAATATTTTTATGGGCTAAGTTAGCTATAAATGAACTCTTATCTGCATTTAAATTGTCACAAAACGCACGATTTTCCTATCATTCTAAAAAAAAAATAAAACTTCAGAAGAATGTGAGAAATAATAACAATCATGACATAGTTGGATGTTGGAGGGTGTGAGAAAATGCGTCAATGTCAGAGATCAGAAAAATTAATTATTAGGGTTTGAAACAAATGAACTAAATACGTGGGAATATGGAAGCCTCTGCATGACGCTTGACACATGATAGCTCTGGGTTTTATACGCGTCAATTTATAAATCGACTGACTTTAACTGTGCAACCTAACTTCACACCTTATACTCATACATACGAAAGATAATACTTCTCTTTTATTTTTTCTCTTATCGTATGATATTGAAGATATTTCTGTATTACAGTTTCCTTGCAAGTGTTCGTAGTATACAAGCAATAAATTTATCTAATTTTTAAATAATATTATTAAACTAACTAATATTGTTTTATCGCAAATAAGAATTTAGTTAATAAATTAAAATTTTTAATTTACAAACAACTTTCTAAAATTTAAAGTCAATTTTTAGTTACGAAAAAAGATAAGGATAATAATGTACGAGTATTATTAATTTTTAATCAGCTCAGAACTTTTTTTTTTTTACTTGAAGTAAGATTGGCTGGTAGGTGCATACATGCTATTATAAGTGATACGCTTATAAAATATTAAAAAAAAAGTTTGTTATTAACCATGATCGATTAAAATTGAAGTTTAATAATGATGACTTTTAAATAATAAAAGGTTTTTACAGGAAGACATTGTGGATTCTGATTTAGTTGATGTTTATCTCATAGAGTCTTTTAAAATGTGACTCTATATCTATAACTAATAGTAATATTTTATTGTTAGGGTTTTAGAGGCATTTTAGAAAAGTTTATGAAGACTGGAAAATAACTACATGAAAGATTTACACGTAATATTTCTTATAGCACAGTATTTGTTTACGTTATAGTGTATGAGTTCATATAAATATAGTTGAATAGTTTGAAATATATAGTTATAGTAATTTTTTAAATATCTTTTTACAAGTATTTACATTACATAGTATTTCATGCATTGCTTTTTATAAATATCGTAAGAAAATTATTTCTTCAGAATATACTTGTTTATTTCTATAATTTAAATATATTTATAAAATTTATTGTATTTTACAGATAGAATTGTTTATTATTAGTGTTAATTTTTATTCCTATCATTAGTAGATTTTTCAGTAAAAATGATCATTTTCTCTTCGTAGAATAATAGGCTACTTCCAACGAAGTAATTTAATTTGGAGCTGGATTCTGTATGTATTTAATAAACTTCGACTTTAAAAAAGTAGGAAAGAAATAAAAAAGATTGTCTTCATTTATTTAGATCTCTCTCTTTCTCTCTCTATCTCCCTCTTTCTCTCTTCGAATGTTGGTAAAGGAAAAATGTCTAATTTATTATTTTATCATCTCATTATTGGATCAAATCATTTAGGATTGAACTATGTAAATTAAATAATAATTAAATTAATTATAAAAGAAACCAAAAGTAATTGTTACAATGTTATTTAATTGCTTCATGATTTTATGACGTTTCCTTTTAAACCTAAAAATCGATGCGGAACGTATCTAATGGTATAGCATATAAATCATGCGTTGCCGCTACAGTAGTGCTATAAAACAGTAATTCAGTCGATGTTTATCTATGCCTACATTGCCATACGGTGCTAGTGTCGATCTATAAAAGCGACCATCGATGCGTTGAAACTAGGGTTCCGACAGTCTCTTCCGAAATACTCCACTACACCACGACATTTTTATCTCTTCCTCTACTCGCTATTTTTCTCAAGCACGTGCATCCGCCGCAATCAAACTTTCACTTTGAGCTTATTGCATCTCGGATTTAATGAGCAGTACCTGAATTATGTTCTTGATGGTTCGGTGTAAAATCTCCTAGATTATGGATGTTTATTCTGCGTTTATGAGCTAGAAAGTATAAGATAATTTTTATGTACATGACTGAGTTAGGCTAACAAAAATGAATTTTTATTTGCTTTTAAATTAATACAGGGGATACTGTTATGGAAAATTAAAAGTACAAAGCTGAAACGATACTGTTCTTAGAACTGTTTGGAAAGATTCTTGCTCAAGAAATCAATTTAGCTCTACTTGTTTTACCTCTTTTATAATTATTTTACAATTTAGTGCATTTTGTGTCAATCAATTTTTTTATATGATTTACATTTATTCAAATTTACATGTTTTAAAATTATAATAAATGAAAAAGGTAACAATAAGCAAACGTACCAATGAGCGTTGATCGTTACAATTGAATTATTGTGTAAAAAAATTTTTTTCAAGTGCAATGTAAAAAAGAAAAAGTATTATGGCGTAGAAAACTAAACAAATTTTATTTAGTCGTACATAACGTTGTTTTACTATTTGTTTTTTTTCCGTAATTATAAAGAGCAAAATACACTACTCTTGTAAAAAGTATAACAAATGACTCGAATAATACTTGTTTGTTTTCTTTAAATTGTTTAATTATATGATGTTTTACTCTTACGACTTGTATGTGAAATATAAATTAGTATACAAAATTATGGAATAAACTTTAAAATAATAAACTTAATAATTTCAATACAATTGCAATTTCTATTAATTGAAGCATTAATTTACTTAGATTTATTTAAGGCTGCTATGGACTGCATGATTGGATACAGATCCTTATTACAAATCAATTTTTTGAATTTGACTCAAAACGCATCAATATTTCTTCAAACTAACAGTCTCATAAAAGAACTAATTTTCATGCATAGTTCAGATAATCAGTTTTAATTAATATCATGATTGCAACATTATTTTTAAAAGTAAATGTATGTTAAAAGTATATTCTACATGAGTGAGAAACAAAAGTACAAAAAATGAATTGATAATATTCAATCACATACATTTCTTAAATTCTCGAGTAATCAATATTTTATTATACGAGGAACCTTGACCCAGATTACGTATTTAGTAGTTTTCTACACTTCAAAGAGTAGAAATCAAAAAATACTCGAAAATCGGTAAAATAACGAGTCTCAATTCAATTTTCCTCGCATCAGCGATTTATCAACTTTTAATGCATAATTTATACAACTAACAAATTCACACGTGTCATTCGTACTTTTAATATTTCTCATAACTGGAATTCACGTGGCTAAAAATTCAGAATTTTCCAGTAATAGATTTATATTCTGACTCTATTAAATATTTTAAGCTAAAACATGTTTATTCTTTTATATTTTAAAAACAGTTTTATAAATATAAACATTTATCAATCTTTTAATTCTACAATTTCAAATATTAATTCAATTTAATAAATTCAATCATAAATAAAATCACTAAATAAAATCAATCCCATAACTGTACAATTACGCTTTCTGTTGTAATAATACACAGAAAAATCTTACGTCAATAGTCTCCTATTCCTATTGATTTTGTTCACATCTTATAATACGATAAAATTCAAAAATTAGTTATTGATAAATATTCTTCCAATATAATCGATACGGATTATCGAAGTAATCTATGCGAGGCAAAAAACTTTCATTAGAAATAAAACAGCGATTGAAAATATTAGTTTATTTTTTTTACCCACTTTTATAACAAATACGTTAAACAAAATAAAAATTTATTTGAAATACTTAATTGGAATACTAAATTTACAAGCTTAATTTAAATTCATTTTTGTGATCACTTTATTTTATTTTAAATACGGTATTGTATATTTTTTAAATAATTTTAATTAATGTAAATAAAAAAAATTGTATACCTGCAAGCTTTAATTAATTTAATTTCTCTTTTAGTCGAAGAATGGTTAGAAAGTACAATATAATAGTTAGTAAGTCAATAAAATATTTTAATGGCTTATTAAGGTATGTTAATTTTTACACTTTCATTGTTGAGGAATATTTGATTTACTTTATATTTACTTATTCACTAATTTAATCTTTATTTAGAAAAAGATCTTCTACGTTAAAACACACTGAGACGAAGGAATTAGCAACTATATAATTATTTTAAAAAATAATAGTTATAAGGGTCAATTATTTGAATTTGAAATTACCGAATATCTCAGAAAAATCATAAAAAATGTTTTAAATTGACAATATTTTAAAAGTTTTTTAAGTAAGATACAAGTATAATGTTAACAAGCCTAATTGAAACTTCAACGAATAATATCCACTGTGGTGTTAATGAAGAAAATATACATGTAATTGCTTCAGTGAAATCCTAACACGTTTGCAGATTGACTTTATCGACGAAGGAATTAATATGCACAAAAAATATCAAACGAACGACTGCGTATGAACTTTATAGCACACGTACGCACTTATAAAATCACGCAATTAATAGCAGGCGCACTTTTTCAGTGAGATCGGTGATGCGTGGACTTTCGATACTCGGTCTAAGCAAACAAACCTTCGTTTCATAACTTTTCTCCCTGGTGGCTATATCCAATGCCTCTCTTCACACTCATATTTGAATGCCCATCTCTAGCTCTTAATTGGTGTACAATATGTGTATATGTGAATATATTCATGTGGATAACATTAGCCAACACGTACGGCTGTTTGCACGACATCACAGTTTCAATTACTTTTTCCTTTTTTACTTCAACTTCTAACTAAAATTCCCACGATATTAAATAGCTTATTTAATTAATAATTACTGTAAGATAACAATTGCTTTAGTCTTAGCAAATTGAATTCCGATAAATCTATTTTTCCTCGAATATACTATAATTCTTATAACAAGAATTATCTCTTAAATAATAAAATTTCTATTATTAAATTACTTGATATTAATTAGTTCATATTAGCATCAGTTCTACACCTGAAATTCCTCTTTAATAACAAGTAAATTTTGTTTAATTATTACAAATACAAATCCTATATGAAAGGTAATAGTTTATATTTGAAAATTCTAATATATGGAAGAACTGTATGAATTTTTATCAAGAATTTCGTGCGACTGCATCAATTTTAATTATATTGACATTGCATGCCATTTGATTTATTTTACAAATCATTACGGTTGATAAGAATGATAATTTAAGCATTATATATTTGTTGTACAAAGTTGTAAAGTATTACTAAATATATTAATATACTAAATAATTGAAAAATATATCATGAAAATCGTATACACTATCGTAATATTCGAATCGTAATATATTAGCAAATGAATTACACTAATTCATTTGTTAATAATGTAGGAAATTTTGTAGTCAAATGTACTACTATTATAACACTGTAATTGTCAAATGACTTTATTTTAACAAACCGCAATGTTTTATATTTGTAAGATAGAAAAATTATAAGACGATAATTGATTTTATCATTAAATTGTAAGCTACGATCGATATTGTATTTCAGGAATGCTTAAAAGACTAAGAAAACTATTAATATTAGTATTTTCAAATTTTGTTATTTGCATTTTCATAGTAAAACAATATATATGTATGAATAAATAAAGATATAAACTGTAGATTACGTACCTTGTATAACCAATTATTTACACTTCCTTCTCTTGAATTAATTATGTTTCAATTGAAAAAAACATGCTATTGAGTCAACAGTAAATTATGCACGTGGAATCGAAATTTATATAAAATTACGTCAGTGCTACTTTCATTATAAATAAAACAATAAATTTAGATCTCTAATATCTAACATCATGATTATTAAAAAAAAGAAATTACGAAGTATAATTAATTCCATAATCACGTTATGTAAGTACCATTTAACTTTCATCGAATAATCCCAGGAAGTGATCAATGCTTACTTATAATGTTTCATGTGGCTGTATATAGAACTTCAAAAATTGATCTACTCAATTATCGATTAATTATATAAGAAGGTAACAGTGATCAACATGAATTCCGTATTTTTCCTTCTGTATATTAAAGTTTATTAGTTATACCAGCGCTTTAAAATAACGTATATTTATTAATATAATTAGTAATAAATAATATAATTAATAATATAATAATACAATAATATATTATATTAATAATATAATTAATAAAATATAATAAAATATAATTAATAATTCGTGGGAAATATATTTTAATTTATTAATTTCAATAGACAGTAATGCACTCTTATTAAAATAATATAAATTTGTTAATAACTTTTTATATATTCACCATTATGTTGAGATCAAAATTATTGCAGAGCTTATGATATATTACAACAGTAATCGTCATTAAAAATATCATTTTTCAAAGCAGTAATTTGTATATATTAAAAAAAAGTTCTATTTACAATAAGTACAATCCATTCGCTACCCATGATAAAATGATATATACAGTAACAACAATCCTCTTAAATCTAAAATATGTGTATAATCTATTTCAGCAGTAATATTCATTAAATAGAAAATGATAGTTCCTTTCAAGTCGCTTTTGTTATAAATTGCTTTCGGATCAGTATATAACTATAATTCATAATTATATCTTTAAGTATTCAGTACAATGAGATAAATCTGCATTTTAAAAAATGAGAAAATTTTGAAATCTATTTTAACAAAAAAAAAAATTTAATTTGATATCTTTTTAATTTTAAATAATGTTAAATTTAATTATATGAATTAATCCTCATGAAAAAACTGTTTAGTTAAGAAATATATTTAGTAGAAAATAGGATTTGATCGAATTCTCAGAATCACTAATAAGAAATTCTTTGGTTCTAAGTTAGCTTATTTATTTTTTGCTAAGAAAAATGTATTTACTGTGAAATGAAATTTATTTGTTATAAGTATGCAGAAAAATTTTTTTTCTTGTAAACAGAATTTATTTAATGTGGTAAAAAATTTTACACAAAACTAGTTGATTAATAAATCTATAAATATTTAAAATTCTTTTTAAATGAATATACTTATATTTAACATAATGCACATTTTTTCAAACATTATATTAAAAAAAAATAAAAACTACTTTTATTTGTAGTAAAACAAAATTTTTTTACTACGCATTAATAGACGACATAGTGAAAAAACAAGAAATGAAAATTCATAAAAAAATTATAAGTAAAAAGAATAATTTCTATTTTTAATGATATTAAATATATAATTTTAAACAATTTATAACTTTTTCTTTGGTATCAAATATATACCCATCTTTAGGAAAGCAATGTATTCTTCAATGTTTTTCTGTTGCTAATTGGTAAGTATGTTACATAAATCATAATGACTAATAATAATCAATCATCATTAAACTGCGTTGAATAAATATATTTTAAGAATATACTGTAAGTGAAATCATATATTCTAACATAGTTTGCATATGTCAAAGTATTTATTTATTAGCATTAATTAAATGCAATGAAAAAATTTATTTATTTTTCATTGCAGAGAAATGCTAAGATAAAATATTTTTTTCTTACAATCAATAAACTTCATTTATTTTTAGAAACTTTTCCTTATTTTAGAATTATTGCTATAACTGAAAAAAGCAATTAAAATATATATTGAAATTTATTATTGAATGCGCTTCTATAAATCTCGAACGAATGCAATTGATTTTATATCATATAAAACAATTAATTAAGAAGCAAGCAAGATTTACAAAAGGTAAATGCGATAAAAAATTTTTAATCATAGAAGCTAATAAAAATTAAGATTGGTACCTATTACTCTTTTACAAATTTAAATAGTTCTCAAGGGAATATCAATATGCTATAAGCGTCTAGCGGTATTATTATTATTTATAATTATATATATACATATATATGATAATGAAAAGTGACGATGAGACTTATTTTGCTCATTTGAAATCAATTTCTTTCGGAAATGATTAGATTTTTCTTGACGTATAATTTTGTAATTTTAGTTGACGTTGAACACATAGCGTAATTTTAGTAGTATGCTTATTTTCTTTACTCGGCTTATAAAATTATGTTTTTACTCTGCAAAATTATTTAAAAATTTAAAAACTTATATATGTACAAAACTTTATTTAAAGTTTTTTGAAATTTTTATATTTTCAACGTGTTGTGCCGTGCATAAATTAAGATTCCTATTGTATCGTTAAAATATTGCTAATAAATAAAAAAATTACGCTTTTTATGTAAACCTTCAATCCAGTGTTCACACTTGAACGAGTAACGGTTAGTAACTAATCATTTTCTAGATTAATCAATTAATCAGATTTTCTGAAACAAATATGAATTAGCAATTAATTCAACTAATAATGACCAGTAGTTTATTAATAAATTTACTAAATCATTATTACTAAGTTTATAAGAGTATTTATTAAATTTTACTTAATATTAATATAAGTAACTCGAGAACTCAAGTAAATATGAGATTAAGTATAAATATTTTACACTAATCAATTTTACGCAAGTTAATTTCAACTTGTTCACTGCCTAGAATGCGAGGCGCAAATAGCCCGTATCAGCAATATAGCTTTCCAACTGACAAGCCCCGCCCAGTTGATAACTTTCACATAATTTTCACCGGTGTCCGATTCGTCGGTGTTTCCGGCGGCCATAATGCCGCTGATCACGGATCCTGCGCCGTTCCCTCGCGCACCCGTTTGGCCCATCCTTCGGTGCGACTTCCATTTCATCTGTTGATATTCTGCACAGTACGGATGAACGTGCGATTTTACCGATTAATTTTAGCTTCGCAGCGACATTCGTCAAAGCTCAGTCGACGAATTAGCCGAATCAAATAAATTATCACACATTGTGCTATGATTGAAGCTCTAAGAAAATAAAGAGTTTAATTCAAGAAAATGAAGAGCAAAATGTGTATTAGTGCATTATTACAAATATTTATGTAACTAAGCTAAAGAACAATGAATTCGAGTACTGCATTGTGTCATATATCATTATAATATATAGAGTTCAAGTTGAAACGGCATTTCACAAAAGAAAATTAAATAAAGGACATTATAAATGAAATTTTAAAAAAGCTCTTTATAATATACGTTTAATATAATATAATATACGTTTTTGCTATTTACTCGTAACTAATATTGAGAAGGGAAAATTTACCAATTAGCTTAATATAAATTGTGCATACATAAATTTAATTAAATGCATCAAAGTTTGAATTTTGAAATTAGGTCATAATTTTTTAAAATTTATTTAACGCCATTCAATATATTAATTGAAAATTGTATGAAATATCTTAAAAATATTCGTTTAAAACACTTTTATTCCAAAATAATCTTTTGTAATAGATAGTACTTATTCATGTATTCTGTACATATCAGAATAAATTTACTTTGATGATGAGCATGAGGTATTGATGTTCGTCAGCTACGCCCACTTGGAGTAATTAGCTATGCAATATGAATACACACGGATATCAATTATCAAAATATGTAAACAAAGGAAGAAGGAGAGAGAACGAGAAATAATTAGTTCGCTTAATATAATTAAAACAGTAAGAGTCTACAGTGACAAATCAGTTATGAATACCTACAACTCATTTGTATATCTCTCTTAAATATGGAGAATATTAAGTTTTAATGTTTTATAGTTGGTACCCAGTAAAAATATAAACAAAAAATATAATTCATATCGCACTAAATTCATAAATTAAAACTGTTTCTTATAATATGTACGTCAACATTATACATATTTATTAATACTATCGTACTGATAATTTATTAATTATTCAACGTAATTAGTTTCACAATTTCTTGCATTTAAATGCTATCTAAAATGTTCTTAAAATTACATGTACATCTGAAATTATTTTATTATATAAATTATATAAAATTAAGTACACTTTTTCAGCTGAACAATATGTTAAAGATTAAAAAATATATACTTATAATTAAATTTTAGTGTTTGATGAAATTATGTTTACTATAATTGCAAATATAATTAATAAAAGTAATTGCAACCTAACATTCATTTATAAGAAAAAATACCGATAGATATTCGACTGTCGAGATTAAATACTTTTTATTGGTTTATCTATTTATTACTTCTAAGAATAAAATACGTTAAAGAGGAAAGTGACGTGATTTGTGGGCATTGTATAAAAGATAGCAATTTTTAATTAATAAATGAAAAATTAATTATGTTTTTCAAGGAATATTAAAATCGATTCCTTATATTGTTTTTTTTTTTATGTCGTTGTACACCCGACGAGATATATACTGATCCAGAAGACGTTCCGTACAATATGTTTCTATTTTCGAATTTAAACTATCATAGTATTTTAGTACAATAGCCAATGGTTTTTAAATGGCTTTTTAAAAGAAATTTATTAAAATATTTTAAATAGGAATGTCCAAAATTTATTTCACATCCTATTGGCATCATTTAATTTATTTGGAATACAAAAAACAAATGAATTAAAATATTTTTAATATTCGTGTGTGTATGTACAATTAAAGGATATTTTAGTTTATATTTGCAATAAAATGTGAAAGAAATAAAGTGTAACTGAATTTTGTTTAAGAGACAGAGTGATTGACTCTGCGCGGATAAAATAAGCGTTCAACTAGTTGAAAGGGCACGAGATGTACCGCACATCACAACGACACGAGTTCGAGCGAAAATTTAGTAGATCCGAGTAGAGAAAATGTTCTCCCTTGTCGAAAGTACGTCAGCGCATCCCTTGATTCGGCACCCACGTGTTTGGAGCGCGTATCCCTTGTCTTGGGTCTTGTGGGTCCGGGGCCTCGGTTTCCAATTTGTCGTGTCACGGAAGCGCGCGCGCCACTCGTCTGGAAGCCGTAGCTCAGAAAGAAAAAGGCGGGATACGACACGGGGTCTTTTTATATGACCGGAGCTTTCCACCCTGTGGCGCAGTATCCGAAATCCGAGAGGGGCGGATCGCTGACTGGCGCCGACACGGCGATTTCCTCGTTTTGACGGCTACCCGCCAACACGTGCAATATCGGGTCTTAGGAAGCTGGAGACTAGAGCTGTGTGTGCATATGTACACGCAGGCGATGCTGCTTGTGGCGCTGACCAATTATGGCTAATTATGTTCGATAATCACTGACACTGGCCTCTTCCACTTACGAGCTTTACACGCTCGCGCATATTTATTCAATACAACGGCATTCGTTTCATATTCAAAGGAACTTCCTCGTATTACAATATGCCGTAATTCATAATATACGTAATGTTGTACCTAATGTTAAGATTATTAGCACTTATCTTTTATGCGTGTATTTAGGAGCATTTTTTATTATCATTATTATATAAAACTTGTTGTTTTCAGAGATATTATTTAGGAATTGCCGCAATCGTTGGGCGAACAATTATTTTAATAACGTAAAATCAAATTTTCAAGAAAGAAGAAAATGTAGAACGCATAATGTAGACTAGAGCTTACATAAGGCAATATTAAATCAACATATCAAATTTAATTATCAAATAACAGAATAAATAAGACAATCCAGTAATTTCGAGAATATTTTTCATTATGATAATTATTATAACGCAAACATCGTGTTAAAATAAGGAAAGTTACCAAAATAAAAGAATAAAGAGATAGAGAAATGAACAAAGGATTCGAGAGAATTATAAATATTTAGATGTTACTGAATACAAATAAGTCGAAATGAACGGTAAGAGGGCCGTTAGTTAGATAATAAATATCTTTCGTCAAATAACTCTATTCCAAAATTAATTCAACAAATCAATTTTTGCATAACATTTATTCAGAACTTGAACAAGCTCCAGGCTTTAATAAAACCTTAATTAATATGCGTTCATTGTGCGCGTATCTGCACAGGGAGATTCTTATCTGTCTTTATTGTAAGTCTAATTTAGAAAGCGCTCAAGGATTATTCTTTAAATCAAACTATTCACGACTTGGAAATGAAACGTGTAGCTACTGACATTGAGAGCTTTGGGAGAATCTCGAGTCAAGAGGCTTTAGTATTTTTCTTACCACGAGCACTTCAGATAAAGATGGAAGAATATTAGAAAGGGATGTTTTAAGTTTGAGGAATTACACTTTAAAAATAGCAACATTTTTCGATAGGCTTATGAGAACTTTTCTCTGACTGGGCTTTGTTCAAGCATTAGTTCGAAAGGTTCGTACGTTAGTTGAAAAGGTCATAAGGTGGAAATAATATGCAATTAATTTATAACATTCTTTTTTATTCGATCAATTTAATATTAATATAAGCTGATGAGATATAAATTACATTTTATACAAAATTATACAGAAGCGTAACGTTCGACACCCAGTTAACAGACGAACACATTTAAAAATAAAATAATATTAAGAAATTAAGTACATGTTTTTGCGTGGTTATCGTTGGTATGACATAAGATGATTCATAAAAAATAAAAAAAATTCATTCGCTTAATATCGCAATCTATTTACAATGGTGCTTTCATTTGAATAAAATTCAAAATTGAGATCTACAAATTTGCTATTTACACGTCGAAGATACTCTGTCATAAAAAGTACCTTGGATAATTATGAATTACTTAGATGTAAGTCTTTGGATTTGATCATGTAAGTCGGATATCTCACAACGACTGACTTATTCTTTACTGTAATTGACTCGTCGGCGGCTCTTGTTTTAATTCGAGTGCCCACATATGCTGTGGCCATCCAGTACGTCCTTTGGCTTTTGTCGTTTCCTCCTGCATCCCCATCATATGCATCGTCGAATCGTTCTGTCACACAAATATCGTCTACTGTTTTTTTATGTTTATTTACAAACCCTTATGTTACAAACTTTTTAATGCAATTATGAAATCTTGCTAAATGTATGCTCCATTGCATTATCATTTATATATTATTATTATATATTAAATAAAAAAATTAAAGTTTCAATTTTTGGAAATATTTTTCTTCCCACAAAATTATTAATATAAAAGTGCATTTATGACACCAATTGTCTTTAATACAAAAATGCTTGAAATATATAAATATATAAATGTTAAAACAGTTGTTGGGTAAGTCACCAATACTAAATGTCTTAATGTTCACTGATGAAATTAAATTTTGTATTTATATTTTCAGAATCTTATTTTATTAAAACTAAAAGTATTACAAACAATTCTGGACGAAGATTTTTTTTTTTAAATAGTAAATAATATGATTCTTTTGATACGAAACCTTGTATTTTCATTATCATAAATTTTCTACAACAGCTCACAATTTCAGCTTAAAATTTTATTTCTTATTTTATTACTATTAAGTTAATCAAAATTTTTTATTTCATGATAATTTCAAATTATAAAAATGAAAGTTCGATCGTGTTATCGTACAATATTTCTCATAAAAATATCCGTGAAGGTTGATGACTCAGTTTATGATCGTTGCTTTTATTTATGACATTTAAATGATGAAGATTAGTAGTAAAAATATAATTGTTTAATAATTGCCTGTGATTACGGTTGTATTCGTGGAATAAAAAATTGCTATTTATTGTTTGTACAACACTATTGAGGTTTCTTATGAAATTAAGACTCTCGATCTATTCAATTTTCGACAAATTCACTTCAATAAATGCTTATTTTAATTATTTTTAAAAGTAATGACCCAAATAAATGTTATAAAATTACTACTTAATGATGGACCGTCTAATGATTTAATGTACTTGTTGTATATCTTACTATGATTTCTAAAATATTCCCCTCGAAATTACATTCGATATATTTGGTCTATAATGTAAAACGTTTTAACAAACTGAAATATAACAGCCTAACAATAGCAATTAGCAATTTTAATGAAAACGAGTGATTATTGATAATTTAATGTGCCATTAAGTAAAGATAAAGTAATATGCCATTTTCAGCAGCAGTACAAATGAGTAAGCACTAGATATTAAAGCGCGCATAAAGTTGAATATTAAAGAATGAAAAGAATCTTACCAGATTGACTTGCGATTTGTTTCTTCTACTACTGGAAAGGATTTCGGCACGGAAGGTTTGGGGTTCCTCGCCCTCGTCGCTATCTAATACCGCCATGAGGTATCCGATGTAACTCGCTGCGAGTCTGAGAGTCTTAATCTTTGACAGTTTTGTGTCTGCTGGAACATTCGGTATGCAGTCCCTCAGATCAGCGAAGGCGTTGTTGATACTCTGGGTGCGTCTCCGCTCTTTCTTGTTGGCCGTGTTTCTGCGCTTGGGTCTCACTACCAATCCTAGGCCGTCACTTACGCACCTGACGTGCTGTTGCAAAATCGACGTAGGATTCTGCTCGAGCAACATCGTCGAGCCACAGCCATGTTGCCGAGAGTCGTCCAAATTATGCTGTTTGTTGTTCACCGAGGATAATTGATGCTGCTGGTGCCGCTGTGGCTGTTGTTGCTGGTAGCTCAGATCGGTGTAGTAGTGATGTGGGTGATGCTGCGATTGTTGTCCATTAGGTGCTGCTGCTTGGTTGTATTGTTGTAGAGGCGAGTAGCTCGGCTCTTGAATGCCGATTTCCTCTATTAGAGGAGGTGTCGATGCTGCAGGACTACCTGTCCCGGAACTACCGCCCGATATACCCGAGTCCGCCCCCCAATACGTTGATTGACTGTCCATGTCTGGAATACCTGGAGGGAAAATATTTCCATACTTACCATTTTAGTGCGTAACTTAAGATAATGTGATTGGGTCAGGTAGGTCAGGTAATAATCTACACGATTATTAATCTACACTTAAAGATTGCCATAACGATTGTCATATTGCACTTAAAATTGCCCGAGCATTGTACTCTTTATTCTATCTATTTTTTAGTGAAACCAAGGGATTATAAAAATATGGAAGAATTTTGTACGAAAGAGAAGTAAGGAATGATTTTGAAGGATGCACGTGTACAAATTTAGTACTAAACTATCTTAGTTGATGATGAATAATTTTTAGCGGTCGAACAATTATTACAGAGGAAATTTTGAAATTTTTACCGAAATATGTATTTTATTTGTCATAGTTAAGTAATAAAATAACAAGTACAAAAGAATAATGAATAATGAATAATTTTAGTCAACGAACCATAAGGTAACTGTGTGACATAGTTATACGGTTGATGCCATTGCGGATAATAATCAGCCTGAGATTCGTAACCTCCAATCATCATGCCGCTTTTCAGCAGAGTTCCAACTAAAACTCAATAAACCAGCAGGAAAATAGAAAAGCACCCACTTTCTTGCACAGCAATGAGACACTCTCGTTACATAAATGTGGTGTTTGCCTCTGCTTTTAAACAAGAAGTAAAATTTGAAAAAGTCTCACTGTCACTGAATATACAAATATCTTTACTGATACAGAGGAATTAGTAAAGGTATTGGCAAACGAAGTTCCAGTGTCCTCTGACGCGTGCGCGCTCGACGACACGGTGCGAGTGCATGTCAAGCAAAGCAGCCGCTTACAGGATGCCGAGATCACGAAAATCTCGAGCATGGGTGGGCGCCACAGCTAAATTGGCCCAACCCTCTGACAGAGGCGTGGCTTAAACGCTACGTATCTAAACCCCCCCCCCTTCTCTTGCTCGCACTCTCACTCGCTCTCTCTCTCTCTCTCTCTCTCTCACTGCCACGAATCCTGACCATATCTGATGATTCAATTAGTAAATTGAAAGGAACCACCAACCACAACTGTGGCTACTCTCTCTCTCTCTATCTATCATTTTCTCCCATCCTTTAGCCCTACTCTTTGAGGTTGTATATTTCTCGCACAGTTCTTTATTAAGAAATTACTGCCAAGCATTAGCGCTTGTGCACGTGCACTGAAGTCTTACTGGGCCATGAATGATTTAAGATCGAGACAAATATCGGCCATGATCGTGTTGTAAATATCGACGAATTCATACGGTATTATTATATTTAAATAAATTTTTATTGGTTTAAGAAGGAGAAAGTACAAAATTCAGGGCTAGTTTAGCGAAGTGCTTTATGGTTAAATATTTTTTACACAAATTCGTTTCGTAACATATTAATCTAGTGTACCTTAAATAACATTAACAAGAAATAAATAATTTTAATAAAGACATATAAACAATATGATACTTTATCCGATTTTTAACTAGCATACAATGATGGATAAATATGATGAAATATTCTCTTACGTCAGTATTGCATTACTAATCGAAATAAATCATTATATAATGCTAATGTTTTCATTTTATGCGCCGTGACAAGTATCATTTTAACAATTATATATAAATTCTAAATAATTTTACAGGTAGTTGATGATTTTAAAGAAAATAGAAAACATATTTTTTTGTTTATTAAGACAATTAGAGAAAAATACTAACGTTGAAATTATTTTCTGAAGAATTTGGTATTCCAAATTTTACAATAAAATTAAACAACATTGAAAATAATGTAATATATCGCATTATTTATACAACTTTTATCTTCTGAAATATTGACAGTTCATTTTACATATCCAAGTATAATATTTTTATCAGTATATAATGGTATATACTACGTACGCTCTAAGTTCATACCTATGAAAAATTCTCGTTCCCTTAATGGTGAACGCTAACAATTTGGAAAAATGTAACAGTTTGATTTTATCTTGTGTAAAGTCAATTTAATACGATCTATTACTATGTGAAAAGATTGAAAATAACAATCTTATTTATAATAACTAAAACGTGCAACTTTTCATTGTTATATTATTCTATTACAGAATTAACTCAACTTGCATTCGTCGTCTCGTGCAAACTTTTATGGACCACACTGATAACTCACAGAAATCCTGCTCTTTGTTTTTTCCGACAAGACAAGCATTATTACCCCAATTACATAGCTATTCTGGATTTCGTCGCGTGTACCTTGCAAAATGAACCCTGACGTAAATGTGCTCCCCTTTGCCGGCGTCGACGTCATCTGCGTCTGGCTATCAGTACTTTCTCCCCTGCGTCTACTTCTCGCCTGTTCTTATAAATTGCAGTTATTGCTTAATGGATAACGCATGAGTAGGAAAATATATGCGAGCCTTCGGTTCCATACCTGCTCGGAGCTATCTTTTACCCATATCACTTTCAATATTTCGAGAAATTTTCGAATGAAAAGAATAAAAGAAGTGCTCGAATTGAGAGGAATAGTGATCTTTAATAATATTAAGAATTTATAACGTATCAAATTATTATTCTTCAAACAAATTATTTTTGTTATTTTTGTTACATACTAGAGTGTAATACAATAAAATTTACTATTATTTGAATTACTTATTAAAATTTTAAATAAATTGAATTAATAATTACTATACATTAAAAAGTACTTTTATTTTTTCCTCGTACTAAGAACATTTGTAACGATTAATTGAAAATGGCCAATTAATCTTATTTCGTACGTAACGCCCATTAGGAGTAATAGTAGAATATGCGTAAAATATTTATTAAATTTTCATGAACTAATTAATGCAAAATTGGAAATAATATGAAATAAAATATTACGACTAATAGATACTTTTATGTACATATATATATATATATGTATGTATGTATGTGTATGTATGTATACATATGCATCGTTCCACATAAGTGCTACGGAAGCGTCATCACGTACACCGGCTAAGCGCTATCAAATCATAAGCGCACTTTTTCATTCACCAGATCGATTTTTCTTTTCGATAAATTTACCGCCTTTCTCATTTTTAGTAAAAAATCAGAGGGAGAGAGAGAGAGAGAGAGAGAGAGAGAGAAGAACGAAGGGATAAAATGAAAATATTTGTAGTTTAGAAGCCCGTCTTTTGAGAAATTTCCTATAAGTACTCCCATGCGACACGCTTAAGACAAATTGCTCTAGAAGATTGACGTAAGACAAAGTTATTCCCGCGCGAGTCATCATTCTATCGTATAATATTTTTTGAAAATTGTCTATGTATGCCTGCTCCGTTCATTATAATCACCAACGCGTCTGGTTTCTTTCTTCTGAATCAGACGCGGTTTATTAGGCATTTTTTATCAACGAACGTCTGTTAATGCAGACTTTGTACGTTATCAACTATTTCATTTAAAGGTGTCTATTATGCATATATATATATATATAAGAAAATAAATTAACTGTATTTAAAAAACAAGGTACAATAATGATGTCAAAATGATACAATTTAGAGTATCGTATGCATTTCTTAAGAATTAAGATAGGAAATTAGGATCTGGAAATATGTATATATTAATACAAATCTATTTCTAAATCTTTATTAATATCATGGTAAGATAATCTAAAACATTAAGTAGTTTTCTTAAAAATTACTTCAAGAAATTTTATGTAACTTATTCAGCAAACGTAATGTTCTTTAAGGTATGTTTAAACAACATATGAATTTTACTCATTGGAGTTACCGATTTTTTTTTTTAACACATTAATCGGAGCTTTCTGTTACATACTTTTATAAAGTTATGACATCTTATAATTTCTAATGATAAAAATGCATCAAATAAGTATCAAATCCAGTACTTAATTTTACTTAATTTCACTTAATAATAAAAATGTATTTCATCCAGTAATCATATATTTAGATGTAATGTATTTTATTGATAGAAAATACTGTACACATACGGATGACAATATCATTTTCTATAAATGAGCAAACCATCAAAGTTGCGGGCGTAAATTACTGGATTTTTCGAGTTTCATTCATTCTACAAGATATTTTCTTAAAATTCTACAAATACTCCTTTTTTAACATTTTGTGTAAAAACTAAATAAACGAGCACGTGTTGTTAGTTAATACCACGAGTATTGCATTTAAATAAATAAATTCAAGTAGCTGCTTAATGATATATTGCAGAGTTCGAGCTCATTCGTTCTGAAGTTTACTTCTCGACCCTTCTCTGTTTACGTGTGAGTAAGAAAAATGTCTAGTTTGGGTAACGCACGCGGAAATGACAATTAGTAGTTACTTCCTGTATGGAAAAAATCTAATGCCCAAAAAGGTAAATCGAATGTGTTGATTTTATAATTACTTATTTTAAAATATCGTATTCTTGAAAAATATTGTACTTAAAAATGATTTTACTATTCTAAAATTATGTATTTACTAAACTTGTATAATTACTCGGTTACATTTGAAAAAGTTAAACTTGGTTTTGTTAGAATCTTAACTTGAACAGAATATAAGTTATGGATTATTTCTACGGTACAGGCATATTTTCTATAAATTTAAATATCGTGAAATAAAAAAAATACAAATAGAAGATGGTGTCTGTTATTTTATTTAATTAAGTGGTTATTATTTATTAAATTATTTACTCTTGAAATCGAGCGAATAGAATTATTTGAAATTATTTAGTTAACGAGTAACATTTATTGTTTGATATATTTCTTAATAAATATTGAAATTTCGTAAATCGCAAATTTTGTGCCTTTAACCACAAATTGCCTGTAAGCACTTCTGTTAAGTATATTAACGAATTATGTAATGCCACTTCATTTCATTCATTACAAAAATAATATATCTTTTCTAAATTTTAATACAATCTGCATTTTTCTATTTCAGCAACAAATCACTTGGTTACAAATAAAAAAACGATTAGTTGTAAGTAAGCAAAGATATCTCGAAGTATGGCCGAAGATTAAATTATAAAATTCTTTGAAATAATTATATAAAATTACTCAAGAGACAATTCTATCACAATTGAAACATTGATTAGAAGAATATTTCAAACATTCGTTTAAAATGATTTTTTCCCAATACGGAATTTTTCTTTTATACGTTTTGATGAAAAGAGTTGTAAAACTAATGATAGATACTTTAAAGTACTTCAGTTTTTAATTATTTCTGAAAGATATAAATTGCCAATTTTTTAAATTTAATTATTAATTACAATTTTAAAAAAATATTGAAGCAATTGATTCACAATTAATTTTTCAACTTTCGAAATATAATAAAAGTGCACTTGCACATATAATAAGTGATACAAATAGCGTTAAAATGTGTGTGTTTTTGGCTGATTCTGTAAAAAAATTAAAAAGAGAGAGAAAGAATAAAGACATATATACGCGGGGCCATGTGGCTTTTACGAGATATCAAATCGTTGTGAACGGTGTACGCCTTGCCGCTACCTAAATATAGTTTATTGCGTTACCAAGTATTAATGGCGCTTCTATAGAAACGTCAAACTCCGTTTGAAAATCTGTACGTCAAGTTTATACCAAAAATCTTCGCTAATTTCCGATTGCCGTGTAAAATTTCAGCTTAAAGTTTACTATTTTCGATTCTTTTGGCAAATTAAGTAGCAATCAGTAACTACTACTGCAGTTATACATTACTATGATCTTTATTAACTTATTTTCAAAATTAAATATACAAGTATTATGTATTAAGCATGACATTTGAATTGCAGCTTATATGATCAATATTTTTATTTGTTTGCGTTTGCAATTTTAAAATTACAAGAACTGCTACTGATTTTTTTGCATATACTGACAATTGCTTTACAATTATCTTTTCGTATTAATATATTAGAATTATTTAAACTTCGTAAGAGCGCTTTAACGACTTTTAAAAAGACAATCTGGTTTGCAGTTGGACAATATTAATCCACGTAATCGTTTTAGGAAACAGAAGCCACCGAACGTACAAATAATACGAACAAACAAATCCTACGCATTCGCCGTTGTATAGTTCGAAGAACTATATTTTTCCTCTCGACATGGCGCACTCGACCCTTAGGTAGTGTCTGACGTATGTCATGTCAGCTGATATGAGTGTTCGCGATTAATCAAGGGTAAGATACTTGAGGGGCGGAAGGAAGCAGTTACGGCAGGTGCTTGGCCGCAAGCACGAGACCTTCTATGATTTTATTTTCTTCTTTCATCCACTACCTTTATCTAACCTCAGCCACTTTCTCTAGATTTATCTTTGTTTTATAATTATTTTTAGATAATTGTAAGTATCAAGTGATTGCTCAGAATAATCGGAACATTGTACAAGTAAATTTACTCTTTGTTATTTATTTTTACTTTTTTTATTTATACGTCTTCTAATTTAAACGTAATAATTATATTATAATAAAAAGACGTATAATTTGTATGTCTTACATTGTTTCTAGATACTGATTTAAGAAATTCGTAATATGAAGGAAGTAGATTTGATCATTCGTTAAAACAGCTTAAATTTAGTTCCAAAAAATGATTTTAATTGAAATTACTTTCACAGTTAATAAGATGGATTGTTGATTTACGTTTAAGTTATTGAAATATTAAGAGTGAACCATTTTTTATATTCTAGTACAAGTTTATCCAAACTAATTTGAATATCATATTCATAATGAGAAGTAAGCGAATTAAATACTATTTACAAGTGTGTTTTATGAATTAATGAAAGCGTAAGTTTTATGTTTTATGCTTATTATTATCATCGTCATCATGATGATTATTATTATTACTTTATTATTGTATTAAGAAAAATTTTTATCGCGCGATTTGATTTATAAAGTAACTAGTATTGATAATATAAAAGTATCATCTACGTCACTACCGGTTTAAGGAAGATACATTTTTGGATTATACTGTTTACCATTTTTGCTTTGATAGTAGATTTTACTGCTAATGTAATAAACATTTCTTTTCTCCTTATAGATCTAAAGTACGCGTACGTAGTTAGCATTCAGTAGAGAGACGTTCTTTTATATCGACGTATCAACATCCGCACCAATCTTTTTTGGAATTACTATCATTTAACACTTTGAGGCAGAAAATTACTTCTTCACTACATTTAAGTGTTAATATTCGTTTCAATTCAAAATGTAAAAAATTCATGTTTGTCATGTAAATATTGCGATTTAGTTTTTCATCAGCTTGTACTAAGTTATAAAATCAATTTTCTTATAAAGTTATTAAGTTTATTATTTTAATTGCAAATAATATCATTACAGTTTTATATGTTCATTGTAGAGCTTGTGAAAATGATGTAATAATAGAAAAATGTTTCCCATGTTATAATAACTACTTAATTATTTTCTAATTATATTAAAGAATTGTTCAGAAATATAATTATTAAACTTTTTATATTTTAATAATTCCAAATTTTTGTATTTGTTTTTTGTAAATTTTTATTAATTTATCAAACGATATTTTATTTAATTTAATACGCTTTTTTAAGACAATAATTATAAATAATTTATTAAAGAAATTAAATAAAGTAATAAATGAAGTACTTAAATAAAGTTAAATAAGATCTAAAAATTAGTATATAAAATAAAATTTATTTTAAAAGTTCAGAAAAATGTTTATGCAACCAAGTTTATAAAATTCGTTTGTTCGTAACCTATTTTACTTAAATTAATTATATTTAATTTTGATTGAACAATCTTTATAAATGTACTTTTGAATTATCCTTTTTTACTAAATATTACTACCATAAACATGAATTTGCATAAACATTGATATATGGATGTATATTTACGTGTAACATTGTTTGATACACTTGGTAAATACCTTTTAAATTTAATCTAATGCATAAATTTCATAACGCATTTAAAAACTTAATTAAATGAAACATTGTTCGTTATCCATTATCCGTTATGTAATATACTCATATTAATATGAAAGTAAATATTTAATAATGTAAATAACTGTTTAGAGACATAAAGATAAGTTAAAATATAATAAATTTAATTCTTTCAACAAAATTACATATCTTGTAAAAAATGGATAATGTAAAGTTTAATTTCAAGAATTTTCTCATTTATTAATTTACAGCATGAAAATTCAAATTGATTATTTCCAATACCGTATTTTAGTCAAACATTAGCAGACAGAAAGTATGGATGTAATATAATTTGTAAATATTGTAATCAATTGGTTGTCTTTTTTATTTCAGAGTTATAACTATACAGATTCCAATAATTCACTAGTAATATTTGTATGGACAAGAACTTAAATTTCTGTAAGTTCGTATACCTTATTCAAATTATATCTTTTTAATATGAACTTGATCTATTTTAATTAAAAAGTAAGTTATTTTTCGATTACAAAATTTAATTTAACAGTGAAAGTTTTAAAAATTAAAGCGAAACAAAGTTTTTCGTGAAATTACAGGAGCAAAATAATTCAATAATGGATAATTCGTATGCATGAATTCATTTTATATTTATTTTTATTGTCATTAGATTTAACGTATTCTCATTGAAAATTTAACATATTTTTCAAGTTTTTCCATGACACAAATTAAAAAAGGGTTTTCACAACCTAAGGACATGCTTTATCAGCATTTATCCTTCAATCAGTTCTCTTAGAAAAAGCCTCGAATTGTATCCTAGATATACAAATAAATAAACAATGGCCATTGATTAGGTCGTCACTAGTTCGTCCGCATAGTTTCGAGCATCCCCCCAACCCCCACGGTTTATCTTTCTTGCTCAATTGTCGACTCTCGAGTACAAAATATTGCTTTTCCGTCGGAGGCGGCACAGGGAAAAGACGGTGTTCGGCTGTTCCGATGGCGCCAGTGCCAGTCCTTGCTTTTGCGGCTCGATTTCCTAGGCAGAATTTACGATGTCCCGGCAATCGTTTCTCACGCACGCGAGCCCAACTAAACGACGACGATGACTCGGATATGCGCAATGTAGTGAGGTAGCATCATGTGCAAGCACTTGAACCGTCAGACCTCCTCTTCGTATTCACACTTGCTGTCTTTTTTCTTGCTATGGGAATTTTCCCCGTGAGTAATATTACATGATCATATCTGCATTCCAAGTCAAGAATCTTCGTAATTCCTTTTCACCAGATTTGGAAACTGAAATTTGTTACTTTGCGGTTGAATCAATTTGTTCTTGGTTTCAAATTATTTTATTCGAAACTATTGTGCGCAATTTGAAGTAAATTAAAATTATAAATTACCTGAATAGGTATCAGAAAATGAACGATATACCTGCATGTATTAACTGTTATAAAATTATTGGACTTACCAGGAATGAGCATAGGAAAAATTTTTTACACTTTCCGTATAAATCGTTTTATGTTTAATTTTATTTAATTTTTTTTCTAATCCACAGAATTGACAATCTTTATCTTAGTATTACTAAGAAATAACAAGAAATAGTTTTCAATTACAAAATATATAAAGTATATGCAAATATTACGCAAATTAGTTTAAGTTACTATAATAATTCCTTGATCAACTAAAAAAGATAATAAACTTTGTATTATAAAAATACTTGTTTATGTATAATTTCAAACTGTATATGCAAAAATTGGGTTACATTATCCATTGTGGTTTATGCTGTAAATTTAACATGTTAAAATTGAAAAAGGAAAACTGTATTATGTTCTACCAATTATTTAAATTTTACAGATTGTAATAGTTCATTATTTATAAGTATTTTATTAGTAATAAAACGGTAGTAATGTCCAATAGAATTTTAATTTATATTTTGATATTTGGTTTTGTTACGCAGCAAGACTCAGCAAAATATTGTTAACATGTTGATTACGTATACACTAAATCAAGTATTCAAGAATGTTCCAAGCTGTTTTTGCAAGATCTTAATTAATAATAAGAAAACTAATTTCTGCAGATTCTACAATATTCAATAAAAAATTAAAAACGAGTGTCCAAAGTAAAACGTAAAATAAAAAAATTAATGTTTATATTGTTCCATATTATTTCGTTTACACTTTGATAAAACCAATATAGTTACAAATTAAGAATTTCAAATTGCTTCATTAAAGTAGTTAATAAATTTTTACATAAATGTTTTCAGAAACTAAATTTGATACATTATTATTATTATTATTATTATTATTATTATTCAATCTATTATTTTTAATAACTACCACATAATGCTTTTGTGATTTAAATATATGTTTGTTAAGTCGGGCATTGGCTGATAATCGGTGAGAGTCGCTGACGATTTACAGAGAAAAGACAATGAAGTGCGCGTTTTCTAACTCGACGACATATGCGAATGGTTAGCGAAAAAGAAGGCAGAAAAGGAAGAAGTGCGAGTACCAAGGAAAAGAGGCAAAGATCTTTGTTTATGGTGACGGAGGGATCGATCAAGGATATTGGACCGTCTGTATCGGTGTGGTATGGCCCCAGATGCAAGACGACACCGCAGTTACAGACTAGAGTGTGTTTTGAAATACGAAGCGTCTGGCTGTCGGTGCTCGTAAAATAATGAGAAGATGCTTCAGGGGTACGTATAACTTGCTGTTCATTTTTTCGGTTGACGCACTTGTGATTGTCCGTTCGGAGGTCAAATTTTTTTAAATTGAAAACATGCGTGGATTTATAATGCACTGTGAATAGATATTCCACGATTTTAATTGGTTGTTCTTAAAAATTATGGTAACTTTAAAGAGCGCGTCTGTGATGGGACGTACAATTCTCTATTCAAGCATTAATGTATCTAAGCTTTGCCAGTTGTATTTAAACTGTGATCAATTATACGAAAAACAGTAGTTGGTGAGCGCATTATCTATTTTCTTGATTATAAATGTAATATTTGCATAATCGAATGAATGCTAGTATTTAAATAAATGTTTAATTTTACAAAAATAAAGAAATGGTTTCTTCTATATTATAATAGGTTACATAGTTATTGAATGAAGACACATTTAAAGAAATTTAAGAACGAGTGTAATTGCTAAGAATATAAAAAATTCTTAGCCACTAAGTTTCATTGTAACAATAATCTTGAAATGTTAATTTCATAAAGTTCTTGATTAAATACCTTGAATTGACGAAGCTGTGATAATTAAGATTTGTCAGCTTTTTGATAATAACTATTTAATTTTAATAATAAGAAAATATAATATTATTTACACTTGAGTTGCGCCGTATTCCTTTTTTTAGCGGCGATGGGGTGGGGGGAAGCTTCTTTCTTTTTAAGTAACGGAATTTACACCCTTAACAATATTTCCTCCTACTCTTCCGCTTGTTCTCTGTAGCTGTTCTTTCTCTTTCTCTCTCTCTCTCTCTCTCTTTTCTTTTCCATCAAATACATAAACTATTAAAAAAACAAACATAAATGACATAACAGCGTCATTTCACTTAAATTGATTTATTCTAAGTTTCTATTATAACCATACTAGGAATTAGAAATTCTGAGGTGTCTAATTAATTATCTTTCATCAATAATGCTTTATGCATGTATGCCATTATTGTTTAAATTGTAATTGGAATACAAATCGTAAAAGATAAAATACAGGTATTTAACTATTTTACTAGCTTCGATATTTTTTTATATCGGGAAAATAATAATGTATGTTGAATTAAATTAGATCGTCAAAACGGTGAATATTTACGCAACTTAGCGCAAACGTAACGGGTCGTTTAGTAGATGTTGCGGTTTAATATTCAAGCTTGGCCTCTTGAAACGAATTTTTTCCTGTGGCTTTGCCAAGAGGCGTTGAATACTACGTGAGAAATAATACAAAGCTACTCTGAAGGATAGAACGTTGGCTCGAGGGGCAAGGGAAATCTATCCACCCGTCGACCCTCGCGCTACAGGGGGTATTTACTCACTTAGTCGATTGCGAAATAAACTGACTAGGGAAAACTATACAGGCTGTGCGATACAATCACAGATTTACTGAATTTGACGTCATTTTACGTACCCGTTGTGTTCCTTAAATAAAGGCGTTTTCAATAGTTAATCATGATTTCCATGGTGAGAAAATAGATGATCACGAGCAATTTTTTAATTTATATCACAAGTTGTTCTTTGAGCTTTGTTTAATACATGTGCTCGAATAAATGTATGAAGAGGAATAAATATAGAAATAAATATAAATTCTTATTTGCAGATTTTAGGCTTTTACCTTACTTTCATTGATACCAGGCAATTTTTTAAAAGCACAATTAATTAACCTTGTACATTCAAAGTAAATTTTGTAATTCATTGAAATAAAAATATGTAAGAATGATATTTTTACTTGTGTTTTTGTATTAAAAAAAATAATGTACCACTTGATAAAATGCCTCATATAAATTTGAATCGAACTTTGAATCGCGCTTCATGTTTGTTTATTTGTACGAATAATTATAATGAATTTTAATTAATATATTTTAGTTTCATTTGAGAAGTTTCTAAACTTTTTAAAAATTATACAAGAATAATCTGAAATTTAAAACATAAAACACAAGTTTTTGTTTCTATTTTATTAATTGATTTATAAATTTTAAGCAATTAAAATTAATTTATTCTTATGCCATTTATTTACATTTAAATTAAAGTTTTGGTTATTGCGGCTGTTTTAAATCTGTATGTTGCGTTATTTCAATATAACAAAAATAAATATTATAAATCTTGTAAAATGCTGCGAATTCTTAAATATAAGTATTATAAAATCTTTTATGAAAAACGATATAAGTAATAAACAAATGATATTTATGATCCTTTTATATCATGATGTATATAACTTATGTATTAATAATTAAAATTTACTTGTCTATTTAACAATATTACTTAATTTGATAATTTCGGAAACTTAAGTATATATTAAATACAGGAATTTTTCACAGTTAAAATGTTCTACTTAATTTTTAATAGAATATTGTGTGAAATGAGAAATTGGTTTTAGTGCGTGTATGTGCGAGAGAGAGAGAGAGAGAGAGAGAGCTTACGAAAAATTTAATATTTCATCCGCAATGAGATGCGTTCAGGGTCAAAAGTTGCTCATCGATATAACCATTTTATTGCAGTATTATTGTGTATTCTATCGTAGTGGCACGAGGATAATTGTCTAGATGCTGCACGCCTATATAAACACTGGCCTTATTCAAAGGACATTTAATGGAGGGACGAGTTTATCATTGATAAATCTGAATGAAATATGGCACACCATTAGTAGATTATCCTTGAATCAGGGGTAGCAATTTCATTGTTTGCATAATCGACACATTATACGGATCACACTTGTCACTCTTATTATTCAAGTGGTTTTAATTTAATTATACAAAACTTTTTATATTTATTATTTAAATCGATGCCTAATTTCAAATTTACGAGTCAATAGTAAAAGAATATCATAGGTAGTTTATAAAAATTCTAAAATAAGATGTTTATTATTATATATACTTTATTGTTTTAATTATGTTTAATTAATCACAAATATTTTAATAATACTTCAATTGTCTCTGTTTATTTTTCAACGATATAAACTTATATAAGAATAAATTTTGAAGTATAATTGTAGCTTAATTAGTAAAAAATTAACAAATTTAACAAAATTTACAAAAGAATTAAATTAATATCAAGTCGTAATAAATATATGTAATATTTAAAATTAGTTTCTTTTCAAATGAGAAGGTGGATAAAAATTATGAATATGGAAAATTGTAAATTTATTTTAAAATAATTTTTATAATGTAATTCTACTAATTATATGTACATGAATATTTATGTAAAAAAATATAAAAATTTGTATATCATTATAATTGTTTGATTTTAATATAGATAATTATTATTACTTAATATTGAATTCTTAATAATATTATTACGACTATATTAATTTTGAAAATTAATGACCAGTTTAAATCTATATTCAAATATACTAGCCCTGTAAATTCAAGTAGTTGATTAATAACGATGGCTGTTTGCTGTTCCAAGAAAAAAATCTGTTGTCTTTATACAACGTTACGATTTATGAAGATTACGAATGCATGGAAAATATTAACTCCAGCGGAATTTCCCATCTGATATACCTCGAAACTTCAAGAATAACTTAATACTTTACTTTTATATACCCATACAAATTTTTGAAAAAGAAGATGACGTTCTTAAACTTTATACTCGATGCATGAAATGGAAACGTCACTCCTTATGTAATTCCGATAAGTATCGATTACTTCTAAGGAATGAACAAAATCGCTATTGTTTTTCCCGTTAAGTTTTTTATTTAAGTATCAGATCACTTACTCGAGCGTCGGATCTTCACGGTATGCCTTTTCTCTTCTTACTCTTCATTTCTATAAAGCTTTTGTACTTTATTTTCTTTTTTGTGAAATTTAAAATTAATTCTAAGATACCATTTTTTCTATTCGATAAATAAATATATGAAATCACTGACACTTTTTTATTAAATAGAAACGTCAAATATACGCATTACGTACTAAGAACTGTCAGAAATTTTATTCGGCACGATTTTTCTTAATCCACGAGTTAATAAATAAAGTAAGTTAATCAATAAAGTGATGAAAAAATTAGATTTACAAAATAATCCATAAAATTATTTTGTTTAAATATAAATGAATGAAGTTTAATATTAAAAAATTTCACTCATTAAACTGAATAAGAATTTCTGAAGATGCGGTAAATAAACATTTTATTAGCTTTATTATTATTATTAATAATAACTTTATCATGAATAGGTTTTTTATCAATTTTGATTTACGTTTTGTAAATGTGTGAATTAATAGAGATAATTTAATAAATTTCATGATATTTACATAAACAAATACCAATAAGATAAACATGATTATAAATGGATACTTAAATACAAATGTTATAATTTTTATATTACATAAAAATATAAAAACTGTATTAAAAAATAAAAACAACATTTATTTAATTTATACTGGTATGAAAAATTATATTATCTCTTATTCCGTTACTAGGATAAGAATTCGTATCTATAATTCACTAGTTTTATTGGTACAGTAAATAGATTTATTTATTAAATAACGCAATATAAATTATTCTTTTGTAAAATTAACTTTTATTACTATAAATATTTTAAACGTGTTTTATTCTAAAGAAGTTATTCTAATTAATTAATGTTCATACTTAATATTGACATTTAATACTTTAACCATGAATTAAATTTATTTGAAAAATATTTTGAATGTAACATTGAGTTTCTATTCTCAGTCATTAAATGCGTCGATTAAGATACTTTATTCAATAAATTACTAAATCTAAATGTATGAAGGAACGATAAAAACTCTTTTGAAACTCTTTTCCAGAAAAAATTTATAATCTGAACTGCAATTTTAGTAGAAATTTCTTCTATAAGCTTTTGTAAAATGGAAATTTATATATTAATATAATAATAATTTTGATACCAAGTTTTATTTTACTTATTTTGACTCTCAGTACAGTCACATAGTAAATCAAAGTTGGATTGGAGCGCTAATCTTCGTACTTAGTCGAGTTTCGAGTCTTCCGCTTCAGAGTTATTTTTAGATGTTGGTTTATATATGCTATATACAAGATTTTGTATATGCTTACTTGTCAAATAATTTTCGCTTACTGTAATTTATAGTTTAAATTACGATATGACTTTCTAATGAGTGAAAACAAGTTTTTATTTGGACTAGTTAGTAGAAAAATATCGAATTATTATAGTTTAATATAGTATATCTAGTAGTAATTATTTCTATAGCTCTACTTGTACTAATTTTTCAGGTGAGTAACAGATGATTTAACGTTTAAATTTAACTCTCGTTTCTTAAATAATTAATTAAAATTTTGCAAATAATTTAAAAATAATATATTTATCATTCATTCTTATTAATAGTAACAGCAATTATTTCTGTAAGGACAATTGAAATTATAAAAGAAAGTTATGAAGGTTATGTTTATATGAACTATTTTACTACTGCATATTCTATTTATGAATAAAAGATACACTATTATTATTTGTATAAACTATTACTTTTCTCATAAATTTATGTGATTAATACATTTGAGTTGGTACGAAACTTTTCCAAAACAATACTTATATTCTGTTAATGTAACGTTTAGTCTTAATATGTTTGCTCTCAGCATTTTTGTGCATAAATTTTTTCTATCGTAAGATGATAAGCTTTTTGAAACGTTTAATTTTCATAATGTTTAATGATTTTGTATATAATTCTATCTCGTATAAATACAGTTGAATATAAAAGTACATTTAGTAAAGAAATATTTTTATATGCAAAATTAAAAAGCAAAATCAACAAGCAAAGAAAAGGGAATTTTGTTGAAAAGAGATTTATCAAAATTAGAAAATTATTTAATTACATAGAAAGAAGATCGATATTAATGAAATACATTTATACATAAAATACATGTATATTTTTTGATGATTTGTATTAAATAAAAAATAAAAATCGATAGGTTTTCTATACTTTACATAAATAATGAAATTTTTCACAATCTTACACATTGAAAATTATTAGTCAATATAATTAATTTCCAGTACAAAGTACCAAAATATGATTAGTTAAAAACAGCATATTCGTCTTGCAATTGATGGATAGTAAATTAAAAAAACCTTAAATTTTAATGATTTTTTTATTTTTAACATATGTATATAAAAATACATCCGCTTCTCATATCAATCGGTTTTTTTTTAGAATTTATCAGATTATCAAGAAACTCCTCCTTTTATTAAAAAATGTTGATAGCTCTCTAAACATTATCAGTTGCTCCTCTCTGTACAGAATAAACTCACGCGCATTCATACACTTATTGAGTAAATAATACTATTTAAGAATAATTAGACAAGAAAAGCTATGTAACGAAGTAAGGACGGGTGTTTGTGAAAGATCCACCGTTATTGAAATTGTCCCGAGATTCGGTCGATTGTCTATCAGTTGTCTCAATATCCACGCTCTGTTTGCTGCAAGGATTTTTAGTGATGGTGAAGACGCTATTAACACTAGTTGCGTTCGAATTACTCATGTTCTCCCTTGACCTACAAATACCTGCGCCCGAGTCTGTCGAGCCAAAAATCATTTCTGTTTTTATCTTCAATTTTCTAGGCATCAAAACTAATCGAATCAGGACCATAAAGGGGACTTCGAAGCTGCAACTGAGACAGAATGATAAGAACATGGTGAGACAGAGATTTCCAAAGTATGTGTGTAAGGCAGTGAAGGTTGTGAGGCTGCTGGAGGTGCGAACACTACCAATATTGTAGAGGAGGATAACGTAGTGGCTTAGGTAAGCGCTATACGTGAGCCTTGATAAAGGTATCCACACACGCCAGGACAGGAAGGCATTGAGCGGTCCTGAAATTTACGATCGCGCATTTTAGCTTCTGTTCAATAAAAGGAATTTTTAAATTGAACGATATCTACGTGGTATGTGTGTGTGTGTTTATTTTTTTGAGTAATCTATGCATAAAAATAAAAGGTATACGGGATACTTGAGCTAAAATACTATTCAATTCGATAAGAAAGGGCATCGACTAATTTTTACACTCAAATTTTAACGCGTATCTGCAAAGCGTTTAATATCAGCGGTACAACTTATAATTTCAAATTGTTCAATTTTTATAATTTTATAGAAATTAAGAAAATTAAGAAGGACCTATAATTCTATTAAAGTTATTAATATAAATGAAAACTCACCTCTGATTAATTTATAAGTGTTATAATATTAATAAAATTATTGTTTTTAGTTAATTTGTTCATTTTATTATTATAGAATAAAGTTTGAGTAATAAATAATTAATAATTATCTTTAAAATAAGGTAAAAGAACAGAAATACCAGAATAAGTACAATTAGAAAGAAAGTGAGTAAAGGCTAAATTAAAAAGTGCATGTCTTTTTTCACACATAAAATACGATTGAATTGAGTCTTATTTAATAAGATTTAAATTATTTAATAATATATTGCTTTGAACAATTATGAGAAAAATACTATACAAATTGTGGTATATGTGGAAAATTACGTAATTCTGAAAAAAGAGAAACGCTAGCATTTAATGAAAAATAAAATAATATTCAGATAAAAGAAGATTCAGTAGAAAACTGAAACAAATATAAAACTTTTCGTTAACCGAAAACGAAGTTGGTTAAATACTAATAACTTCGTTTAAAAAATCTACAATTTTAATAAACATTCTAAATTGAATCGTTTACCTGCATGTCCATTCACACAGACAAATATGATCCAGGAAACTGCTAGAGCAAAAGTATGCCTATGTAGACCTGCATAAAAGCTTGCTTCCAATTTGTTGTAAGGATGATTATCGAAATACATTCCACGTGGTCCTAAAATTGCTGACATTCCTGCTATTATTGCTAACAACCATCCGCAAACAATGTACATCTGTTCCAAATTATTTATTCAAAATTATACGATTTTATTATGTATGTATAGGAAATGAATTCAAAAATTTTATTTATTAATATCGTTGTCTTTTTAGATTATTTTCTCTTTTATGAAAAAAGAAATTTGTTTTAATATAATTCATAAATTTTGCGTTATCCAAAAAATTATTTTAGCATAAGTTATACTGATTTTGTAATTTTCATTATCATATTATTGTAAAATAAATTTATACTAACTTTTAAAAAAGTTCAATTGTTATATATTCATTATAATAAATTTAGTATCAAATATTTCTTTTTTCTTTTTTTAAATAAAAATCATATAGTTATAAGTTTCTAACTTACTCTAGAAATTTCCATTTTGTAGTTTTTCGTCTTAAATAAAATATAACCAAGGGAAAGTCCAATAATATATGGTCCAGCTCTCGTATAAACTCTGGTGTAAATTTGCAAATATACATTTACCACATCCTGCACACTGCAATGTATATGTATATATGTATATATTTCTGTACATATATTAGGAAGTTTGGTTACGGCAAAGTAAACTTTCTAATTTGAGACTATAGATATTGCATTAACAAAAAAATTAGAAAATATTATTTTAAAAAGGTATATCTCCGTATAGACCTTGTCACATTAAATTTAAAAATAATGAAAAATTAATATAAATCTTTTTAAAAGTGACTTTTGATTTAATTGAAATGACATTTTAAAAAATATTAAATATTTTTGAAAATTAGATTCACCATTTCTTTATTTAGTCATTAAACTAAGATTTGCATGTAAAACATTTTTGCAGGCTTTTATAATTATGATTTTTCCAAAAAGTTTAAATTTGTTAATATTTTTAAAAATTATTATTATCAAGGTAAAATGTTTTCATCTAAAAATTAAGAATTCTTTTAATTCCTTGACATTGGTAGCAATTGGTAGTATTATATAAGTAATTTTTTTATCATTATTTCAATGTTGTAAACTTTTAAATTGTTTCGATAAAAAAGTAACTTTTTCCCAACCATAAACGGTTTCGCTTGATTTTGTTCTTAAATAAATCAAATATTACTGTATAATTCTATTCTTGAATTATATTTCTTTTTGATGATTATGAATTGGTTTAATAATTTATTCAATTGTATCGTCTTTTCAACTTCTAGCACATTCAGTTTTCTTATGCATAAAATAATTCTTAATCAGAACATTTAGAATAATGTTTTCACTATTTTCAATAATGCGGAAACTGTATACTTTCTAAAAATATTAATAATCAAAAGATTTTTATAGAAATTTGAATTTACTGGTTAAAAGTTCATATTTTCAAACTGTTAAATTGGATTTTACATGTAGCGCCATCTCTGAAATTTTCTACAGACTTTCCAGATTATCTTCCTTTTTGCATTTATTACAAAAAATAACTTTGAATTTTTAATAAATATTTTAATAATTTTAGCATTAGAAAAGCCGTTTTTATTTTATTATTTGTTTAATAATAATATCGTTTATTCAAAATTTCTAGTTATTTACTGCTTAAAGCAAATAATGATTTTTTAAAAAAGTAATTGTATTTTATACAGTAATTAGTGTAAAATAAATTAATTAAATCGTAAATTTTATTTACTCACTAATTGTATGCATATTTATAATTTTAGTCTAAAATTTTTAGTTAAACGTAAAAGATCATAGAAAATAAAAAATATGTGCTTTCTTTTTTTATTTTTTATAAAAGTTATTTTCGAGCATAAAAGGTATATTTGTGTTTTAAGTTTTTCTGCTTTCCTTAATCATCTAGAAGATAATACGCATTACGTATGTAAGTTTAAATTAGAGTCCTACATATATATATTGGAATTTTTACTATTAATTCAGTAAAACCTAATATTAACATTTCTATTTGAATACAAATCCACAAACCCAAATTTAGTTTTAAACACAAATAAATTTTAGCAATTTTAATGAAAATGTTATCTTATGTATTTTCTATGCATGATAATGCATTATTATTTATTTTAGTATCAATTCTAAACAGATTTATTTAAAATAATGTTTGGATTTTTTAATTGAAATATTTTAAATATGAATTTAATAAAAGTTAAAAAAATATTGAATTAAAAAGAAGAATCATTAACATTTCAATAAATGAAAATTATTCTTACTATTTTAATATTGCTTCTATTAAGAGCGATATATTTCAATAACATCAATAATAACAAACGATTAATTATATATTTTATTATCGTTATTTTATGTAATAATTTTGAAAATCTTTACAACAAGTGCAATTTGTTCAAAGTAACATATAAAAAAGTTTTTATATATAAATTATAAAGCGATACCTAAATTGATATGTTAAACGTGATTTTTATCTTGTAAAAACATTTTAATTGAAAATGTCAAGTAAAATATTTGTAATGGTTCACAGGTTAAGAAAAAGTGAAAAAATGGAAATACATAATGGCGTTTATGTAGCGTTATTTACGAAATATTTTCAAACGTTCTTTTAATATGTAAAGAACAGTTCAGGTAATCATAATTTAATTGTGTTTTTGTATTTTTTAGATTGATTTCCATATTTTTTGCACTTTTAAAAATTCTTTTTTTTTACTTTTGTAATATAAATTAAATTCTTAACCTAATGCATCGAAACGTATGCATTTGTTTTTGTCCAATTATACAGTAATTGAAAATTTTCATAATATATTGAAATATTAGTTTTCAGAAATAAAATTATCTATTACGAAACATATAATGATTTTCAGTTGGAATAATGCTAATTTTCATACAATAATTTACATTTGTACTTATGTTATTAAAAAAATATAAATAAAAATATAGATTTAATAACAACATTTTTGAAAGTATAAAATATTATAAATATATAGCAATTTTTAACACCTCAAAACCAATCGTTAATTTTATCGAGGATATACTCAGTATTCATATGAGTTTTACGTTAAGCCAATTGATATTTTGTTGTCAATTTGTAAAAAATATTTGAAATGTATATGTTATGCAGTTTACCTTTTATAATAGAGCATTGTCCCGGTTAAATTAAGACAATAAGTTACTAAAAATGGTATCGTTACTGATAGAATGATTCCTGTGCCCGTTACAAACCAAAAGTATAATCCTTTATTGTATTTAAGCATTGGATAAAGAAAAATTGGTGAAATCCATAGCAACTGCATATCAACTGACAGATACCAACTTTGAGACATACACTACAATAATAAGAATAAGATTTGGTTTATTTATCGTTAATTTAATTACGCGAAGTGGAGATTAATAAATATTTTGCAACTTACAATATTACTAATGTTAACATAATTATTTATATACAGAAGATTTGTCCACCAATTGGCGCGACAATCTAATTTGCCGGTATGTATCCAGATATTCCATCGAGTTCCAGAACCAAGTTTTTCAAACAATGTTGCATAAAAACCAATCATAATTGCATATGAAGGTGTTAGCCTACAAAAATGTAATAAAAATACAAACGGAAATTTTTTTTAAATTATTTTTTAAAGGCTAAAATATCAAGATTTTCTTTCGACTCTTTGAATATTATTATTTAATATTATAATCGCTTAATCAATTCAATATTAAAAATTAGATAAGTAAAATAAGTTATTTAAGGTATTTCAAAGAAATATTACGTTAGCAGCTTTAAAATGTGAATGTTATGTTATGTTAGAACAGTGTAAGGAAAATGATGTTAATACGATATCAAAGAAAAATATTAACAATATTAATGTAAATAAATTATTATAAAATTAAATAATATTTATTGACATTGCCTATTAAGAGATAAAATTCCCAAATATTTAATTGATATATTTCTTCCCAACAAAACAGTAAAGATTAAGTTAAAGCTTAATACCAAAAATATTTATTTATATGAAAGATATACATGAATATATGACTTAGATTCATACTTTGAAAATGATGTCTGAACTAATCTACACAAAATTATTATTGAATATATTAGTTAGCTAAAGTATTAAGACTAGGTTTTGAACTTTACTATACAAAGGAAAATATGTTTTAATTATATTGTAATTTTTTTTCCGAGTTATTACATACTAATATATATATATACATATATACATATATAAATGAGTTATTGTTATATATAAATATATGCTTTTGAAAACAATTCTCTTTATCAACTACTACAATGAAAAAATGTCGTAAGAGTTACTCTCACCTGAAATAGCGATTAAGGTACAGGGTCAAGATATTAACGGATGAATTAGGTTCCTTAGTTTTTTTGGCTAAAGATGTGTAGGCCAGCAAAATGCCACTAAGAAGGAAAAATGTGTCGGTGACGACATTGCCGTTCAACACAAGCAGCGAACTCCAATCCTCGTGCAGCTATACGTAAGTATTATTCATATAATACATTTGTCATTTTTGACGATACAAACAATGTATTAATGCACGCTCCAAATGAAGTTGATAGCGACGCATTTCTTGCATAACCTACACATCGTCATCTCAATTAAAAAAAATCTCGAGAGTTTATGTTTAGAAATCATGCAACGATAATTAAAAAGAGATATAGTCCTTGTGCTTTTATCACGGTTTGCAGTAAGAAAATACACTAAATCGTACAGAAATTATTGATACTATACGTAATTGCGTTATAAAACGATATTCTTAGTTCAGTGACGCGTTATATTATCGTTAGAATTTGATTAACTGAGATGGGGATACTCACAGATATGGCTTTATTGTGTATTATAACAACTATTTACATGCGTTAATGGCAACGAAATTACTTAATGAAAACATTTTTCTATTCACAAGCAATTAATTTTACGTTATTATTATCTACAATTATAAAAATTGGTATACAAATTTTCTTCATAAAATTTGACAAAACTGAAACATACAAAAATGTATATATTTATTAATGACCGATAAAATTACAAGTATTATCAACAATGAATCTAATTTTGGTTAATTTCATGAATCATAATAAAGAATTAAACTTTAAAAGTATTATCATATTCATTTTAAAATAATGATTAAATTATTTTAAATATTCGAAAATTACAGAGAAAACCGACATATGACATCAAGAAATAATAAATTTAAAAAAATGTTCAAACGTCCTTGTAACTTTTTGTGATACGACTAATTAAAAAGTGTACAAAAATTATGAATCACATTAAAATTAAAATAACTTTTTATCTTTTTATTTACTTTTATTTTAATCTTATATGCTCTTATTAATATTCTCTCACTTAACATAATATTCTGTCCATAGTGTTTAAAATTTATATTGAAGTCATTAAACTAATTACATAAAGTATTTAATATTTTAAAAATTTGGTTACTATTTTTATATCTAATCTCTATTGAATAACTTATACATTAAAATGAATTATTATCTGCATAATAAAAATTTCTTTTTTAAATTAGAAAATTAATCATGGCTATCAATTACATTACTCAATTTTTAATATTTCAAATTTTTCATTATTGTTTCTCATAGATCATACAGTACTGCCTATGCGATATAGAATATTACCAAAATTTCTGAAAATCTACGAACTTTTAAAATTTGTTACATCTGAAAATTTAGGTTTTTAAAAACATAAATGTTTTTGGGCGTTTTAATAATATATCACATGCATTTTATTAACTGTATCCTTAAATAACAAGTTATTTTTCTAAAAGAATAGTAATTCAAATATTACGTTACATTATATATAAAATATAATGTAACATAGAATACATAGTATGTCTATAATAGAATGAATGAATGATAAAATAAATCGACTCTCATTCGGATGACGCTTTAACTTTCAATCTTTTTTTACTTTATTGTCCTGAATTAACGATTCTAAGTTAAGCTACCTTTATAAAAACTTTTAAAAAAGTTATGCATGTGTTACAATATTCAGTCAATATTAGAAAAATATGTACACAAATATTTTATAAAAAAATTTATAAAAAATTTCAAACGTTGCTTAATACGTTTATATAATTACTTATGATACATCCCAAAAATATCTCATTACATATCCAATAATATGTTTATTTATATGTTTATAATAATATTTTTTATGTATTTTATATATATTTTTAAGTATTATTTCAAGAGGTAGTATCATATTTCTAAATAAATACATTTTTTAAATATATTAAAATATTTTTTGAAATATTTCTTATATTTCTTGAAACATTTTCGAGATATTATTGAAATTTTCATAAATTATAGAATGTAATTTATGAATAGGATTTCTTAAAGTATTAATGCAATATTTTTAATTTGAAATATTTAAATATATTCTCGTTTTTTTAATAGTTTTGAAACTAGACATATGCGTGGACAGTATATTACGGGTAGAACATTTATTAAAAAATACTGTAATCATTCGCATGTGCTGAAAATAAATAACATTCTTTGCACAAATCATGATCGAAATATCAATATTCAAGGTTATAAGCATTTTTTTTATAATGAGCAAACAGTTAAAATATACTTTTATTTGTTTATTATAATATATGTAAAATTAATTGCGTACTCAGGCTATTAAATAAGACCTTTTGTCGTCGAAAAACAAAATTTTACTTTATAAGAATAACGTTTTTGTAATACCTCAATAATTGTACTAAATTTTTTTATATAAAGTATTAATTTATATATTTGTATAATACGTAGCATAAGCATAGAAATATATATTATTTGCAGTTGTATATTTTATGCAGTTAATTTAATCTTTCATTATGTGCGGTTGAGGTGTGGAGATAATTAGATAGAAGGTATGCGTGACCAAGGAGAAGTAGTGTAGGGCTCGTAGCGCAAGTGACTGCTACGCTTTTATACTAGTGCGCAAGTGACGCGTATAAAGTAAGATAAGTAATATTTAAGCGAGTTCTCTGTACTCTTTGTTAGCGTATAAGGCAGGTTACGATCAATTATTTTATCGGCGAATGTAAAACTCTTATATCCATATTAAATATCTACCCCGACTCAATCTTATACTACTTATTCTCGCATATCATCTTAGATTTAT
The DNA here is from genome assembly GCA_018907045.1 of Wiebesia pumilae. Classification (NCBI taxonomy): domain Eukaryota; kingdom Metazoa; phylum Arthropoda; class Insecta; order Hymenoptera; family Agaonidae; genus Wiebesia; species Wiebesia pumilae. The sequence goes on from JACCHZ010000170.1 coordinate 2,061,262, forward strand.
AACGCGTAAAAATCGACTAATATATTTTCCGCTTACTTTAATACATGTACTTAATGAATTCAACGAAATATATATTACATAATTGAATATGTATTATATATGTTATATATTTTATAGTAGATTAATTAACAAGATTTATTTCCATATTAATGATTTTTCTAATTTAAAACTAATAATCTGATTAACTATATTATTTTCTGCCTATTACATACAATAATAATAGATTAAATAAAAATTTTTATTTTAATGGAAAATATTAGTTGTTTTTAATTTTCCTCCAAATATGTCAACCGATGAAACTATCTATTACTTATTATACTTTTACATAATTTATTGTATATTACACTATATTAGTCAAAAAATGTTTGAAGTCTTATGAACTACAGAGTTTAGCATATTCTCATAAAACATTGTCTTGTTGATTCACTAACTATCGATCATTTAATAATCATGTGGACAATTTTCGTGCTGCAAAAACTTGGTTTTTCGGCTGAATATTTAAACTATGTCGAATTTTAATAAAAAACACAGGCATGTTCTATAGAAATATTACTTATGTTCGGTCTGATAATTAGAATTTACTCCTTAATATATGATTTTCAAAAAGAGCAAATTCAGATCGTTTGAATTTAGTAAATAATCTTATTCAAATGTAGTTTAAAATTTTTAGTATCGTGTATTGAATTTCTATAATGGATAAGAAAATAGATCAAAATTGCAGATTTTATTAAATAATTTGCATACATAAATTTATTGCTGTGTTATTTTTTATTCAAATTTTATTAATCCTTTTTCAATAATTAAAATTAAAAATTCTTTTAAAATTATTAATTGCTCTTATGAACTAGTTTTATTTGCGAACTGTATTAGCATCTACAAAAGAATGATTTCCTCAAGAAGATTATACTTTGATCTCTTAAGTATGGAAACATATTTTCTAAATTTTTTTTAACATATTTTTTCAATTTACAAACTTTCTATATAGGAGAAACAATGATTTCAATATATTTCTTGTTTAGGAGCAGGTCTTGGTAAAGTTCCGGAAATATCATAGAGAAAATGCGAACTCTTAAGAAGCCATAAATAAACTTTCAATTGTTTTTAATACTTGAGCGTTTTTACTGTAATTTTTCGTTTTTGCGCTATTGAATGTAGATATTTCAAATATTCTTTTATGTCCTCGATGTTCATAAATCATTACTTTTACAATAATTTATCAGTTAAGAATATTTGCAATTCTACATAAAATTATTTTTATAAAAATGAACGACTTCTTGCAAAATGTGCTACCAATTCAAAATATCCTTTCAGGAAAAATAGAAAATATTTATATAAAATAGAAAAATTGTATAAATACATTAAAACTGTAACAGAGAATATTTTAAAAGACTTTTATCAGAATTTAATTTTTACTAAAATTAAAACTTACAAAAGATATACAACTTTTATGTACCATAACTTAAAAAGTTATAAATTATCGTATAATTCCATTTATCAATATGTAATTGCTTTTAACCTTCTTAATAATTTTTACTCTCAGTAAACGATAATACATTGATAATATCTAATAAAAATTAGCCCATTTTATTTTTTAACGGTGTAATCACTCGTATTAGATTCCTTCCAAATGAAATATCATTAAATACGTTTGCGTGAGTGAGTATTTATTGATTTTTCTCGTCATTGACCTCATTTTGTAAAATAAGCAATTTTTTACAAAGAGCAAACAATTTCACAATCATTTACCTTTTATTACTAACCAACGAAATAGGGAAACCCATGTAATAAGTTTTGTTGACTGCTTTTGATAGTAACAGCATAAATGAAAAATATTACATAACTATAATATTTCAATAAAATTGAGAATATGACTTTACAGGTAATTTAAATATTTTAATAGCTGTAAAAAAATATGAAAAAATGTTATAATAATTATTTATCTAATCCATTATATTACAAATATGTTTACGCAAAATTTCAATACTTTCTTTGTTTGTGATAAATGTGTTGATATAAATGTATATTTAATAGTTATACTTAGAAATTTTTCAGGTTGTTTATAAAAAGAAAAACACTAATAAATATTATCCAAAAATTTTAGTGATATAACAAAGATTTTATTTGAATTGTATTCATTACAAAGAATGTAAACTAAAAATTTTTTTTTATTTACCGAACAAATATTAGCTAATTGCTATAGTACTCAAATATATAATTTGAAAACCAATATTCAATTTTTGAAAAATTATGTATATTCGTTACTTATATTTGATTGAATTCATTATTGTATAATTATATTTCAATTTATACATTTAATTTTATTGTAATATATATATTATAATATTTATCTTCCTGAATTTAATTTATATGAGCAAGTACGAAGATTTATATGGGATATACGAAAAAGAACATAATTTTTAAAATAATTTCATAGCATTTTAATTTTATACGTTATTTTGAAAAGATTAATCTATCTACATATTACAAATTTCCGATAGCTTGAATGTATGGCTTTTATATCGTTAAAAATCTCAACAGAGATTTTATATTTTATATTTAAATTTTACTTAATAAAAATCATTAATAAAAATCATAATCATTTATACTTGGTGGAAGAATTGAAAAAGACGCTTAGTGTAAATATTAATTATGATTCTAATCAATATGCTCTTATCTATATTTTAGATGTAGATATATATATTTATAAGTATATTATAAGATAGTTCTGTATTAGCATAAGATGTATAAGGAGAAATGAGAATTTTCATTAAATTATTTTTTGAAAAATGCCTTTGTGGAATTTCGAGGTAATATTAAAAAAATAGATTAATAGTTCAATAGTTGTTTTTAATACAATTTTTAGAATTAAAATGTACCTTCGAAATATGATTACGATTCATTTTAACACCAACCGCTTCCAGATAGAATGTATGTCCATATATAATCCAGCATATACTGATATAACGTAGTCCATCGATACAACCAATCATATTTCTGGACCTCTCAGTACTTAGTATACTTTTTCCATTCGTATAAAGTGAAAATGACGTGAGTAAAATATGTTTCGTATCTGATCAAACAAAAATGAAAATAGTTTAATAGAGAAAATGTAAGGGTAATCGATTTATAAATATACTTATTTAGAAATACAATCACTAATTGCTGGCTTAATTCTTATATGACTGATGTGTAGACAGCGCTTATAAAAATATATTTATAAAAATATACTATGTTCTCACTTGGACGATGAAAATGCATTGTTCGATTTGAAAATCCATCGGAACCACGCGAAGTTATGCGTACCTTTGCACTTTGATTCCTCAGCTCTGCATTTTACATAAAGATCGTAAGTAGTACCACTTATGATTATCATTAAAAAAGTCAGCAAAATACCGCTGTAAAATAAAAGAAACTATTTTGCATCGATGTAATCTTAGGTGAAAACATTTATATTTATATTGATAAAATATATTATTGAAATTTAAAACAATAAATTCTTACATATAAGACCAGTCGATGATGTCAAACTTGTTCTTATCTGTAACAACTGTATGACACGAATTTTCATTAACATTCACTGCAAAATCCAATCGACCGTCTATTTTGAGAGGGTCCAAAGCAAGTTCAAGAGCTTCTGATATTTCCGAGTGATTACACGTTGATGGCACGCACCACATCCATTCATAGTCGACCGATTTATCAGGAACACTATTTGAATTCTAAAATATGATTTTGTATATACATAAGCATTAATCGATATTTTATATTGAATTTATTTTAAAATAAATATCTCTTTATAATAGTAGTAGTTAATTTACAATTTTTCTTTAGGACTTTTACTTATATTGTAGCGTTTTATTATTCAGATATTTGAATGACAAAAAATCTTTGATTCAATTTATTTATTTCAAATATAAAATATAGTACTTGAGAAACAGGTTTAATTCTAAAATATTTTACCGAAGCTTTAGCGATTTGGATGAGTAGATCCTTCATATCCAATTCGAGAGATGTTCTTGGACCCTTTAAAATTTCAAATTGTACCGAAGCACTGCAAGCTTGTGCTATAAAATTTTGATCAGTTTTTATTTGTAAACATTCATCATAGTTTCCCAATTGTTGAATGTTTCCTGTTATAACTCCAGCAGATATCTTTGCAGATGCGTCATACACTAAAATAATTATTTATTTGCTTCGTAATGTAGCTTAACGTAGTAAAATACTTTTTTACATTTAATATATGAACATATATTCATGTATAATAATAAACAGTTATTAATTTTTATATGTCAGCTAAGAGTTAGGTGATTATTATTATCAAAACCATAAGAGTTAATTGATAAAGTTTACAATTAGTAAATTTTTTAATATCAATCTTGTACTAATATGTAAGGAATTTTGCATGTCAATATATTAATAAAAAACGTCACTTAATTGATAGTAATTAAATAGCAATATTGGAAGGATCCATTAGTGCATCAGTACAAAGATATAAAAAAATATAAAAAATCATGAATTTGTCGTAATATGTTTTAGTAAAAAATTTATATGTAATAGGATGAATAGATAAAAAAATTTTTCTTGAAAACTATGGTTAACGTTTTGTTAAAGATAAGTTGAGTAAAAGAAAGTAATAAATGGATATTTCTTGTAACAGTATTTAAAGTTACTTTCATATTTATAATATATTAAGTATATAAAATTATAAAAAGACCATGTGTTAAATGAAATAAGTAATTTACTATCAATCGTCGGGGTAAGCTACTATGTACGGTGAATTTTATTTCTTTTAGAAGATTTAAATATATATCTAGACGCATGTGTGTATACATTTTTAGCGACTAGTTTATTGAAAAGACATTAAGAAGCTTTAGTCTTTGAAAAATTTCTTTTATTTTTTAATCAATTATCAGGAATATAATAGTAACAGTTTAATATTTATTTAAAAAGACACTAATGGCTACTAAGAGTCATTACACTAATTTTAGTAAAAAAAATTAAAACAAAGCGAACGATATTTAAACTTCACAATGGACTTATAATAAATGCCTTTAAATAGATTTTTTTAGATTCATTATATTAAAAATATCTATTATGTTTGCTTATTTTTTCTCCTTCAACGCTGATATATCTTCTTAATAGATCAACATTAATTAAGAAGTATTTAATATTATATTTAATGTTGTATTGTATTTAATATCATATAATCATTAGAATAAATTATAATGATTTTTTTTTATTAACTCAATATGAAAATATTCTAATCAAATTATATAAAGTACTAAGGGTTAGAATTAAAATTAATTCATTTGAAAACCAAATTAATACCTTAAGTATTACGTTAATTTTATGTAAAATATTTAGAATATTATTTATATTAATAAACTAATCCATAATATATACGTTAATGTATTAATGATCAATTAAATTTTAACTGATTTAACAAAGATTAAATTTATTTTATGAAATAGTAAATAATAGTACATTATATTATTAGGGCGATTTATTAAACAAAATTATAATTTTTAGTTTTTGTTATTAATATTATAAAGTTTCAATATATTATTATATGTCAATACTTATTATATGTACCGAAAAAATAGAGAGTAAGTAACCTTCTTGTTAATCTTTTCTGATAAATAAATAAGCATTATTTTAATACAATTATTGAATGCAAATGAATGTATTGTAATAATAATTGATAAATTAAGTAAGCCATTGCAGTCATGAATTGTAATTAAATTATAATTAAAAAATTTCAATGAACTATTATTAGATTTTGGAATTTATGAAAGTAAATTATAACTGATTTAATCTTAATTTTAATAATCAATTAGTCAATAAAAATTACTAATATTCTTCTAACAATGTTAACTTTATTCTTTTATTAGATTTTGTCAAGAAAAATATTAAAAATCTCTATGTTTACTTTTTTTTATTCCATAATCTTTTTGAACAGTATAATTATAATATAAAAACAATATTATATAATCACTAAGAAATTTGAAAAATTATAAATTTATCTAATAATTCTACGAGTTTGATTGATGCAAAGATTGAATGTTTTAAATAGTTTAATATTAATATTTTAGCATATTTCATATTTGAAGTAGCTTCTTAATAACTAATATTAAAAATATGTGTATAAATAGTTGTAAATAAAATATAATTTACAAAGATTAATTCTTAAAATTTTGTAGTTTAATGATATAAATTAAAATTTTTTTATTGTTAAGCTTACACGACTATAAATTTATGTGATAATTTATATTATTTTGAACTTGCTTTATAAAATTATTATTTTTATTCCAAGATATTTGTTGACAAAATTTGGTTGTTAACTAAAGAAGAAAATTGGAGGAATTATATATGTAATTGCATGTATATTAATATATGATATTTATAATATAATGATTTATAATACTATATTATAATTATTATGCGTATATATGTATATATATATATATTTACTCTATTATATTTTGCGTAAAAACTTTCTAGTTGTACTATTTCATTTGTTTCATTGTTTTTTTTATAAATATCAAATACTCCTAAAGTAAGATCTTTTTTTTAATAATTCTTCAACTAAAATTTTTGTATTTACAGAACAAATCATGTAACAGAAAAATTATTTTTAATTTAAAAATAGTAATTTTAATTTTCTATTTTCACTGAACCTCACTGAACTTAACGCTTAATATAAGTAATGATTGTTTAATATATGCTGCTTTAATATAATCAATTTTACACATTATATTTGTTTTTAATGATTTTCTAGTTTATCTTGACCTAGTCTGATAATTTATTTAATTAAGATGTAATTGAAACTGGGAGTACCGTGTATGTTTTTTTAAGTTAAACATTTCTGAAAAAACAATGAATTCAATTAAATATCCGTCAATGAATAACAATAAAATCACGAAATAATGCTTTTATTGATAGTAAAAAAAAAATGAAAGCAATATGTTAACCATAACTTTCATAAATGCATTATCAAGTTAATATTTGTATTTAAAAAAAATAAGAATAATTTGTAACATAATTGATTAGGTTTATTTAAAATCAATTTTATTGCTTTATATGATACTAGCATACGAAAATTATCATTGCAGATTTTTTCATTTTTATGACTTTCAAATAAATGTACTATCAAATTTGTCAAGTAAATCGTATACACACTAGTAAAGACCTTGACACGACGATTACAATTATCTTTATTACTTCATTCATGGTCATTAGTCATATTTTTAGTTACTTTAGAATACATATATACTATTCAATGTTTTATGGAGTAAGTAGCATAAAATTTAGTGTGAAGGTAAATTTTGATAAATATTTTTCAACAATAATTTTATTTTGCTAATTTAACTAATAAAATATTTATTTTAATGATTGTGAAAAAGCATTATTTGGTTAATTTTATGGTATTGTTACCATGTTCACCACCCTTAAAATCACTATTTTTACATATGAAAGCTTCTTCTTAATTCTTTTATTTTTTTTTTGTTTTATATGAAAATATTTATAATTTGCATATTTTTACTAAAATATTTACACAGCATTTAATTTTTGTTATTCTTCAATTTATATTACATTGAATGAAAATAACTTGCATAAGTAAGAGCATGTTCAATTTTTTCATTTTCTTATATAAAAAAAATTACTCTTATAAATAAATATACTATACGTACTGTTATAACTTAAACTTTTTAAAAAAAAAAATGAGAGCATGTTTATAAGTTGAAAAAGCACTAAATTACTTACTGAATAAAATTTCTATAATGTTACAAGGTGCGATAATAATATCTAAAACAATTTATTACTTTTAATATCATTTTTAAAATAAAAACAGCGTGAAGTTGATTTATTCAAGGTTAAAGTACTAAATTCATCAGAATTTATTTCTGAATAAAAATTTTTACTATATATTTTGAGGTGCAAATTCGACTCAAATATTGTATTTTATCGCGGGTGTAATGAACTCTACGCACGATGATTGTACGCAATGATTCGAATACGAAAAATGCACACACGAACGAGATAAATCGACAAAGAGAGAAAGACGTACAGAAATCGGTGTCGACTTGTGAAATCATCTCGTCTGTTTATCAACACTAGGAAGCACGTTATTCTTATGCAAGGGTGGGGAGATTTATCAGAGAAGTGAAGTGAAAAAACCTCGATGAAAAACCCCGTACTTGAAGTTATGACGTTATTTGCGGAGAGTGAACAAGAAATGAAAAGCTTGTTTTATATATATTTAGTTTGAGATGGTATAATTTATAGTCAGCATTTATGAAATAATTATTTTGAATACTAAAAAATCTTCAAAAATATGTCGATAGACTCAATTTAAATGCAATACAGCATTTTTTCATCACGATAATAATTAGCAAATTATACAATTTAAAAAAGATGAAATCTATTAATTATTTTAACTTTTTATAAAATGAATATAATAATTGAAACAATTAAAAAATTACATTTTTAGTACATTCTTATTAATAAAAAATTCCATAGTAAAAGTTAAATAATAAGTATTATTATTTAGTTTTAGTTTTATTTTTTTAATTAAGCAAAAGGATATTTTGAAATAAAAATTTAACATCTAATTATTTTTTAAATTTAGTTTAAATCAGAATTCTTTTTAACTTCATCTAAGCATATACATAATTTGAATTAAAATAATTCAATTTAATATTTTCATATAATAATTTTTAACAATTTAATTTTTAATTACTATTGTTAAAAATCTTTAAAAACAATTAAAAATTTTTTTGTCTTTACAAATGAAAATATTTTTGAATTACTTTAAAGTTAATTAAAAATTATCTTTTTAAAAGTTAATAATTACCTTAGTAAAATTTGATGAATTATCATATTTAAATTAGTATACATAACATATATTATAATTTAAATGTATTACGAATTTTAAAAAGATTTATTATAATAAAATTTAAAACAAAAAATTATTTATTAATAAATAATTCATTCAAATTAATTTGCCAAATTGCTTTAAATGATTTTTAATTGATAATTATATCATTTAAATTATAGCATTATAGAATCGATAATATATATCATTAACTTTAATATTTGTATTAGTATTATGTTTCGAAAAGTTAAAATGATTTTAAACCTTATTTTTTATTATTAAATAATAAATATATAATTTTTTTTGTTTAATTTAAAATTAGTTATATATTTTCAATATTTTATATAATTAACTTTTAAAATATATTTATATTATTCATAACTCGATTTATATATTAATTTCTTATTTCACACATAAAAAACATTACAATCGTTCTCAATATTGAATATTATTCATTAAACAGAGAATATGATTGAAGGCGTTTTAAGGATAATGAATTGGCAAAGGAAATAGTATTTATCAATGTGAAGAATTCGCATTAGAGCAAATGGTTCTTTGGCTTTAGGAATCCCTTTTACATTGAAGTCCTTTTGAAAATATACTCGTCTATTTATTCTCAGTCATTCAAATAGCAGATTTTAACATTGTCTTGTTGTAATATGAAGTTGATTTAATGCTAAATAGTACTCTTTAAATTTAAATGTATATTTTTTAATTAACTGTAAGCTTGAATTATTTTAGTTGGATAATCCTGTTGATTAATAATAATACACAAAACGACAATTGAATTTGTGACAGAGTTAGAAAAGTAGTAATTCAAGTTAATTTATTATCTTTGATTACAAATAAAAAGTTGTGAATTATATTCGATAAACATATGACGAAAATGTTACAATAACTTTCTTTCAATTTTTTTTAAACAAAAGAATAACACCCAGGTATTTATATATAAATATATATATTTTATATATATTTTATATATATTTTATATATTTTATATATATATATATATATATATATATATATATACCAAATAGAGAAACATAAAGTAACAAAATCTTAATAAAGTTTTAAGCTAATTTATTGTTCACAAATTTGACTTATTTTATTTTAAGATTTATTATTATGAGGTCAGTACTTTTACGTAAATTTGTGGCGTATTAACGATAATGTCTGGAAATTTATCTAAGAAAATATGCGTGCAAAAACATATTGCACGATAGCAATTGATAAGAAAATGTGCTGTCATTATTACGCTTTCCTTTACGTTATGCAGTTAATAATATAAATCAAATTTCAATCTTATTTAAATCAATATAAATACGTAAGACACGTATTCGATCCTACAATGACAAGAATATACTCGTAAAACAACCAATAAAATTTTATTAAACAAATTAATTGAATTCCTATGTAATCAAATTTATAACGACAATTAGATTTGATAAAAAATGATTGGTCTCAGAAAAAATGCTATTATCTTTAGAAGTTATGTTATAATTTAAATGACATATAATATGTATCTTTTAAACAAAAATTTTCCACTTTAAAAATAATATTAGGAACAGCTTTCATCTATTTAAGTAATAAGTCTAAGAATCAGAAATTTTCTAAATATCATTAATTTGTTATTATAATTAATATTGTGTAATATATTACATATATTATGTTATGCTTTAATTTTACATGACTATAATATAAATATAAGAATCAAAATAACATATTTTACTAAATAATATATAAGCGATTGTATAACATAATAATTGAGGATGGTTCTACGTGATTTTGATTGAATTTTATTGTGTTCGTTCAAATCATTGAAGTAATATCTAATAATATACAACTGATTATATTGAAATTCGGCTACATGATGTCACTAATAAAATGTTATAATCTCACATAATAATACTCTTAAAGTGAAGAAATAAAAGTTGATAATCTGTAAATATTGATTCAAGAGAGGAAGTGTTAATATAGTAAATTCTGGGTCGGTCAGATTCTTTGTTATTGATAAGTCTTAAACGTCACGTAATAATTTTGCATCTGAGTAATCATTCTGCTCACTGAGAATTATAAAGTAACTTTTCTATTATTTACGAAAAAGGAACTATCAAACATCAGATTTTTATAATTTGATTTTAATTACAAATAATAATTTATATTGCTAAAATATTACAAAATTACGTTTGTATTGATATAAAAATGTAAACGAATATTTTTTAAATATCATCATATATAAGTTTTGTACTAGAAAAAAAAACTATTCCAAGAAACTCATCACCATTATTCAAATCAAGAGAGTTATATTTATTATGATATTAACTAGTATATACGAAACATTTTAATTATTAAAGTAGAAAAGTACGCTTATGATTTCTTTTAGGCAGAATTAATATAAAAATGATTCAATATATGATTAAGAAAAGAGAAGACTTTGAAATTTTATTAGATCAATATAAAATCACAATTTTAAAGTTTGAGAGCTACATATGAAATAACTGAATTTTTATTTATAGTAAAAAATAAGCTTTTGTAATAAAAAAAATTATAAATATTTATAAGATCGTATATCTAAACGTTCTCATTCCATTACTGACAAATAGAAATATAGTTTTTTTTTTAAATTTGTTAAGTTATTTAGAGAGAGAAAAAATAAGAACCCTTTGATTAGATTAAAAGTTTAATCTGTAATGCTTCGAGCTTTGAGAGTAATAACTTAATACTTAGATATCTAAGTTTTATATTACTAAATAATTTAGTAAAGTTACTGAATAATAAAGTTTTAAAGATGTTGAGTCAAATATGGATTATATAAAACATGTTTTATAGAAATTTTTACATAATTAATATGTACGCTAAAAAATATATATTTTGTTTATATAGATATTATTCTTTAAAAGAAATAAGTATTTTTATGGTATAAAGCATTTGCGAATTATAACTTCTATTATTACTTTCAAGTAGTACACAGTCACATATTTTAATTTGATTTTCTTGAATTTCTCAATACGAATAAAGAACCATAGAGCTATGTTAAGTAATCTTGATACTTATGGTGTCTTTTGGATGAAATAATTTAAAAGACCTGAATGTATTGATTTTCATAAACTGCATTTTAAGATGTTAACTAAGTCAATACAAATGATGTCAACTAATTACATAATCTTATTTATTGACAGTAACCCTTTAAAAAAGCTCTTTCTAGAGATAAAAATTGAGCATACAAAGCTATTATATTTTGTTAGTCTTTTTTAAAATGCAAGAAGAATCAATAAAAAAGTATATACATCAAATTACTCATACAAAATTATTATTTTAACGTATGCAGCTTTTACACATATTTCTATACATGTACAAGCGATTTTTAAATACTATATTATTGTATTCGCAACGTCCTTTGGGCTTAGAAAAATTTACTATTCAAGAATTAGTATATTAAAAGAATTTCCTGTGTACGTATTATATATTCATTTATACGCTTATAAAATTATACATTATAAAATAGATCTTCGATAAAATACTTATTAATACAAACTTTTGGAATATTTAGACAAGAATAAGAATTTACGAATACAAACAATTTTTCTATCTAAAATAGGATTATTCCTTTTAATTAAAATATGCTACATTTCCAAATATAAAATGACAAAAAAAAAACAATAAAACTTTACAAAGTATTACAATTCATAAGGAACTGTTTATCGTTTTAGAGTAAAAAAATTTACGTTACTCTATGACAGATATTAAATAGATAATATAGAATAATTTTTTCGATTTCTTGGGCAAAAAGTAATTCATAACCTTAAAGATAAAAATAAATTGAAAGAATTTTAATAATATTAAATTTAAAAATATTTTTTGAAATTTCATTGTCACTAAAATTATTATGAAAAATAATATTGTTATTATGACTGCAATATTCATGATAGTGCCATTAAAATTACAAAAAAGATTATTTTAGGCAAAATTGATATCAAATATATTGATATATTGATGCGATATATTAATATAAAAAAAATTTTTAGTTTTATGCTTTGATTTAAATATCAAAATTGTTTAAAAATACTTGAATAAAATTTTATACTAAAATTAATTTCAATGCAATGGTTTGACTATGCATTAAGTGTTAAAAAAATTTTAATTAAATTTTTTAAAATCAATCTAGCAATTTGTATTATAAAAAATATTATATTAAAAATGAATCTTCATTAATAAGGTACTTCTAAAAAGCCATATGCTTGATCTTATTGTTAGAATTTATGTTTTACACATTGTTTATTATAAATTATAATTATTAATTTAATAGTATTTTAATACACATTGGGACCAATGTTATTAACTTTTGAGAAAAAGTAAAAAATAACTTGGAAATAAATATATAGAAAATTGAAATAGAAAAATACATATTATCGATGAAATTTTAGATTCATCAAAATTCAAATAGAACTTATTTTGGATTATTTTAAAGTGGTTTCAAAATATATAAAGTTTATATTTTAAATATTGTGGCTTTATAATTATTTTAATATAATATGCAAATTATAGATATTAATTATATTTTTATATTGAAATATCATAATAAATAATAAAATAATAATTTTTCGAGTCACATTGAATATTTGCAGCCATTAATTTATTATCAAATTGATATTTGTCATAATTCCTAATATCATATATAGGTAATTTCTGTATTGATAATTTCTATATTGATAAAATTATAAAAAAAATTTTATTTATATTTTTTATTAGAATAATGTCATAAAATATTATGATAAAGTGACGTAGCCATTACATTCAAGTAAATATTTATAGAATGAATGAATATAAAATTTATTTAACTTCAAATGAGAAACTTTCCTTTATAAGTATTTAATAGATTTTTTCTTTTTCCTAAGCTTTCATTATAAATTTCATATGAATAGTTTAATCTCAAGTATGACATAAAGTACTATTTGAGTAAAATTAATTACCAAAAATTGTACACTAACTATATAAATGAAAAAAGTACTATGAAATGAATAAATAATTAGATGCCATGGTTCACTATTTTAACAATTTTCGTATGTAGAGTTCTGCAATACATCTAAAAAGTACTACATTTTTCAGGGTAATCGTAAATTCACCTAAATAGGAAAAAGAAATTAATTGATATAATCCAATTGCTATCAATATTCTAAAGTTTATTTTACTTTTAATTAAATAGATTAATTTGAAATTTAGAGAAATGGTATCAAATGTTTCTATATCTATTAAAATTTCTTCATGAAGATAATGTGTTATTGAAAAATTAAGTATATAAATATCTTCTGACGTACGAAATACTATGTTAAACAATATTATTAGCTTATCTGTCTATATAATAATTATTATACATTACTTATACTTCCTTATAATACTTTCTAGATTATTATTTAAAATGTCCTCTTAATATTTCTTTAGAAAATTAAAAGAATTAGAAATAATTTTTTTTTATACAATTTTATTGAAAATAACGTAGAGTAGATACATAGCACTGTGTATATATATATACTATATAAGAAATATATATTAACATTTAGTTAATATATATTACACGCAGTATCTATATTTATGTTTAGTATTAAAAATGTAATTTGATTTTAATTTAATTTAAATAAACGCATTAAAAAATATTATATTCTTAAAAACTTTTTAAGTTGAAAAATAAAAAGTTTATCTTGTAACTATCTTCATTTTAAGTATACCAAAAACGTAGTAAACAAATGTTTAATTAGAATAAATTTTGCAAAATCAAATTTTTTAACAGTACTAAACTATGATATGTATTAATTTGAATTTGAGTACATTTATACATTTAATTAGCAAATACAATTGTGATCTGCGGTGTATTATTTGATACTAGCATTGTAATTATATAATTGAATTATAAATTCTTATTACAAAAGAATAGGTTTTCCTTGTTTAAAAAGAATCCTCGTTAAATGTTATGTATAAATTATTCATGAAGGCATAGCATTGAGAAGTTAAAATAAAGACGCGAAAGTGACTTATTCTCTACCTTTACAAGAAATAATTCGTAATTGTGTTTGAATTTGTGATGAACTATTTATTAAATTAAAGTAAAGGTTTTTGCAGTATTAATTCACGTAGTTAATGAAAAACTGACGCACTTTGCAGAGCCCAAGGATTGTACTTGCTGAGTTCCGTGAAGTATATCTTGCTGTCCCTTACGCACTCGTCAGAAGCTCCTTCGGTGGGCGCAAATGGCCTTGCCAAGAGATCAAGGAGGACATTTTCCGGTCGAGAAATTGCAGGCACTGCGCATATGACTTTCCAAGCCAAGGTCAAAATTATCAAAGTTCTCCAAAACTTCATTTTGATGTTTTACGCGGTTTTCTTCATGTGCGGAAATTTAAGCCTTTAATTTTTGAATTTATCAAAAGATGTACATATTGACTTTATTTATTTAAAAATTGTTATAATAAGACAATGTCGACAACTTTTTCTAATCAAATAAATTAATATTTAAAAAATATTTAAAAAGAAAAATTCAAAATACGCTTTTTATATTTAAAAATTAAGTTTGCAGTTAGATCACGTAAGATGTTTGTAGACCACGTGTCCGTGTCGATATCCCCACGAGTGATTAAGATAACAACGAGGAGCGACAAGACGCAGACTGTCAGTGAACAATAATTGCTCGTTCCTTTATATACATCGCGAGCCACTGATGTTATTGCGTCTTGATAGTTGGGAGTAGAGAGCAAACTTCGGGTACAACGAAAAATAAATTAAGCGAAGTACGCACCATCGTTTAAAAAAAATAAGAAATAATGATCAAAATAGGGTAATTTGAAAGATTTTAAATAAGACATTTTCCATCATGCAGAGTGAATTCTCATAGATATTTGCTTAATAATATTTTTCTAGCATTACAATTGCCATAGCTTACTCCTTTATACAAGTTCATTATTCTTTAATGGAATTTACTATCAATATATATAATTATGACATTAAATATACATCAAGATTGCAAATGTATCGATATTAATCTGATATTTTTTGATAAATCAATAGTGATATACTAAATCAGAGAAATCATAATTCCTTTACCCAGTTATCTAGTCCACAGTCAACGCAGTATTCGAATTACTATTCGTATCGTTATGAAGAGATCACTTATTTCATATCAGTCGCTATCTTTTATATTGTTTTCAAAAATGCATTTCTTGATAAATTGCGTAAAGTAAATTAGATTTATTGATATATATATATATATATATATTTAATACATAAGTTAGATAGTATTTAAAATTTACTTCTTACTTTATCAATAATTGACTTAATCAAATTAATAAAAATAAGAACTAAAATTGATTTTAAATTCTATTTTAACTAATAAAATTTTTCATCTGCTTCGATAACTATTTTGATTAGTTTAAGAATGATATTTTATAAATGGGTATTTTAATTACTGGAATACGAATAATAAAGCGCAGAGTAGTTTCAGTGTTAAAACAAATTAATTTTTTTAAGCTGTACTATAGCAAACGAAATTGCCATTTACAAGTTCAATAAATAACTAAATTTAAGATAATAATCTCAATATTCTTATAGATATAATCGAAACAATGAATCAAGAATGCAATAAGTACAATGGATTATTAACAAATTTTATATTTATATTAAATTCAAACTTTTTTAAAGGGAATGTATAATTGATAATTCAAAATACAAAATGTCATTCATTTATGTATAATTTTGTATCCAGGATTTCTTTTAATCGACAACAATAATTATTAAAATAAAATTATAAAATTAAAACTACTATATTATGAAATGCAATGAAAAGAATAAAATTTATATTAATGAGTTTATATTTTATAGTTTATAATTTAATAGAGTTTATAATTTAATAAGTTTATATATAATATTTAATCGTCAATAAGTTATTAAATTTTTTCAGAATTCGCTATAATTTATATCAATCATTTTAAATGGATATAGAATTCTTTTGCATTTCATTTAAATGCAATGTATACAATATTAAAATTTTTCTACGAATGTTGATATTACAAGTTCAAACTAGTAAGTTTGAACTTAAATACATGTTTGAAAATGTTAACCATTGGCCTTGTAATCTTTCTCACTCTACACATAGTAAACTACACAACATCCTAATACGGTAAAGAGAAAGAGAGGTAATCTATGATGCAAATATTTTAATAATACATTGTAAATAATACTAAAAAAAACATTACATTTGAACATTAGTACAAAAAGTTACAAGGATTCATTTCTCCACTGATGGCGGGCTTCTACGCTGGTATACTAACGCGTTTCCCAAAGTGACAAGAATAGTGTATGACTGAGTAGTTATAACGAGTTCTTCGTTTTTTTTTCTCTAAAAGTCTAATACGAAGGGGATAAAAGAACCATTATAAGGAACCCTTACTTTACGCTCCTCAGTTTTCTGCTTTCAGTATATAAAAGTAGGATTACATTACTGTGTTTTTGTATCGAAGCATAGAGGTATACTTGATATATGCATCTAATAGAGCTTTTGTTTGATTATGAAAACTTAAAATTGTAATTCATAAGTAGGATTATGAAATGTGTATCGTTTACTAAATTTATTTTACCATCCTCCGCGAGTAATTAATACTTAATCATTTAGAATTAATACTAATTTAGTAATAATTTTACATAAATTTCTAAACGTTAATATCTTCACACGTTGCCGAATGGATTTTATATTTTTATTTTTGGTTTTGTATAATAATGAGGTAATAATACATTATAATATAAAATTGTGAAATTCATAACATGATAATTGAAATCTCAAAATTTATAATTTAAAGTTATTATTATAATTATTGTTATAGGTTTGAAAATATATACGCACTTCTAGGTGTAAATATTCTTTGATTTGTTGATAAAGATCGTTATGAAGAATAAGAAATATTTTAAGCAAGCACTTTAAAAAATTAATTTTGATGTACTGTTAAAATATATTATCTAAAATCTAATATATATGTGCTAAAAATGTATTTTTAAATTTTTAATTATAAACACTCATTTATTAAAAGTTTTCATTCATAATATAAAGTTCTCTTTCATTATTTATTGATCACGTCTAGGATTTATTTGTGAAAATTATGATTTCATCCGATGAAAATTGTAATTCATACAAAATTCTATCCCTTCTCATTCTAGCTGCATACAAATTATGTTAACGACATTTCTACAGAATATTATTAAATCTTGAAGATATAATAAAAGTTGTATGGTAAGTTAGAAACCGACTTGAATAATTTATTGAAGCTCCGTAAATACTATTCAAAAGACAAATACATTACAAAATTAAAAATTTGTATAGCGGAAAATAATATATCAAAATCAAACCAATAAAATGTAAAACTATATGATAGATATGATTAGTTATGCTGAACTGCGTATGTGAATTCCAGATATATGTTAATAAAACATAAAAAGGTAATATTTCTCTTGTAATGATCATTATAGCTCAATATTTTTAATATAAATAAATTCGTATATAATATTTAAAAGACAATGATTATTTTACTCAGTTCTGTATTAAAATATTTTGTAAGGGACTGTAAATGAATTATAGATGAGAAAAAATCGTTATTATGTTTAATGAGCTACTTTACGGATTTGTTGTGAAATATTGAATTCAAACGTCTCTAATAGATCAGTGACCCAATGAAGCAATGTAGGTAATTAATTCAATATTGTTTGGTTATTGGGTTAGTTTAAATAATTACTAAATAATTTTTTTGCGTTTAAAATCTTATGATTTGGTGAATATAATTTTAAATTAAAAATAAACAATTTTTTGAATATCTTTTTATTTTATTATATTAGTGATCATTTTTTGACTTCTTAAAAATATATTTTACAAATATGTAACGGAATAACTATATTCTTAAGTAAATTAACAAAAATTAAAAATATAATTTCTTTTACGAAGTAAGTTTCGAATGACAAACAAGATTTCTGAATAAACGTTTTAGACATATATTTGAAACTACGTATTGTTAAATATTTTATTCTCATGGAATGGTTCTTGAGAAATTTGTATTCTTAGTGATTACACGAGTCGATACATATATACAGTTACAAATATAGATCAAGTTGTGCTATGTTTGTTCTGTTTTTGTTTAATAATTCTTATCTTTTACAATTAATTCTTTTATTTATAATTGAAGTCAGAAGAAGTCTTAAATTGATTAATGAAATTTTTCTTTAAAAATTTTCTAGGTAAGAAATTCTAATTAACTCAAGTAACATTTGTAGCGGACATATAAAACAATAGAGTCATCGATGGGTCGAAAAAACCATAAAGGTTCTCCTCGATCAATCCGTCTGCTATGGAAAGATTAGGCGACGACGCCTAACTGCAGATTTATACCGAACGACGGTACGATGACGGATAAAATTACCACCTTCCTTTCAGGATCACCGAATAAAGTCCCCTGAAGGGCAAGAATCGGACGGTGAGTCACGAGACGAGGAATTCGCCCAAGAATCGTTGCCGTGCATTATTTGGGCCGTTGTATGGTCTACAACCTGTCACACGACTCGCGACTAACTGTCGACTGTGTATGTCGTACTGTGTGCAGTGTTGCACCATTAATAAAGTCAATTTTTATTATATATCAATTTTATGATAATTTTTCTTTTTGTATGAGTTGGTGAAATAAATATTTAAATATTTAAAAAGATTAAAATGTATTATTATCTTTAAAAAATATTATTTTATCGACGTTTTCAAATAAAATTTTTCATAAAAAAGATGCCATTAATTAATTAATTTAATTAATATATTTAAAACAGATGAATCCGTTGCGAGTCGCGTCGATATGGCGGATTGAGAGCTTTGAGGAGGAGAAAGAAGAGAACGGCCCCCTATACCCAGTGGAAGGACTAGAGCGCGATTCTCGCGACGCGCGAGTGTAGCGAGTGTGTGTGTATATGTGAAGCAACGCTTTTCGCGACAAGGAACAACGGATGATGTGTGCAAGGGGCGTGTGTCCACTGGTGAAATCTCTCGCACCAAGAACCCCTAAGATGTGCAGGGGTTAGTTGTTCGACGCACTACGGAGATACAGCCATGGCTGAACTCTCCCCGCCGTAACTCGTAAAGTCATCCGCCGTGATTCTTGTAAAAAGACATCAAATTCATGTAAAAAATATCCACATTCGGGATTTTTTGTAAAAAAGCCGTCGAAGATATGTAAAATAATCACCACCATGATTCATTATCATTGAGCCTGCATCAAACGATCGTTACCGTAACCAGTGATAAATAATGTACAATCACCGCTTAGTTTTGTAGCGAAGAAATCGCCGCCGTAATTAACTGATTATCTTGATTTGTAAAAGGGAAAAACCCACTACAGTAGTTTATCGAAAATATATTTAAGCGCCATTGCAACTCAAATACGTATCAATGTAATTATAAAATAACTGACATACGATTAATCAAAATGAAATATATTAAGTTTTGTAAAATACCCATCCATTGCTTATTCACCCCGTCTCGTCATGCATTGTCCTCCAGTTAAGAACCCGGCCGACTTCCAGCCACATGGGCCAGGATAATCAGGAAGCACAAAAGGCTGAGCCTTCACCGCCGTAATAAGTAAAGGAAATATAAAATTAAGAAAAAAATAATAGCAGGTAAAATTTCTTCATAATCGCAGTTAGGATAAAGTACTATAAACTCGATTAAACGTTACATATTTTATACTTTTAGAATGCACCGCAAATTGCTTTTGTTTCTCGTTCAAATTACGATATTTTGTAAGTAACGAAAGATACATTAAAATTCTTTTAATTGGCTATTCCATCAATAATTAAATTATCAATATTCACATTATTATATCTTATTAAAATAGAATTTTTATTTTTCAGGCAATCAATATAAATTCACAGATGCAAAAGCATTTATTGGCAGTAATTCTAGGGCTGTAAATGAACAGGAATATCCCTCTGTTGTATGTATAATGCATTCCTGTCAAGAGAACGGGCAACGTCGTGAACGTGTTGTGTGCACTGGAACTCTTATTACGATAAACCATATTTTAACAGCTGCACATTGTTTTAAACGTTTAACACTCACAAATTCTGTAATACTTTATAGCTCAGTTGATATAAGACATGGTAGAAGATTGTATCCAATGTGGTGGATAACATTCGAGCAATGGGCCACGCGCAACTGCATCGCCATTATCCACCCGAGCAATGATATATCTGTATTAAGGGTATAATTAATATAATTACTCTATAAAAAATATTAAAATCTTATTGAATTTAATTTTACAAAATGACTGATTGTATTTTGCAAAAATTCGAAGTGTTTTATAATAATGATAAATTTTAATACTGCTAGTTCATAAAAATTATTAGTAATAAAACGTAATTATATATATGAATCTTGTTTAAAAGCACACAAATTGAAAAAATTGAATTTTTTTCTCTTCTAGGTAATATCAAGTGTATCTGAAGCATATATCACGACGGCTCTTTCTCCTGTAGCAAGTAATAGACTGTATGGATTAGAAACTGTGTCAGTAGGATGTGGTCAATCGGAACCTCCTGATTTCCCGACAAATATAGAAATAGCGAATTTGACAATCATAAGTAACTCGGAGTGTGAACGTAGAGCCAATGATATTCAAGGATATTATGTTCCAGTTCACGAAAAAGATTTGTGCAGTGTTGGCAATCCATTTACATTATTTAGTCCTGTAAGAATTAATGTTATAAATGTATTATCTATAGATAACCTTGCTATTTTATACCAAACAATAACTGTTAGCTAATTTTTCTTAAATTATATAAATTATATTAGCGTTAAAAAATTGAAAAATATCGCTAAGAATAAATAATATCGTAAATCATAGTTGGTTTTCGGAAGATTGGATTAATTTATTTATTTATTTAATTCTAATAGAGTTCAAAATTTTATGCCTTATAACAAATTTGGTATTTTTAATTATCGTCGTAAAAATATATATAAGGATATACTAAAAAATTTTGGAAGATCTTGTACGTAGTTTTGACGCTATTATTTTTAAAGACGATCTAATAGGAATAAGTAATAAATAAAAATATTTCTTCGGCACTAAATTAAACAATTTTTTTTTTATTTCTAGCCCACATTTACCTAACTAAGATATAATTATTAAAGTTTTAAATAGAGGCTATTAATTTAATTTTTAAAGTTATGAATTCAAAACATATGTTTTGAAGCATTAGGAATAAAAGAATTATAAACTTACGTATTACAACTAATTTTGTATTAAAG
The DNA here is from genome assembly GCA_018907045.1 of Wiebesia pumilae. Classification (NCBI taxonomy): domain Eukaryota; kingdom Metazoa; phylum Arthropoda; class Insecta; order Hymenoptera; family Agaonidae; genus Wiebesia; species Wiebesia pumilae. The sequence goes on from JACCHZ010000170.1 coordinate 2,083,452, forward strand.
TAACTCAGATTAATTCGCATATCATAACTCTTCTTTGCATATTTTTTAATTATACATTTAATATTTGTAAAATTACTTTTAGGGTGACAGCGGTGGTCCACTTTTATATGGAGATTTTATTTTAGCAGTTAATCGTGGCGTTTATCCGAGGGTGCAAGGCAATTATCATGAAAATCAAGTTAACTATCATGTTGGAATTGATTTCTATAGACATTTTATTGATTCTGCTACAAGTATGTAATATAAAATTAAGAATCGAAAACATTGTACATTAAACATTGTAATAATTAATTACTAATATTTTGATTTGATTCAGTTTTTAAGAATTATTATCCTAGTTTTTTCTGAAAATTATTTTGCATACATTCGTTATTAAAGATCATCTTTAATTGATAATTCCTCTATAATTGTACGTCACATAAAATAAAATAAAATGAAATGGTCTCATGAACAGATTTAAGAGTAATAGAAGACTTTGCATAAGCAATCTAGTAAGAAATCTATGCTATAAAGACAACTAATAATAGATGTATGTATCAATTAAGTATGAAGCAGAGATAACCATAGTTGAGGAATAGATAGAGTCTCATTCATATCAGTTTACGCGTTAATCATTATAGTTCAAACAATACGTTGAATTTACTCTGTATTGATTCGAAGTTTTTTTTACCAATCTTATTTATTTTCTAGACTAAACCATGACTTTTACAAGCGTTAAAAATCGTCGTATTACTAGTAGCAGATCATTATTTCGTTGTAGATGTATATACCATTTGGTCGCTTATTCATATCGTTGATTTCTTTCGACTATAATGGCGAAATCTATATTTCAATAGAAATTGAAGGTGTTTATTTATAGAGAAAAAGTATCGTCATATAAAGTGAAATTTTAGATGTTCCTTACGGTTATCTATTACTCATTTAGTTCTTTATAAGAAAAAAAGACTTTTCGAAACTAATAAACGTAAGCACTAACACCAATTAAATATCATATACTCTCAACTGAAACATCGAAAATTTATTCATTAATCCTTTCATTTCTATGTGTCTACTTAAAAATCGTTATAAACTGTGTGTGTGGAAAACGATGAGATACTTAAATGAATTAACTTGGATTAATGCGTTCAAAAGTCAAATATGTAGAAAAGTTGAGAGCCTAAATGGGTTCGAACTCTATTAAATTGTAGGTAGATTTTTAACATTTAGAAGAAAAGAAACGCGATATTATCCAAAAGTTGTTCATCGAAGATTATCTTCAAATTTTTCATATCTGTTATATGATTAATGAAGTTACGGCACACATAGTAAATTATAAGATAAGATGCTTTTTCTTACGTAGTTAATTATCCATCCCTTGTAAAAACAGTGTATTTGTAAAACCAAATACAAACGAAAATATCACTTAAAAAAACGAGTGTGCTTACGAAATATTTCTTCGAAAACTTTAATTCACAACAACATTTGCTCCTACTATATCAAAAAATTAATATCGGAATTCTTATAAACTAATGATTTTATCGTTACAATATAAACATTGACCATGGCATCTTATTCTGACTTTCAATATAATGTAATTTTGTACTTTTTGATAAGAATAATAATGAGTCCTACACAAAATTTTCCACCTCGCTGATAAATTATTTTTTATAATCACAGTTTTTAATTAAATATGTCTGGTTATTTCTTTGGCGTGAAGTTTTTAACGCAACGATCATGGTTTTATTTTAATTCATGTTTGAATGACTGTGCAAACTAATATAATTATGTAGCCATTTCGATGTCAAATATATATTTGTTAAATTACATTAATTCAACAAAATATAATTTCTTTTTTCAAATAATCAATTGAGAAATTTATTATCAATTTAATACTTATAATATTAGTTATCGTTATTCCCTCACGCGATCTTATTACACACTATCTGCAGTATTGACTTTTAAATATTAATAGTAAAAATTCTTATAAAGCTGTATACTTGTATCTTTTTAAACACGCAAAGTTTCATTTTTCCTTGCATATTACGTAATAGTTTTCGAGAAATTAGAAATTAATATGTAATGTGTTTAACTTAGATATGGAAAGTTAAATAGCAAACTTTAGATTTAAAATTACCCTTATTATCTTATTGATGTACGAACTTTTCTTAGAAATAGGTTATAAAGCATGAATACGTAATAAATCAAAACAAGTATGTTTGAAGTATATGTAAAGTTATTAATTTATCATATACTGTTTATACGTAGCTTCACTTCTTAAGAGTTTTACGTAGTAAAAACTTACACTATTTATAATTTACTAACAGTATGATTTTTTTGCTACTTTGCCTTCTTAAGAACACTTATGTGGTATTATTCGAGTTCGAACATAAGAATATAAACTACAAAGTTTGTTTCTCAATTCTTTGAATCAAATTTCATTTAAAAGGAAAACGATATTTTAAGAAGCCTATTGTAAATAGAGATACCAAAAGCTATTTTTTATTCGTCCAGAGTTTATCGAAGTCAACACCAGTTACTTTATATTACAATTAAAGATCATAAATTATACGGATATATCTGATGAATAAATTTTGTATAATAAACTGCGTGAAACTTAATGAATAATATTAAAATGAATGCGGAAAAACTCCCTAACAATTGGAGAGTAGACAAATTGTTAGAGTTCAATAAGTTATTTTTCAAATTTGTTGGCACATATCCACCAGACTATGAACGCCATCCACAGTTCTCAACTCTTGTATTCTATTTTTCTATAATTGTTAACGTCGTTTTTGTCATTCTACAATTGCTGGGCGCTTGGCTGATTGCCGACACCGAAATTCTACCAGAGTAATTTTGTTCTCGAAATAATATTATAAATAAAAATATTTACGACATTATACGTTTATAAATTATACGTTTTTATAAACTAAGTATTATTTAAAGTATTCAATATGTGTGTATTCTTATATATATTATTATTATATTCTGAATATGTAAAGTATTCAAGTGAAGATAATGCAATATTCTGATTCAAATTTGTCTGTTTACGGTATTGCACAAATTATTCAATTACTATTTATGCGAATGTAATAGAAATATTTTAAATTACGTAATAGAAATATTAAAGCTTTGATATACGATTGTATTTCAAAGTGAAATTAACAATTTTCTGCTGTTTGCAAATTTAATTTTTAAAGTAAATACTATAAGCTTGTAAAAAAATCAAATATAATTTAATTTTTTAACGATATACTCAACAATTGTATAATCTCACGAGCTTACAATCCAATATTCGGATCTATTTCAATTTAACAACAATAAAATGTATAACGAATTTTTAATTACAATTAATATTTTTTGAAATAATTATAAATCAGTGTCTTGTTTCAGAGTTTAATACGCTATTGATATATTTTAGAAACTGTTCTTTAATTCTCTCGACATAAAAATTACATCCATATAATGGAAATCCATATCATAAACTGAGTACACGAGAAATAAATCACTTCAGATAAATAAATAAAGATATTTATGTTAATATATTCAAAATGGACAGCAAACAAATAATAACGCAAAAGAAAGAGGAAAAGAAAATATATTTAAATTATGAATTGCAAATTTCTTGTTACCTACAATTTTAGTTTCTGATTTCTTATTAAAGTTTATAGATTTTTATAAATTTATGTTTTATTTGCATTAAAATATAATACTGATACTTAAACGATAGTTTAAAACCACAATACTTCAGTTTCTCGTAACAAAAAACACTAAGTGTGTATTAAAAGTATGTAAATGCTTACTCAATAAAAAGCATTTTCTTCTATTTTCAATCTTGTTAAGCGTAATTTTTTAAAAAGAACATTGTTTATTACACAAACTTTATAAAAATAATATTTAGTGACTTTATTTTGCTTCTGTTACTTCTGTTAATTTTTATGCTCATTTGAGCTTTTGAATATAACGCTGTACAAGAGATAAGAAAATTAAGCAACTAAATTTTTCATTTTTGACACACAGTTTATTTATTTCTAATTATTTAATAATATTTCGAAATATAAAGCGCTTTATATCTATATTAATTATGACAATGAAAAATATCAAAATATATCTTATACAAGTAATTCGTTTTTATAATGCGTTAAAAATAATTTACAGATAATTTAAGGGGCAACTATGTCTTCTTTGAATTGGTTTGTCATTTTTGGAATTTTCTATAAGTAGAAAATTATAATAAAATAGTCATTAAAAACTGCTGTTTACATTATGCATTTGCAGTATTTCTACGTTATATTATAAATATTTTGTAACTTAAAGATAGAGTTTAGTAGTTGAAAAATAAAAAGTAACTAACAAATAGAGAAAGCTTCTAATATGAAAAAAAAAGTTGAAAAAATGAGTTTATGACGAGCATTAACTCAAAAAATAATTTTTTCTTTCAGTGCCCATTTTTAAAATAATTATTACCAAAAAGATTATTTTTTTAATAATAAATGTAAATTACATTTCAATTAGTTTTAGGTAAAAAATTTTACGTTAAATTATTCTTATTTGTTCCATTATTATTTGAATCACAAGTTATTTGATTGATTTGTGTGGCTATGGAGTAACAGTTATTAAATCTAAAATTTTTTTCAATAGGTAAAGTATATAATTATGTAGGTTATATTTTCTGTAAAAAATAAATATTGTAACCACCATTGCTGTTATTTAGGAAACAGATTATGTACATCATTTCAGAAACAAGAAAACTCGAAGAAATACCACCGTTCAACAACGAGGCAATGGAAGTTATGCGATTTTGGAAAACTCATCGAAACCGGGTAGTGAAGATATTAACATGCTGTTACCTTATATTGACTAGTTCGTATTTTGTTGCAGCCTTATTTACAAAAGATCAATCTCTTACGTTTAAATTAATATTTAAACCTAATACCTACTATACTCCATGGTAAATTTCGCAATTTCGTAGTTTAATTAAAAAAAATTACTTGACATCGTTCATTTTTATAGGTATGAAATAATAACCGCACTAGAACTTTTGTTCTTTTTATTTTCATTAAGTAGTATGATAGCGGCCGATACAATATGCGTAATTTTTGTATGTCAACTTTGTTTGGAGCTTCAAATCATAGAGGTAATGCTGAAAAATATCGAGAAAAATAATAGATTTTTTGTATCTGTCATTGAGAAACATATAAGAATCTTGAAATATGGTGAAGATATTTGCGAACAATTATCTAGCAACCTTCTGTCTCAATATTCCTTGTTGTTCTTTATAGTTTGTTTCGCAAGCTTTACAGCTCAAACGGTAAGCATTTTTGTAGAGATTTTTACCTAAATACGGTTTTGTAATCTAATTAGAATATAATTTTAAATTCTATTTAGATATAAATAGAATATACAAGAAAATATACAACAGAACAAAATATAAATTTAAATTCTTTAAATTTAAAAAAATATAATATAAATAAATAAAATATTACTCATTTCATATAATTGAGATTTATCAGAATTGCTATTCGTGGAGTCAAAAAGTTTATGTGATTATATTTTAAAGAAAATTTTAATAAACCTAGAGAAGATTAGATATATGCACTAGTAGTATGTTTATCTTATAGTTAAAACTGTCAGATTCATCCAAATTTATACAATAATATATATTGTTTTTAATCGATTACTTGAAATGTGCAAAAAAGTCAATAATGAATAAATACGATATAATTTAATAAATTTAATGCATCTCCACATAAAAAATGTAGCCTTACTACAAAATTAAGAATATCTATTCGGTTCTATGGTTCTAAAGTTACATATGTATGTTAATTGCTTATGTACACGTAGTATAAGATCTGTAATTACACAGACGCAAGAAAAAATGCAACATTTTGCTTGTCGTTGCATTTAAAAACGATGTTTGACATTAAGTTCAGAATCCAAATGCGATACTATGTCTATTTAAACGACCTATAATCGAAATTAGGCGAGACATTTAAATATTATAAGAGAGTTACTTATATTTATTAAAATATTGAGAGTTTCATAATATTAGTATTGAATATTTGAACATTTGCACAACACATTTGCAGCCACATAAACTCATTAGGTGTAAACACGAATTCCCTTGCTGCAACAATATTGATATAATATATTTATTATTGATAATTGTTGAATTTGAAAAAGTGACTCTTATAATTACTTTAAATGTTGAAAATAAATATTATTGTTTTACTTTGAGTAGCTTTAGTTCTTTATTAATATAGGCATTTACATATTTCTTTCTATACATTTACAGTTTCAATTCGGATAACGGTAAAGTTAGGATGTGCAAATAAAAGGGATAAAAGTTTCGAAGTATTATATTGTAACAAAACATATATTTAATGTCTATCAATATATTTTTTTAACTGTTTAGAATGCAGACATTTTTTAGATTGAATATTAGGAGAATTACTCGTGATGATATTCGAGACGTAATTAATTTATAACAAATCAATAGAACTTTAATTAAATATGATGTATTATTCATCAATATAAAATTAGAGTAAGAACTGTTATAAGAAAAGTATTGAACGTAGTGAACATATTGAAAGTATTGAAAGTAGTGCACATTTCTGATGTGTAATGTTAATTTATGCTTAATTAAAAATATAAATCGTACTATAGTATTTGATTTCGATTATTGAATAGTGACGCATTGAGAATGTCTAATTTCTCGCTAGAATTATGACATGAGAAGGACTCAAAGAGAGCATTGAGTCGACATCCGCAACTTAATTAAAAAAACTTCAGCCGCGAAAAAGAGTTTCAAGTTAAACCTCGATCGAGTAAAGTCTCTTTGCCTTTTTCACGAGTCTCCCTACGCAATATTTTTTCGTTAAAAACAGGTATTATTTCATGACTATTTCTGATTTTCATTCTTATTTCAGACGAACGTATCAGCACTGAGAAATAAGATGCTCTGGATCACAACGATGGTATGTTTTGTACTTTTAACGATTTGTGTAGCAGGTGAACTTTTGACAAGCACAAGTGAAAGTGTTGCAAATACTCTGTCACAATGTGAGTTGATCCGATATGAAAGAGATGAGGATCAACTTAAGGTTCATAAAATGTTTGTATTTGTACTAATGAGAGCTCAAAAGCCATTAAAATTGTCAGTTGGTACTGTTGGCATATTAAATCTGCAATTCTATTCTTCAACAATGAAGAATGTCTACTCCATCATTATGTTATTAAAAACTGTTTATAGCTAAGAACATGACATTGGATGAAATACTTTGAAAATGATTAGCTTAGTCCGTTTAATTTCCAGTTTAATTCATGAAATATTTATGCACTAAACAATCTTTCTATATCTTTCTATATCTTAATAATTCAATAAATGTAGTTGACATTTTCAATAAGTATGCCTCATCAAATTTTATCACTTTACTCAATGTTCTCATACAATACATTGAATATCGTTATTATAATACAAGCCATTTAACAGATAATTTGATGCGTATAAAATACAAATTTTATTATTTTTTAAGTGATTTAATTTCCTGTATTGAGATTTATTTGTGTTAAATTTATTTCTCAAATAAATATTAAAACAAATACCGCGAAAGGATCTGTAAACCTGTTTCTGTTTCTATATCTTTAAAATAAAAGTAGTTAAAGCATTATTAACAAGAGACTCTTAACTTGTTTATTTCAATCATATCTATATATAACCATTGTAAATAAAGAGTTAGATTAATAAGCTTTCTTTTATAACTTTTTTGATATTGGCGAAATCTACTTCGTCGTTGTAATAAATGATCTTTAATTTAATAATAGTTAAATACTAAGGATCATCTACATCTCATTTATTGGTGTTTAGATTTTTCCACAAGAACATCTCATACGGTAAGTAGTTGCATTCTCTAAAGAATATTAATAAGCCTGTTTCATTTATTGATACACGTATAACTTGTATGGAAAATTGAAAATGTGTTAGAACGATCACTTGTTTTGCCTTCAGATGATAATCCACGTTTGTGTATATAAATCCGGTGTTTTCCTCTTAGATCTGCTAGTATTATGATTTTTATTCTTTTTATATGAATACTGCCTTCGCTGCTGCGTATGTATATATATATTGGGATCTATTCTCTCTCTCTCTCTCTAGACACTTTGAATACGCACACTCATATTTCCATATTACTGTTTTTTATATTCAACTCTCATATGTAGCACTGCATTATGTATTTATTTTGGTTTTTATAACGTTTTATTCAATTGTAATGCCTTTGTAAATTTAAATGAGATAATTTGTTATTATTTGAATATTTGAATGGTTAATAGAATTAGGATAATATAATAAAATTTATATTCTCTTACAGTTATGATATCATTAATCGAATTTATTATTTAATAATTGAATTGAAAAATAGGACCTAAAATTGTTCAATAATTAATAATAATCCAATATTTTCATCTTTGATTATACAATATTATGTAAATTTTTGCTATAAATATTCACAATAATAATCAGTATTTTGATAAAGAAATTACTACTTATATCTATTTAATGTATGAATTACGATTTAACATTTTAGAAGGATTGAGAAATCTATTTTGCATCTAATATATATTTTTTAATTAGTACAACATCGAACATGTTTTCAAAAACTAATGATTTTTAAAATTAGTTTATAGTAAAAAATAAACATTAAAAAAAATTAAAAAATTGACAATAGATTTAAAATAATTTATAAGAATTTTAAACGAATAATTAGCTAATACATCAACGATAGCAATAAGGAAAGTTTTTAGGAATAAAACTTGTTATTCGTAAATTTTCTTATATAAGTAATTATTATATATACTACAAATAAAATGAATAGTTTAATATTAAAAAACTCAGTTGTATGACACGCATAGATAAGGTTTAGTGTATAATAAATACATCAAATATATAACGCATCCGTTGTACTTAATATTTGAATATTTGAATGAAAAAACTTTAAAGTAATTATTTGTTCGTTATAATTTGTAACATTTTTCATAGATTTAGATAAAGTTTTTCATGGCGTTTTATATTTCTTTTTATTTATCCTTTAATTAGACTAGTAGTATTGTGGTAATAGTTTTGACCATTAAATATTTCTTTATATACTAATATATGTACAGTATATTCTCTTATTTAATATATTTTGTTTATTTAACTTCAAGCTTAATTTAGTTCTTATTATTTGATATAGTCGGCTCATTTATAATTACTTTATTACTTTTCAAAGATTCTAATTTTCATTAATTGTAACCATTATTATTTGAAGTGTGTATCAGCGAAGTAAATTTTGGTGCCTTCATCCAGTTGAAATTGCATTTTCAAGAATTTTAATATAATCAATAGATACACATGTTTAAATACTTAATATGTCGAGACATAATTATGGTTTTGGATGTCGATAATGAAAGATTTTGAAATATTTATTACAAAAGAATTAAATGCGCAAGAAAAAATAAAATATGATAAATAAAAAAATTTTACACGTTATTTATAATTAAAATAATATGCATAAAAGAAAAACAGAAAGATCAGTCGAGTGTCGTTTAACAGATATTAAACTAATCGGGTTATGTTAATAATATTATTATGTTAATTATATTAATAATCGTGTACATGTTTGAAGAATAAAATAACATCAATTATAAATATATTCAAAAGTGACAGGATAAATTAAAAGTTGGTTTGATACTTATTGCAAAAAAACATAAAAATACAGAAAACATAAAAATACAAAATACATTACTTAATATATGTCACATTCTATAAGTAATATTCAGTTTATTGCAAATAGCGATTGGATTAAGGTAAATGCAATTTCAGGAAATAAATTTACTACCTTTATCACCACATACCTGTACAGGACGAATGCCTTGCTTGTATTCCAGCTCTAACTGTCAACCAGGCGAAAACGAAGAACTTACAATGAAAAGTAGGTCAGTTTGTAGATAGTTATCATCATTTAGTTTCGATATCTTTACTCTACATTTTTAATAAAAACAGTACATAAGAAATACTATCAAGAACAATTTTATTATTTGTATTACCACCTAAATACAAAATAGACATGTAATAACAAAATCTCCGAATGAATTACGAGAGTCAATTGATAAAGTAAAAATCTACTCAAACGTACTGGAAATATTAGAAAAAAGCTATTATTATATTTGGATAATAAATATGAATAGGCTACTATAATCTAATAAACGAAAAAATATTTGTTCATACATTAAATGATGTGTTGAAATGTTTGAGAATTTTTCTCTTCAATAGAACCTCGTTACAAAAAACCATTATAGGCAGCAGCATAGACTTTTAAACATGATTTTTATTGAATAAATAATAATTTCATTCACTTACGAAAAATATAGGTTATCGAAATAGAAGTAATTTTCAATTTACAGCCAATTATTCCTTTATTCTTTGATTCAACTGATCGCAATTTACTGTGAATGTATACTGTGTGTACTGTGAATAATATACATACCAGAGATATGTTAATAATATCTCAAAGGGTCAAGAGAATTTTTATTTATAACAATACATTTATTTAAATAAGACTTTGAAAAGAGAACGTTTAACGCATTTCCATGAGTTAAATGTAAGAAGTAAGTGTTAGATCAAAAGGTTGGATAATATCTAGATGAGAACGATGGTTGTTTTAATATTATTTTTTTTTTAAATTAGATTTTTACCAACGCTCGTATATAACATCTTTCATAAAATAGACACATTTGAGTAATTAAATTAATTAATATATTTTTTACTTTTAGAATGCACCGCAAATTGCTTTTGTTTCTCGTTCAAATTACGATATTTTGTAAGTAACGAAAGATACATTAAAATTCTTTTAATTGGCTATTCCATCAATAATTAAATTATCAATATTCACATTATTATATCTTATTAAAATAGAATTTTTATTATTCAGGCAATCAATATAAATTCACAGATGCAAAAGCATTTATTGGCAGTAATTCTAGGGCTGTAAATGAACAGGAATATCCCTCTGTTGTATGTATAATGCATTCCTGTCAAGAGAACGGGCAACGTCGTGAACGTGTTGTGTGCACTGGAACCTATATTACAACAAGCCATATTTTAACAGCTGCACATTGTTCTAAAGATATATCACTCACAAATGTTCTAGTACTTTATGGAGCAGTTGATATAAGAAATGGTAGAAGATTGTATCCAATGTGGTGGATAACATACGAGCAATGGGCCACGCAAATCAACATCACTTTTATCCACCCGAGCAATGATATATCTGTATTAAGGGTATAATTAATATAATTACTCTATAAAAATATTAAAACCTTATTGAATTTAATTTTATAAAATGACTGACTGTATTCTGCAAAAATTCGATGTGTTTTATAATAATGATAAATTTTAATACTGCTAGTTCATAAAAATTATTAGTAATAAAACGTAATTATATATATGAATCTTGTTTAAAAGCACACAAATTGAAAAAATTGAATTTTTTTCTCTTCTAGGTAATATCAAGTGTATCTGAAGCATATATCACGACGGCTCTTTCTCCTATGGCAAATAATAGACTATATGGATTAAAAACTGTGTCAGTAGGATGTGGTCAATCGGAACCTCCTGATTTCCCGACAAATATAGAAATAGCGAATTTGACAATCATAAGTAACTCGGAGTGTGAACGTAGAGCCAATGATATTCAAGGATATTATGTTCGAGTTCACGAAAAAGATTTGTGCAGTGTTGGCAATCCATTTGCATTGCTTAGTCCTGTAAGAACTAATATTATGAATGTTTCATATATAGATAACTTTCCAGAAATAATTTTTCCAACATTATATCAAGTGGTAGCTTTAATAATTTTAAAACAGTGCTAAGAATAAATATTATCGTAAATCATAGTTGGTTTTCGGAAGATTGGATTTATTTATTTATTTATTTAATTCTAATAGAGTTCAAAATTTTATGCCTTATAACAAATTTGGTATTTTTAATTATCGTCGTAAAAATATATATAAGGATATACTAAAAAATTTTGGAAGATCTTGTACGTAGTTTTGACGCTATTATTTTTAAAGACGATCTAATAGGAATAAGTAATAAATAAAAATATTTCTTCGGCACTAAATTAAACAATTTTTTTTTTATTTCTAGCCCACATTTACCTAACTAAGATATTATTATTAAAGTTTTAAATAGAGGCTATTAATTTAATTTTTAAAGTTATGAATTCAAAACATATGTTTTGAAGCATTAGGAATAAAAGAATTATAAACTTACGTATTACAACTAATTTTGTATTAAAGTAACTCATATTAATTCTAATTTTTTAATTATACATTTCATATTTGTAAAATTAATTTTAGGGTGACAGCGGTGGTCCACTTTTCTATAGAAATTTTATTTTAGCAGTTAATCGTGGCGTTTATCCGAAACTGCAAGGCAATTATCATGAAAATCAAGTTAACTTTCATGTTGGAATTGATTTCTACAGACATTTTATTCATAGTATGATTATTGTATAATATAACATTGCAATTTTCTGGTTACCTAAATTTATTTTGCATCTAATATATATTTTTTAATTAGTACAACATCGAACATGTTTTCAAAAACTAATGATTTTTAAAATTAGTTTATAGTAAAAAATAAACATTAAAAAAAATTAAAAAATTGACAATAGATTTAAAATAATTTATAAGAATTTTAAACGAATAATTAGCTAATACATCAACGATAGCAATAAGGAAAGTTTTTAGGAATAAAACTTGTTATTCGTAAATTTTCTTATATAAGTAATTATTATATATACTACAAATAAAATGAATAGTTTAATATTAAAAAACTCAGTTGTATGACACGCATAGATAAGGTTTAGTGTATAATAAATACATCAAATATATAACGCATCCGTTGTACTTAATATTTGAATATTTGAATGAAAAAACTTTAAAGTAATTATTTGTTCGTTATAATTTGTAACATTTTTCATAGATTTAGATAAAGTTTTTCATGGCGTTTTATATTTCTTTTTATTTATCCTTTAATTAGACTAGTAGTATTGTGGTAATAGTTTTGACCATTAAATATTTCTTTATATACTAATATATGTACAGTATATTCTCTTATTTAATATATTTTGTTTATTTAACTTCAAGCTTAATTTAGTTCTTATTATTTGATATAGTCGGCTCATTTATAATTACTTTATTACTTTTCAAAGATTCTAATTTTCATTAATTGTAACCATTATTATTTGAAGTGTGTATCAGCGAAGTAAATTTTGGTGCCTTCATCCAGTTGAAATTGCATTTTCAAGAATTTTAATATAATCAATAGATACACATGTTTAAATAATTAATACGTCGATTCATAATTTATGTTCGAATATACAAACATAAAATTTTATCTATCTTTTTCTAGGTATAAATTTTTTTATATTGTAATTCCTTCTATTTACATTTTTTCTGCGCTTCAATAATTTTTGATCATTTCAAACTTTAAAAGATAAAATTTCTAATATGTACATAGTTATACGCAATAATAAAGTAGAAGAGAAAATGTGGTGTATTTTACATAGATAGCTAAGAATATAGCTTGAGAACCATGGAGATGCTTCAATTCAATTTTTAATTGAAAAGAAAATTCGATTAAATGAGAGTGATAAAATGTGTATTTACATAATTCGCATAATGTATTTAAAGTAAATTGGATAAACGTCTGACTCAATTCATCGAGGCATTACATTTTATAGATGCAGTATTTGAGATTCAACCTCAGTATTATAATTCAAGTAGGTGTAGCAGTGAAATTCATTAATCAATATTAGTGCAAGTATCAGATAACTTAGAAAAAATCAATGTGATAAAAGGTAAGTATCTAAGTTAAAATTCTCTTTCACATTTATGATTATTTATTCCTTGTGTTTTAATTCGATTAATTTATTTAAATAGAAAATAAAAACATATCAAATTAATAGTTAAATATTTAATTCAGTGGAGGCAAATGGTCACATTAAAAATACGTTAATGTGATTTGCAAAATTTTTAAATAATAAAATAATAGTCATGTATCATAAATTCACAAGCAAATTAGTATAATTCAAGGTGTTTTTGAAAGATTTTTAGAGATAAAAACAATATTGATAATTTTTGGGTAAAACTGATAATAAAAAACTTTAACTTTTTATTATTAAGAAATTAATTACGCAAATAAGTAACAAAATCACAACATCTTTAAATCCGCATATGACAAATAAAAAATTTTAACATATTATTAATAATCAAAATCATTTAAATAAAAAAAACAAAAAAAATATTCTGTTACCAAAAATCAATTAAGTCACAGTTAACAGATGTTATGATAATCGGGTTAGAATTTCAGGATATATTGAAATTGTTTAGCGTTGTTTCATTTAAATTTAATTGTTTAATGTTTGTATTCGTATTTATACTATAATTCATATTAAAAATCATTGGGAATAAAAGGTTGACCGAGGTACCGAGGATTAAAAGTGACGGCGCAAAATATCGACGTTGCGAGCGTTGCACTAAAGCTGAGTTTATGGTGGGAAACTACTATTTTCGGATAGAGTTTCTCTTAATTCGTACATGTTTGCTCTTGCTTTTCATACTTTATACATTTGGAGAAATTTATAAATTGCAAGGAAAAAAATATTCTGTTCGGATTCATGTCTCCTCCGTAAAGTCAACTTCGATTAAAAAATATCTAAATACAATTTGTACATAAAAAATTTATAATTAACAACTATTAAATTATATACATGATTGTGTAACAAGTGAAATAAAAAAAATCAACATTGATATCATAATACTATTATATTGGTGAATTGAATTATTAAGGGTTATATTTGTAAAAAAAATGTTTCTTATAATAATTAAATATTCATACAAATGTGTAGCGGATATGTAACGTATAATGCATGTATACAATAAAAATGTATGTTATTAATCTTACGCAGTTTCCATAAGTTATTTAATCATATTGTAAGTAATGAGAAATTCATATTTCAAATGGTTATAAAATGACTTACGTTTAAATTTAAGTTAATTAATTGTTAAGTGTTTGTATTTGTATTTATATCATAACTACCTAGATAATTGTACTATACGGATAATTATAATATATGTAGATAATATTTAGATGAGAAAGATGGATGTTTTAATATTATTTTCTTTTAAAATTATATTTTACACAACGATCGTCTATAACATTTTTCATAAAATAGACACATTTGAGTAATTAAATTAATTAATCTATTTTTTACTTTTAGAATGCACCGCAAATTGCTTTTGTTTCTCGTTCAAATTACGATATTTTGTAAGTAACGAAAGATACATTAAAATTCTTTTAATTGGCTATTCCATCAATAATTAAATTATCAATATTCACATTATTATATCTTATTAAAATAGAATTTTTATTTTTCAGGCAATCAATATAAATTCACAGATGCAAAAGCATTTATTGGCAGTAATTCTAGGGCTGTAAATGAACAGGAATATCCCTCTGTTGTATGTATAATGCATTCCTGTCAAGAGAACGGGCAACGTCGTGAACGTGTTGTGTGCACTGGAACTCTTATTACGATAAACCATATTTTAACAGCTGCACATTGTTTTAAACGTTTAACACTCACAAATTCTGTAATACTTTATAGCTCAGTTGATATAAGACATGGTAGAAGATTGTATCCAATGTGGTGGATAACATTCGAGCAATGGGCCACGCGCAACTGCATCGCCATTATCCACCCGAGCAATGATATATCTGTATTAAGGGTATAATTAATATAATTACTCTATAAAAAATATTAAAATCTTATTGAATTTAATTTTACAAAATGACTGATTGTATTTTGCAAAAATTCGAAGTGTTTTATAATAATGATAAATTTTAATACTGCTAGTTCATAAAAATTATTAGTAATAAAACGTAATTATATATATGAATCTTGTTTAAAAGCACACAAATTGAAAAAATTGAATTTTTTTCTCTTCTAGGTAATATCAAGTGTATCTGAAGCATATATCACGACGGCTCTTTCTCCTGTAGCAAGTAATAGACTGTATGGATTAGAAACTGTGTCAGTAGGATGTGGTCAATCGGAACCTCCTGATTTCCCGACAAATATAGAAATAGCGAATTTGACAATCATAAGTAACTCGGAGTGTGAACGTAGAGCCAATGATATTCAAGGATATTATGTTCCAGTTCACGAAAAAGATTTGTGCAGTGTTGGCAATCCATTTACATTATTTAGTCCTGTAAGAATTAATGTTATAAATGTATTATCTATAGATAACCTTGCTATTTTATACCAAACAATAACTGTTAGCTAATTTTTCTTAAATTATATAAATTATATTAGCGTTAAAAAATTGAAAAATATCGCTAAGAATAAATAATATCGTAAATCATAGTTGGTTTTCGGAAGATTGGATTAATTTATTTATTTATTTAATTCTAATAGAGTTCAAAATTTTATGCCTTATAACAAATTTGGTATTTTTAATTATCGTCGTAAAAATATATATAAGGATATACTAAAAAATTTTGGAAGATCTTGTACGTAGTTTTGACGCTATTATTTTTAAAGACGATCTAATAGGAATAAGTAATAAATAAAAATATTTCTTCGGCACTAAATTAAACAATTTTTTTTTTATTTCTAGCCCACATTTACCTAACTAAGATATAATTATTAAAGTTTTAAATAGAGGCTATTAATTTAATTTTTAAAGTTATGAATTCAAAACATATGTTTTGAAGCATTAGGAATAAAAGAATTATAAACTTACGTATTACAACTAATTTTGTATTAAAGTAACTCAGATTAATTCGCATATCATAACTCTTCTTTGCATATTTTTTAATTATACATTTAATATTTGTAAAATTACTTTTAGGGTGACAGCGGTGGTCCACTTTTATATGGAGATTTTATTTTAGCAGTTAATCGTGGCGTTTATCCGAGGGTGCAAGGCAATTATCATGAAAATCAAGTTAACTATCATGTTGGAATTGATTTCTATAGACATTTTATTGATTCTGCTACAAGTATGTAATATAAAATTAAGAATCGAAAACATTGTACATTAAACATTGTAATAATTAATTACTAATATTTTGATTTGATTCAGTTTTTAAGAATTATTATCCTAGTTTTTTCTGAAAATTATTTTGCATACATTCGTTATTAAAGATCATCTTTAATTGATAATTCCTCTATAATTGTACGTCACATAAAATAAAATAAAATGAAATGGTCTCATGAACAGATTTAAGAGTAATAGAAGACTTTGCATAAGCAATCTAGTAAGAAATCTATGCTATAAAGACAACTAATAATAGATGTATGTATCAATTAAGTATGAAGCAGAGATAACCATAGTTGAGGAATAGATAGAGTCTCATTCATATCAGTTTACGCGTTAATCATTATAGTTCAAACAATACGTTGAATTTACTCTGTATTGATTCGAAGTTTTTTTTACCAATCTTATTTATTTTCTAGACTAAACCATGACTTTTACAAGCGTTAAAAATCGTCGTATTACTAGTAGCAGATCATTATTTCGTTGTAGATGTATATACCATTTGGTCGCTTATTCATATCGTTGATTTCTTTCGACTATAATGGCGAAATCTATATTTCAATAGAAATTGAAGGTGTTTATTTATAGAGAAAAAGTATCGTCATATAAAGTGAAATTTTAGATGTTCCTTACGGTTATCTATTACTCATTTAGTTCTTTATAAGAAAAAAAGACTTTTCGAAACTAATAAACGTAAGCACTAACACCAATTAAATATCATATACTCTCAACTGAAACATCGAAAATTTATTCATTAATCCTTTCATTTCTATGTGTCTACTTAAAAATCGTTATAAACTGTGTGTGTGGAAAACGATGAGATACTTAAATGAATTAACTTGGATTAATGCGTTCAAAAGTCAAATATGTAGAAAAGTTGAGAGCCTAAATGGGTTCGAACTCTATTAAATTGTAGGTAGATTTTTAACATTTAGAAGAAAAGAAACGCGATATTATCCAAAAGTTGTTCATCGAAGATTATCTTCAAATTTTTCATATCTGTTATATGATTAATGAAGTTACGGCACACATAGTAAATTATAAGATAAGATGCTTTTTCTTACGTAGTTAATTATCCATCCCTTGTAAAAACAGTGTATTTGTAAAACCAAATACAAACGAAAATATCACTTAAAAAAACGAGTGTGCTTACGAAATATTTCTTCGAAAACTTTAATTCACAACAACATTTGCTCCTACTATATCAAAAAATTAATATCGGAATTCTTATAAACTAATGATTTTATCGTTACAATATAAACATTGACCATGGCATCTTATTCTGACTTTCAATATAATGTAATTTTGTACTTTTTGATAAGAATAATAATGAGTCCTACACAAAATTTTCCACCTCGCTGATAAATTATTTTTTATAATCACAGTTTTTAATTAAATATGTCTGGTTATTTCTTTGGCGTGAAGTTTTTAACGCAACGATCATGGTTTTATTTTAATTCATGTTTGAATGACTGTGCAAACTAATATAATTATGTAGCCATTTCGATGTCAAATATATATTTGTTAAATTACATTAATTCAACAAAATATAATTTCTTTTTTCAAATAATCAATTGAGAAATTTATTATCAATTTAATACTTATAATATTAGTTATCGTTATTCCCTCACGCGATCTTATTACACACTATCTGCAGTATTGACTTTTAAATATTAATAGTAAAAATTCTTATAAAGCTGTATACTTGTATCTTTTTAAACACGCAAAGTTTCATTTTTCCTTGCATATTACGTAATAGTTTTCGAGAAATTAGAAATTAATATGTAATGTGTTTAACTTAGATATGGAAAGTTAAATAGCAAACTTTAGATTTAAAATTACCCTTATTATCTTATTGATGTACGAACTTTTCTTAGAAATAGGTTATAAAGCATGAATACGTAATAAATCAAAACAAGTATGTTTGAAGTATATGTAAAGTTATTAATTTATCATATACTGTTTATACGTAGCTTCACTTCTTAAGAGTTTTACGTAGTAAAAACTTACACTATTTATAATTTACTAACAGTATGATTTTTTTGCTACTTTGCCTTCTTAAGAACACTTATGTGGTATTATTCGAGTTCGAACATAAGAATATAAACTACAAAGTTTGTTTCTCAATTCTTTGAATCAAATTTCATTTAAAAGGAAAACGATATTTTAAGAAGCCTATTGTAAATAGAGATACCAAAAGCTATTTTTTATTCGTCCAGAGTTTATCGAAGTCAACACCAGTTACTTTATATTACAATTAAAGATCATAAATTATACGGATATATCTGATGAATAAATTTTGTATAATAAACTGCGTGAAACTTAATGAATAATATTAAAATGAATGCGGAAAAACTCCCTAACAATTGGAGAGTAGACAAATTGTTAGAGTTCAATAAGTTATTTTTCAAATTTGTTGGCACATATCCACCAGACTATGAACGCCATCCACAGTTCTCAACTCTTGTATTCTATTTTTCTATAATTGTTAACGTCGTTTTTGTCATTCTACAATTGCTGGGCGCTTGGCTGATTGCCGACACCGAAATTCTACCAGAGTAATTTTGTTCTCGAAATAATATTATAAATAAAAATATTTACGACATTATACGTTTATAAATTATACGTTTTTATAAACTAAGTATTATTTAAAGTATTCAATATGTGTGTATTCTTATATATATTATTATTATATTCTGAATATGTAAAGTATTCAAGTGAAGATAATGCAATATTCTGATTCAAATTTGTCTGTTTACGGTATTGCACAAATTATTCAATTACTATTTATGCGAATGTAATAGAAATATTTTAAATTACGTAATAGAAATATTAAAGCTTTGATATACGATTGTATTTCAAAGTGAAATTAACAATTTTCTGCTGTTTGCAAATTTAATTTTTAAAGTAAATACTATAAGCTTGTAAAAAAATCAAATATAATTTAATTTTTTAACGATATACTCAACAATTGTATAATCTCACGAGCTTACAATCCAATATTCGGATCTATTTCAATTTAACAACAATAAAATGTATAACGAATTTTTAATTACAATTAATATTTTTTGAAATAATTATAAATCAGTGTCTTGTTTCAGAGTTTAATACGCTATTGATATATTTTAGAAACTGTTCTTTAATTCTCTCGACATAAAAATTACATCCATATAATGGAAATCCATATCATAAACTGAGTACACGAGAAATAAATCACTTCAGATAAATAAATAAAGATATTTATGTTAATATATTCAAAATGGACAGCAAACAAATAATAACGCAAAAGAAAGAGGAAAAGAAAATATATTTAAATTATGAATTGCAAATTTCTTGTTACCTACAATTTTAGTTTCTGATTTCTTATTAAAGTTTATAGATTTTTATAAATTTATGTTTTATTTGCATTAAAATATAATACTGATACTTAAACGATAGTTTAAAACCACAATACTTCAGTTTCTCGTAACAAAAAACACTAAGTGTGTATTAAAAGTATGTAAATGCTTACTCAATAAAAAGCATTTTCTTCTATTTTCAATCTTGTTAAGCGTAATTTTTTAAAAAGAACATTGTTTATTACACAAACTTTATAAAAATAATATTTAGTGACTTTATTTTGCTTCTGTTACTTCTGTTAATTTTTATGCTCATTTGAGCTTTTGAATATAACGCTGTACAAGAGATAAGAAAATTAAGCAACTAAATTTTTCATTTTTGACACACAGTTTATTTATTTCTAATTATTTAATAATATTTCGAAATATAAAGCGCTTTATATCTATATTAATTATGACAATGAAAAATATCAAAATATATCTTATACAAGTAATTCGTTTTTATAATGCGTTAAAAATAATTTACAGATAATTTAAGGGGCAACTATGTCTTCTTTGAATTGGTTTGTCATTTTTGGAATTTTCTATAAGTAGAAAATTATAATAAAATAGTCATTAAAAACTGCTGTTTACATTATGCATTTGCAGTATTTCTACGTTATATTATAAATATTTTGTAACTTAAAGATAGAGTTTAGTAGTTGAAAAATAAAAAGTAACTAACAAATAGAGAAAGCTTCTAATATGAAAAAAAAAGTTGAAAAAATGAGTTTATGACGAGCATTAACTCAAAAAATAATTTTTTCTTTCAGTGCCCATTTTTAAAATAATTATTACCAAAAAGATTATTTTTTTAATAATAAATGTAAATTACATTTCAATTAGTTTTAGGTAAAAAATTTTACGTTAAATTATTCTTATTTGTTCCATTATTATTTGAATCACAAGTTATTTGATTGATTTGTGTGGCTATGGAGTAACAGTTATTAAATCTAAAATTTTTTTCAATAGGTAAAGTATATAATTATGTAGGTTATATTTTCTGTAAAAAATAAATATTGTAACCACCATTGCTGTTATTTAGGAAACAGATTATGTACATCATTTCAGAAACAAGAAAACTCGAAGAAATACCACCGTTCAACAACGAGGCAATGGAAGTTATGCGATTTTGGAAAACTCATCGAAACCGGGTAGTGAAGATATTAACATGCTGTTACCTTATATTGACTAGTTCGTATTTTGTTGCAGCCTTATTTACAAAAGATCAATCTCTTACGTTTAAATTAATATTTAAACCTAATACCTACTATACTCCATGGTAAATTTCGCAATTTCGTAGTTTAATTAAAAAAAATTACTTGACATCGTTCATTTTTATAGGTATGAAATAATAACCGCACTAGAACTTTTGTTCTTTTTATTTTCATTAAGTAGTATGATAGCGGCCGATACAATATGCGTAATTTTTGTATGTCAACTTTGTTTGGAGCTTCAAATCATAGAGGTAATGCTGAAAAATATCGAGAAAAATAATAGATTTTTTGTATCTGTCATTGAGAAACATATAAGAATCTTGAAATATGGTGAAGATATTTGCGAACAATTATCTAGCAACCTTCTGTCTCAATATTCCTTGTTGTTCTTTATAGTTTGTTTCGCAAGCTTTACAGCTCAAACGGTAAGCATTTTTGTAGAGATTTTTACCTAAATACGGTTTTGTAATCTAATTAGAATATAATTTTAAATTCTATTTAGATATAAATAGAATATACAAGAAAATATACAACAGAACAAAATATAAATTTAAATTCTTTAAATTTAAAAAAATATAATATAAATAAATAAAATATTACTCATTTCATATAATTGAGATTTATCAGAATTGCTATTCGTGGAGTCAAAAAGTTTATGTGATTATATTTTAAAGAAAATTTTAATAAACCTAGAGAAGATTAGATATATGCACTAGTAGTATGTTTATCTTATAGTTAAAACTGTCAGATTCATCCAAATTTATACAATAATATATATTGTTTTTAATCGATTACTTGAAATGTGCAAAAAAGTCAATAATGAATAAATACGATATAATTTAATAAATTTAATGCATCTCCACATAAAAAATGTAGCCTTACTACAAAATTAAGAATATCTATTCGGTTCTATGGTTCTAAAGTTACATATGTATGTTAATTGCTTATGTACACGTAGTATAAGATCTGTAATTACACAGACGCAAGAAAAAATGCAACATTTTGCTTGTCGTTGCATTTAAAAACGATGTTTGACATTAAGTTCAGAATCCAAATGCGATACTATGTCTATTTAAACGACCTATAATCGAAATTAGGCGAGACATTTAAATATTATAAGAGAGTTACTTATATTTATTAAAATATTGAGAGTTTCATAATATTAGTATTGAATATTTGAACATTTGCACAACACATTTGCAGCCACATAAACTCATTAGGTGTAAACACGAATTCCCTTGCTGCAACAATATTGATATAATATATTTATTATTGATAATTGTTGAATTTGAAAAAGTGACTCTTATAATTACTTTAAATGTTGAAAATAAATATTATTGTTTTACTTTGAGTAGCTTTAGTTCTTTATTAATATAGGCATTTACATATTTCTTTCTATACATTTACAGTTTCAATTCGGATAACGGTAAAGTTAGGATGTGCAAATAAAAGGGATAAAAGTTTCGAAGTATTATATTGTAACAAAACATATATTTAATGTCTATCAATATATTTTTTTAACTGTTTAGAATGCAGACATTTTTTAGATTGAATATTAGGAGAATTACTCGTGATGATATTCGAGACGTAATTAATTTATAACAAATCAATAGAACTTTAATTAAATATGATGTATTATTCATCAATATAAAATTAGAGTAAGAACTGTTATAAGAAAAGTATTGAACGTAGTGAACATATTGAAAGTATTGAAAGTAGTGCACATTTCTGATGTGTAATGTTAATTTATGCTTAATTAAAAATATAAATCGTACTATAGTATTTGATTTCGATTATTGAATAGTGACGCATTGAGAATGTCTAATTTCTCGCTAGAATTATGACATGAGAAGGACTCAAAGAGAGCATTGAGTCGACATCCGCAACTTAATTAAAAAAACTTCAGCCGCGAAAAAGAGTTTCAAGTTAAACCTCGATCGAGTAAAGTCTCTTTGCCTTTTTCACGAGTCTCCCTACGCAATATTTTTTCGTTAAAAACAGGTATTATTTCATGACTATTTCTGATTTTCATTCTTATTTCAGACGAACGTATCAGCACTGAGAAATAAGATGCTCTGGATCACAACGATGGTATGTTTTGTACTTTTAACGATTTGTGTAGCAGGTGAACTTTTGACAAGCACAAGTGAAAGTGTTGCAAATACTCTGTCACAATGTGAGTTGATCCGATATGAAAGAGATGAGGATCAACTTAAGGTTCATAAAATGTTTGTATTTGTACTAATGAGAGCTCAAAAGCCATTAAAATTGTCAGTTGGTACTGTTGGCATATTAAATCTGCAATTCTATTCTTCAACAATGAAGAATGTCTACTCCATCATTATGTTATTAAAAACTGTTTATAGCTAAGAACATGACATTGGATGAAATACTTTGAAAATGATTAGCTTAGTCCGTTTAATTTCCAGTTTAATTCATGAAATATTTATGCACTAAACAATCTTTCTATATCTTTCTATATCTTAATAATTCAATAAATGTAGTTGACATTTTCAATAAGTATGCCTCATCAAATTTTATCACTTTACTCAATGTTCTCATACAATACATTGAATATCGTTATTATAATACAAGCCATTTAACAGATAATTTGATGCGTATAAAATACAAATTTTATTATTTTTTAAGTGATTTAATTTCCTGTATTGAGATTTATTTGTGTTAAATTTATTTCTCAAATAAATATTAAAACAAATACCGCGAAAGGATCTGTAAACCTGTTTCTGTTTCTATATCTTTAAAATAAAAGTAGTTAAAGCATTATTAACAAGAGACTCTTAACTTGTTTATTTCAATCATATCTATATATAACCATTGTAAATAAAGAGTTAGATTAATAAGCTTTCTTTTATAACTTTTTTGATATTGGCGAAATCTACTTCGTCGTTGTAATAAATGATCTTTAATTTAATAAAATGTAAATACTAACGAAACTATTTATCACTGCTATGATTTTCTGCACTTCTCTATAGAGAGTAATTATGAGAATATGATATTGGATAACTGCTGGTTTTCATAATCTAAATACTATTAATATACCTACTTACCTTTTGGCTTATCTATTATTTATGTAGAAAGCTGTCAATCATTAATTCTTTCAAATAAAAATCAATATATGTGTCTACAAAATTTGATGCATAATTTGTTATCGGTGAATTTACAAATATCATACTGTTTATGCTCTTTATCGTAGTTTTTCATTTTACAATTGTTATATCAGTATCTAAAGTTATCTAATGTGGGATGGATTTAAGGACTGGTTTCAATAGTCATAATAGATATGGACAATGTTTTCAGACTTGAACTGTAGTAAGTTCTACAAAAATGGAAATCAATAAGCTTAATTACATCAGAATTTACGAATGAGGGAGTAATATATAGCTCATTCTAGTATTTTATTATTAAAATAATTAACATAAAATAATTGAAATAATTAACATAAAATAATTGAAATAATTAACATAAAATAATTGAAATAATTAACATAAAATAATTGAAATAATTAACATAAAATAATTGAAATAATTAACATAAAATAATTGAAATAATTAACATAAAATTATTAAAATAATTAACAGAAAATAATTGAAATAATTTACATAAAATAATTAAAATAATTAACATAAAAGAATTAATATAATTAACATAAAATAATTAAAATAATTAACATTTTTAACCAAGTATATACAGATAATCTTCTGATCTGAGAGAGAGTAAGAGTGAGATAGAGAGAGAGAGAGGATTTATGAAGTATGCTGAATAGACTTAGAATACTTTAGCGATTTTGAATGAATTATGCCAATCAGTAGAGTTGGCGTACAATGTGAAAACAATAAAATTTTGCTAGGCAGAATGTGAAACTTAAATTCAAAAGGACTACCATATAGTAGAGTTTTCGTTTTGAAGAAGTCCTGGGAGGTGAGTGTCATTTCTCCTGGGTTCTCAAGTATCTCAATTCTCATTCCGCCGTCTAGATTCCGGTGATATAAATAAGACCGACGCCTTAAAAAGAGAGAATTAGCAATCGAAACTTGTGTGATAAAAGTGGTGCGTACCATTTTTTGGAATGGGGAAATAGTTCCACCTGTAATTGATACGCTAGAGTCGTTTTAACCTATTATATGGTTCACAGCATAAGGCCGAAATCAACATCAAGCAATCCCAAACATTTTGGAAGTTGATGGATCCTCGACTTTATTTCTTTAATTCCTTCTTCTCTTTAATTCCTCCTCGAGGAATTCATACTTATTATCTGCCATACAAATACAATAATGACAATTCCAATAGCGCTCATGTCAGTTATAAGTTTACGGATATTAGTTTATAACTGTTATCAGAGCCTTAAAAATGATCTAATGGAAGCTTATATTAGAATCATAGCACTTTCATGTTGATTTTGCTTTTAACTGTGTAATTCGATATAATAATGATATAATTTGATAAGTCTTTAAAGTGATCTATCCTTGGACAATCTAGTTCACTGCATACCTTATTCCAGTTGGTCAAGTTCCATGGCGATAGTATTTAAGACGAATAATAAGTATCAATTTTGCATCAACTTCCGGGTATACGACAAGATACCGAAAATTTCCTGCTGTCTCTCGCAGGTAAATGTTTGCTTTTAGCGAACCATCGATATGATCATAGATCCAGATATTTAACTGTGTACGTTCTTGCATCTCAACAATATCATCAGAAACTGTCGAGAAATACTTTCAGTAGCTCAAGTACATTCTGAATTTCATAGAAAGTGCAGGCTTTACGATTAGCAGAGAAAAGTTCCTCTTGCCGAAAGAATTAGTATAAATAATATAATAGAAAAAATAATAAAAACTAATTTAGTACATTAGAATCCTAGTTAATCTTGAAGGGTTTCTGGATCGAAACAAGATTAATTTCTTTATTCAGCTTCAGAATACCTGGAGCTGAGAAATTTCAAATAATTTAGAAAAGTCTTGGAAATGCAGTCCTGTTATAGGAAGTCCCTACAAAAACTAGCGACCTAACAGAGCTATTTATGAACTTAATCAAGGAGGATTGAGAATACGAGCAGATTAAAAAAGAATACTAAGTATTTAATACCATATCACGGTTATGTTTTTCAACACATCGGTTGAAAAACAGAAAAAGGTGTTCAAGAAATATCAGAATTATTCGTCGACGGAATTTCTTCGCCGACATGAGACATTATCTTGAATAGCATGATATTACTATTGACACAACATTTTAGTTCGAACAAAAGCGAAGTAAAGAAATTGGTGGGATGCCAACAATATAAGATTGACCAAAGGGCCCATGCAGATTTCATGAGTCGACGTTGTGTTAAATCGCTAACTTCAGATTTTTCTTTTAGTATTTTAAATAAACCGCGAGTGAACGGACCGCACGTGCGTCCCCTAACGAGATGGTGAAGGAACATGCAAGTCGAGAATATAAATTATATTATAAATACAGTATAGTAACTAGAAGATAATAATAAAAATTTAAGTAATATTGAAATAAAATTCTTTTTCTGCATGCAATAGGTGCACTAAGCTAAGACTACTAGTGCTTTAGAAAAATCGTTGAAAAGCAGAGGCGTAAATTTAAAATGTGAAAAACAAGTTTTAGTTGAGAGGTTAGTTATTTGGAAATATTGGGAATTTTTAATTTGAATACAGAGTGTATATGAGAACTATTATTATCTTGAAAATAATATTTTATAGATTAACGAAGTATTACCGTAAAAACGATACCTTAAAAATGAATTAAAATTGCAGCTCGTATATTAATAATATAAATATCCATATTTTACTGCATTTCACATTGATAACGATTTCCTTCGGTATGTTTAAATTTGACACAAATTTTTTTACGTACACAATGTTTTGCTTGGGAATAAATTATATTTCGTTTATGTCAATTGAAATTATCAAGGAGCGCCACCTGTTCGTAATTTTATTACTGTTTACTTTAACCGCCCTTTCTGACAAGCATTGGTACGTGCTCAGTTGTGTATTTATGTTTGCACGTAGAAAATTGATTGCATATTCAAATTTAATAGATTTAAAATTCGAAGACAACTGTATAAATCAAGTTTGAGTTTTAGATAGTTCCTATATTTTTGGTTATTCAAAAATTATGTAACATAAATACTTAATGTTATCCTACTTAAAAGAAACAAATAAGACTGTCATCATTGTTTTATTATTTATTATTGATGCCACTTTATGAATTTTTATGTATTTTTTCAGAAAATAAAAGCAGAAAAACAGAAATAATGAAAAGAATAAGCTAATTAATCATAGACTATTAACAACTTAATAATTATGACAAATATTAAACTGATTGCTTTAGTTTTTATCTAGAAAAAAATTTGTTTTTAATTTTTGAAGAGTTATAATCAAATACTACAAATAATAAATATCTCAAAAATATTCATACAATTATTACATGTACCAACAAAGTGTTTGTTAATATTCAAGGCATTGAAATAACTTTTTATTCGTCCAATGGTTAATTGTGTTAAATGATAATTTTAATACAAGTTGTAGTTTACTTGATATTTATATGTAATTTATATTGTTCTATATTGTACCAATAAATTTCTAGTAAAGTTTGTAATAAAATAACTTTTCTATTTTTTTATTATATTTTTATTATTAATTATTATTTATTATTATATATTATTATTATTTTATTATTATTTTATTATTATATGTTAATTATACAAGTTTCCCAATGGATTCTGTAATAAATTACAAAGTATTGAGTTGATAAATTTTATTTATAGATATTTCAGTTTTATATAAAAAAAAATTTAAATAAGTGAAATAACACCAATACCATTAATAATAAACAAGTTCTGTACCATACATAATTCACAATCCATACATATAATTACAAGTTAATGATATCCAGCACTTGCAATAAATTCGATGCAATACAAGGAATGTTAAAAATTTATCTAGTCCTTTCATGGCAGTAAAATAAAAATTACTGTAAAAATTTGATTGCATTTAACATTATCATTTAATAAAATCTATAAGAACAATAATTACCGTTGTACTACTAAGGTAGTTTCTTCAAAATGGATAAAAAATACAATAAAAGTTTGTATCTAAAATTACCATCCTAATTGTTGTAAAGTTTTTTCAACATCTGCAAATACTGCTGTTGGGTTTTGTTCGCCATTAAAAGTATAAACCAGCCCTAATTTTTTATAATGTTCAATAATAGGCATTGTATCTTTGACATAAGTTTGATGTCTCTTCTTTAACGATTCCAAATTATCATCGCTACGTCCGCTTCCTTTGGCTCCTCTATGTAAACAACGTGTTGTACAAGTCTTTTCACTGCACTCAATGAAAAGAACACCATCTACATATACTTTATTAGACATTTGCTGCAATAAGCAAAATTTTATTTAAAATTAAATTATTTTAACATACCTCTGTGCGACATAACGAGTTCTTAACACATAAATTTATAAATTATTGCTTGCTTTGTAAGCTAAAGGAAATGTAAGCTCATTATGATAGAAAGCGCATAAAAAGTGTCGAAGCATATTGGTATGAAATGTTTGGATCACTATATTCAACATGAATTTTGCTTATTAATACATTATTTAAAAATAAAACGAATATTTGTACCTGATTCCAACCCTGAAGATTATCTTGATTTCTAGGAAAGCCATCGATCAGAAACTTATTAAATGGAGATTTTGATGTCTGCATCGCTCGATCCAGCAAGCTACAGGTAATTTCCACAGGTACTATTGTACCATTACTGATATGAGATTCAATGAGCTCTCCATACTGAGAGCCTGGATTGGCACGTTCCTCGCGCAGCAGGTCTCCAGCTGATAGATGCACGTAGCCGTGTTTTTCAATAATGTTCTTGCAAACGGTGCCCTTGCCTGCTCCAGGACCGCCTAACACAAACAAGACCTTGGGCTTATCCAACGTTGACATCGCCAACGTGCGTAAACTACTCAGCATAGGAAAATGTATGAGCTATAGTGCTCATTCGAGGCAAAGTAGAAGCAGAGTAGCGTGTAGAGCTCTGATAATTTAAGCCGATTTACCGAAGCCAAACTCATCAATATTGAACCCTTAACAACATGACCACTTTCTGGAGCAGGTTTTTCGCTTCGCCTCTTGTTTGTGTAGTCGTTCTCTTTTTGTTACCTTTTTATAATTGACACTATTGAGGATGGTCGAGGCGGCCACGCATGCACTCTTGCGTGGCCAGTGCCGTACGTGCATTGTACATTTGCACCACACGTCTACAACCACGTCGAGATGCGCATTCAATTAATTGCAGATGAGATTCAATGACGTCAATTAGCTGCAAGAATCAAACATGTATAAGTAAAAGCCTGAGTGTCGCAACGCAAGCCAGTAGAACCGAAGATAAAACGAGAGCGAGATACCAATGATGATGTTCTTTTCCTTCTTCCTAAAGAACCAGTGGGACGGGTCGGTTGTAAATGACGGAGAGAAGCGGAAAAGTAACTGCTTAGGTTGTTTATACGTCGTTGGCTCTGCTAGATACGCTCAACCTAACCAGAGATCGCGACCTAACATAGAGTAAGAAAAATGCTCAAGATTGAGCTTCTCGAGTGTTTTTCAGTTTTTCCGTCAAAACAGCGGGATCTTTATATTACGCTTATTTCCTTGCAGAGAAAACTTAGCCTTTCTCCTCGTTTTAAAGAACGATCCCTGCAATATTATGAATAATTAGCAAAAATGATTCTATTGTATAGTTATTACCTATACCTTCTCATTATTATTAATCTTCGATATAATTTTAATCGAAATCGGTACATTTATAATTCACTGTAATTAACAATAATAACGGTTAAGTGTTGTATTTTATTATATAATTTATTATTATATAAAATCAGATAAGTGAGCTTTAATAATTTACATTGTAGCACCCTTATTTTGAAAAATTAGGTTGATACTATCACAAAGATAACTATTTAATATATACTACATATTCAAGAATTTACCTCACTTTGTTCAATTCTCTTTTGAATCAAACTCTTAAAATTTATTAAATAATAATCAATGTTTTATGATACAATTTTAATTATTTCTAATTATAAAGTATGAAATTTTTTTAAAACAAACTTCAATAATCTTATTCTCAATATACTATTTATTTATAAAAATTTCTTAGTGTTGCTTTGTTAGTTTTTTTTTGTTTTGTTTAATTGATATTGTTTCGAACGTTCGTGCGTTATATTTTAATGTGAATACAAATGTTTTGGTGCAAGGATTAGAATCAGATATGAATTTGTACACATTCCAGTAAGGTATATAAAATTGTTCTGTAATTGCCGTATTTTTAATCGTATATTTTATTAAAAGCAATATATTTTATTTTACGTATGGATAGATGCCTACAAAAAATTTTTATAACTTTGATATTTCTGTGATAGATATTTCCTCCATATAAAATATATTTCAAATTAATTTATTTTTTTCTTTTTCAGTAAAACTAAATCATATTTAAATTCAAAATTCTAAAGAAATAACATTCTAAATAAATAAATATTAATTCTAATATTTAAAAAATACAATATAAATAATACACGTTTGTACACGTAAATATATCATTTTTTCATTCATCTTCAGGTAATTCTTTATAAATAATTTTGAACCTAATATTTTTACTTATTCAATTGAGATTCAATTACATAAAAGAGAGCTATTGTGTGAACTGCAAAAACTATAATCTCAACTAATTGGAGCAAATCATCGACATTGAAAATTTTTACAAAATGATATTAAGCAAGTACATGGAGCTCGAAACTGCACACGCGCACAGTTCATTTGAATAGAAAATTTAAGTATTTTCATAAAAATGTTTAACATGAAGCATTGTATTTTTTAAACAAAATTAATTAGTTATATAAAAGTGGGTAAAAGTGCTTCAATTCTTCAGTTTGAAAATTTACTCCAAAAGTGTTTTAGTTTAGGCTCTCGTATTGCTGATATTTAATTCTTTAGATGTACTTTAATTTAATAATGTAATAACCAAAAATTTGTCAAATATTATAATTACAAATTATAAAAGGATCTAAGCATGAATATATGAAAGTTTACAATGTCAGGACAAGGATATGCAGTTAATCTACTCAGCGAAGCGTAAAATGTTATTTAGATTATACGCGTAAGAAAAAGTATGTCTGTTTTGGAGAAAAAAATAAGTAGGAGTATCGACAAGAATTCGAATGATTTCTTTAGCTATGAAGATTTACTATTATTGAAACCTTATTAAATAAGTAATAGCTTTTAAAATGTTTATTCATTTTCGAAATCATTTTTTTAAATTTAATAATCCTAAAATTAAATTGTGTTTACGGTTTTAAATTTTCTTGAAATTTTAATTCTGTTTAATTTCATTAACCTTGTTCAAACTTAGAACATTTTAATGTTTTAAATTTAAATTAAATTTAAATTTAATTGAGATTTTTAATTAATAAAAAACAAAAAGTAACATATTAAAACATCTATTTTTTGCATTCAAAGTGATGTTTTGCTTTAATTTTGATTGTAAATTTTTAACTCTTGGAAAAACTTTAATTTTAACACGTCTGATGTTTCCTTTTTTTTTTCTTTGATAAAAATATTTCTCATTATTTTTCGTTATTAGTAAATTGTTAGTAATTATAACATTAGAAATAACACTTTTTTCATTTTTAAATTATAACAATTTATGGAAATAACAATTGTGGTAATGTTAAAAGTTATACATGTTCTTTAAAGCATTCGAAATCGTTAATTTTTTTTACAAATTTATGATTTAATGTATATTATATTGATTATATGAAATAGTAATACTAATTATTTTATTTTCAATTGTATCATTATAAATCTTGTGATCTTGTGATATATTATAATATGATTATAAATCTTGTGATTTCCATAATTAATTTTATTATGAAGTAATTTCTTTTTTGATTTTATAAAATTATTATCTTAAAAATAATCATTTGAAGTGCAGAAGTTATAAATGGAAAACGATTACAACGATCTAAATATTTGTATACTGTTGTGTTGCGTTCATTTAACTTATTGTTTATTTTAAATATATTATAAGAGTATTCTTTATGATATTATTTTTAAATTGAGTGAAAAATATGTAGATCTAGATTTAGCCCGCGCTTAGTAAAGAGTTTCTAGTTATAACTTATAACAAAGTATTTTGTTCATATCTCATCTATAAACTTTGCTACTAACAACTCTATTACTAGTTGACTGTTTCATGGGAATTTCGGCTTTCCTTTTTAACAGTCCAATAAATCTATTGTTTTTGTTTAGACAATTTGAAATATCCAGTTAAGTAGAACCAATTTTAATTTTATTTGAGACAACATGAAGTACAATTATGCCATTTTACTTTCGTCTTACACTTTTACATTAAATAGTATATCGTACTAGATTAATCATTAAATTATGTAATGAAAAATATAGATATTTCATAAATACTTTTGAAAGATAGAAAATTAATTTTTTTATTTATACGTGAATAACATCCATTAACTACTTTTCTAAAAAATGTATTCTTTTACGTTTTAGGTTATGATGGTGATTTATTTTGACCTTACTAACAATCTTTAGAATAACATTTTATTGACATGAAGAGTATCAATAAGATAATTCCTAGATTTCAATAAAATTCCGTGAGAAGTTTTCTTACACAGTATTATGAAATCTCTGTCTTCTTTTTTTAAACGAACTGTTTTTGAAATCATCAATACATAACACATATAAGTAAATAAATATTTGAAAGCAAATAATGGTATAGTTAGTATTTATTTATAATTTTCTTTTGAGTTTTTAGTTTAATTTAATTAAGTTCAAGTTCACAATTTTATTAATTAAGAATATTTTATTATTATTGCAATACATTTTGAAACGCTATTCATTTTAGAATTGGCAATAAATAATGATTATCGTTGGTAGATCTCAACGTATAACATGTATTACAAGAATATTAAATTCTTTTACAATTCATAATTTAAAATCCTGTAGAAAAGATGATGTATATATTTATAAAAAAATACACACTTCTTTAATGAATATTTTAAATAATGAACAATATGAAAATGAATACTGTAAATCAAAAAAACTATACAAAGATATACCTTTAATAAATTATGAAGAGAAAAAGTACCTATCAGGAACATTTAAGCAAGCAAATAAAAATTTCAATATTGCATCAAGAATTGTTGAGAAAGCTCCATTAAAAATTCAGCCATATATGAAACTTATGAGAATTGACAAACCTATTGGTAAATATTAAATAAAAATGAAATTTACTCAATTAAAACTTTAAAAAATTTGTATATTTATTTTAATAAGGTTCGTGGTTATTGTTTTGGCCATGTGGGTGGAGTATAGCTATGGCTAGTCCTGCAGGAGCATTTCCAGATTTTAGTATGCTTGGTCTTTTTGGAATAGGAGCCTTCGTTATGAGAGGAGCTGGTTGTACAATAAATGATATGTGGGATAAAGACATTGATGAAAAGGTAACTATAATAATTAATTTGAAAAATCAAAGTAAAGTAAGAAAGCATTAATTTTTATCATATGTTCAAAGAAATTGTAATTTATAAAAAATCTCTACATACTAATTAAGTATAATTTTAAGTATAAATTAAAATAATATATTTCAATAAAGCAATATTAATAGCTTTTTGATTCATAAATCAATAATTTTTCATTTAGTTTGACTTATTAAATACAGTTTAAATTTATAGGTTGTTCGAACAAAGAAAAGACCCTTGGTAACAGGAGAAGTTACTCAATTTCAAGCTTTGATTTTTCTTACTGGTCAATTAAGTCTTGGACTCTTAGTTTTACTACAACTTAATTGGTATAGTATTTTTCTTGGTGCAGGTTCCTTAGGTAAGAATTAATTTCATTAAAATTGTAACAATTAATAATTAATATAATAATAACAAAAATAATCTAACATTTTACAGGTTTAGTAGTCATTTATCCTCTTATGAAAAGAATAACTTATTGGCCTCAATTAATTTTGGGAATGACTTTCAATTGGGGAGCTTTGTTAGGATGGTCCGCAATTCAAGGATCATGCAATTGGTCAGTTTGCTTACCTCTTTACACAGCTGGTATTTGTTGGACCATTTTATATGATACAATATATGCACATCAGGTAGGATATCTGCATAATAATGCTTGTAAATATTGATCTTATATATAATATTTTTTTAGTATAAAATTGTACATTTGTGTATTTATATTTTTAAATATAATTTACAAAGTTGTTTCATTACAGGATAAAGTTGATGATATTATTTTGGGTATAAAATCAACAGCACTTATGTTTGGTGATAAAACAAAGTTCTATCTCACAGGTTTTAGCACTGCTATGATTTCTAGTTTAATTGTATCAGGCCTTTATGCTGATCAAACTTTCCCATATTATACAGCTGTTGGATTAGTTAGTACTCATCTACTTTATCAGGTAAAAAATTTTCTTTTGTCTAATTATAAATTTAGTCAATATTCTTATTGACACTTATTTACAGCTTTATTCCGTGGATATTAATAATCCAGTTGATTGTGCCCAAAAATTCATTTCTAATTACAAAGTGGGATTTATATTATTTATTGGCATCATATTAGGAAACTTAACAAAAAAATCAAAAAGCAGTAAATTACCAGAAGTAGAAAAATTAAAACAAATTGAAGAAAGGAATATTTTATCAAAAATTTCTGTTTCTCTTTAATAAACTATTTATTTGTAAATAATGAATTAGGAAATTTAAAACAAATAATAAAATTTTATTTTAGTCTGATAAAAACTTTAGTATATGTGATAAAGAGTACGTTCTTTATAAATGTCTAACAGGTTTAGAGTATATTTTCCAACGTGTACTTTATATACATTTTAATTCATGGATGAAAAAAAAAAAATTCTAGTCTCAAGCCTAGGTGTACATATATACACAAATCTGTTTGATAAAAAAATGCTGTATAGAATATATTATTGTAAATACTTTTTAAAAAGAAATTATATTCATACCAAAGCAGATTTCTTTTCAATACAAGATGTAGTTTAAGATTGATTAAAAATATAATAAAAGAATTTTATAATTATAAAATTTATTTTCATGCTTCCATAATTTCCATATCAACAGTTTCATCTTTACTTTGTTCTTGTTTTTCAGTCATGTCCATACGAACGGTTTCTTCTTTTCCTGTTTCTTTACTCATTTCAATATTTTTTGTATCAACTATTTGTCTTGTATCAATATCTTCTTTCTTTTTCATCATATCTACAACAGTAACTTTTTCATTGTCCTGTTCTTTATTTTCTTTACGTTTGTTTATTGCTTCTTCATAAAGTTCTTGCGTCAGCATTTTCTCCCTCATTTTTTCCAAATGTTTTAAATTTGGTAAAACAATTGCTATATATCCACCAAAATGTGGTTCTTTTTTAAGTAATTCAGGATTTGAAACTAGTCTGTCATTAACTTCAACAAGTTTTCCTATCATACAACATTTAATTACATAACTTGAGCCATCATCACAAGATAAAAAACAAAGATTGGAATTTGATTGCAAGGGTTGAGCTCCATGTTTAGATTTTCCAGATACATTGTTTTTCGTTCTATCTAATTTATCACTAACTTTAAAATTACAACTTGTTATTGTTTTATTTTCTTGAAATATTGTATGACTTGGTGCCAAGCTAATCATGCAGATTCTATTGCTATGTATTCGTATACAAATATCATCACCTGGTTTTTGTACATCAATTTGATAATATGGTGTAAAATACCGTTCAGTTACAGATGGAAAATGTCCATCAAAATCTACTTCATTTAACATATCAGAGGCATCCATTTCCAATGGATATATAAATCCTTCTTCAGGTGTATTTTGTTCAGTGTAAGTCTTAGATTCATCATCTTCATCTGTATTTTCTTTATTTTTAAATAATTTAAGTTTTTTATTAATAGGTTCATTGTCATCATCAACAATTTTTAATTTTAAGTCATTATCAAGTTCTGATTTAAATTCTACTTTATTATCCATTTTATGATTAGTTCAAAATGAATAAACTGAGTTTGCAAATAACCTATTTAATAACTTACACTTATTCAAATATAGAAAATCACTACACTATTATTCATAAAAAATTTTTTATATTACTTCTTGGTTTCGATTACATATACTTGGAGATTTCTTATTGTTAATCAGAATATTTTTTTTAACGTCAAAGATTATTTGGCATTTTGTTCAGATCATTAGTAAAATGATTTATCACGTGCATATATTTACACTGGAAAATAAAAATAATTTTATAATATAAAAATATCGAATGATTACAATTTATATAATTTATAATTTTATATTTTCTTAAAGATCTTTACGTAAGTACGTTCCATGAAATTAAAAAAAGATATTTATTTATTATATTTTGATAATGAACAAGTTTACTTGCTTAAAATGTATTTCATATTTAGCTCTTTCTAACAAGTTCGTCGTAAATTGAAATAACAACTAAAAATAACCTAACTTTTCATACCTTATGAAAAGTTTTTAAAGTCAGTAACGTAGGTGAGTATATCAATGATCACGGAATATGGATTCCCTATTCACGTCGTCAAATAAAAAAAATATAAAAGAATATCTTCTTTTTTAAATGCACCCCCATAATTTTTAAAAAAAAATAATAAACGTAATTTTATCGTACATTTATCATACACATAACAGCCGATATTTCGACAATTATTAAATATACTTAATATTTTTTTTAAACTTTATCCTTATTAATTTTAATTGATTAAACCCTGATTAAAATGTGATCGTTCAATATTTATTATTGAAATCAATAAAAACTACTGCTCTGATTTTTTATATATGCATGCTTAAATGTAGTGCCTCCTAATTAAATCTTGATCTCAAGCTTATGCACTAAAGATTTAGAAAAAATTTCTTTTTTTTGCATTGCTTTTAAAGGCTAAATAGTATTTAAATGATTATAAAGTTATGTACCATTGGTATTATCATGTGCTCCTATATTACATGTAATAATTTTTATCATACCTAGTTACACAGTAAGATTTTAATTTGAAATAATTTTAAAAAATATTATAAATATAATTCTTATTCGCTACATAATATTAGATATTATTACAAATCTAGTAACAAATTAATGACAATGAATTGTAAGTGATTTCTGCGTTTTACTTGCACAAAACTTACGCGCATTTACGTTTTTTAAACGTTAAAAAATGCGGATTCTATTTAAATTTTTATATACTTCTTATAAACTAACTAATTATTATGCAAACTTTCAAAATATCCCAATAATTTCAATGTTTATTCTATAATATGTACGTATTTTTATTCTTTTTAAATAAATAATATTATAATAAAATTTTTTTCTCAATTTGCGTTATCGAAACAATTCCAAAAAACAAAAATGAAAATAATATTTAAAAATAGAGAATATAATTCATATTTAGGTTTATGACTTTATTAATAAAAAAGAAATTAAATAAATGAATAAAAATATAGGCGAGTTTTCAAAAATGTTTATTAAAATTAATAAGAGTACATTGATATTCTCAACATAAAATATTGAAAAAGTATAAGCAATTGTGTTTCTTATAGTTATTTATAAAATACTGTATTATATAGTCATAGATGTTATGAAATTAAAATATAATATGAAAATTATTCACTTTAATCATTACAAAACTATTAAAAATAAACCAATTAAATGTTTGCTCAATTTTTAGTCATTAAGATTTAATATGTTAAAAAATAAATTAAATGACGAATATATTATATTTTTGCTAAAATTATCGGTCTTATTAATTTTTTAATAAATTAAGAAATTAACAGTTTTTCAACATCTAAACAGTGTTCATAATCTTTGCTATGACTTTTGCACTTTTTATTATAATTTGATTAAAATTGTCTTGAATACCTGTTCCAATTTATTGTAACTAATTTTCTTTAAAAATTAAGAATTTTCAACGAAGATAGTCAACGTGGACGTGAATTTATTACTTTTTCGTTTTAATTTGATTTGTACTAGGAAAAATTAAAAAATCAATTTCCAGAGTGATTTATAACGAATGCATAAAATTATGTAGAAGCATGTTTGCCTGACATGTAATAAAATATTTCTAATTAGAAATATAGAATTCATATTAGAAAAATTTATTTTTAATTGACTTTCTCGACGGGAGATTCGGGAATTGTATAAACGACCGTTGCACTAGTAGAGTACTGCAATTTTTTGGTATCTACATGTTTACGTTGAAATTATAAGTGATTTTCGCGCGTTTTCAGAGTGATTATAAAAACACGACGATTAGGTTCGTTTGTGTTTCAATTTATGTATATTATGTGTATATGAATTTTGGTAATAATGGATAGGCGAAAACTACAATCTAAAAGTGCACTACATAAACGACTTTATTCGTCAAGTCAATTAGCGATAAAAACTGTTGCAGATTCTGTGAAAGCGAATGTTATCACAAAATCTGTAAGTGAAATTGAGAGTCGATCTTTATCACGTAAGCGTAAAAATTCGGCAGATGAAGATACAAAGCAATTGCAAGGGTCTTCTGTACAGACTACGGTCAATAGAAAGAAGAAACGTAATAATATTGTTGATAGTGATGATGAAGAAAAAACAGAGGAAGAGGTTTTGCCGATGCGATCGAAAACGACGAAGTTGAAGAGTAAAAAAGGAAAGGATGACATTCTTTCGAATCGAAGTGAATCTCAGGAATCAAATTCTTTCAAAAAATTATCCAATAATTCAAATAAAAATGAAGAAAAAGATGAAAATAACTCAACCACTGAATCTTATATCAGAGGAGTCTTAGAGGCACTGGATAAGAGTCCTTCAAAATTAAGTCAAAGTTCAAGTACTTCAACTGGTAAATTTCGTAAACTAAATTTGAGGACACCTATTCGTTCTCAGTTTCAACAATCAACTTCAAAAACTGTAGTTGAAAGAGGTAAAGAGAAAGTTAGTAAACACAAGAAGTCTGAAGAATCACTTGATAATCTAGAAATTGAAAAATCTGCTTTGAACAATTCATTAGTTCAATCAGCATCCAAAAAAAAAGATCATTTAAATAAATATATTAAAGCAGATGATTTTATTGTACAAAATCAACAAGAGGTATTATCTTCTGATACTGATAATTCTCCTCTTAAGAAATTCATAACGAATATTAAGGATAAAAGACCGCAGGAATCACCTAATACAGCCTCAAGCAATAAATATAGTCATGATGAAATTTACATAAGTCCTGTTAAAAATTATAGAAATAGAATGGAAAAATCACCTGAGTTCAGTCCTTTTAGAAATTATGAAAGTCCAGAGAATAATATAAATAATATAAATATTAAAAAGAAAAAAACTTCTCATGAGACTTATGATAAATTAACAGATTTTCTCAATGCAGTTGGAATTACTTTATATCCAGGTGACAGCTTACATGTTGCAAGTGTGTATTTAATTTCAAATTATTAGCATTAAAATAAATATCTGTCTAAATTATTATAATATTTTTTTAATTTATAGACGATGATCCTAGAGAAATTATAAGTAAAATGAAAACACTTTTATGTTCAAATAGTTTTGAAGTAGATGAAATTATTAGATCTTGGAATAATTACATTGGTGATGAAGAAAATTTGAGAAAGTCTTTACTAGAAATGAAAATAGAAACTGATGAGGGAACAGAGATTAGTTTAAAAGCTTTATCTCTTTCACGATTCTTAATTCAAATTCCTGATTTGCAAGATGAAGTTTTTAAAAGTTTATTTAAAAAACTCATTGATGCTGTTATTACAAGGTAAATAATCAATTTTAATCATTTATAAAGTAAAAATTTAATATATTTTTTTATACTTTTAGTGATTCATCTGATGATGCACCATGGGCGGTTCAAATATTGCAACAGTTTAGATTCTTAGAAATTTTAGTTAATCCTGATTTCTTAATTAAGCAAATTGAAGAACTATTAAATTCTTCTCCTGAGTGGTTCCAACGTGAAATTATAGTTTTTATACCAGATATTATTGGAGATACTCACCATCATGAAACATCAAATATGCTCACCAAAATCATGAAAAATAACAGTGATTTGACAAACATTATTTTAGACTGTATAAACAATTTAATATTGAGTAAGGACTATAAAGAGGAACTGAGAGAACAAATTTTAAAATTACTAGAAAATAATATTAACAAGAGTATTCTTCCAGCTATTACAAGGTTTGTTTATTATTTATTAATGAATCTTTTACACATAAATAAATTGTTAAAAATCATTTATAGATTTGTTCTTGATGCATGTCCTACCGAAGTAATTGCATTGAAATCTTTAAATGCACTTCGGCGCATAGACATGACAACTTCCATTAAAAAAGAAATTGATGAATGCTATACAAATCAAATGTTCATAGTAAATGCCATAAAAATCAGTTTACAGCTGTTCAAAGAAGTATCAAAGGCTGCTTTTATAATTATTAAAACTTGTGCATCGGAAGCAGTACCCTTGGATATTATCATATCAATGTTGCTTTATGAGACAATAGCAGTAAAAAAGAAAATCATTGAAACAACTCTCTTCAGTCATATTAAAGATGAATATTACAAAACAGGTCTTCTTGATGTACTTTATACTGGATACAAACAAGTTGCAAAAAGTTTCCAATCTACTGCTTTGATTTTGGCAATTAGTCTTTTAAAGGCTGATAGCTCTGTACATGTAGAATTTGGAATTGAATGGTTACGAAATATTTTTAGTAGTCAATCGGATACTTCTTACAAACAAAGAGAAATTCTGCAAAGACTGCTTAATCTTATGGGTAGCAAAGATAAAATAGTCAAAAATGCTCTAGAAGTACTTTGCAGAATAGCTAATGATGATACGGAACGCCACTATTTTCAACAGCATGCCTCTTTTCTGAGATGTTTTTTAGAGAAAATTGATAATTTACAGTTTAATGAAGTAGCTACATTGTATCATTTACTTCATGGATTGTGTACTCAGTCAGAATTATTTTCAAATATTTTAAACGATGACTTAAATATAATAATGCAGAAGCAATTATGTAGTTCAAAAGTATTGTAAGTATCTAATATCTTTGCATACTATTATACTATACGATTACTATATTATAGATATTTTCAAATATTTTAAACAATGACAAATATAATAATGCAGAAGCAATTATGTAGTTTAAAAGTATTGTAAGTATCTAATATCATTGCATACTATTATACTATACGATTATTATATTATAGATAAGACCATTCATTTTTTGTTTGCTAAGTTATCGATGTAAATTAATAATTTTAATCAATGAAGAATTAAAGAGATTAATAACGAGTTTGAAAATTGCAATTATCTGTTTAATATTTCCGAACAAAAAAATTATGAATAATCTAAATAAAATGTATGTATTCAAATTAGTTTGAATTTTCTACACTTGTGACTTGTTTTATTTTATATTAAAATTTGTATGATTAATTAATATGTTTAACAAAAGATCAAAATATTATACACGTAATGATATTGTTATTTGTTATAAATATGTTATTTTAAGTTCAAGTACTATTTTTGCATATTTTCTCATCTTTGAAATGAAAGAGATTCAAAAAGCCTTTGTGAAAATCAATCAAAAATTATTTTAATAATATTAGATTTTTATTTCAATTTTAAATAGACACTCACTTTCGTCGTTTTAATATTCATTTTTCTTGTGGATGTAACTGTCAATTTTATTCTGAACAGAAATGTCAACTTAATTTAATTTAAAAATAAAAAATTGAATTTCTTCAAAAAGTTAAATAAATTTTATCTTAAAAAATCGTGTATAGAAAAATTGCATTAATTCTCATTATAGGAAAAAAAA
Organism: Wiebesia pumilae; assembly: GCA_018907045.1. Classification (NCBI taxonomy): domain Eukaryota; kingdom Metazoa; phylum Arthropoda; class Insecta; order Hymenoptera; family Agaonidae; genus Wiebesia; species Wiebesia pumilae. Next base: position 2,126,118 of record JACCHZ010000170.1, read on the forward strand.
AAAAAAGAAGAATTAAAAAAGTAACATTAAATAAGCTAAAAATAAAATATCGATAAATTATTGTAATGTAAAATATATCAATACAGTTTATAGTATTATTTACATATATTTATAATATATACAATAAAACGGAATAATACGTATTAGAATCGAAAGTTAAGGATGATCATTGATACGAGTTTCGTAGTCGCATGATAGTTAAATATAAGGTAAACATCACAAAAGTGGTAATATTAGTACGATTCTTATCGAAATGATTTTTCCTTTTCGATTCAGATTTAGAAATTACGATATAAATTTCATCTTTTAAGATAATTAAAAGCTTTTAAAGAATATGTACCACATCATTCTTTAGTCTTATTTGTTAGAGTTACGAATAGATATATTAAAAGAGCATTAAATATTTTTGGAATATTCAAATTCTAATAATTTTAATTTTATTTATTGTCGTTTTATACGGTTTATATCCTTTCTAATTTTCATTATATGTCAATATCGTTTAGAACTAAATGCAAAGGTGTACTTGGAGCAGTAATGGCCATAAAACATTTAGCTGGAAATAATGAAACAAGTGATCAAGCTTTAGATTTAGTCAGTAAGAACAATTTTATTTCATTAATTTTTTAAAATGTCTATTTTCAGTTAGTTCAATTATAAAATAATTTTTAATACTTGTATTTAATACTTTTTTTTCATTTTAGAAAAAACACTTAATAATTTGAAAAATTGTAAAAAGTCACAGGCTCTATTCTATGATCAGTTAGGCCAAATCATCATTAATACTAATAATATTGATGATCAATTTTTATCTAATATAACCAATTTTTTTGAGGATAATTTTGTAAGCAGTTGTTTGGTTGAATGTAACTCTAAGTGAGTAAATCTCAAAACTATTGAGATTTTTATATATTTAAATTTTTACATAATAATAAATTTGAGCAAAAGTATTTTCTAGTTTTCTTTAATTTAAGCAACAAAAATAAAATTAGATATTTTTATTATGAAACTAATATTTACAAAGATTTAAAAAAAAATTAAATGCTAATTTTTTAATAAGTTACTTTTAGTTAAAAAATCTTATTTGTAAATGTTCTCAGCAATACTTTGGTGCCAAAATTTGGTTTAAATGACCCTACTACAACAGAAAATTATTATGTTAATTTTGAAAGTGGTAAAACTGGAGTTTTGGCACCTGTAATTTTTAAACTTCTACGCATCTGTAACATATGCCTGAGTGGAAGCTTGGAGAGCATAAATGCTGTACTGGGATGTTCGATTTTGATGCCAGAAGATCTAAACACGCCGGAACCATCAACTGCTAATTATATGATACACTGTATAAATTGGTTTAGGTATAATGAATTTTTTTAATTTTAAAAATTCTATGACATAACTTTTGAAAAAAAATATTTTTACAAATTAAATATAAGAATAAGTATATATTAAAAAAAGTAGCATTTATTTTTAAAGATTTTACTGAAAATTCATTTAAAATAAGGATACAAATCTTAAGAATTATAAAAACAGACGATAAAAGTTAAGAAAGTTCCAATGAATATTAAAAATGATTAGTAAATATAGAACATTTTTCCAAAAAAATTGTTACGTTTTTATTACATAAAAATTTGTTTTAATAAAATTTTAAGAAGATATTCGATTGTTAAATACTATTAAGATAAATAAATTATTCAATGTTAGTGTAAAACTTTCAGAGAAATAATTGGAGGATTTGTAACACAAGAAGAAACTGTATTACGGGAACAAGTTCTAAAGCGTTTACATAGTTTAATGATCTTACAAGGCGAATTTGTAACAATGCTTTCAATGTGTGAAAGTTCATATCAGCCACCACCTTGTTATTTTCATTACTTTCCCGTTCCTCAATTCATCCGAATGGATATAAAGTTTGGAAAAAAAGGTAAAAAGGGTAAAAAGAAGGATAAAAATAAGGATAAAAATAAGAATGAAAACGAAACTAAAGAGGAAGAAAACATCGACGTGGCTTTAAACAAAAGTGTGTTATTGTCAGGATGGGAAAATTGGGTAGTAGGATCTGAACTCACAATTAAAAATCCAGCTTTTTTTAGGCAGATGGATATGAAGGTAAATAAATAAATAGACAACTATGAAAAGTAAAATATTATGTATATACATATATATAAAATTATTTTTTTTTTTGCGGTGTAAATTATTTTGTATTATATTTTTATTTTAGATTATAAATCTTTTGGATACAAATATGGATATTCAATCATCTCAAATATCTTCTGAAAATATCACCATAGCTCAAGTTTGTTTCATAGTTAAAGAACTTTTGGGCATGTTTGAAAATCAAGCATCCACAAATTTCATACAGGATTTGATTAAATTATTACCAAAAATTTGTGCCAAATTAAAGCAAATCATCAGCGACTTAAGACAGTGTGAAAGTGCACATGAAAAAGAAGCTGTACAACTAATTTTATGTCTTTTAACTACAATATTTAGTTGGAAGGAGTTCAATAATGCTAAATATAATGTATTACTTCGTGGTATGCTATAAAAACATATTTAATGAAAAATATAGAGTAATTTCCAAATTTTTTTTTTTGTTTGGTATACAATTCTAGTGTAAAAATTTAGACATAAATTGTAGCATATTAGTATTTTTTTCAAAAAGTTTGTTTTAAAAAATTTTGCTTCAAAAATTTATAATTGTTTGTACAGATGGTCTTAGAACTTTAGCAGGAATGATGAATGAATCAAATGCCTTATTAAGATCTTGCAAAGATCTTGTTGCTGAAGCATATAAATATTTTGAATCATTAGCAGATATTGCGACCCAAATTTCGATAGCTGTTGTTCTTGTGAATATTTGCAATTGTTTGATGAAGCATTCTTCTAGTTTTTTAGAACAATCTAAAGAAAGACAAGGTAACTAAGAGAATAAATATTATAGAAAGCGACTAAAAATTGCTAAAAAATTTATTATAGCAAAAATGGCTTTGGGTTTTTTGTGTCTTGAATGGAACAATGAGATCTGTGGTCCTCAGTATAAGGCTTCACTTAAAGAATTATTAAAAATGTGGTTGGATAACGAGCCTGATCCATTAGAAACTGTAAGTTCAATTATAAAAAGATTACCTGAAGAAATAATATCATTTGATGGTCCACAATCACGTTTAAGTAGATTGGTCTCTATAAATAAAATTAACTTCCATCTTCTTGTAAAACAATTGTTTGCTGGTCTTGTAAAAGGTGTTGATCTTTCACTGAGTTTGGCACAAACGTAAGTTTCAATTTGTAATTTATTTTTATTTTCAATTGTCATTATGTAAGTGTTTATAATGTTTCAATAAATTTAGAGATCCAGAAAGAATTAAAATTTGGTTAGAAGTTGCTGATTGCTTAGAAAAAATGTCAAATATTTGTAAATTAAGAAAAAATAATGTATATTTAGTTCTCTTCCTTCAGTATACAACAATAATATATCAAATACTTCTCACTACTGGTATGAAGCTTTTAGAGACGAATATTAAATATCAAACGGAAGAAGTTTTGAACGTAATAAAATTATTTCAAAGTACGAATTTGAAAATACTTTTTTAAATTATTGAACAATCGTTTTATTACATGTATAATATTTTCATATTGAATTATAGAGTCTGGAAGATTCTTAAGAGATATTTTTTGTACAGCCAGAAAGGATAAAAATGTATCTCTTTTAAAACTAATACCTGTTATAAAATCAAGAAGAGAGAGATTTATTTATAGAGTAAAGGGAATGCTAACTGCAAATAATTCGATTGGAGCTTTTTGGATGGGCAATTTACTTAATAAAGATTTGGATGGTGAAGAAATTACAACTGAGGTATATATTTCATATAGATGATATAATTAAATAACAAAAACAGAAATAAAATGATAATTATTAACTTTCAGTCATCGGACGATTTAACCACTCGTTCAGAATTAACAATTGAAAATAATACAACTAATGATATAGAATCAGAAATTTTCAACAACGATTCTGATGAAGAAAATAATGATACTGACTAAAATAAAAAGTTACTCATTTTGTATAAAAACGATTTAAATTAAATTTAAATTAAAAATAGTGTAATACAATAGTATTATTTTTATATTGTATATAATATAAGAATTTAATTTGTAACTATTTATGGATAGCATTTTTATAGAAAAAACAATTATGTTACAAAAAACAATTACTTTACACTTATTATGTATACTTGATTATTCTAAATGAACATTGAAAGTCTGACGTTTCCAACTTTTGTCTGGCCTTAGAGTCTCTTCAACAAAAGTCATTCGATAAGAATCATCAACAAGAACAACGCTATGAGTTCTAGTTCCATATTTTGCTATTTTATGTTGAACAAATATTGAACTTAATTCCTTAAATGCTTCTGGAGATCGTTTCATTAATTCTTCATCTGGAAGATACCTAAAACACATATTTACATTAGCCATACCTTAAATTAAAATTATTCCTAAATAAGATGTAAATGGTTAAGTAAATAAATACCTTTCTTCTTGTTTTAAAAATTGTATTAAATTTTCTATCAAAAATTCTTGTTGTAGAGTTGATACATTGTTAATAATTTTTTCAAATTTTTCTTTACCAACTAATACTTTTTTATATGGATTTTCTATTCTACTATTTCCAAAACCTAAAATTTTATCACCAATAATCATAGGCCCAGGGAAGTTCAGTACACTGCTCAAATAATATACATTACTGTTTCTACATAGAAAAATATTTCTTAATAAAAAGATATTTTTATTTGATTAATAATAAAAAGAAAAGAATTTTATACCGTAAGTCAACCATGACTAAATTATATGGATTGTAAGATTGAGTTACTTGATTTATTTTGTGCAGTTCATTGGCATGCGTAATTGTAGATTCTGGAGTTAAAAGATAATCCCTAATCAAAAAACCTCGTCCTTTACCTTTAGAAGATTTTGGTTCACCATTTAAATTTAAAATTACACCAATTCGACCAGTTTTGTTATTAAGTGCCAACCAAGTTCCACCTTCTCTTCCAGGCTCCATATCTACCCCTTCGTTAATTAAGTGCATTTTTAATAATTGATAATAGTTTACCAACTATCTTTATATTAAAATTTTTTTTAATTTAGAATTTTTTTTTCTTTTATTTGAATATTGCTACCTATTTCAGGTAAAAATATATAATGATATTCTTCTTATTAAATAATAACTGCTTGTTTTTTCAACGTTTTTATCGTTACAATTTATCAAAGATTTAAATAATTAAATGCTTTAATGATTTTAAAATTTATTTTTAAAAACTTATTTAAAAATGCTCTAACTGTATGTATCCCTAATGTTTGTAAATATAATTATTTAGCAAATATAGTAGTTCATTAAATGCAGAATCAATAAAGTTGGTCTAAATTTAGTTACCTCCAAGGCATTCGGGATAGTTTTCCCAAAAATGAGCAGGGTTAGCTGGTCTTGCATAGTATTCATCTCGATTGGCTATTAAAATGAGGCGGTAAGAACCAGTTGAAGGATTCGGATTTCGATAAATAAACAGAATGCACATGGTATGACTGAAAAATAATATTTAACAATTACACTGTCAATAACTGTTTTCCGTAGACTTCTAGCACACACAAAATTTCGTATCTTCACTGATATTTTATAAGTACAAATATGAATAAGAAGAAATTATCTTTTATAGAAATAACGGAAATGACACGTGTAAATCAAGACCAGATAAGAATATTTTACTAATATTTTCAAATTCGACAACTTACATTACAAATTTACGTTTTATTTTTTTTTAAATTATCAGCTTTCCAAAACTGAAATGTAATATGACGGAGGAATGGCACTGACAACAGAGAGAAACAATAATGCAGTGTGTGCGCGCGTGTACGAGTGTCAGTATATGCGCGCGCGCACAAAGTGCCAATCAGCTGATGCGATTAATTAGAATTACATGTCATCGTTCAAGATAGTTGAATGCAGAAGGTCACAAACGATTTGAATTAAACTACCTTCTCCTCATTTTTAGCGCTGCTACTTTCCAGTTTCACGAAGAAAATCTATCGATATATTTTTTACTTAAGTTTCCTAAAACGTCTTTTATTAAAAATGCATTGACTTATTTTTTCTAATAAAAAGAAATGAATCATTTAATTATTTCAATGAGTTCTTTTTTTCAAATTGTATTCTAAATTTTTAATTACACTTTCGGTCACAAGTCGATAAAATGTAGCATTTATTATAAAAGTTGTTTTTTCGAACTACATTTGAGTATAAAAAGGATGTATGATGAGAATGTAGTATTCGCTTACGTATGCGTAAGTACAAACAGTGAAATTCCACGTTATTTAAAACTGTTTAAATGTGTAATTAGAAAAATTAAAAAATATATATGACAGTACCAAGAAATTTTTAAATAAGAGGTTCTTTCTAATATAATAATATATTACAAAACTTATCATTTTACACCATTGACATATTATTTAATTCTATGCGTTTCTACAAATAAATGATAATCCCAAATATCACGTTTTCTCAGAATATACAATATAAAGCATTTGTTTTGATTTTACTAGATGTAGATGTAACTTAGTATGGTAAAATTTTAAAATATTTTACCAAATTTTCTCATATAGGAATCAAATTGTATTGTAACTTCTCCTATAAACGATTACAAAAGAAATTATTAATTGTCAATACTTTTTAGTATTTATGAAATAAATATCCTGAAAACATTTAGGAAAATATTTAATCATAATAGGTGACAATTAGCTTATCTACTGGAACAAGATACTTCTATATTCTATCCTTAATATTGTATAGTATTATAAAACGTTTTTATAGTTAATGTTTTCAAGTATTACTTTCTTGTACTTAATTTTGAATACTCAGGGGATTATTTTCATGTCTTCACGTGTAACGTATACTTCAAAGTTGTAAAATTATTTAGTAAAACTGCTTACAAAATGTATTCTCAAACTTAAGACTTAATTTGCTTAAAATATTAAATTATGTGTAACTAAAAATATTTGATAGGGTATTAAAAAATTTTGTTATGAGTTAAACTTAGTTAAATTTTGTTAAAGTTAAACTTAGTTAAATTTTGTTAAAGTTAAACTTAGTTAAATTTTGTTAAAGTTAAACTTTTTATTATGAAATAAACGGCTTCATCGAACTATTCTATTGATCAATTATAAGGATTTCATACTTATCTGATGTTTTATTTATTAATTTATTATGAGATAGATATAGATAGACTACAATGAAAATGTGATAAATTAAATCCCACTCTTTTTCTAATTGCATTTGTATAATAATTCGCACTACAGTAATAATTGCGTATTAGTGCCGATTAAACTTTTTACATTCAAAATTAGGATAGTTTTTAATATATATTATTATTCTAAAAATGTGTCAATATGATTAATCTATGATCTATTTGTAGTAAAGTGGACACATAGGCCGATTAATTCTATTGTAAATGGTTATTGTAAGGCACTATAATAATTTATGTTTATCATATGCTCCGAAGGAGATTCAAATCTTTTTAATTTTTCAGATTAAGGATAGAATATAGAAGTCTCTTGTTCCAGTAGATAAGCTAATTGTCATCTATTATGACACTATTTAAATGTTTTCAAGATATTTATTCCATAAATACTAAAAAGTATTGACAATTAATAATTTCTTTTAAAATCGTTTATAGAAGTTTCGATACAATTTAATTCCTATTTGAGAAAATTTGGTGATTTTAAAAATAATCTCAAGGGAATAAAAATTTTAAAAACAATAATTATTTATATAAAATAATAACACTAATAATTGTATATGTATACAACAGAGATAAAGTACAATAATTTAAATAATAATTTAAATAAGCCAATAATTAATTATAGGTTGAATAATAAAAATCTTTAAATAATTATTAATAATACTTCGTCTACATTTAAAATTTTAAATTAATATAAAAAATAAAATTATTAAAAGACTACAAAACAATGGCAAAGAATATAAACTATTATTATACTATTTTTTAAATAACATATTGTTTAAGTCAGTATTATTGTATACCTCATAATTTTAGATAATTATTTAGATATCATCATAATAAATTTTATGGTTAATTATTCTTAGATTTCACTTTTACAGATTCATAGTTTCTTACTTTTTTAAAATAAATAATCGTTTTAATTATTTGATCGTTCATTTTTAATAAAATTGTTTATTACGTTTGAATGGGTGATACAATACTTTTATTGCATTATTTTCTTTGACTCAACTAACTATTTTAAAAGATATTAAGTGTATTAAAGTTAAAGAAGAAAAATGTTTTCATTAAAAATAGAAAACGTTACTTATATTTAGTCATAAACTTACTTTTTCTTTAACTGAGAAAATTAGAAATATATACCAAAATAAAGGTTCCTATTAATCAATGAGTGTTTATAAAAACAATTAAAAAATACGGTTCTTATTTATTGTGTTTGTTTATATTATTGGTAATAACGACATTTTATAATTATGTTTAACATAATTGTTTTGTTCTTATTCCAACAACAACTTTTCGTAAGTATCACATATATTGATTTATCGAATGTATTAATTCTTTAAGTATACTTTGCTAAGTTTACCGATACGACTTTAAAACATTAGGCACATTGAATTCACACTCAGATATGCTTATTTATCATAATCACATTATGTATTTGTATTTACGTAGAATATAGGTAGGTCAGATAGTTTCTCTATTTTGTTAGAGTTACAATTAACTCTATCTTAGAATAGTATTTGGTTGTCGTATTTGAGTAAGAATATAAAACGTAAGAATCTAAGAACGTATTGCCAGTTTTCTGCATACGAACGAACAATTATATTTTTACTTATTGTATGATTTGAAGACAGACTTGAAGAAATACGTAATGAATACATATATTTTACGTATTTACATAATATATCATTTTTGTTGTCTATCTTCATTAGAACCTCTACGTGTTTAAATATATGATCATTTGTTAGTACTAAAAATTTTTATAAAATGGTCTGATGTTACGATACTTTGTCAAACAAAGTATCTTAAACAAAAACTGGGAAGTAACGTTTGAGTCAGAAGAACGTAGATTTAAATAAATTATGTATGAGACGTATACATTAAACAGAATTCGTTGAAACGTTGCTCTTTCGTAAATTAATTTTCTCATTTCGAAAAAAATTTACGTCTTATCTACATTGTTTAAAAGTTTAATTTAATATTTTATAAAAATTAATATCATTTGTATAATATATATTTGTAGGTATTAAAATATATTCAAAGAAAGATCTTTGTAATCTAAAAAAATAAACTAATAACTGAGAATAATATAAATTTCAAATAAATAATTTAGTAGAGATCAAAATATAATTATTTTTTAAAATTTTTATAAATTAATTTTTTGCATTACATATATTTTTAACGTAAAATATAAATAAATTGAATTTTTGACTTCTTTTATTTTATTTTTGTTTATTAAACAAAAACAATATACGGAACATCATATCATATAATAAGAATCGATTTAATTTATATTTCATACTCAATAATCTTATGATGTATTTTTTAACTGAATATTTTCTACGTATCTCATTATAATTTAAGTATTAATTAAATAAAAGAAATTGATTTTGATTAAATAATGCACTTACTTCACTGCTATTATCTAGAAATATTTTATTAGACTATGTTAATTCGAGAAAATTATTTATAAGAAAAATATAAAGAAAAAAGTACAATATTTTAAAGAGAATTAATAATGTTTCATTAAAAATAAATTTAAATTGCAAATATTGGTAATTTTTTATAACTATTTATTTTAGAATATCAAAGTATCTAAAAAAACTTGTTATTTAGTTTTATATAATATTGAAAACTATATAGGTTTTTTAATAAAAATATTAGACGTCTTAGCAGACCATATCATTATTAAAAATATGCAGTAACGTCTTCTTTTTATTATAAAAGAATTTTTTAATTAACATTTATTTCTTATCCAGTTTATTTTTTAATAATTTTAATTTCAACAATAACCTACATGTTTCTAGGTAGTTTAATAATTTTAATTTCTTAAATATTTCTTATTATTAGATTTTGAGTCACAATTATCATACAAATTTTATGATTCAATATTGCATTTCTCATTTCAAATAGTAGATTTTAAGATATTCGAAAATTTTCAAATAAATAAAATAAAAAACAAATTGGAGTAGTTTAGAAATCTGCATTCTTCAAAATATTAAGACAATCTTCCAATTAATTATAATACATTTATTTTGAAGTTGACAACGCTACTTATCTACAAATACAGATGGATCATTTTTTTTATTGAAATTTGAATAAACCTAAATATAGATAGTATAACTAATTGGTAAGTGCGTAAGTTCTTAATTTCGTAAATTATTTTTTTCATTTTTCTGGCTCTCGAAAAAGGAGCTATATAGTCGATAATTTAAAATATCAATGATTCTTTCTTAATAGTGGTCCAATATTCAATTAAAGAGACAAACAAGTAATCCATGAACTTATCCGATAAAATGGTAAATGTGATTCACTGGTTAGGAAGAGCGAGCATTGAATGCAGAGTGACGGAATCAAGGACATCAAGGGAAGCCGGCAAATCGCGCGACTTATACCGCACACGCACCATTGTTCACACATGTGCACAGAACACAGGTCCAATAATACGCACACACATAGATATTCGAACAGATTTGAGCGCGAGCCGGCGTATGGCACAACTCACTCACACATCCACTCGCAAGCGCACGCACGCACGCACACACGCACACTTACATACACGTACACACGGAGAGAAACACGTACAGTTGTTTCTCGCAGCAGCCACAGAATCAGCGATGTTCCGTGTCGGTGCAAGCTCCTGTTAGACCACTTTGTTTCCGAGTCTTGCACTCATCCGTCGCAAGTTCGTGTGACAACATCAGTCATCAAGCGCACTTCAGGTATAAATCACAAGTCAATTAATTTTTTTATAGAAATATAGCGCAGTTGCTCATACGAAATTTGTATATCGTGGTATTATCATTGATCAAAATCGAAATACGTGTTTGTATTTTCACATTTTGTATTGTCACAGTTCGCTTGTGCAAGTACATGACATTTTTTAATTGAAATTGTATGTTGCATGATATTCATAATTATATTATATTGAGTAAATATTACGGGGAACCATTTTTTTACTACAATACCATTTATTACTTTAACAATATTAACAAATTGAAAGAATCAATTTTAAAAATTTCTTTTTAAGGTATTTTATTTTACCTTTTTAGGTTTCATAAAAGAAACAATGAATTTGTTAAATTAAATTGTATTTAATTGCACATCAAATGAATAATATTCTCTACTTAAATGTTTCAAATATTTCAAATAAATATTTCAAACAAATGTTTCAAAATCTTTAAGAATTTTTAAGTAAACCCTATTAAACGGTTTTTCAAATTACAATTTTTCAAATAATTTCTTAACATGTCTTCTTCTTTCAATCTTATCATTTGAATTAACAAACATGTGTAAATTAATCTTATAACCTATGTACGCTAATACTATATATAAATATTAATTGTAGTTATTTGTAAGTATTTCATTATATTCAGTTTAAATTCTTACAAAATTATATTTATAAATAACAATTTAAATTATGATAATCACAAAAATCCTATAAATGTATTATAAATTTTTAGCTACTTAGATAATATTTATTTGTATCATTCAAGGAATGATATCAAATATCTTCAAATACGTAAGTCTCATTAAAATAAAGTAATATTTCCATTAATTCAAAATAAATATAAAGTATAGTAATAATAATATTATTTGAAATTTCATCATTATAAATAAACGAAAATTAAAAGACAGTGGAAAGAGTTAAAGACAGTTTTTAAGTTTATTTAATTATTATTTTGCTTATTTTTATGAAGTACTCATCAAAAGGAGCACAATTATGAAGTATGTAAAATTAAGGATCGCTTTATACATGGTATCTACATGGTTGATAGAAGTTTCGTCGCTACTGTTCAACTCACACCCGGACATGTTTGCGCGCGAGAGGTACACGAGGAGTCGAAACAGAACAATAGCGAGATCCATTAATCCAATAACAGACGTGGAAACTCTTGATTTTGTGAGTATAATAGATTTAAAAAAATGTACAAAATATTGAAAAATTGTTGACGTTACTTAATTTTGCTGATTAATATTATTAACATATTTTCTTTTTATAAATAAAATTTCTAAATCTCTTATTCATTATTTACCCGCTAATATTTTCAAGCATATCTTGTAATAATATCAATGAAATATTTAAAATTAAATTACTTAATTTTTTCTAATTATATCGATTTAAATATGTTTCTTAAAACAATGGAAAATCGTTCGTAATTTTATTTCAGTCAAAAGTGAAAAGTGGATTCGATATAAGTTTTTATTATACTTTTTATGAAATGTAGTATGGTATCTTATAAAGATTCTATATTACTTCATATGAAAATTTTGTATTGACTTCATTCAAGTTCACATATCTTATATCCCAAAAAGCAGACTCTGTTTTTTCGTACTTCAAAGGAACTTCAGCATTGAAAGTTTTATTTTTTTTAAAAAGTTTTGAGTTAATTATAAAACATTTAAACACGTTAATTTTATTTTTATTTTTCTATGCTCTTTTTTTAAAAATTCTATGTATAAAAATGATGTAATATTTTTTATAAAATAATATAAAATAAAAAAATAAAGATAAAAAAATTTTTTTTTAATATAGCATTTCTCTCAATATTTTAATAAATCTGAATATGCGAATGTTAATTTTTGTTCGATAGAAAAAAGAACTTAGTATTTAAAAATAAATTGCATAACAAATTTTTAAATACTTTTAATAGAGATATAGAGTTATTTTTAATTTTATATTTCTTGAGTTTACAAATAGATGTGGTAGAATGTAAAAATTTGAAAATGACTAAACAAATTATTCTAAGATTTATACACTATCATATATCATAATATACGTCAATGTACATGTATCTTTCTTAATATAAGAGCGTATGTAGTAAGTTTTAACAAGTAACGTAAATACAAATATATTAAATATTGTCTTAAATATTTGAAAAAATTAAGTTTTTGATGAAACTGTACATTCAATAATGATTTTATCATTTATGGTATATGAATCATTCTGTAAATGTTTTACAAATAATTAAAATCTATAATTGTGTAATCTATTAAACATATGCGTATTGATTATTAACATATTTGTTTTCTATAATATCATCCTTTCAAATGATGGATAGATATCTATAGATTTAGATAGAAATGTGTCATCTTGCATGTTTTATTTCACAGGCAAGTAGTTATTCAATTATAGATGAATATTTGTTTTTAGTATGTACTTATTTCATTTATTTTCTTTTATTTATTTTATTTACAATATTTGTTTATAGCATATATATTTATTAAAATTTCTTACATAATAATTTAGTCTAATAGTACTATAAAAGAAATGTTTAAGTTTTTGAATTGACAAAAATATAAAATAAATATGTAATGAACTAAAAATTAAAAAATTTCTTTCGTAAAGTAGTTATTCAAAATAATTTATTTCGTTCAATTACCAAATTTTTTACTTTTAAACATAACGCTATCCAAATGTGATAAATAAATTAATATAGATTAAAAAAAACTCACTTATAGCCTTATAAAGCAATAAAAAAAGTTATTTAAATTAGAACTACTATAGAACGTTCACTTTATAGAATAATTATTGGAAATATTTCGTAAATTTTTTTAAGTTGACAGTACGCACAATGATCATGTGTTAATTCATGAATGTAATATATTTCAAATGATTACGGTATCTATTTCAAAGTGATTTGTAACAATTTATTCTTGATATGTTTCATGGTTGAAAAAATTCTCAAGATTCAAAATTATTTAAATCACAGATTTTTAAAAACATTTCACATGAGGGGAATACGCATGCATTCAATAATTTCTATTCAAACCAATAAAAAATAATTATGATTACGTTACTTGAACTAATTAAGTTTGATTGTGAAGATAATATTTTATTAGCTAACTTAAAACTTGATTACATTTGATGTTGTGAGGTAACATTCATTATTCATTAGTAATTATATAAGCAAATTAACTTGTTAAATATTTACAATATCTACAATTACAAAAATTGAAATGAAAATAAATGTAATTTCTTCTTATTATGCTTAGTTATTTATAAATCCAATTATTTCTTAATCATATGATTTTATTAAATTTCATTGAAAATATAATTACATTTTCTTTACTATCACATATAAATAGGTTTTTGTATATAGTGAAAATTAAAATAATTAAAAACTTTTTTTCGATTCTTTTTTACATAAGGAATAAATAATAATTTTAGGCTCGAATCTTTGGTAAAACTATCATTCTTATACAAAGAAAAGTTATGATAATTTTATAGATGTACCAGCGCTTTTTTATAATAATTAAATTAGCTTAAACGTAAAATTAATTAGAATAATATTTTTATATTTGAATTTGAAATGTTAATTAAATACATTATTCTCAAACTATAATTTATATTGTAATATTTTATTTGATCAAATTTAAACTATATTGGTCATCAGATGTACTGTATTTTCTTTACAAATATTTTACAGATTTTCATCGATGACATTGTTTGTTAAAAACTGATATCAGCAACGATGAAATAAATACTATCTATCTAAAAAAGAGTTTTTTATTTTGAAAAATTGATAATCTATATGATCAAAAATAAAAATGAACATGAACAATATTTAACCAATAAAAGAATTTTTATTAAAATCTCCATTTGATATTTAATAAATTTATTCGAATATCCGAATTTAATAATAAAAGCGTACTAGAAACGATATAACTTCACAATATTTGTAATAAATTTTAAATAAAAAATTTTGATTCAAAACAATACTAAATTTTGTTTTATAGTGAAATATTCAAAAAAATATTATTATAATTCTTTATAGCTATATAATAATTTATTTCTAATTTATTTCTAATACGTTATAATGTTATTAAAGAAATATTTTAATTTTTAATTTGAATTGAAGTTCTAATGCTGGAGAGCTAAAACATAGTTTTAGATCCACTATAAATTAGTTTAAAAAAACGATGATGTGAATAATACTTAAGTAGTTCTGAATATTTAAATGTAGCAAGCCAACGGTGTAATTTTATTAGGGTTAGCATGGTTTTCATTATTAAAACAATAAAGATAGTCTTAAATAATTGCTACATATTATAAGTAAATTAGTAAAATAAATTTACCTTTGAAGTATGAAGAGATAACGTATTTTTTTTCTTTTTATATTTAACACGATTATTACTACATAATCATGAATATTTGATAAAAGGTGGCACTCGTAAATCAACATGGTTACCCAGGGGAAGAGCATCTTGTGACGACAATTGATGGATATAATTTACGCATTCATAGGATACCAGGCAGTCCGTGTAGCCCCAAAGCTGAGAAAAAACCCATCGCTTTCTTTCAACATGGCTTGTTTGCTTCCTCGGATACATGGATTCTTATTGGTCCGACCAACGATTTGGGTAAACATGTACAGAAATCTGATTTTTTATTGCATAACCAGATACAGAATATTTTCAAAAATCCTGGATTAAGTTTAAAAAAGAAATGGATATTATAATAGTCATTGGATTTGAAAAAACTGGTTGAATTATATTTTTAAAAGGTTGATTAGTTATTTAAAGAGTCATCTTCATATTTGATTACAGATTTTTTAAACTAACGATAACACTTTTTCAAATCACTATAGTTATACTGATATTGTATTTTTTTTAATTTTTATTTTACGCTCTGTTCGATTAGTATCTTTCATATATCTATTGAATATATTTAAAAAATAAGTTTCTAAGGAACATACGGTAGTTTCAATTTTTCTGTGTATTTTCATAAGTGTTTTATCATTGTATTTAATAGTATATAAATAAATATAATATAATATATTAATTATTATTTTTAAATTGAAAGTACATTAAATCAATTACTTTACTTTATTAAATAATATTTTTACAAATTAATACTTCCATATTATTTTCTTCCTGTAAATGAATGATCTTAAAATTTTAAGCTATAAGTGTGATACATTTTAAGATTATGATGTATTATTAGTTTTATATTATAAGTTTATAAAAAATGGATTAGTTGAGATGGAAATTTAATTTAAAATTCCCAATTCTTTTAATACCTTTCTTCCTCATAATAAAATAAAATTAAAAAATATTTATCGAATAAACCTTTTTTAATTTACAAAAACTTCTATTAAATATAATTTTAAGCATAAATCAAAACATTCTTTTTTATGATCAATTATATATTGTTAAGCCATTCACATATTTTAATAGTTAAATAATTTTCAATAATTAAGTGATATGATTATTTTTTAAAGATTATGTTTCGTATTACATTCATATCATTCAATATTTTTGTGATATTTGATTTTATCAGAGGAAAATGTTTTGAATAAAAACAATACTATAACTTTATTGCATGTTACACGTATGATTTTATTTTAATTCATTTTTTAGTGAATAATAATAATTATTCTGATATAAAGATCATATCTTATATTATTAAATAATTAATATTAATCTACAATACGAATTTTAACAGATGTATTTATTAATTTTCATATAAGTGTCATTATATACATATTGATTTCTTTATATTCTTAACAAATTTATCTTAACATTTATTTCGTTCGTTATATATCTATGTATTATATATTAATATCAATTAGAACTTTCAAATAAATACTTTAAAGTTAATGGAAAATAAAATCTAATAATTTTATATTTGTTAAATTGATCGGATAAACTTTGTAGGACATAATTAAGTTGATCAAAAGTCGTTGAATGATCATCTTTGTAAAATAATACCACTAAATTATTAGTAATTAATTTATAGAGTGAAATTAGTAATTCGAAGCAACAGTTTAGTAATTATTTAGAATATTTTACATAAATGAAATATTTCTTATAAAATTATTCTTGACTTTTCAAAAAAGGTAAAAAATTAAAGTGTTCATGTAAAACGGATTCCTTAATCTTGTATTTAGATTGTAAAACTAAATTTAAATTATAGAAACTTACGTATCAAATATAAGGGGCTTTAGTAAAAATGGTAATATAGATTGACTCAACTATATGATTTTGTTTTTCATTTTTTTTTATATTTTATGTTTTTTCATAAAATAAAATATATTCTTTAAAAAGTTTCTACTTATTAAAAATATTCTGAAATATTTAGTCTCTAGAACAATATATTCAATTTAATATAGTAATATATTAAATATTTATATATTCAACATATCATTTATATTCGTAATTTTTAATATAATGTAGTAATAAAATGTATTTAAGACTTCAAATCTTCATTAAAACATGTAATGAAGTATGGATTTTGAATTTGGACAACATTGTCAATTTTTATTCAATTATTTAGAATTACTAGAATATTTTTTTAAATTTCTAATAAAAAATTAATTTATTTAAAAATTGATTTTTCCAAAATTTTAACTTGATTCAATTTTTCACTCTTTAATTTAATATTTTTCTAAAGGTAAAAAAGTATTTTTATTGGAAAATTATATCTGTTAGTTGCTATTTTGATGATGTTCTCTAAAGGTTTTCTTATTATCAGTATATGTATATTTTAGACAGTGTACTTTCTTCTGTAATTCAAACGAGGTTTTTTTATCCTTTTAAGACTTGTAATCTGTTTATACGTAGTTGTCGAAGGAATTTTATTCGTATGTTACGTAGTTTTTTTAATTCATCAGATCAACATTTCTATTATTTTACTAACAAAGATAAGATTTATGCTGGCTCACAGAAAGATAATTACAAACTTTTATTTGTAATCATTAGATTGTTATAAAGTATTGCTTTGAAAAATATTGATTCCAAAATGCAAAGAAAAAAAATATCTGTATTCTGCTTTTGAAATTATTTCGTATAAATTATTTAATAATTTATAAAGAATATCTTTTTCTTTAATATGAATATGAGTCAAGATGAGCATTTTAAATCTTTTAATATCCATACCTAATTATTACGCAGTCATTCTGATTCATCCAGAAATGTTTGAGTAAAAAACATGACTGATATAATTTTCTTTTCTTATGATCGATTTTTAGGCCTTCACTATAAAATATATTTTGTATTACTGACATCTGATTGGTTAAAATAACTGGACTTTTAAATATGAAAACTATAATTTAAATAGTTATATATTATTAAGAAAAAAAATGCGTACAAAATATCCTTATGTTAATTATAACTTCCTTCTATCTAACAAATTTTTCAGTGTTTTCTAAATACTAATTATTTTTTAATACTTTGCATTGAAAATAAGATCTAAATAAAATAATAGTACGTAATAATAATTAGTTTGTAAAAATAATTCTGTACAAATTTAGTATTTTTTAAAAGTATTTAATTTGATTAGTATTTACTTGAGCCAGAATTTATTTACTTAATATTCCAGTAAAATTTAATGTAGAAAACGGTTATAATTAATTTAATTTTTTGCTGATTATTATTAGTTGATAGCGTTTCTAATTCGATTTCTAATTTAAGTAATTGTTATTTAAATAAAACAATATTCGTTATGATCTAAGATTTAGCATAAAATAGCTTTGAAACAAATTTCCATTTATTTTCATTAGTTTTTCAAAATTCATGTATATTCTGTTGTTGTTGAATTCATTTTGCTTTTTTTTTTAAATACTCGCGTCATTAACATTCGAGTACAATTTTTGAGAAAAAATCATCTTATATGCGTTGACTCGACATCGATACCGACTGCATTGGTATGTGGTTCGGTGTGTTGGTCAAGGTGAGCTGGTCTTTCACGCACAGCAAAAAAAGAACAAATAAAATACAATAAACCAATGGCGCGAGCGATATACGAAAGTCGGATTAATACTTGACCAAAACCATATGACATTGTGCAAGAGTGCAAAATATTTTGAATCCCATTATTGATAATTCAGCGGATATATTGTCAATTTTGTATTTCTTCTGCTTTATATATGAGTCTTAAAATAATTTTATGCACATTTTTGTAGTTTATTATGACAATGCACTGGTATAGTCTTTAATAATGCGAAAAATTAAACTGATAGCGACCTTGAAACAATATGTTTAATAAAAGAAAATTATATATATAATTTACTTTAAATACATTACATGTAATTTATTCAAATATAATAAATATATTTAGGATGTGAAAATCTAATAAGTCATCCTTTTTAACAATTTTTAAATAAATGTAAAGTTACTATATCGAGGAAAACATATTATATAAAACCTTTGTAATTAACTTTACATTTTTCTTACTAAGAATTTGATTTAATTATTAATAATAATAGTTAAGTATTTTACTATAATCATTTAAAATATAAATTAGTGAAGACATCCAATTTTGCACTGACCTAGATTAAAAGAAGAAAATGAGCATTTAGATTTATTTAGATTTTCCAAAAACTTATGGATTTTAAGAAAATATAAAATAACGTTGCATTAGTGAAATATGTAACAAAATGGTAACGTAATAAATTTAAATAGTGCAAGATTATGTTTGACAAAAAAGAATATTATAATTTGATTGAAAATGAATTAAAAATAATACAATTATTTAAATTGTGTTTGAATTATTTATTAATAATAAGTACTTGTACAATTATGACCATCATTCTTTTCTTCGAAGAAAAAGTTATTTATAATTTTGAGTCAATGTATTAGTTGTCAGTCAATAAATACATTTCATAATAATTCATTTATTGAAACTGCATAAGTTAAATTATGTAATTATATTGTAAATTTTTATTAAAATCGTATTTAAGTAATACTTTGCAACAGAAATCAACGGTAAAATTTTCAAACATATTAAATGAATACTTTATTAAATAAAAATTAAATATTTAGTACTGCATAAAATTATTAATAAACATCTATTGCTAGTCAGTACTAACTGTGTAAAATATTTTAAATTATTTTATGGTAAAGTACTATTATCCAACATAAAATATCCTTTAACTTATTCTTGAAACTAATATTTCTGTTTTTCTTGCAAATATTTTTTTGATTCTTAAATTTTAGATTTTTAATTATAATCCGATGAAATTTAATATAGTAATAGTAAAAAAGTACACATTAATATATTACGTGGATGCTTACAATTATTACTAATAATTATTACTTATAATTACTTATAATATATTACTAGTATGTCAAGTTGATATTTTGATAGACATATAAATCGATAAGATGCAGTAAATAAAAATTTTAAATAATAAAACAAAAATACATTAATAATAGCAAAATGCAGTTTTATTTACAGGAATTTATTATTGTTTGTTAATAATAATTTTAGTAAAAGTAAAAGTAAAAGTAAAAGTAAAAAAGAAACATATTATGATTGAATAAATAATTTAGATCGTATTAGTTCTTTAAACGACGAAAGTTAATTTGGTATAAAATATTATTATTTCGAAGTTAGCAAAAAATTTCTTTCGCTCTCCGCATATTTTATTTACGATAACTCAACATTTGTTGAATATACAATTTTTATTTTTAAGTAAGTTTTAATCACTTCAAAGTTCTCCAATTGATATTAATGATTTATGTACTTGAATTGACTTTAACGCACATTCTATAAATAGAATCTTCAACGTTTTATTCGTGTCAACTTAAAAAAATTAATTATCTATTTGCTTACGATTATTCGATAAAAGTTGCTTTTTTAATATTGTTTACGTTTTGAAAAATATGTAGCTATTGAAATCTTTTATCAGAGCGATGATTATAAACACTCCATATATAGACACAAAGTATTCTTGAAAACAAATATTTGGCATTCATGATTATTTTATTTAATAAGTAAAAACTATACATGTAATCATCTCTTTAAATTTTTTTATATTAAAATATTCTTATTTAATATTTAAATGCAAACTCGTGATAAATTCTTGACTATCTAAATAATATTTCTTACATCAGCTTTCAAACATAGTAGATTAAAAATTTCAAATTAAATGACAAAAATAGTATGTAATAAATTTACTCGAATATAAGTTGATCTTAAATTTACAAAAGTGCAATAGAAGATGCTAGTATAAAAATCCATTTTTGTCTATGATATTGTAATAAATCCAAGTATGAAACTATTATATTTAAGATTATGCCAATGAAAACTAATCACAATCTACGAGAGAATAGTTTTTAAGTTCGATTAGTGTGAAATTGAATTAAAAGAATCTCGATTCATTGCGACTTGATAATCAATATCGAAAGCAGAATTTTTAATTTTATGATAAAATCAATTAATTCTACTACTATTTACTTAAACAGTGAAATTATAAGAAACATGACTATAAATGTTTTCATTGTGCATATTTTGCAGCGTACATGTTGGCTGATGCAGGATATGATGTGTGGTTAGGCAACGCACGTGGCAACACTTATTCACGTTCACATATGACACTGTCACCGGACTACGATTCGCAATTTTGGCAATTTAGGTGATATACTTTAATTTGAATACATTATTGCTTCAGATAAAATTAGTTTACTTGATTATTACTAGTAATTTATTCATTTGCATACCAATTAGAGTATATCGATGTAAAATATAATTAAATTATTAATTTGGATGCTATAGCGAATGAATAATTGTTATAAAGAACGCATAAGAGACATCAGTGATGGTATCATTCTTTTCTTTAAAAATTCTTCAATTATCGTATATTATAGCTATAAATATAAGATACCATTAAAACTGTCGAGCACACAGTTATAAAAAGATGAGTCGTAAATATGTGCTATTTAGCAGATATTAAGTGTTTGGTAAAACGTATCAATAAAATCGAATACAAATAAATTGTTATAAATACTAATACTAGTTTTTAGTTATTCGCTATTAATAGGAGAAATTATTATAAAAATGTTTACGTAGCATAAATTTTTTTCATATTTTCAAATATAGCGTAGATTATTAGCACTTTAATATTTAATGTTATATATAAATTCAAAAATTAATAAATTTATATGTTAATTACAATTTTAAAGCAGCAGTTAAAAGTCTAATGAAAATCATATAATTTTTATTTTCGCATATAATTATGTAAATTTTAAATAACAACATGTGAAAAGTATAATGTAGAAAGTTTTAAATTATTCATTCAGGATTATCTCATTCTATTTTAACGCTTATCAATTTATAATACAGAGATATAAGTTGATGACAATATCTGTAAAGGATAAAAATATCATATAAAGCATCTATCTTGATATTATTAACTTTACTTCCATTAAAAATCTTTATAGATAGAGATTAATGTATAAAATTTATTGAATTAATTAAATATTTTGTAAAACTCAAGAAGACACTTTATAAACATTTATCCGAGAATATAAAATTAAGTCTGATTACGTCGATAAATTATTTTTAACTTTAACGTTGATATTATTTTAAAATATATAGAATTCCATTTATTAAAATTATTTAAATAATAAAATTCTAATTTTAAAAAGATTAATAAATCTCAACTTTGAAATTAAAAACCTGTAAGACACTCCAGTTACCTTCGTCATATTTAGCGGTTCATTATTATAAAAAAATTTGCAAGGTTTTATATTACTATTTAATAATACGAAACTATTACCGTTAGTCTTTAAAATTGTTATACTGCTTTTGTAGTTAATAAATGAAGTAATATTTAAAGATTGTTTTTGTATAAAACTTATAACATAATAAATTAAAAAAGTTAGTGTAGTAAAGCTATTTTACTACACTAACATACTAATACATTTCTTACTTTTAAGCAAGTAAATTCCTTACTATTATAAGTGTAATAGTGATGTAGTAATATAAAAATTAAGAGTATTGCTTTATTTAATGTTTGTACCAATTAAATTTTTAACTTTTTCTGAAGCTTTTCTATGATTTTTCATTTATAATAAAAATACCGTCTTTTTCTAAGTTGATAAAATTAAATATAAATTCAGGTATTTAAAATAAACAAAAAGGTTTCAAAAATTTTATAATTAAAAAATTTCTCCTTTCTACAATTATGGACGTAGTTATTATTTTAAATAATTATATTTTGGTCTTCATTTATTTTCGGTCAATGCATTTCAAAATCTATTCACTTCTACATTGCCTTTAGACAATAATTAGGATTGAAGTAAAAATATTAATTTTCTGTTCGTTAAAATTATTTATTTATTTGAAAATAAGAACTTCATTTTTAAAACCAGAAAGAGATATTTATTAAACAAAAAATATTTATATTATAATATTATTTAATTTTTTAATTTTTTAATTTTTTTAATATCTTTTATAATTATTCACACATTGATTTAAATAAATAAATAAATATATATACACGTGATAAGGCTAACAATTTATGTACTTTTTTACTTATGAAATACAAATCGATACTTTTTTTGAGATTTTTCAGAAATTTAAAAATTTTAGTTGTAATTAATTTGTTGAAATTAAACAACAAATATTCAATATATTTTAAACTATTAAAAAATATTATTTATGAAAAAAGATATAAGAATTTCGAAATACGTAATACAGTAATAGATAAAAAGAAATACAAACAGAATAAGGATAATCAAATTTATTGAGATATTACCTACCTTGTTTCTTATAAAATATGACGTTTAAATCTTCAATTCATGTATTCTAAAAAGATGCTTTTTTACTTATTTTTTTCTTAAATAAATTTGTTTGATCATTTGTAATAAGTTACTAAGGTTCATTCACTTATTAACTGTTTGCTGTATTGGAAAAATGAATACAAAATATGAATGATTTTTATCACATATATCAGTAATGTTCATTTAATTGAATAAAATATATTTCAGATTAGTATATTATTCTTTATATAATTTTTCTTTATATATTATAACTATAATGTACTAAGTATATTATTATACAGTTATGAAAATTAGTATTTTACATTTAAAAATAAGTAATTTTGTTGATTATCATAAAGTAATTTTGAACGAATATTAAATATCCTTTTATCATTATCTTGAAATTTATACCTAATTGTATTAATAAATATTTAAAATTTTTTAATTTACTGTAACTATATTCGGCAAAGGTATAAAAATTAGATCAAGCTAAATGTAAAAGTTGCGATGGAAAATACAAGTTCCATTAAAAAAACTAAGGAAATTCTATTTCGTAAAAGAATTAAACTTATCAGATTGAAATAGAATATAACATAATTATTAATAATGAAGTTTATGTGCAAAAACTTTGTGTTTATAAAGTTGTTACTATTAATTTGTAAAACTCTTATTTTCTTTGTATGCAATGCAGAAATTACCACAAAGGTATGAAAAGTCAATTTTTATTTAAAATAAAGCAAAATACAAAAATTACAATTATTCTATTAGATCCTAATTATTGTAAAATATTATTTAATTATAATACCTTAATAAGCATTACAAATAATAAATTTCAAGTTTTTTTTAAAGAATCATAAAAATGGAATTATTAATTTTACAACTATAAAATCAGAAAATAAGAAATTAAATTTCTTATTTTAATAGAAATTTATTATCTTATAATGAATGACTTAATTGCTAATTTTCGATGATGAATTTTTTAAATTAATTTCAATTAAATTAGACTACTACGTGAGTCTAATTATTTAAATATTTTATTCTTTTACATGTATGATTTATTAAGAAATATTTAATAATATTTTCTTTTACCAAAATCAATTTGTTGAAAAAGAATTAGTATATAAAATAACTATCCAATTTTGTTCTCTAAAACTTCTAAATTTGGAATTATGTTTAATCTATTTTATTTTCGTTTGTTTTATAATTAATCTCTATACATTATCAATTTCTCACTTTTATTTTATTTTCATTTTAATTTGTATTTATTCATTTGTTTAATCGTCTTAGCATTTTCCGAATGTTTGTATCTACTCCTTCTACTGTCGTTTTTTGCATAATCTATTCTTGTCATTAGCCGTTTCTGTATTATCTATTTTATAACTAACATCTATAATTGTTTTATAGCTATCTAATATTTTAATTTTATTTTTAATATTAATTTGCTTTGGGTGAATTCTGTACAGTGACATATCTATTTTTGGAATTATATTTTTTATATACTTATGATTAACTTTTTATCGTTATTTTAAGTACGGATTTAATCTTGAATTATATTAGATGTTATTTTTCTCAGGCTTAATCACAATAATTTAATTTTTTTATTTTAAAAGCATTAATTTAACAAATGCTTGCCTTGATTATTCGCATAGAAAGAAAAAAAGAAGCAAAATAAAATTTAATTTTGAATCAACGAAGCAAGTCTTTAAAGATGCCGAGATACCTTCGCGATCATAAATTTCTGACAATTCGTTCAGCCCTCTTCCATTTGCAAACCATCTTTCCATTTTTATATTTGTCCTTTTCTTATGGAGGAGATCGCTCCTAAATATACTAAAGTATTACCTTGCTCAATGTACATTGAGTCTATCTGGTTTTACGGGGTCAAGCGCCGCCGAATGATATATATCTTTTCTCCTAATCGATCTCTTTCAAGTATAATCAAATCAAGTACATCTCAATAAATACTCTCGAAAAATACAATATTACTCATATTTTAATAATAGTTACTATACCTTAGATATAGTAAGAGACTTATTCTTTACTTGTAAAAGATACATATACTTCGGTTTCGAAGAGTACGATATATTAGAATTCGATTTTTCTATTTTTTTTCTTTCTTCTTTTTTTATTCTATTTAGATTATTATTACTTATTATTACTTATTATTATTACTTATTACTAATATTATTACTTTTTCTTCTAATATTGTCCTTTCCTAGATGTGCTTCTTCAAATAAATTTTATTTTCAAGTATTACTTTTACTAACTGATTCCATATTTTTTTATTCTATCTCTATCTCTCTCTCTACTTTATTGCTTCTACTTTTTCCAATTTTCTGGCTCTTTTTTGTTTATTATTTATTGGCATTTTATTGTTCTCCTTAAGCTCTCATTTTCATGTCAATTAAAATTATTGGACCTAGTTTTAATAATAATTTCGAGATTTTTTTGGTATCACTTCAAAACTTTTCAAAATTTCCTACCTAGAAATTTCTACTTCGAATAACCCTCTGCTTTACACAAATATTGAGGATTTTTTTCGCTTACATCATTCTTCTTAATAATCACTTATACTTAATAATCAATTATACTCCGTGCATTCTTTATACATAGTATAGCTCTCTTTCTCTTATTTATGCGCAGATCTCTATTTTGAATATTTTTACATATTGTTCTTTCGTTTTCAAATTCATGTTTTTAAATTTTTCTTCTACAAATTTGTAAATAAATATAAAATATCTTTTTATGTGCGCTTGAAGGATTTTCATCTGTAATATGAATTTAATCAAGAATATAAAAATATAATTGATGTTAATATATTAAAAAATCTTTCAATAGAAAGGTACATAACAGATATTTATTTGTTCAATATCAGTAGTATTTATTCAATATCATATTTTAAAATAAAGTTAGCTAATAATAAAAAAGAAAGATAACATTAAAAGTACTGAAACATAATATATTTGATTAAAAAAATGAATGAGCATCCAGGAAAGACGTATATTTAAAAAAAATTTTTTATTTTAATTTAAATGGTTCGATATACATAATAGAACACATTTTATTTTTAAATTTTTCATGTATTTTAAAGTAGAATAAAAAAAGAATATTGGAAGAAAATTCTGTAATTAATATAAAAATAAAATTAGTATTAAATAAATATTATAAATTCTGTTTGCGTCTTTTCCGAGCGCAGTAGGGGCGGTCGTCCGTGTCGGGTGGCAGCTTTAATATTTCCGGAAAAAAAGACCTGGTGTCGGAAAATGATGACGGAGGTATGAACACGGGGCTGTAGGCAACTACCGCGTTTTCCTGGGGCAGCGCGTCCATCACGTCCTTAGCTTTTTGAAAGACCGATGGGCTTGTCGCGACGCGAGGTCAAGAGCCCAACAATTTAGGGGAAGATGATCTCCGTGTTTTATTTTGTACGAGTAACTCGATCGCGACTGATTCCCTGAATAAACAAACATGGATCGTGAAACCACTTAAAACCCGCAACTTGCATCAACAATGATCTTAATAAGAGAAAAATAAGAACAATTAAATATTTTAATACGTTTTAAAAATATTGAACGAGTTTTTTTTTGTAAGTCGAGATTTAAACAGAGAAGTAAATTATTAAATGAGTATAAAAAGGTATTAATCGACGATCAATATTTTACGAACATTTTTTGCATTAAAGCAACAATATTACTTTCAAAAAGAATTTTATTTTTACTAAATCCTTTAATCATGACTATTTAATTATTAAAAGAATTGGAAAATAGATAATTTAAATTTTTCCCAATAAATAAATATGTAACAATAAAATTAAATAATATATCTAACCTGATTCGTTTATTTATTACGTACTTTAGCCTACATATTTATATAGGACACAATCATTAGATATCAGTATACTAGTAATACTATCAAATTATTAGTAAGATTAGATGTAAGCAAACTTTAATGAAGGTTTTTATTTTGTAAAGGTATTATTCCGTGGACAAGAATACTGCTTCGTAAGTATGAAGAAGAGCAAAAGTGCTTCGATAAAGAGAGTTTTTAAAAATATTAAAAATTCTTATTACAAGATTACATAAGATTTATAATAAATTTTGATTGAATTTATTTATAAAAGTTATGCATTATTGATTATTTAAAATACATAATTTTATAGTGATCGGTGTTATGTGTAATATGCTTTATCGTACAATATTGAAAACAGTTTATCGTTAAGTTTCTCTCTATGTCGCTAAGATTTCACAATAAAAATAACAAATGATCGTCTTCTCAAAACAAAGAATGCAAGTAGAAATAATTAATAGTTAAATTCTTGCTTTATAATTTTCTTCATTGTAAAACAGTTTCCATGAGATCGCCGAATTTGATATGACGGTTGTCATCGACTACATACTGCACCTGACGAATCAACAATCCATCATCTATATTGGTCATTCGATGGGCACGACTATTAGCTACGCGTTATTATCTATCAAGCCAGAATACAATGCGAAGATCAAGCTGATAATAAGCTTGGCGCCCGTTGCATTTTGGCATGCACCACTTCCGCCTTTTATCAAGTTTTTGATAAAGAATAGCGATGCAATTAAAGTGACGTAATACTTGTTACTGATATTTACGTTTGTTGTATGAACTTGATTTTTTTTATGTCAGAGAAAATTCTTGATTTTAAAATTTTGTCGAAATAATGCTTTGACAAATTATAAAGAGCACTTAATTATTTTATAAAAACAGCTTATTTCAAATTTACAAATGACTTGAAAGAAATTTCGTTATAAAATATTTATAAATAATAGATAAAAATATAAATATTCCTGTATGATTATTCATAAAAAATATTGTTCATACATTCTTCTATATTTTAAATTCATAATATTTGAGTACATTTGTATGGTGATTTTATAATAATTATGAATTATTCATTAGACTTAGTGCATTGAAAAGGTATTTAAATTTATAATAATAAATTTAGTCATTGATAAAATCAGTTAAGATAAAATTATTTTGGAATTAGATATGTATTTATATTTCATCTATTTTATCGTAACGTGTACCTTTAAGCGATGAATTTAAAACATAGTTAAATAAAATACAGAAAAATACACGGAACCTCAATAAAAAAAAATATGTATATATATATTAATTCTACATCAATTGAAGTTTCAATAATTATAACTGATAATTATGAATAATAGAAAAACGTTGTTTGTGAGCTACAGCTTATATTTGATAGATTATTGTTTTTAAAAATATTTATTTCAATACTTAATAAAAATAAAATTCTTTTCAAATTTCAATTTGAATTGAACAAATTTGAATTTTAATAACTGCCATGGATCATATTCTCAAAATTATACATTTGACTTTTTTGGAATTGAACTATATTAAGTTTAATAAAGATTTTCGTTCCTTCATAAAACTAATAAGAATCATTTACCATATGAAATCTTGAAGTTATCACATTGAAAAAAGACAGAAATTAATTTTCATAGAAAATAAATTATACTAGTAGTACTTTATACGTTATAAATACAAGAATTGCTGAAACTCTTTAAGCTAAAATTTTTTTTATTTCAGAGTTTCTTAATTAATTCTCGAATACACGAACTTTTACCCCTAACGACGGCTAATGTCAAATTAGCGAAAACTACTTGTAGTGATAAAAGCATTTTTCAACAGTTTTGTTTGAATATGGTGTATTTTACGTTTGGCTACAATCCCAGTCAGTTGAACACAGTTAGTATTTATACTATAAGTTATCGAAAATGTACTAACTTTGCGATTGTTTAACATAAGAAATGTAAATTGAAAATAATAATTTTTTCAGACGATGGTGGCCTATGTACTATCATATTTTCCTTCTGGAGCTTCAACCAAGACACTTGTACATTATAGTCAAAATATACTATCAGGTAAAAATTTAATTTCAGATATCGCATACATTTCAAGTGAATTGTAAATTATAATTTTCTTTACTAACACTGCATAAAGAATAACTGAACTAATATATAATAATAATATTATGCCTATAATACGACGATATAAATTTCGTTCAAATATATTTCTTTATTTAACGATAAAACAAAGTATGAAACAAATTCGTTTATATAAATATATTTTTTAATCAATGCATCTATTAGGTTACATACTGAGGTTTCGTTATAGAATATTTTATATTGTTCAGTATTTACAACATTGAATATTTTGTCTTTCATGTACAGTTAATAATGTTTAAATAAGAATCAGTTTAGTAGTTAGTAATATTTAGTATTAAAAATAGTTAAATGCGAGTTTATTATATCTTTTGTCTTAATTTATAATTAATAATAATTAAAAACTTGTTTCAACAGATTATGTAAATTTTAATTTTAATTTTAAAATAAACTTTTTAATAAAAAAAGTAAATAGTTCAATTCAAACTTTTTATTAGATTTGATTACATTTAATATATAATATGATATTACAATGCACATAATTAGTAAAATTAAAATTTATAACTTTATTTTATTTAAAAACGCAATATATATTTATTTAAATAAATTTTTATATTTTAGTTGTTATAATATTATGATACAACGATTTAAGGAATAAATTTAAAGAATATTACATATTTTAAACTGTTTGGATTTAAAAATCTTTATTAATTATTACTACATAAAATATTCGTAATATTTGTGTAATAGTAATAATAAAATTAATATAACGAAGTCACTTAAAAGGTAATATTTTCATGAGATGTTTTTTAAAATATGCTACATAAGAAAAAATCTAAAGAATGCGTTAATGATCAATACATTAAATACATACCTACATTCTAAAAGTTATATTTTAAATATGATTTAAAGAATCCTGAATTTTCACCGCCTTGTAATAGGCAACTATCCAAACATAATTGCTGACGTTGCTACTATACTATTGGAGCAACTGAGTAAAAATTTACTTAATATATCTTTTAAGACTGAAAAATATTCTATTTATTACGTTTACTTAAATATAGTATTCTAAATATTAATTTACGTATAAATTTTCTTATCATTATTCTGTTTAAGTAGTATCTTGAAAGTTAATAAATAAGTTAAGAAAATTCAGTGGAATTCATTAGAAATAAACGAGAATCATAATTTTTGAAAAGTGTAATGTATAGTTATCAAAAATGTGTGAATATTCTTTATGTATAATTCTATCTGCAAATCATTTTCACATTACTTTAGTGTTGTGCATTTTCTTTGCCTGCTCACGTATTTAATCTCACTCTTCTACCAGACGGTATATTTATTTTATTTATTTATTAATTTGTTAAGATATGATATGTTACTTTACAATATTTTCTTTTAATTTTTTTATTTTGTTTTTGTACGTGACATCATTTACTCATCTTTAATTACACAGTATCCGATGATTTAAGATTTATAACTATTCGTTTCCGGATTAAGAACCTATGTAAAATAAATTTGTATCATTGAATAATTTATCTGATTTGCAAACAAAAATTAATTATTAAAATAAATTAAAAATTTTATTTTTTATATATTTTTAATGCCATTAATATAAAAATGTTTATTACATGTATCAACATCTAGCAACTTTGTTTCAATAATTTTTATTCTGAAATATTATTTACGATGTTTTTAATATTTTTCAGTATTCCTGTTTTTAGTATTTCCCTTTTGTATTCTAGTTAAGACAAATTAAAGATATACATCTATTTATGTACTGCGGATATTTTATATTGATTATATTTTCTTTTTTTATAAAAGTAAAAACTTTAATCGTTTTAATCGTTCATTCGTTGTCATCGGATTATACTGTGGATTCTAATAGATTTCAATCTTTACTTTTAGTTTTCTTTTTCATTTGATCTTTTTTGTAAATTAAGAACACATTATAGACATCTTAAATTCATAATACATCAAATTCTATAATTTTACATGGTACATTCCTAATAGTTCGTATTTTTTCAATTTAATTTTGAAAATAGATATCCACTTAAAAAATCTATTGTACAGTCGGCCACCTTACGGCCAATTCTCAAATAATTTAAACAGAGACGTATTTCATTACTGTCATGGACCATCTTAATGATATAATTTTCTGTCATTTTTATCAGTTGTAGTGAAAAGCTGGTTTTTGAACTAAGATTATATCTTAAATAAATAACGTGTCAGTAATTCTAGTAATTTTATGATTGTGCTTATCATGAACAGAAATTTATTCACTAAGGGAGAACTCAATTCACTTTTATATTTATTGATATCTGTTGGTCACTTTTCATTCTATTTTTTCCAAAAGACTTTACTTTTAATACTGATTTTGTGTACTACTCAATAACAGCTAAAAATAAACATATATTGATATATTTAAATTTCTTTTTCATTCACTTCAAGTATTTTTTTGCAATAAAGAAAAAAAGAGAAAGAGCTTTGAAGTTGATAAAAAAAAGTGGTCGGGTTACTCGATAGCGATAGCCTCTCGACCTATGGCTATGAGATTCAGAATATGAGTGATTCCGCTGATCTTCGACTTTTTCTTGACATCCTTGTCAGCATGGTCTTTAGGGTGATTTTTCCTCTCTTAAAATTATCTTAAGTCTATTAACTTTGCGTTTTCACTATATCCTTTTTTATACTACCACGCAGAGTAAAGGAGAATCAATTAAGATCCATTTAATATACAGTATTATAGTTTGGCGATCATATTGCATGACTTAAAAGCATTCATTATAAACTATTATTTGTGTTTATAATAATATTTTACTAAATAAGCTTTCGATTTGTTGTTCGTCTACCTCGTTCTAACTTATTTGATTTTGTAAACACCTAACAATCCAATAATTTTCGTTTTATGATATTAGCTAGATTATTCTTTATCTAATTTCTTGTACTTGCAACATCTAGATTTTTATTTTCTAATATTATTCGAAATTTTCAAGTCTTTATTTACTTACGATTTCAGAAATATTTTTTTTATATTTTTTAATCTAATTTGATCTACTTCTATTTCTACTACATCTATTTTAGTCTAATTACAAAAAATTTTTTATCAATAATAGTATTACCTTTTTTAGACACTAACTAGTTTTTTTTATTTCCACTTGAAAACGTAATATCTAAAAGTTAATTACATTCAAAATAGTAAAAGCAATGATACGGAAACTGACACATTAAAAATAATACTAATAGTAATATAATGATCATTGATCTTATTATATTTATATTGCATTTTTAGGGGATTTCAAAATGTATGATCATGGTTTAATTATGAATTTTGCAATATATAAGCAAAAGGAACCGCCTTCTTATAATTTGAATAACATTACTGCACCTGTTGCCCTTTTTTATGGAAAAGGAGATGCAATTGTTTCGCCAGGGGTACGTTGTATCAACTGTATTTTCCCAAATTTTCTCATAAAATAATTTGATTTCTTGTTTTAATGTTTTAATTACTTTATTACATAGAATCCAATTGAATTGTCGACGAAGCTGACCAATGTTATCGCTATTAAACAAGTACCTGATGAAAGGTTTAGTCATATAGACTTCTTGTATTCACGAGATATAAAAACTTTGCTGAATGATCAAATAATGGAAATCATTACGAAATTTTTGTGACACGAGTATCTAATAATGATTTCTGGAGTTACGATAAAGTTCAATACTTTAGGATATTATATGTGCACTTGTTACCTGTGAATGAAGTGTATGTTAAACTCAGTTGTCATTATTAACCGTATCTGTTTTCTTTATAAAAATATAATTTAATATTTTTAAATTAAATACAGAAAATTGTATTTCAAAGAAAATAATAATACACGTATAATTGGAAACTATTTAAAGTTGATATCAGTTGATATCATAAGCAACAAATACAAGCATTTAATTAAAATTATTTATATTTATATAGATAGTAAAAGAAAACAATAGTTTTTGCCATGAAAAATTAAACGAAAATGTAATATACTGAATTTTTTACAAATATACTTACGAATTACGAATCTAAAATACGAAATTCATAAGAATATATATCTTGTTTCATTTCTAAAATAAGAAATTCCTTATAAATTCTGATATTGTTAATATCTTCAATTAATATTGAAACTAAAATCTGCATGATAATATGAAAATCTATCCCATAATAATTAGTATAAATAAAGAGTTAACCATTTATTTAAAAACGAAAACATAAATTAATTGAATTAAATTGAAAAGGGAACGATTAAGTTTTTAATAATAAAACTCACCATTTACGTTAAATTGTTGAATAAACAAGTATTGTATTTTATTGGTACAAATATATTTATTTCATTTGGTTGAAAATGATAT
Organism: Wiebesia pumilae; assembly: GCA_018907045.1. Classification (NCBI taxonomy): domain Eukaryota; kingdom Metazoa; phylum Arthropoda; class Insecta; order Hymenoptera; family Agaonidae; genus Wiebesia; species Wiebesia pumilae. The sequence continues at coordinate 2,160,211 of JACCHZ010000170.1, forward strand.
TTCATGTTTTCTTTGAATATTCTGATTAGTTTAAGATCAGAGAATCTTATGATTTTTATTTGTAACTCTATTGAAACAAATATATATTTGAACGACTATACATTTAAATAGTAGTATTATTTGAAGTTTGATAAATATAATTCTCAATTATTTATACTCTATGTTTCTTTAAATAAAGATTCGGCAAAGTTTTCGTCTCCAAATTGTACAGCAAGCAAAACTCAGTCTTCCGACCCTACGCAAAAAACTTGTTATGTTTTCTTATTCTGGGTATTGGATACGATAGCCGAAAAAAAAGACTTACTTGAACAAACAAAGAGCAAAGAGACTGGAAAATAACTATGAGCTGTGTAAGCATAATGACGCTATGTAAGCAAATCTTCAAACATCGAATGTTAATTCGACACATCTAGTGATTAATAATTAACGTGTAATATTAAATCGTTCTCTTTTTCAAATTTCATTATATTAAATTAATAAATTATTCTAATTTTATTTATATCTATTCATAATAGAATTCTGATTATAATTGTTATTAAAATATGATCATAATAAGTCGCATCTTGAAACTTTGAAAAATCTAACGTTTAAAATACTTAATTGTTATTTCAGTGCATCCAAATATATATATTCTTATTTATGTTTAAAATACGTACGTTTATAATTAAATTGTCAAAGGAAAATTAACGAGTTTTAATACAGTTTTCATATCGATATTTTATGAACATGTTAATTCGATTGTCACTTTAAAATATTATTATATTTTAATTTTCATGTTAATGTCATTGAAAACATCTCTATATCGTACAAAAAAAGTTACTATTCAAATAATAATTATTCGAGCTTATAATGTACACTGGTTTCTTATGCCTCTCTTTATTCTTTGATGGAATATTGAATGTATATTTCATACATGCTAATAAGATTAACTTTTTGTAAAAAAACAATAAGCTATTACAGGTATCATTAATATCTCTGATTATTAATATTCATTTTTTTTTATTGAATAAAAAGCTTAACCTTTAGGTTCATCGATTCTTTAGATTCTAAGAAAAAGTAAGTCATTCAATTTTTTTTATTTTTCCTCTGAAACCTTGTTTTCTAAATTAGTATAATTCTAAGGCCATATCTATTTACTCCGCTTAATGAGTTCTATAAATTTATCTGTTTTCCAAATGAAAATTCAATGTTATGAAATTTTATATAAATGATTTGAAATTTTTGTTTTTAGTTATCAATTAAGTACCAGCAATGGCTTCGTCTCTTGTTCGCATAGAACTCGTGGTAACAGTATAACCTTGAATATAATTTGGAATTAGTAAATTATAATTCAATCGATTTACGTAAATGCTTCTTTTATACATCGAATATGGTAGAAAAAGATCAATATGTGAAAGGTAAAATAAGTATAGCAAATTCTCCTTGTAGTTCTTTTTATAACCTCGATTCCTTCCTTTAGTTGAATCTTACCCGTCTTGACAAAATTGAACAGTTTGTTGTATATTGTGTATATATTGTATATATCTGGAGTTTCAACCTCTTGATACTATAATACTTATCAAATACTTTTCTATCGAAATTTGAATATAATTTTCTTTTCTCTATAGAATTATATAAATAAAAATACCAAAGGTTTAATTGAAATAATTCTATAATAAATAAATTTATAGTATTTTAACATACTATTAAGGATGAATTAATTCACATAATAAAAGTTTAAATAAAACAGTAGAAATAGATATCAATTAACTATTAAAATAATTAGTTAACGTATAAATTTTATAGTATAAAAGAATTCATAGCATAAATGTTTTTAATAAAATATAATATGGGGATTTGTAACATTTTTCATCTCTTTAAAAGATGAAAAAATAATATTTTTATACATTCTATGCTAATCTATTAACAGTATCTTATATTTTTTTAAATTATTTGCAAAACTTTATATTATTTGATTTCGTAACTTTTTTTATGAAAGCAAGAATATTTAAATAATTTTCTTATAGTTTAAAATATGCGTACACTGACTATGTTACATTGAAGATAATTAATCTATAAAAATTATAAAAGCTATATTAACTTGTTACTATAAAATATTAATTTATTATCAAATTATGTGTAAATATTGATAGATATATTCATAAAGTTTGCTTTTCATAAAATTTCATAAAATTTGATTTGATTCTTTTTTCATATAGCATTTTATAACTTAAATATAATTAATGTATATATTTCCAAGTATGAAAATAGTCATGTTCTTATAAATTTTACTTATTTATAAAAGAAATCCTCGTTTAGTACACATATATATGTAATTTTAAAGTTTCAAATTAAAAGGTTATTGACTTTTTCAACTTATCCTTGACTCGAATAGAATTTTAACAATATATATGTTGTTTTCTTTTTATATCTATAAAAAATTATCTTTATTACTTACTAAATGGATGCTTACATATTGTTAAAAGAAATTTTCGATAAAAACAACTTTCATCAATTACATCGTCTTTAAAACGAAATATATTCACATTAATTGTTTATCTTGAATATATTATAGAATTATTACAACTTATTAATATTCAACAATGCTCAAAAAATTATTAGTTAATGATTAATTGTTCATTCATTTCAATTCTTAATTCTAAAAATACTTTCATCACAGTAAATACTATTACTTTTATCGGTAGAACTAATTTCATTATATTTCGTGGTAAAAAGCATTAAATGAATAGTTAGTTGAAATTTGTATATAAATATTTATATAATATTTGTATATAAATAATTATATAATAATAAAAATATATTATTATAGTATTTGTATTCTGAAATAAAAAAATTGAAATTGATTAACCAATATTTTCATTTTTTCAAGAAATTTTAATAATCTACGAAGAAGTATATTTCATTTTTTTAATTTAATATTTCTTAGATAAAATTTTCGTTTTAGTGAATTTTCTTTAATAGTGAATTATGTATACTTTTATTTGTAATAAACTTATGATCAAATATAAATATAAATTATTTATTTACTTACTTATGATAAATTACTTATTATTGAAAAATTAAATTACTCTAATATCGATATTATTTTTATACTTAAATTAGAAAAAGATTGAAAATATTTTGATTGTATTTAAGAAAGTATTCAAATGGTTGAAAATCAATATTTTAACATAGTTTAAGAACTTATATTCAGATATAAATTTTATTCATGCTTAACATAAAATATTTTTGTTTAATTATATGATGTGTTTTTAATAATAATCCTTATTAGAAGAAATAATATATAAATATAAAATACCAACTATTGGTATTTACAATAAAAATCGATTCTTCATCGCCAATATTAATATGATTGATAAACTTAATAAATATTACTATGTAGAGGATAAATAAAACGACAATTCAATATTTTAATTTTCATAAATATATGTAGGATTCTAGAAGATCTTATCTAATAAAGATTTTAATTTTCTGGAATCTTCGAAACTTGTTTATATAATATTATACTAAAGTGACTGGAATTTCATTATACTCATTATTTATATTTCCATCTATTAGGTTTTTCACTACAATAATTTTTTCCTGTTTAAATATGTAATTATGATATATAATAGTATTTTTTTTAAACATCTGTATCATAAAGATAAAATTTTTTAATGAAAATAACGATCAACACTAATATATATGTAGAAACTATAACATATATTCTAACCATATTTAGTATGATAAATAAAAAATTTATTTTTACCCTAAATTTTAGGGTTATAACAATTTTTTACTACTGCCGATTTATTCTGAATAAATAATTATCAACACAGATGTTAAAATTATAACAAGAATAAAAATAATTTCTATATATGTAAATAAATGGCATGAAAATCAAATATTTTCATATTTAACATATATAAATATACTTATTAATGTATGCATATACGTTTATACATGTCATAATGATAAAAATTTGCTACAATTTGTTTCTGCTAATAGCAGAGTTTTTATATTATATCAGTTTAAAAAACCATGTAATTTACCATATATATATTTACCATATACATATTATATTAATAATATTTTATACTTTATATTATTATATTATGTGAAAATAAATTAATATAATTTTGATTATTCCATAAATAATTTTCTGTGAGAAGTTAACTACAATTTTATTATGATTAAACATGTATTCTCCTAATATATATTACATATATGATATTACTTAATTTATTATTCTTTTAATATAATTTATTATAAAAAATGTATTAAAAAATACTTTCTTCATTAAGGGCGATATATCAAGTATCATGTGTTATCAATATAAGTATTATAAAGCGAGTACAATGAATGTCTCATATGGAAAAAAATTTTGTCTTTGAAATATACCATAAATTTACTTTCAATATTATACATTACATTAACAATATTAAGCTTAAGATTAAGATTTCATAATTAAAATAAAAAATACAACTATATCTAATGAAGTTGTAAATCGAGTAAAGGAAAATTTTCCAACGTATGCGTTGAAATATTTTCATAATTATATAACATCTGATAACATATTTAGATGTACATTATTTCATTTGCTTTATTAATTTGAATACAAGAATGATTAATTGACTAATAAAAAAATCATTTGAATTCATTCTCATTTGATTTCGCTTATTTTTGACGAAATGCTACTGTAATTATAATTAAATAATAGTTGAATTATCCTTTTAAAATAAATTGAACAAGTTTATAAAATTTTTATTACGTCTTTTTACTAATTTTATATAGATTTTTTAATATATTTATTTGTAATTTTATGAAATTTCAGATTCAGATAAATAATATAACGATGTATAAACAATTTTAAACGTTGTTTATGTACAATATAAATTATTATTTTACTCTGATTAAAAATTGATTAAATATTAGTATTAATCGAATAATATTTAATGCTCATCAAATTAGATTAACTATAAGTGAACTATAAATAATGATTAATTATATACGAGAAATTTACTTTAAATTTGTAATTAATTTAAATTACATACAAAATTTTTATTCAGATTTTTTCGTTTTATTATCTAGTATATAGATACATGTTAATTATTGATTATATTAGAAACTAATTATAGTTGAATATAGTAGAATAAAATTTACTGTTATTGTACCAATAATTGCTCTTATAAATTTATTTATGGAAAACATCGGTCATCACGTTGAGAAGATGATACATTTATTTTTAAGAGCTTTTTTAATGACAAAAAAGTTATTAATATTCTCTAATAATATATTTATATCGACATGACTCGATTGTTTTAAAACATCACAATGAAATTGATTACGTAACTTAAAATTCTATAAAGTAAACATACAATACTTTTTAAGTCTATTAATGCCAATACTATGGCGTCTCCAAAATAATTAAATGTTCAATTATTGAAATTTAACAAAAATTATTTTTTTATATTCAATAGATTTTTCACAGATATAATAATAATTGTTTTTCAATTTTCTAATCTAAATAATTTAAACTAAAGATTTAATTTTAATAATAGAAATGCAGAAATTATATTTTCAAATATTTAAAAAAATTATATTATAAATGAATTAAATTTAGAGTGTTTTGATAAATTAATTACTAAATTAAAAAAACTGATAATATAAAATCTTACATGTTAAATATATTGTATAGATAATAAATATTTAATCTTATTCGAGCTTTTTTAGTCTTTTTATTTATAAAATGAAATACGATAAACATTATGAATTTAAATAAGCTCAGAATTGCACATGTAATTATTAAAAAATCTAATTTCTAAAAATAGAATTTATATATGAGTATAACATTGAAATCATCTTAAATTTATAGTACAGATGCAGACTTATGTATACTATAAGGCTGACAGATTCTGTACTTTTTCTACTCATCAAATACAAATAGATATATTTTTTCCTTTAATCTTAAATTTAAAAATATTTTTATATTTTTTAATTTAATAATTTTTTATATTTATGCTTATCTGAAATTTTACGTGTAGCGGGAATCAGTTATTCCATTGATATAATCCTTCCATGTTATAAAAAACACGAAATGAAATTAATACTCATATAATTTTTAACCGATAAAATGCAATGATATTTTAAATAATTATTATCTTAAAAATTTTATGTTGAACAAAGAAATAATCAGTTTTCTAATAGCAAAAGAAAAAAATATAATTTTTTCTGAAAACTAATTTTTCAGAATAAAACTATAACAGTGGATGTGCTGTAATTCATTTTTCAAGAAAAAATCTCTTTTATTCGTTTTCAAACAAAATCACCAAAGAACTCCGCTTCCATCCCGTTATATTCTTTCATATTCTAATAAACTCAATAGATCAATTCTAGTTGATTTTTCGTATTAAGTGCGCAGTTTTCAAAAATCGATCAATTAATTTCAAATAAGGATAAATTGACCGAATAATAATGAAGTTATAAAATTAATTTTTATAAAGTTATGAAAAACGTGAAAAGATATTAGTAGTAGTACTATGCATGGAGATATTAAAAATCAATAAGAACTCATCAAAATGATCAAAATCTTAATGTAATTTATTTATTTTGTATAAAAATCTTAAGAATATAGTCACACATATAAATACGTATCTATACATATAAATGAATACAATTCAATAACTACGTGTATCAAAAACTATATTCTATTACAATATTATATTATGTGCATGATGTACTCATTGTATTTTATTATAATATTATTTATTAAGTTATAAGTTTTTGACCCGAACCCCTATAATTGGATACAAGTCATTACATCGGTAATGAATTGAACTTAATACAATTTTGATGCTTAAAAAATTAATTTTATTAATATAAATATCTTATTGTCTCTTAAATGAAAACTATAATTTTCATTTTCTTAAAAGACGATACATCAAAACTAAGTGTTCGAAATAATTAAACAAAAATGTCTTTTACAGATTATAATATATTAACGCTACTTAAGTAAGTCAAGAATGTTAATTATTTCTTTTATCATACATCATGTAAAATTAAAATTTGTAGAATAATACTGTTGTTATTAAAGATGTTTAAGTTGAATAATAAGATGTTAAATAAAACTAAAATCATTATGATCTAATGAAGTAAATTTTAATGGTAGTATTAAGTGACCATGTTAATATATTTATTGTTCTATGCTTATTCTAATATTTCTGAATTCTTGTTTACATATATAGATACATTGTAGTTTCTTCAAAAATAAAATAAAATTTTGCATTTTAAAGTAAATTTTCGTTTCGATTTTCTGTATATTTCATATAAAAAATATAATATTGAAACAAAATTGGTTTATTTTAGACTATAATATTACTCATTAAAGCTAAGAAGATCTTTATACAAAATTATTTTTCTTCTTATATATTTCTTTCGTTCAGTTAAATGAAATGTGTTTAATAATATTTTTGTAATAAAAATTGACATACGTTGAACAGTTAAAATCACAAAATTTTTATAATTCTATAAATTTATATTTATGTATACAAGTCCAGATAATACATATTTTATGAATCTATTAAATGATTCATTATTAATCTCTTAATTGAAAATAGTGTAAAATAATTTCTTTTATCTTTAAAATTATTTACATCCCTTGATCTTTTAATTAAGATCGATACATTTTTATTTTGATAACGAAAGTCTGTTAGAGCGAAGATAAACCGATATTTAACGTAAATGATTAACTTGTATAGGTGAAGGACCATCATGAGATTTTGGATAAATGAATCACACGTGGATTATTGCAAAAGAAAAATCGTACATGCATAGATCCAAAAATAATAATTCGTTAATTACAATAAACATTATATTGCACTTAACAATAACGATATTTATTTCTTTTAGCGATAGAATAGTATTGTAAAAGACATTTTGAAATCGTATTAAATAAATATCTGATAAATTATTAGGTAATAATAAAATATTCTTGTTTACAAATCTTGATTTATTATGTTATTGATGTGAATGCACTAATTAAATGGTTACATGTATGTGTACATATGTATATAAAAGTACGCGATTATACAAACGCACACATGGACTTAGAATACCTATAGAGATATTCGACATCTCGAAACATTATGCTCATGCGTGTTAAGTCAACGAGCTCTTGACTCGAGTGCGTCGGGCATCCAAAAGGAATTATGTAAATTAGACGAATGCCGATGGCTGTTGTATGCGGTAGCGGCGTGGGGCGCGCGAACCGCTAACTTTAAGGTCTCTACACTCTCTTTCTCTCTTTCTTTCTTCGTCTTTCATCCGGACTTCTTCTACGGTCAGCTCCTCCTACGTTTATATTGTATGCGCGTTGGGGGAGAGGCTCCTCGAGGAGAGTTTTACAAGTTTCACTGACGCGACGAGAACGAAAATTTTCGCGGCTCAGTTCGACTTTGACCTTCGGAAACGTCGCGATCTCTAACGCGGAGAATGATGTTCATAGGAAGGAATGTTGTTTTTTACTCAAAATTCGTATATTGGATGATTTCAAGGTTTTTATGCGACACTGATGATTTGCGTGAGTGTGGAATGCTTTGAGGTTTTCGTATGTGATATGATTTTTGAGACGATAGTCGAGCAAACGTAAAATGCTCTCTATTGTGAGTATCGAATCTGCAAGTTCGTTTAAATTGCCCGCGGTTTTAATCAAACTATGTGAACATGAGTATCGATTAAGAATTTTTCTTATTTTTCATAAATGAACTAGACAACGAGTGTATTAGATTCCTATGATTATATCATTTCTTAGACACTGACATAATTGAAAAAATATCCATTTCTCAATAATAGTGTTAAAATAAGAAGTAAATTTTGAAGGCGCGAAAGCTATTGGCGTTATGATAAATGCGAATTTCAAACGTAATGCTACTGTTTTCTTGCGAGGCATTTTATGTCAAATTATTGTATAGTTGACTAAAAGTTTCTAGCTCTGACACTGTTCAGCAATAGCAAAGAACAGAATTTCGGCATTTTGCTAATCTGCATGCACTGTATACATGTGTGCGCGTTTTACGTGGCGGAGTCTGTGTATCAAAGAAAAACTGCAAACACTGATCTGCTTTCAGTTAGAAGACAATTTAAAGATACTGTATTACGTACGACACTGAAAAAGTGCAAATAAAGGGTAATATTTCATCTTTTCGTAATAAATAAATGAAAAAGGAAAAGGAAAATTGTAACGCGCTTGCGCGTAACGAATCACAGCATCGAGGCATAAAATGAGATGAAGAAACAAACGAAGCACAGGTGGCGGCGAATCGTAAATTAAAGCGAAGATTATAAAAAGTATTGCGCACACACGAGACGGACAACAACGACTACAACGCACCATTAACCTAGTTAGGCATCCCGACCCGGATTCCCGGGCGCGTTTCGCGTCAGGCGCCACTGCAATTGCAACAACTTCTGCTCGTGGCAAAATGACTGCTCTCGTGAAAATCTATTTTCAATTGATTCCGCCCAAAGAATTTCGGCACAGCTTTTGTGAACTTCCGCAAGTGCTGGAACTGCGCGGAAAATCCAGTACTTTAATTTGTTTCAAAATGACTTGTATATTCGGTGCTTCATCAACTGCAGGAGTAGAATAATTTTATTACCAATGTAAATGGTAAAATTGAAACAGCTCGTCTGAAACCCTGATGCGAATACCCGCTCCAATGAGAGTCGGATCGAAAAGCGCTTTATTTAAGATTACGATCTTAAATAAACGATATTTAAAATTACAATCTTGACAAACTTCATTGAGCGAGCAGTTTGACTAGTTTGACTCTGTAGAAAAGTATTGATAATTGAATAAATATGGACACTAACATGTCAATTTCTTGGAAATTGTTTGTTACCGTAAAGTAACGATCGAAGGCAAATGAATGTATAATAGAAATACAGTAAAAGTATTTAATTAAATAGCATTTAATTAAATAAAATGTATGCTTTAGCCAATACATTTCTCTAAGTAGTGACAATTTGGATCTCAATATGATTAAATGCAAATGATTTCATATTACTTGTATATAGCTGTACGATAACTATGTAGAACTATTTCTAAATAGTTCACTTATAATTTATTGAATTCTTAATACTATTACGTCAAATGAAAATTTTATTCCAGGAATTTACACATTTTGAAGATTCGTTTCATCAAACTCAAATACCGAATAAAAATGAATTCTATCTAAATAGAATATTTATAAAAATAATGTAATTAGGATGCAATTACATGGCATTTTATAGAGCTTTTAAAAAGCTTTGTACACTCTCTCGAACGATATAAGACTTATATAGTGAAAAAGGAGATATTGTAGCGACGTTAAAAATTTCCTTAGACCGTCTAAGATAAATTGTAAATTATTTTTCTCATATAAATAGATTCTACAAATGGTAATATTATCATTGAAATAAGTCAAGAATGCAAATCAACTTGAGTTTCAGTATCATTCGCTCATACACTGATATACCAGTAAATCGTATGAAAAATATCAAACGATATTTTGCCGAAAGAAACATATCTTTAGATCAAAGACTGACATAAGTAATTATTTTACATACAACCTTGATGAGACCGCATTTGATTGACCATTACACTGATTTATCAATCGACTACTTTGTTTTGTAATTCAATATGTATGCACAAGAGGCTCGGAACTGCGCTTCGCCTGTGGAAATCAGAGCACGTTATATTGTTTAATTGTTTCACAGCTCGGTGCATTGGCCTCCGTGGGACATCCTTCGTATTTTGTTTGTCTTATACTGCACGTCTTTCTGCTTCACTTCGGTTCTTTTTATCTGTCGCCGCTTAAGCGCGTATTAGTTGATTGTGTGTGCATTTATCGATTAGCTTGATGTTTTCTGTCACGGCTCTCATTTATAGTAGAAAAGATAACACGATTAATAAAGTAAATAAAAAAGAAGAAATGCAGTAACATGAGCTCGATCGAGAAAAACAAACGAGAATACAAGTCATGAAAGAAGAGATCAGGAATTGGCAGCAAAAATTGTAAAGCAGGGAGAATGACAAAGAAGTAGAAAAACGTAGAAGCTACTGCCTCTCAACGGGAAAAAAATCAGGAAGTCATAGTAGTGTCGAGTCACTATTTATAAGCACATATACGTACGTATTTTGTAGGCGCTGCGCTGGGAAGGAGAGTACATATATCGATAGTCGATCGAGTGGAAGTATCGGCAGAACTAGTAAACGCGCGGGCGCGCGTTCACGAATGGATTTACAAGTCGAGCCTCATTGCCGCTCTGGCCACGAGGAATTCAGCTGGAATCAAGGAATCGTTATGTATTCGCTCTAGTTACCTATATTTCTTTTCATTTCCGTTACACCCTTGTATCCTCGAGCTCAACTCCTCCTTGCGAGATGCGGCTCTTGAGGGCCTTTGCCAAGAGTCTTGTGCTTTTTGCACTACTACTAAAGACCATTCGTAGCGTCGAGGCATCGTTGTTCGAGCTTCAAAGTGGCGCTTTCGTTGCGAGGGATAGGAGGCATTTGGTCCTCTGGCAGATGCAAGAAGCTAAACGTCAGCGTGCCAACATGGAAACATTTGTGAGTATGTGAGATTGGTGATGTCGTGCTCAATCTCAAAGCTTTTTTTATTTATTTTAACTTTTTGGCATGATGATGATGTCGTGCAAGTGCCGATGAAATATCATCACTTCTGCATAAAAACATTAACATTCATTATAAATTTACATTTAATTTGTACATTATTTAAACGAGTAATATCTTTACTCGTCTTTATAAAATTAGGCACTGAAAACGGCACAAACGAAGGCGGTTAATATATTCTCGAGCAGTATCACATTATGATTAAACAGAAGTGACAGCAAGTTTTATTCTTATCTGAGTCAAAGTATCAGAGTACAAATTGTAATAATTAAAATAATATATTTTACAAAATGCGAAGTCTCTTGAAGTTTCTTTCTACAGGTTTACAAATTTATTATTAAATCAGCATTACCTTATCATGAATAATATAATCAGTTTTTTATTTAAGTTATTGATTCATCTATATTAGTTTAATGCACCTAAAAAGACTCGACTGTTGCCCAAGAGAAAATCATGTGGCTGGGTGATACTATAAACTTTATAACTGGTCAAAATTAAAAACTAAATTATCGATCATAGAAAAAATTTATGTACCGATCAATACTGGGAATATTAAAATTAGTGTAAAATTATGAGCTTTGATAAGCACCATATAGTTTTGTTAAACGGCTAAATTAATAATCAATTGAAGTTGAATTCAATAACTTCATTTCCTGTTAGTTAGCGATAAAAATTCCCGAGGTTAATCATTTATTGTTAATGATGCAAGGTTTCAATTATCAAATTAATGTCATGCACGTAGCAGAATTAATTACGAATTTATTTTATCATATAAAAGCACCGATGAGTTAATGTACAATAATTTAATATATAATAACATAAAACAATTTATTTACTCTTTTAATCAATTATTACACTAACAAAGTTATATTTGTATTTACTCTTTTAGTTGTCTAAAATTTGATCATTTAACCGTTGATATTTTAGAAAAGCTTAATATTTACATATAAAGCTAAAAAGTGGGACTTCAACTTTCCACTTTAATATCTTAGCGAAAGTGAACGGAAGCATTTTTTAGACAACGAAAACTATGAGAGAAAATGTAAAATATCTTCATTTTACAAGCACGTCCTAATTTTCCGATACAATGATAAATAAAATTTAAAAGCTTTCATATTAAAACTCCGTGGACATTATTCTACGTATTAAAGTAGAAGCTTCGATTCAACTATAAAAATTTATTGTTCGCCCACTGGTGAGAGAATGTATATCAAGAATGTATATCTATAAGAAGGAGTTTTAGACTAACAAGAACTACGTCTTCAAGTTGCATCAAACACAATTTCAATTTCTTTTTTTCAATCTTAAATTGCCTCTTATCCAATAAATTGTAAATTATATTAAATAGATAATTAGGAATTGCTTTAAGATTACGGTAATATAGAAATCAAAACTTTGTGTTCGAAAACGCTGAACATGTGGGGCAATCAAATTCGGTTAATATATTATGAAATTGAAAGTGAGTAATACATAAACTTGATGTATATTATGTGGCAGCATTATCATTTTGCAATTTCCTGCTGCGCTCTTTCTGCATGCATGTTAACCTTTCCATTTATTGACAGAAACTTTTTGAAAATTTCATCACTAACATTTAAATTCAAATATTAGAATATTTTTCATGAAATGTAGTTAGATATTAATTATGAATTAATTTTATTACACAATTCCATATCAATGGTGTACTTTTTCATTTTCAAGAAACGACATTTAAAAAACTCCATGCTCCATCTTTTATGTGTATATGATAACTGTGCAACTTTCAGAATTAGTTTTAGTCATTGATTGTTTTTTTTCTTAAATGACTGAAAATAAATACTGAAAATATTGATCATTTAATTTTGACTATATATATACATATATATATAATATTTTGTTTGTAAATTAAGTTAGAAAATTAAAAAATATCATTTCAATAGATGAATAAAAATTTCTCAAATTCACATTTTTCAAAACATTTTCGTAAATCCATATTATCTAATATTTAATATTATAAATAACTAAAATTGTATCAAAGTAACAAATACATTATCATATATTTGTTATACTATTAAAAATTGTTATTATATAATTATTATTATCTTTTAAATAATCTACTTTGAAATATTTGCGCTTTATTTGACTTGATTCACAGTAGAAAAAATTAAATTTTTTAAAATGTTATTTGAGTACACAAGATTATAATTAAGTAAAAAAATTCCTTGAATATAAAGCTTCTAATATAAAGAATATTACATAAAAGTATTAGAAGAAGATACATAGACTTACAAGATACATACTCATTGATGTGTGAAATACACATTGATATATATTGATGTGGAATAATATCAATACATTTAATTCCTTTTTTAATTTTGGCTTATGAAACTTACAGATTTTTTTATGAAAAATACTTTTTCCCAATATTTAAATACTTATTAAATTGATAATATTAATAAAAAATACTTGACTAATCTATAAACTATTTTAACTTAATTATCTAAGTTAATTGCAAGGTAATTGTGTATTATAAATTAATGACTTTGGTATATTGTAAATTTCATTAAAGAAAATATATTCTATAAAAATATTGATATTAAAATTGGTTCTAATATAATACTGATTTATATTTACAAAAATTTTGAGTTTCAATTTTCATAGTTCTATTTTTTGTCATTTAGTATTACATTAGCGTACGATGAACAATACATATATACATTCAAGAGTTGCATAAGATGAGTATCCATGATTCTGTTATTATTATTTAAACTTTTTTACTCTTTTAAAGTTAAATCAACATAATTTAACATATAAGATTTCATTAAAAATACAATGCTACAAATCGTACATTAATGAATAAAGAGAATTTTTATAAACTTTATATTCAAAGTGGAAATCTATTAAAAACGGTTAGGTAATATATAATTTATGGTATCATTAGTAGAATTGTAACGTTGATATATATCAGTTTTCGTAACATAATAAACTAATCATGAGCATTAAGCTATAGCTCGCACATAATTGAAAATTAACTGCCCGCATTTAACAATGAAATACTTATAATGCTAAAATGAATATTTAATTGTTTGCATTACATTTATATTAATATATATTTGCTTTTTTTTGAAAGTAAATTATCTTTAAGGATATAAAAAATAATTATAACTAAGGGTCATATTATGAAAATTTTTAATTCTAGATATACGAAAAATGTAATTATAACTAAAAGAATTGTAGACTCAGTTATTTTGTTTACATGTCTGATATAATTTAAGATAAAAATCTCGACATCAATGAATATTTTGTTACATAATGTAAAAATTAAAAATAAAATTCAGAAGTCTAAATATACACACCATACAACAGTACCGATATATATCTAATTGTGATTTAATTAAGCCTTATAGAACTTTCAAAATTGATACTTTAATTTTTCAAATTAGAGTATTTAATTTAAGTAAAATTGTATAATTATTTATTTTTATTTATTTTCATTCTATTTAATTATAAATGGATATTTTGCAATACACGAAATGTGTTAATAAAAAATGAGTTTCAAGATTAATTATTCGAATGCTCCTTAAAAATAACAATTCTACTAAAGAGATGAAGTTGTAGTTGAATACTAAAATATCAAAAAATTAATTTTCATTAAATCAGTAAAAAGTAACATAGACCTATTTGCATATTATCACTGATAGTAGCAAATTAGGATTTTGAACTAATTATCTATAGGATTATTAATAACTAGCTAACTTATTCCTGCCTATTAATAACCTTATGCATGTAACTTAGTACAATTGACGTAAAATATATAATTAAATTACTTTAATTGTAGTATTTTATATTGAACCTAAAATTTTGATACCAAGCATAACTTTTCTGTATAAATTATAATGTAATCTAACGTATTCTATTATAAATCCAAGGTTTTACGAAAATATATAGCAAATAAAGACTGTTGCTAAACGATTAACTGAAGAAAAATTAAATAAAACGTAATGATATAAATAAGACATATTTTAAATGAGATTCTTTTAAGTTTAAGCAATCTTTTAAGTTTATAATGCAGTACACCAACGATTCTATTTTCTGTCTCATTCACCATAATAGGCAAAAATAATTAATTAATAATCATTATAAATTAGAAATTTTAAGCCATTAATATTATTATTTCAATTCATTAAAGCATTAATTTAATATTTATTATAAAATATTTTTTTCGAAATTGAGATAATTAAGATTCATAAAATACATGTTATTTCATTCTAGTTATCATATTAATTATTTTTAATAATTTGAATAAAAAAGAAATAAAAAGTAAACAAATAAAAATTTTCATTTAATAATTATTATAGATTAAAAAATATGTGATTACTATGTAAATAAATCAAAAATTGATTACACACGAATTATAAATTTTTTTTAATTAATAAAATTAATTAATTATTTTAATTTAATTTTTAATTAATTAATGTTTCCAAAACATCCTTTTTCTTTATTAATCGCAAGCATCCTAAGAAACGAGGAAAAATATATTTTTTAACGAAGAATTATAAAACAGTGATTTCAAATTAATTGCTCACGACTATTAAAAATATGTTAAAAATTCTCTTATACATATTTAATATTTAACTAAAATAGATATTATAAACAATAAAAAGTGAAACAAGTATATATTTATAACCATAAATTAATTGTATCCCTTACTGCCCTAATTATATCCTGCTTCCTTTTTTAGCTTCATATATATTGTGTAAAACTTAAAAGTCATTTTAGGTTGATCTGGTGCGACCTACTGGATATGAAGCTGAAGAACACGATATCTCGACGGATGACGGTTACATCTTGAAGCTTCACCGTATGCCTGGTAGTTTAAATTCTCCAGCGACTCCAAACAAACCTGTCGTTCTTCTTATTCATGGCCTTCTAGCCGCTTCTGATGTATGGGTACTCCGAGGACCAAATGAAGATTTAGGTAGATTCGTTTTGGCCTCCTTCTTAAATATTAGACTTCATTGAATTCTTCTAATAGCTTTAACGTATATTTCAAAATTTTTTAAGTATTAATTTCCTTCCGATAACTTGATGCAGATAATTACCATTATTTATTTTTAAGAAGTAGTGTTTTTTAACAATTACAAGTTGCTCAATAATGAATTAATGCAAAAAGAATTTTAATAATATTTTTGTAAAATTACAATAACAGAAAATATTATTATTAAAAGAAATTATTTACTTTAATACAAATATTATTATTGGATTTTTAATTAGCTTACTTGTTGGTGGATGCTGGATATGACGTTTGGTTTATGAATGTTAGGGGAAATTTTTATGCACGGCGACACAAACACTTAAAACCAAAAGAGGAGAAATTTTGGCGTTTTAGGTATGTTACTCTAAATTTATGAAAATCTATAAAATATGTAACGTTCTTTCTCTTTATTATTAAGACAAAAAAGATTAAAACAACAAAAAAACAATATATTAATAAACAAAGTTAATTTGATTCGATTAACATTATTCAATATTTCCATTAATTCCAATAATTAGATAAATTATATATTTATTACACGTATATTACACATTAGCTCTGCAATAGATAACTTTGTTTTTATTTCAATATAAAATGTTAATTATGTCTAAACATAATAATATATGAAATTAATATCTTCGTATCTAAATTTAAACGAATTGTTTTTAATTTACTATATTTATAAGTTTGAATGTATTCATAATAATTTTTACGTAAAGAAGTATAACGGATCATAATGGCTTGTGGAATAAAATTTATCGTGCTCAAAATGAATTATGTTTTTTTATATATGATGTATCATGCAACTAAAATAGTAAAAAATAGCTTGAATTAAGATTATTGTCAATCATGATTTATTTGATAAAACCCGCACTGTTTACAACATATTCCTTTTATGATGGATGTATTCTATAAAATTTTCTCCTGGATATTAAACTCGGAATAGAAGATAAAAAATAGTTATAAAACGTACTAAAGCTATATTGTTTATTTATTGCATAAATCTATAATTTATGAAAAGAATAAGTATAGTTACGTGAGAAATGTATATATAAATATACATTATGAACATAGAATTTTATTTTTACTTACCAAAATTAAAATGTATAAAATATATAAGTTGACAAATTGTTTAAATCGTTTAATTCATAAATAATGAAGATCATCATGTTTAATTCTTCAATTAAATTTATTCAAGTTTTAATCGTATTTTTCTGCAACAGAAAGAAATTAATTAATTTTTAAATTGATGTTTAAATTTTTATCTTAGTTTAAATTTCGTTTTAATTTCACAAAATTCGACTCCCCTATTATTAAACCTAGATAAAATTCTTATGGAAGTCGAAATAATACAATAATAGTGTTGTCTTATTTACTATTATTTATACAATAATAGTATCGTATTAAATATACGTGGGCAGATGTGGTCCTTAAAAATAAATTAAGACATGCATAAACGATTTTCGAAGCTTTTGGAATTCCATTATTTTACTAATTTTATTCAAAATTTTGCATTTATTAAGGTTTTCAAAATTAATTATTTGATTTCGAAAATATAAATTCAAAATTCATTCTATCATCTAATTAATAAATACGAATACATAAAAAGGTTCATTTCCTGGGTAATAAGTTTCCTAGTAAAGAAAGAAAAACTATAATTAACCATCAATAATAGTAATCGATTGAAAACTATTTATCGCATACTTTATTTTAAATAAATTTTATCGATTAATTATATAGAAATTCCATCCTTTTATATTTAAGTTGGCATGAATCGGGAGTGTACGACACAGCATCATCAATTGATTACATTTTAACTATCACGGGTCAAAAGAAGTTGTCAATAATTGGTCACTCCATGGGTTCTACAGTTAGTCTCGTACTACTGTCAATGAAACCCGAATATAATGCAAAGGTCAATGGAATGCTTTTCTTCGCACCCATTTCAATTTTCACGCATCTCCTACCGGGACCAATTAGTATGATAGCTGTGCGTTATGGTAAACAATTACAGGTGAGTTGAGCTATTCATATTCTACATATATTCCATATATACTCTATACTATTTAAATTCATGATGAAAATGGCGAAAAATATTTTTAGGCAGATTTTATTTTTTATTTTCATTGAATTCAAATTAAAATAAAGTTATTAAGAGGAATATTAATGCAGTACAATACAATTAAGTTTACAAATAATTTTGATTTATTATTTTTATTTTGCTATTGTTCAAATACATTGTTTTATATTATTAGGATTGTTCATTTTATTGGTTAAAAAATTATTTGATGCATTAGAAGTATGAAAACTATTCTTTAATATTTTCATTAATATCTGTAATTTTTTCGATATATGATAATACTTAATATTACTAAAAATGAATTCAGATTGTAGAAATCTATATTAAGAAAGAAAAATTTCAAAAAATGTTTAAGATAATTTTCCCTATTACTTTTTTTATTTAAAAGGTATTTAGAAAAAAAAATTTTTCAACATAATGCTAATAATATGACTATTTATTTATAAAATGTATGGATTCATACAAGTTTTACAAAAATATTAATTATCTATCATACTTACAAATATTGTTAATATATTTTTATCTTTTTATAAGATTTTATATGAATGTGTTTAAATAATGTGTTTTAACTTGTTATTATGTTACTTGTACAAATCATTAAGTTTTTACCAATATTCATTTATTGATAAAATGCTTTTTAAAATGTATACAGCAAATTTCATTTACATAATAGAGAATGTTGGTTGTAAATGATAGTTACTAGTTAAGTGTACTGATAACTGTATGACATATTTTTCATTTTATACGTCTTTTGCCAAGAATTGTTATATGTACTAAACACGTTTTGTTAAGAAAAAATTAAATTGAAATAAATAGTCTTTTTACGAATTACAATAATTATTTTAACTACATTTTGTTGCTTTATGATAACTTAAATAAATTTTTATAATAATATAACTTTGTAATGTATTAATGAGCATTGAAATTACTTTAATTAGTTTTGAATATTTTTCAATAAGCTAGTATTGTAATAAAAGTACACCATATATTTTCTATTTGTTTTTTAATTATATAATTTTAATATAATGTGATTGTGAAAAATTTTCATTTTTTACAATATATCATCTATAATCAAATATAAAATAATGAATTCATTTTATATTTAATTAATAATAATAATAATAATAAAACCATTTTATTTTTTCTGGATGGTAATTGTTAATAATAGATACATTTTGATATATAAACTTAAATAAACGATATTTCTTGATATATTTATTAATTTTTTAAATATTTATAGACAAATATTTATAGCAAACCTACAAGTAGATATGTTTATATCTATGAGCAATATATAGAAATATACAAAAATTTAAGAAAGTACTTATTTTTATGAAACTATGTTTTCAGCTATACAAGCCATTTATTTACTGTGATTATAATTGTTTTTATAGTAAAATTTCGTAGTATCTTTTTACAAATTATTTTAATATATATTAGAAACCATAAAATGAAATATGTAGAACTAATTTCATAATTCATTCGATAAAAAGTACAATGCCTCCGATTTTATATTGCATCAGTATATAAACATTAAAAGCCTTTATCTCATTGTTCAAAATCATAAGCAATTTTTAAACATAAATATTCTTAAATACTTAAAAGACATTCTATATAATATTCGATATTAATTTGCAAAGGTAGCAAAATAAGTTCCCAAAACTGTGAAAATTTTTATTACTTAGAATCAATTTTTTTGAATAAAATATTTGAATAAAGACGTATTGTTTTATTTAACGATGAAATAAGCATATTTTCGATGTATAAAATATAAATCTAATAAAAATGAAATGCACATACTAGTGTAATGCACAGTCTGCAATCATAAACTCGAGATAAATTATCAGATTTTTATAATTTCTAATCTCAAATTCAAAGCCTTTATATAATAAATGCAATTTACTTTCATATGGATCGAAGATAAATAATTAAATGCTATTTTATTGAAAATAATTTCTACGTATGTAAATTGATCAATAGTAAATCATCCAAAAAAATAATGTACACATTGAAAATGAATTTTCAAAGTTCATTCTCAAGCAGTTACACTACATAGATCTACATAGTGTAACCTATATATATATGTACATGATAATTAAGTGAGCACTAGTTGAAAGAGATTTTTAATAATTTTCATCCTGA
Source organism: Wiebesia pumilae (assembly GCA_018907045.1). Classification (NCBI taxonomy): domain Eukaryota; kingdom Metazoa; phylum Arthropoda; class Insecta; order Hymenoptera; family Agaonidae; genus Wiebesia; species Wiebesia pumilae. The sequence continues at coordinate 2,181,097 of JACCHZ010000170.1, forward strand.
TTTAAATTTTTTTTAACCAAAGTAATAATAACAAAGTATAAATACAATATTTCTAATTTACTTATAGATTTTATTAAACATGAACATATAAAGATATACTCAAAAAATTATTAAATTGCAGAAAACATTGAAAACATTGGGTGTTAATGAAATATTGCCTCGTAATCCCAATTTAGTAGGATTTTACACAACATTTTGTCAAACACCACATATTGAATTGTTGTGTCAAAAATTAGTGTTTAACATGGCTGGATTATTAAGATCTGGTCAATTTGATGCAATTGATGAGGTAAGTAATTTATGATTAAAATAACTAAAAATGATTTTCGAACTATTTACAAGAATATTGTTTTCATTGCAAAGAAATAATTTTTTACTGTGCAGACTATGATTCCAAAAATGATGCATCATTATCCGCAAGGTTCATCAGTTGATACAATTCTACATTATAGGCAAATTATGATTAGTGGTAATTATGATTTAAATCATATTTTTTTAAATAATAATGTACTCACGTATATTAGAATAAATTTACTCAAAGTATTTTTCTTTAGTAATACTGAATAGTATTATATAACATTGCATATTTTATAATTGAAAAAGGTAATAAATTTCTGTTGTATATTTATTCTTTAAAAATTCTTTATAATAATACTTTTCATATCAAATTTATTTATTTTTTCAAATTAAATCACTTTTTTTCATTGCAGTTTCTTTAAGAGTCAACTATTTAATAATATAATTATCATTTATCTTAGATTTATAGCCTTAAAAATGATCTGATCCCATCAATATAAAAAACAATTAGATTTAATTTTCACTTACAAAAATTTAGTGTTAACTTAGATACTAACAATTTAATAAATTAGAAATTGTAAATTTAAATAAGAACCAAAACATGAAAATGATTAAATGTGAGTATTAGATTACTACATACGTTATCACGAAAATATTTTCTAGCTTATACGTCCAGGATAATATGTTGAATTTTGTTCCTAAAATAAACTTTTTCTCAAAGTTATTAAGGATCTAAAGCTGATTTTCTTGTAATAAATATATATAAATACGATGTACAAAAATATATACTTTCATTCGATGTTAAAAAAAATCTTTTATAAGTATTAACGTATATGCTAAAGTAATTATCTCTTTAGATTTGGTAATAGATTTAAAGTTTAAAATAGGACAATATTTGAAAAAAACTTAATTGATTTCTATAAATTAATCTGTCCTTTAAAATAAATAAATAAAAGGTATTTTAAAATATTAATAAGTAATAATAGAAAATTACTTTACAGGAAAGTTTCGTCAGTATGATTTTGGACCAGATGTAAATTATATTTATTATAAAAATGTGACACCTCCTGAATATCCTTTAGAAAGTATAACGGTTCCAACCATTTTATATTACGGAATGAATGATGCTTATACAACAAAAGAGGTATAAAAACCTGTTCTTTTCTTACAAATTTAATTTATTTAAATGTTTTATGAATATTTTATTCGTCAATATTTTAATAAATTAACAACTATTTACAATTAAAATATATTTGTTAGAGACACTATATTTTTATAGTATAATAATAAAGTTGAATTTTGAAATCTACATTATTAATAAGTATATACTCATTGTTTAGGACAATTTAAATACTCGACGAATTTGACATATTTATTCCAATGCTCCATTAATACTCAAATTAATCGATTACTTTCACTTGATTATATTCTAACATGATAAAATGGTCTTAAGTATCTAGTATGAAAATTTAGTTAAATTAATTTTATTTTTTTAATTATTTTTTTCTTCTACAAAACATTTTATTTTATGAAAAAACGTATGCTATCACAATCACTATTGATACTAATTACTTGACGTGAGTTAATTACATTTCAACCAGTTGAAAAAAATAATGCATTTGAATATATAATAAAAGAGATTCCAGTCACTACTAATTCATTTTTTGGAAATAAAATTCAAATAATTACAAATTAAATATGAGCAAAGTTTTTATGCTTTTAGTAATTAGTATTTAATACTTTCTACGACAAAAAAGTGTTCCTTGCAAGTTCCTTGCAACAAATTGTTGCAAATTAAAAGAATAAAGAATATAATTCTGCCAACAGAATTGATTACATACATTTTATTTAATAAAATAATTTTTTAATTAACACCAAATTTAATAGTTTGAGGCTGATTTTTAAAAAATATTTCAATTTTTATCCTTCAATTATTATAAAATTTCACTAGTACTCTTACAAAAATAAGAAGATTTCTAACTTACTCCAATTTATATTTAATATTATAATTTAGTAAAAGAAACAATATTGTTTTAATTTTAAGAATACCGTTACATATATACTTATATTTTCATTTATATTTCTACTATTCATTGATTTAATAAAATTAGGCTACATTTATTTACTAGAGGTAAAAAAAAATAATTTCTCATTTTAAAGTATTTTCTTCAATTTACGTATTTCTCAATTTTAATTAGTTCTTTTAAATAAGAATCGATGCCAATATTTTTTTATAGTTGTACTTCAGATTAATATTTTATATTTATCTATTTCTTATAAATATACTTTAGGTTTTCTTTTATATTTTTTTATTTATCGCACATATTAGAAAGTATTTAAGTATTTGCTTTTACAAGAAATTAAAAGAAATTATCTAAGCAGTTGTATTATATTATACAAAATTATTCAAATAAAATTTTATATTTTACTCCTTTTATTATTTTTAACTATATGAAAAAAGTTTAAAACGTCAAATTTTAAAAAGAGATAACTGTGATACATTAATAAGGCTTATTTATAGTTTTCCATTGAAGTTATTATCTTCTTATTTTTTAAAGATTTGTTGCTTTTAAAACTATTATTCGATCAACTGTTTAAAATATTTTCGGAGTGCTTTTTTCAAGTTTCGCTTAAAAATGATATTATATTTAATGATAGAAGCTTCATTTAATATTAATATTAATAACTGTTTTCATTTTTATATATAAACGATAAAGAAATATATTATTAAATATGATTAAGAAAGAAACTTATATTTCTACTAGCTTTATAAATAAAATATGTAAATAAAATATGAAATATAAGCTTTTAAATTTAAAAATATAAACTGATAGTGTTGACGAAAACTTATTACTTTATACTAAAATAATTATTCTTTTGTGATATTCAACTGGCATAAATGGTTTTTCTATCACATTTCATTTATTTTAATATTTTTATTTAAATTTTGTCATTTCATATTATTATTTAGCTAATTGTAATAAACTCAAAGAAAATTAGCATTGTTCATGTGTCAAAGGTATTATAAATCATTCACAGGATGTCTTGGCCTTATTGATGAGATTACCTAATGCCGAAATACGAGAAATTCAGCACGAGCGTTTTAGTCACCTCGATTTTCTCTTTTCCAATTTTGCGAAAAATGTGCTTTACAAGGATGCAATTCGTATGCTTGATCAATTATGTAACGATGGTAATTCAAGCGAACCAACCTTTAAGCAGGCTATCGAGCATGTAAAACTAGCGCCAACAACTGTCACAGTGTAAACGTTTGAATACCTTCTTGAAAAGTCATTCGGTTTTAGAAGTAATTTAAGCTATATATTCAAATGGAATCATGACTCGAAAGAGTATCGAAAGAATTAAATTTCAATTAAGATCGACAAAATACAAATAATGGCTCTTTAATTCAGAACAATATGTAATCTATTGTGATTATGCATCATTCTTTTGCAGATTTAGAAAAGAATAAATCTAATCATATTTGAATACAAAAAATAAAAAATTTGAATTAATTTTTAGAGATACAAGTTTTGAATTATTTTGACAAGTATTTAAAACAATATTTTTAATTAGTTTACAATCATATCTTTACAAAATTTATTATCGTTTTCTCGTAAACTTGTAAAAATTTAAAGCATCAAATTTAAACATCAAATGATTTTTCAATGTATTAGTTATCGATATATTGTAAAACTATTTATGTAGAAAATTAAAAAATCAAATTGGTACTTTGAGTCTTTGTAATTAATATGCAGACAAATTAAGTTTGTTAAGATTTTTAAGCAAAATTTCCAGGAAATGAAAATAACAGTAATAAAAATAATTACATAATGTAATAAGTAAATTAAACGGAATTTGCTATATATTTCATATAATTTAAATATTTTAGATACAAGTCTAATTTATTGAATGTATTATTTTTAATATTGCTATTGCAGTTTCAAAGTCAAAATCTGCAATTAAAAATTATATAAATATTAATTTATTTAAATGTTTATTCCAAGTTGTAAAAGGTGGCCATATTTATAATTAAATTAGATTAGTTTTTTGTCTTTTAATGTTCATTTCAGATAAAGAAGAAGAAATTAATAGTACTACATGATACAAATTATCTTTAAAAAATTTTAAAAATACTTATATTCGAACAAATCTTTCGGTTTTAACTAGTTAAAAATTTCATAGTATTTATGAATAAAATTATAATATTGTAGTAGTAATAATTTATTTACTTAGAGAATATTTAAATTTTTAATGAAAAAAATATAAAATTATGTAATGAAGTGTAACTTAAATATTTTATTTTAATTAATTGAGAAATTTTCTTAATTTCTTTATTAAATATTTGAAAAATGAAGTAAAGATTCAATAGTTTTAGTGATGCAAAGAATGTAATATTGTGTTTTTTTACATACACAATTGAGTTTAAGAAAAATATGATTAGAGAAACATAAGAAATTTTATTAATAGACTATGAAATCATTGCCTAATTGAAAATTAACAAGTTATACATTTTTTCTAAATTTCAGCAATAAAAATAATATTACTAATATATAATTTTAAGTTCTCTGCTGTCAGAAAAATGAATACATATTCTTAATTTTGAATTATAATAAATATTATGAAAAACAAATTTTTTTAAATTTAATAATATAATGAATATGTTAAAAAGAATATTTTTAAAAATCTTATTGAAAATCTTTCATAATACAATATGTTTACGCAAAGTATCCTACAATTAAAAAAATATTATATTATTGATTTTGATCCGACATAATTTGATAATATGTCGAATAATTAGATAAAATCTCTTTTAATTATTTCTGCAATCAAAAGTTATAATATTTAACAAACAGTGAATTATTGAAATATTTAGTTACAACTTTAAAAATAATAAAAATTTGTTTTCATTTTAAATGATAAAATAAAAATTTAATTCTGTTTAAATCAAGAATAAAAACAGAAGGTCAAATTTAGTCAATATTTTACGATTCTTAACCGATTTTCAGGCGAATACATATAAAAAGTATTCAACGAAAATTTCAAACTAAGTCACTTCGTATATGTATACATAGATATATATACAACATTGCCTCGGGATTCACATTCTACTTACACTAGTCATTCACATGTACGCAAACATATATTTCACTTCTTTGATACTACGTATTCTTAGTGTATACTACATTAAATGTATTTTGTGTATAATATCGATAGTTCGTTTTTTGTTTACACGAAATTGAGTAAAAATGCACGCTTTTCTTTCAATGTTCACAGTTATTTTAAGGAATGATGAATGTAAACATTATATTGTATATATTCTCAAAAGTTTATTGATTTAGCTTTTAAGTTAAATATTGTACAAAATATATAAAAATGTTATTATTAATTTTTCGTGTAAATTACGACATTATTTATAAGGATTTGTTATACTACTGATAAATAAAATTTTTTAATATGTAATTAATTAATAATCTTTGAAACTAGAAATAAGATTTTAATACTTTTAAATGATATATAATAATAATCTACATGTTTAATATAAAAAAGAAGTTTACCTTACAATTAAGGTATTTATGATAATGTCTTTAGAAAAATTTAGAAATAGAAAAATTTTAATTTATTTAAAATAAAAAAAATATGTTTCAAAATTTAATATCTTTTAATATTATATCACTGCACTATGTTTAATTGTAATCTAATTGTATTGCGTGTAGATTTTATAATAGAATAGATAGGCTTTCATTACTTGAATTAAAAATCCTTTATTCGTAGATAAGTCTTAATATTTCAGATAATCTTTTATAAGTCATATATGAAATTATTTATTCATAATATCTTATTTGATAGCTATATTTTATTAAAATATATATTAAATAGTTAATAGTAATTATTTATAATTAAATGAAGTACATTAATATTAGTAATGATATTTCTGCCGTATTCATGATTTCAAATTATTTTAATAAATAATTTTAACAAATTATAATAATACTGTGTAATAAAAAAAATGAATGTTATTTAAAAATATAAAATTTTGATATGACTAGAAATAATAAAACATTTAATTTATTATTTAAAATATTTATAATTATATATTTTTATAATTACAATATTTATTATTTATACAATTTATTATATTTATAATAATAAGCAAATAATTTATTTGTATTTATACATTTTTATACTACAAAATATTCAAAGCATAGAAATTTGCAGGATTCATTTAATTAGAACAGTTATTATTATTTCATTATTATGAAAAGTCACATAATGATAATAAAACCATATAATTATAATACAATAAAACAATGTTACTTATAATAAATAATAAGGATTATAAAACTTACCAAAGCTAATGAATTACAACCTTTTCACTCTGCAGAACTTAATTTCTGTTCTATATTTGTTTCGTTCTTAATTTAATATCAAGTTTCTATTTATACTAAGGTTTTCTTATATGGAATAATATTTCTAAAAAATATAATTCATTATAATTCACTTACAATTTGTAGTATTAATAACGCTATTTTTCCTTGTTTAAACATTTATTTTCCATTAAATTGGCAGTGCTTCTTTTGATATTCTAATACTGTATTATATAAGATTTTATTAAAAATTTCTATATTGAATTTTTCATAGAAACTTTCTTTATAATGATCTAATAATTTGTATACATATTTCTTAGCCTTATATGTAACAAATTAAGAAAAATAAGATTATATCAATAAAAAAGGATATTAATTTTGTCAGAAAGATCAATAATGCCAATCAATGAATGTTAATGAGTAATTTCTGCTATTTATGTTTTCGTATTCTTGGTCTTTACATACTTACTATGAAGAATTCGCGTTTTAGTTCAAAAGATTTAAATTTATTCACTTATTAAATATATAGGTTAGACTGAATACAAGTTTGTTTTAAACTTTTCACCACATTAAAATATTAAATTTTATTCTTTATACAATATTATATACAAAGTCACGAAATATAAAATTTTATAAAATACAATCGATATCATTGAATATTAGTTTTAAGCAATTTTATTCATATATCTTTATATAAACTGGAATACTAAGAAACAATTCACTAAAAGCGTAAGAAAATGATGCAATTCCATCTTAAATTCTACTTTTATAATTCCATCTTAATACATGTATGAAAATCTTAATATTGTACTAAGTTATGTATGCCCGTAATTAAGACCACAAAAGTCCTTCATAAGTTATAAATAAAAGTAAATAAAGTTAACTTTGAATGAAAAAACGTAAATAATAGAATTGTAATCAATACGAAGAATCCTGATGTAGGTGTTTAAAAATAAGGATACGACGAAATCCTAAGTAAAAAATATTTTTTATTTTATTTTAATAAAAATTTGTCGAGTCTTGACACAAAAATTAGAAACTAAACAGAAGAACTAATTCATTCTATTCGAGAGATTGAGATTTTATTTTAAAAAATAAAATTTAGAATTTCTTTCAATTTAATTTCGTACATATTAATATGCTATCATTTAAATTTATATTAACATGAAGTATTGTACACTTATAAAATCAATAATACATTTAGTAAATCATTTAGCATTACGGTTTCATAATAATGTGCGGTTAATCAAATAATTTCTTATCTCACTTTCGATAACTCAAATTATGGACATAGATTATGAAATTATTATACACGATATAATTACCTGGTATTTTAATCAATGTGAATAAACTGTAAAAAATGTTTTTGTTAAATAAAGTATAAAAGAATACATGTTTGCTTTCGTAATGTATTTAAATTTTTGACATATTTATTAGTGATATTTCTAAATAAATTTGTGATATTTACAATATTTGCATTTTGGCATTGAATAGTTAATTATAAATTAAATTTATAATACATACAAACTTCAATATATTGATTTTTAATTAATTTTAATTAAATATAATTATATAATTAATTAATTATATTTAATTAATTGATTATGGTTAATTAAATCATACAGGGATACGAATATATTGGAGTTTATTTATTATAATGAAGACTATGATTGTTCACTATTAATCAATTAATCATTTGCAAAAAATACTGTTGTGGACATTTAATGCTTTATCTCTCAGTATGATAATAAAAAATGAAAAATTCTGAAATTAGTAAATAATAATCAGTGCTTTTTATTTATTTTTATAAACATAATAATACATTTAACATAAAATATTCAATATTAAAATTTTAAAAAGTCGTTATAACAAAAATCATGAATAATTAATCGAAAATAAACTTACTACAAATATTTTTAATGTTTCGTATATTTTTAAAAAGTTAACATAAATTAAATTGAACATTAAATTAAATAATCGTGAATAATTTTTCTAGGATAATCTTCGTTCTTCATGATGCGGGATACAACTTTTAATCAGTAGATAATTTGACTTGTATTATTAACACAAATAAGTATGTAAGAAATAGATATTTAATTTTTAAATTTATAAGTAAAATACAATTTCTCTACAGTAAATTATTTTATATGTAAAATATTGCAAATAATATTTTGCAAATAGAATAAATTCAGATGTAAAATCCTGCAATTTTACGTATTATTAATAAACGTTGTTTATTCATTTAGAAATTTGATATGATAAAATAAATTGATATAATAAAAATATTATTATATTTTTTACAACATTTTAGAAATATGAATTATTACTTATGATGTAAATTAACTTGTAGATCTTGCACAATCACATAATTAATATTGTTATAATTAGAAATATTTCGAATATTAAGTCTATTAATACCCGATGAGCTATTATTGTATAAATATGTTTATTTTCATTTCTAAAAGAAAAATTAGATTACATCTTATAAATATTAGAAAAATTAAACATACTGAATTAACAAATATAAAAGTTGTCAAGAATGCAATAAAATTTGTTTTCAAGAATTTAATAGCAACGTTGCTGATTGACATGATATTACGTACGACAAATTCAAGAGCGTCTAATATATAATTGCTACGTAACTACTTATTTTGTCATTAAACTATAAATAAATCAACTTTAATTATTAATAGTGAATAATTATCTTTATTTCAGAGTTTTTTTTAAATATGTTCAATTCATTATTTTAGAAAATTATACTTTAAGAATGCTAAACAAATATTTTGATAAAATAATCTTTCATAGTTGATGTCTAAAAAAGTCTAAAAAGATCACATCGAAATTATATATTGATAACTGAAATTTAATACGCAGAAATACAAAGATAAATTAAGTAAATTAGAATATATATTGAAAAATTCTCCAAAACATATATTTTATAAACATAAACATAAAGTATATGTTTTACCATAAGAAAGGATATTAATAAAATTATGTATTCAACTAGAATATTATAACAGTTTCTTCTGTTGAAAATATAAAATAATATTGGTTTAATGCTATAATAAAGACTTCTTGTAGTCCTTAAACCAATATCTAATCCTAACCTTTGCAGCTATAATTTTTTAATTATAGCTTTATAATAATTAGTATAAAAATACTTTCCTAATTTCGATTCAACCTGAACATGGAAAAAGTCAAAACACATATTTCTTCAATACTATTTTTCTTAGTTTGTTTTTTCGTTTCAATTCTAATGTTCAGCGTTGTACTCAGATATTTGAATACATCAACCATTTCCGTAGTTTTTATTAGTAATTCTAAGATACGTATTCTAATCTATCGAAGATCATGATCTTACTTCTTCTGACAAATCATTAAAAATATCTTATAATTTTTTATTCAGAATTTCTTACTAATTCCTTAAACTTTCAAAGACAAAATTAGAATATAAAAAATTGCTGAATTATAATTCGATATATTTTTATAACCTCGAAACGTGTGATAGCTATTATGTAAGTATTTAAAACAACGTACATCTTCTAATAATGAAGACTGGTAATTTCTTCTTATAAGACTAACATGAACTAAATATTCTTTCTATAATACCTATAAGATATTATTTTCTTAATTATTAATTTTAGTCAATTATCAAATAATTACAAAATTCTTATGTGAATAATATAATAAGATGCTTCTGAAAAATATGAAACACTCTTAAATATGTTATTTCACATAAACTATAAGAACTATGAAAATAGTCGTCACTATAAAAAATAGCCTTGTTTTGCTTAAAGTGTGTAATTGTTACTTCATGACTCCTATACCCAAAAAAGGAACAAATCCAATTAATGTTTAGCTAAGCGTAGTTGTATTTAAATGTCAGTTTCTTATTATTATTAATTACTAAATAAATCTTAATATTTATTATCATAAATTACAACGTAAAATGAAGCAATTGACCTTGTGCACTTTCGAAGTTAATAAGGATGAAACTCGAGGCAGCGACCTTCCTGTGATCAATCGCATATTGAAAGTGCAGTTTTAATGCAGATCCTTCTACCTTGATTCAAAATATTTTACTGCGTATGAATGGATGTAAATTTATACACACATATATGTACACATATTTCATTCTGATGACATTATATGTGATCGTTAAAGAAATCAACTATTGAATAATAAACATTTTTACTGGTCAAATTTTTAAATTATCTATACATTGAATAAATTAACTATTTATTATGGATTTCAAATTACTTGATTACAATTTATTTCATCTTAAATTTTTTAATTAAAAAGAGAAAAATGTATTTATGCTGAATAGATTTCCGTTTTCTCCTTTTTTATATTTTTTTTAATATTTTATATTTAATTTAATATTTTATACGTCACTTCTTTCTCGAAGATGTTAATTTTTTCTCAGTAACAATAAATTATTATTATTATTAGTAGTAAAAATTATTCTTATAATCTGATGAATAGGTTTTCATCTTTAATCAAAGTTTATATAGTTAATATAAAAAATATTATTAGATTAATTTAAAATACGTTACATATATCGTCAGTTTTTATTACTCTACATTTATCGCCAATATTTATATATTAAATTTAAATTATTTCTTAAATAATATGTAATAATCAATACTAGCTTCATTTTCTTATAATTAACAAATTAATTTACAAATTATTCCTTAAAAAGTTCAGTAAAATGATTTCAAACTGCAAATTTAACAAGATGTGAATATGAATTTTGACACGTACATTTCATTCAAAATGAACACTAAAAAATATAAAGTTATTATATTCTCAAGATTTTTTTGTATTACATACATGCACGTACGCACACACGTATGTACTGAATACTAATGTGAGCTATTGTTACATTATTTTAGGCATCAAGATAATTATAAAGTTTATTATGAGACTTAATTCTTAATTCGCAAAATTTTATAATCATTTGATTTACGGTTAAAAAGTAACAATATTTTACTAAAATATATCACTCTTTACAAATTTTTTTAAAACTATTTAATTTATTAAAAACTAAATTGCTGTTTTGAATGCATTGGTATATAATATTTATAAACTTTAATTTCCAGTAAATTTGTACCTTTTACAAATTTTCTTCTTCTTTAATTTAAAACTTTACATTTGATATATAGCAGAGTGTGTATGATTCTGGAAAATAAAAAATATTAACTAATATGAATTTCTAAACAAAATAATTAATTTTGGAAACAAGTACAATATTAAAAGTTATTTTTAGATCTATCGATGAAAAAAATGAAAATTTAATTTAGAAACGCTATTTTCATTAAAAGAACTTGTATGCAACTTATTTATTAAATTTTTAAGTTATAAAATGTTTATTTTAATATAACTCGCTTTATATATATATAAATAAATGAAAATCATTTATATTTTCTCAATAAATATAATTTGATGAAAACAAAAATAAGATACTATTAAAAAACTTTATGATTCAATTAAAATTTTTTTAATCTAATAATAAAAAAGCTACATTTTTTTGTTAGAAAATATCTTGCAATAAAGCAATAATAACATTAATTTTTATAAATTATTATTAGAAGTTATGCAGGTAATTATTCTTTGTAGAAAGTTAAATTAATTACTTACTTTATATTCATCAAAGCTATAAAATTTCTATTCTCATCTTAAATTTACCAATCATTAAATAATTGGTATTAAAATAATAAACTGAGATATTATAAAATTTAGATGTAATGATTACGCTTGAATTAATAATTGTTTCTAAAACGCAAAATTAAATATTACATAAATTAAAAGACTTTTGTAAATAATTATTATGATTTCAATGTAACTAATGGTCTTTCTTAAATATTTTTGACAAACTTGTGTTAGTATTGATTATTTCCATTTATTTATTATTTATTAGTAATTTATAAAATATATTTTATAAATATATTAATCATATTAATACTAAGATAATTATAGACTTGATCATTACGCCTTAAAGGGATTATACTTAATTTCAAATGCAAACAAACATTGATTGCTATTTGATAAGTCATTTCAAACATTTAATTTAAGTAGTGTAGATTATGCAATTGATTAATAATCTCAAATAAGGAAATAAAAAAGTACTTTATAATAAAGGGTAAGCTATTATATTTGATACATTATTATTTATGCTTCTGAAATATCAATATCAAAAATGATTATTTTATTTAAAGGCTACGAACGTTTACATTAAATATTGATAATTTTCTGATAATAAAGAACAATGACAATAAAAATATTCAGAGATTTACAAATTTTGTAAATAAATATTGGTACTTATTGTCCTGGATACTATTTTGTGCATTTGCTACTTAAATAAGTGAAATTTTCAATTATCTTTAAAGTTTTCGTTCTATTTTTAATAGCTATTTTTAATAGCATTTTGAAAATTCATCTCGCAGCTCAGCTTAAGTTGACTATTAGATCTTTTGTATTAATGAACATTCTTAATAGTTGCTCGAAATAAGTATCAAGGAAATCGTTGTTTTATCTCGTTGTGCTTTATTTTCTTCAACACCAACAATCTAATTTATCTAAATTATCAGAATCTATAAATTTTATTTTACAATGCAAACAGTTCTACGGTTTTAGTATGGTCTTTGTAAAATTCTGTGATACAGCTGGACATGCCATCAGCAGCATCGTAGAAGAGATAATAAAAAAATAGAAGGAACTCGATAAAGCGACAGCAGAAGAAAATCTCTGACGTTAGATGCAAAAGTAAAAAAGGAAAGTCAGCAACGAGGTGCGCTTGGCTCATAGACACAAGCTAGGAGCGCCATGCGGTGCAATGTGCGTATAAGAGCCGGTGCAACGACTTGGTACGCTTTATTGCCCCGTGTCTCGCGAATTCAAACGCGTGCCGAACGCACGCACATGAGCCAAGAGCGTACGCAACGACCTACACAATTCAAATCTTAACGCTGACACAAGGACGTGTTCTCATACGAAAACATGGCGAACACGGCGCTGTTCGCCATCGTTTGCTGCAATTTTACGGTAATGCTGCTGACGATATGGGAATCAATAGGTGTTCAGGCCAAGTTGGATCTCAATCCGGACATCGAGCTCAAGACTGTAAGTGCGTCGGGCTGTTGCAAGTTCACGATCACGATGACTGGGGGTTTTTACGGTGCGCGTCATGCGAAGGCACATTTTCTTTTCTCTCGCTCACTCTCTCACTTTTCTTTCGCTAGATAAAGATTATTTTACACACGCGTATTAATAATAATATCTAGTATCCATGAAATTTCTTAAAATCAAAATTAAATAACATTGAAAGAGAAATAATGTGCAGTAATGATCCCTGATTATCGTTGTGATAATAAACTCATAAAAGAGCTACGTATACATTTACATGGTTGAATTAAGTTTTGGAATATTTTATAAGTTTTCTAATAAAAGTATGCTGAAATCTAACATTTTTGCTTTAGCTGAATATTATACCTTCATTCTGTCATGAACTCTTTTTCATTCAATTATGTAATACGTAGACAAATTAAAATTCTTTTTAGCTGAAAATTTCTAATAAGAATTTCGGTCGTAAATTAGTAGAAGAGTACGGTAAGAATTTTTCAAAATAACAATGTATGTTTATTACAAATTATTGAATTTTCCCGAATACATTATGCAATTCTTAATCAACGAATCGTTTAGAAATTTATTTCAATCAACTCTTGGTACGGAGATTTCAACAGTTAAAAAATACTTTTGTTTTATTTTTTTTTAATTGAAAAGTGGAACAAAATGTACATAAAAGCCGTAACTATTACTACAAATAATGTAACTAAATAAAATAAATAAAAGTATAAAAATTAAATAATAAATGCAAGATATTATAAAAATAAATTCTATTTTAATAAAATAATAAAATAATAAAATATAATAATGAATTTTTTTTAATATAACCAGTATTTAAAAGTAAATTAAAAAAGGACATCAATATTATCATAATAATAGACATATTAGTTCTTAAATACGCTTCTAGACTCGCTTAAATTATAGTAATTATAACAAATGCTTGTACGTAAAATATTATGTATCCATATTATATACTGATCAACATATATTTGATATATGTGAGTTGAGATACATTTACTGGTATTCTTAGCATAGTTGGCGGATTTTTTATACATTTATTACTAATACATAATTATATAATAATAATATTTTTTATCATTAAGGATGAATTAATAAAAAAGTACGGCTATCCTTTCGAGAAACATACCACCATCACCGATGACGGCTACATTTTATGTCTTCACAGAATCCCACATGGACATGGAAATAATGAAGATTCTTTATCTGGGCGACCACCAATTTTACTGATGCACGGTCTCGGCGGTAGTTCCGCTGATTGGATCCTTATGGGACCAGAAAATTCTTTAGGTAAATAAAACTTAAAGCAATGAAATTAATAAAAGTTTAATAATTATAATAAATTAATTATTGTTGGGTATGTATATTTAATTTTAAGGAAATTATATGCATTAAAAAATTGAAATTTATTATTCCATATTGTATAAAATTTATATGTTTCTTATGTCTGCAAATATCGAATAAAATAAATATTAACAAGTGTGCAGTTATGAGGAGGTGGTTCAGTGACTTTTGTAAATGAAAAATATTTTTGATACTTTAACCGTGGTCAGAAAATGACAATGAATTAAATTCAAGGTTCTGTATATACTTATTCACGACATAAGCCTTGGTATTTGCGTAACAATTCTTGTTACTGCTATTACACCTGGATTTATATTATTTAAAAAATTATAACTTATAATATTAATAATTTTAATTAGCATTTATATTTTAACCTATAAAAATCGCGAATACTGTCACTTCGACACATTTTCAATGCTTATATTATGTTTACAAATGTATTGGCTACATTATTTTATAATATGTTAAATTTTTTTGCTTTATAATTGAGTTTTTGCCTAGTAAACAAGATCAAAATACTATTAAATGCAAACGTACAACTTTTCAAAAACGTATAATAAATCTCATTCGAGTTATCATAAAAAGGAAGAAAGAGTTATAAAAAATTAGTAAAATATTTTGAGCTAAATAGTGTACAAAACAATGATTATGAAATGATTAAAGTAAAATACAACAGATAATAAAATATAATTATGATTGTAATTGCAGTCTGGAATACAGTTAATTATATGATTTTTTCAATATTAAGTAATACGTTTAATTAATTCACTACAGTCATGGAAAAGATAAGAAAATTTATTATTTAAAATAATAAATTGAACAACCATCATTTTTAATAAATACCTATTATTCATATGTACGTTTCCTAATAATATAAAACATATAATATAAAGATCTAAATAATTAAAAAAAAATTCCTAATTATAATATATTATTTTTTGTAGTAAATTATCAGAATTTATATTGTAACATTTAAAATAATTTTAATCACTTTATTGATCTTATTTTCAAAAATGTACTTTCATATGTTTAATTTGAATTTGATGAAGTTCTCTCTAATGATCTTCTCAACAATATTTATGTTATAAGTTAACAATAGATTTCTATAATTATAGAAATTTAAGATATTTGTGAGAATATTAATTACATTTATTTGTAAAAATATTTAAAATAAATAATGCCTAATTTGAAAATAAGTTATATTGTAATTTGCAACCTTAAGCAGATGAAATGAAGAATTTGTCGATTATAAATATTGCTTACAAGAAGTGAAATATTGTCACATTCAATTATTAAAGCTACATATATTTAATTTACATTTAAATGGTTAGAGTACTTTATATTTTTCTTCACAAATACTACGGATCTTAATTTTTTAATAAAATTACTGCAATTTCACTGGTTCTTATATGCTGATTATCTTTATTTAATATTCCGTTTTATTTGCATAATATTCCAACATTCCAACATAATATCCAATACTATTACTTCTAGTATTCTTTTATGTAATGTATTCTTTGTTTGGTAATGTTTCTTTTTTAGTTTGCTAAATGCTTATGTCAATATCTTAAATGTCTCTTCTATATGGAATAATTATTTGAAAAAGTATTTTCCTTATTCAAATGTATATTTTATTATGAAAAAAGTAAGTAATTTTAGTACAAAAATGATAATTCCTCTTAAAATTGAAAGAACTCTTTTAAATATTCAATGTACATATACATATTTTAAATATTAGATGTACATATAGTCGAATACACGTTTTTTCTTTTGACGTATAATTGCATAAAATTTGACTAAATTTACATTCCAAATAATAGCTACAACGTGCCGAGATACTTTTTCTTACGCAAAATTTCCTGGCAGTATGTACAGCCAAATACAAAACTTTTAAGTCTGTTACTAATATTTACACAACTTGGTAATTTGCGCGCTTTCTTACCTGCAACATTTACTTAGAATGCCGTGAATTCTAGCTAAATGTAGTCGAGTAGATATACTCTTATGATTTACATCCGCGAACCTTGCGTTTTCGTCGATATCTTAACTAAGGCGTAGATGCATTCACTTCATGTTTCACCGATTAATTCTTGTTTCGAGCATCTAACAGTTAAGCAAGTTTTATTAGGCGGTATTGAAAGATTTTATACAGTATCAAATATCCATAATGACGATCATCATTCATACGTGAAAGTGGACTTCAAAGTATAGAACTAATAATGTCCGTATTTATTTCTTAAACAAACTCGCAATATTTAAAATCTTTAACAGTTCAAGGAACGATATTTTTGTCTTATTTTACAAATACAAATGGTAAATTTAAAGTAATGCTTATTAATAGTATCTAATCATAATAAATCAAGTAATAAATCAAATTATTAATAAATTTATATTTCATACTAATAATAAACCAGTTTAAAGAAAAGCATTCGTATAATATACATATCGAAACATTCATGAAAAATAAACCAACTATTTCAGCAAGATATATACATTCAGATAGGGACCTATTTCGTGTGCATATTGATCAATATATTATTTCTAGAATTTATAATGAAAATTTTAATTTTTAATAAAATAAACATTTAATTTATTTTTTTCAGATTTATATCATAAAAATATATCGTAATTTTTATTAAAAAATTATTACATCATTTATAGTAATAATAGTATTTCCAAGTAATAACACTATGCAATAAATGATATTTTTAATAATTATTTCTAAAAGAAAATTTTTAATAAATCTATTTTTATTTCTTACATTTTGTACAACATATGTTGAAAATTAATTAAATTTATAAAGTTTTCTGTTTTTATTAATTATAAACATAATTATGCTTATAATAATTGTGCCCGTAGCGGAAAAAATAATTACATTTTCAGCATAAATCAAAAGTCTTATCAAATTGTATATGATAAAATGATATTAAACATATATAGTAATTACGATTATTTTTGTATATGTACATATATACTACATACCTATGAATATACAGCACTCGCACGGAACACGTCCCACTCACTCGCACATACTAAACAATATTTTATAACGAACTGAAACAAGGATAATAAATATTTTCATTATGATAATAACTGATTTACTGGCAATTTCTTATGAATCATTTAGGATACATTTCATGTATGAGGCATATGATCTAACACATTACATTGATGTACTCCTTGATGTAATATTATAATTATCAATATATTTATTATTGGTTGTATTTTAAAAAGGAGTTGGATAATTGGATAACTTAGGCAATTCAATTTTATCATAAAAGTAACTAGTATTTCTCGTTCTCAAAATATCCAATAAATATCTAGTAGTGCTAGACATTTAATGTTCCTTCTTGTGTTACGAATATCTATTTAAAAATATATAATAATAAAAATCTTATCTTTTATAGTACCGTATCTCGTACCATCTTTGTGAACACAGACGTATTTTAGTATAATTACATTTCAAGATTTATTTGGATTTATATCCGTTTTTGTCTTTTTTATTAAGAATATTAATAATGACTCGCAAAAATAACCGTTTATTGAAACTGATACAGACTTACTAAAGTTTTCATAGATGTTTATTAGTATGTAAAATTAAAAATCAATTGTCCTTTCATTTTATAGAATAAATATCAGTTTGCCTATGCGACTTATTGAAAAACCGTGTCAAATATTTTAATGTTAAAATTTTTTTTTATAATTTGCGTTTCAGCATATTCTCTTGCGGATGTGGGATATGATGTTTGGCTTGGAAATAACCGTGGTAACATCTATTCTAGAAACCACACAACGATGGACCCTACTCATCGTTACTTTTGGGATTTTAGGCAAACAACTCTTTTTGATTATTTTTTAATATACTATAAATATATACATTCAAATAGTGTTGGTATAATTTAGTAATTATATGAGTGTATTTGAGTTTGCACTTAAATTATAGACATAGCCTTGTTCAAAAGCTTCTAATTTACAATATCAGAATCATTTCAGTAAAGCTACTGAAAATTACTTTCATCATTATAATTACCGGTAAGTTAAGAACTAAAAATTCCAGGAAATATTTTTAATTTCAAACTGAATACAACAAGAATTGTATCTTCCAGCACTCGATTCATTTGATGTATCGTTTAAAATGTCTTATTAGCTCAAATATTTCGTAGTGCATAATAGAAAAACTAAACAATCTTATTTATCAAAACAATTATCGTATATGTGACTATTATTTTTAATAAGATGTTGTTAAGAAGATAATAATAATAATAACATAGTGATACGTCGTCTTTATGCATTCACTAAACTGCAGAAAACTTAATTATCATAATCAATGAATTTTTCAGATATTCATTGCGAAAAAACATTTTCTTTTGAATGATTGATTAACTATCCTTTCGTATTAAGTTCCATTCAAGTCAATTGAATTAAAAAATAGAAAAGCTAATGGAATAGATTTTTTCTAACATTCAGAAACAAAAATTTCTGAGAAAAAGAACCGCTTATTTTCGTCAAGATTTAAAATACATATCATTAGAATTAAAATGTGCTAACTTTGTTTTTAAGAAAAAGTATAATTTATACTAAAGATAAAAGTACAACTATTAAGCGCATAAATTGCAATAATAATTGTTTCTACAAACTTTTGTATAAAAAGAATTTTCATTTGAGCAAAAATACCGCTTTTTAAATAAAATGGATTTAATAAGACGGATCAATGAAATATTCACTCAGTTAAAATTAAAATAACTTTCTACATTTGACATATATTCGCTTTTAAAGATTGCATATTCTTTTAACAGAATTAGTAAACAGAATTCACTAGTAAGTACAAAATATTTTCTTTCTTCGTAAAAGGAACGATGGATTGATGATAATTAATAGGCGGCACTAAACGTATTTCTAAACGATAATGTTTCGGTATTCATACGGGTATTAAAATATCTAGATTAAATTACATGTAGTTGCAGTAAATTACTTTAAAATATTAAAGAAAAAATTCATTCTATAATGTTATAAAGAAATAAAACATCAAATCTTTATTTGTAAAATTAAATAAAGTTTAGTAATTTTATATAAAGGTTTTTATAAAGGATAGTTAAATTACTGTTGAATAATAAAATGAGGACAAGAAATTAATAGGCACACGAGCATGCCCATAAGACATTAATCATTATAGCAGTAGACTAAAGTATATCATGGAAGTTAATATTTGTCTTAAGGACAGTTAAATATCTTAACGACTAAGTACAATAACTTTAAATCACCCAAAATCGAGCGAAATTTGTCGCAAACCTCTTAAATGATAGTAAAAGTTGCCGCTGACGATATCCAATGTTATGATATGTTTTCTTAATGGACTGGATGATGTTCGTCTAGTTTAGCGAGTGCTGATTCGGTTTGTTTTCTCATAAGCATGCCGCTATTTAAAAGGACAAGAGCTAAGACCAGGTAAGCTATAAGAAAGTATAGCAAAATAATTAGCATACGATACGGCAACATTATACAACAAAATTATGAAATTCATTTCCCGTTAAACGTTCAGCCTTTTCCTTGCTTCCACTGCATTAAAATTGAACTGTTGCACTAATCGGCTTGTTACAGCTATCACGAACTGGGTATACACGACCTGCCGTCCAGTATCGACTACATCTTAGACACGACGGGTCGACGCTCGCTCTTTTACGTGGGCCACTCGCAGGGCCTGACCCAGTTCCTGGTGATGGCCTCGCAAAAGCCTCAGTACAACGGAAAGATTGCGCTCGCTACTGGCCTCGCGCCTGCAGCCTTCACGGGATATCTGCGCGGTCCTATAACGCAACTCACTAAGCTGACATACTTCGGTGTGGTGCGTTTTTCTCTCCTCGTATTTTTCTTTCTGTTTCTACGATCTTTGTCTAATTAATTTGAATCGTGTGCTGCTCTCTCTCTCTCTCTCTCTCTCTCTCTCTCTCTGTTTCTATGCTTCCTAAATAAGCGAGGTAAAAGTGTTAAAGAATGCGTCTACGAACCTCGGTTATGGTCATTTTGAAACATATGTGACATTGATTTGAAAAATAGTGGGATCGCATAGTTTCTCCATGAAATTCAAGTGAATCGTGAAATACTTGTATTAATAAGTTACTGTATTCCTACGTTTAAAGTGTTAAAATTATATCCATTATTTTATGACGTAAATCATAAACAAAGATTTTTCTACGTTACTTAATTTTTATGTGATAAATTAACCTCCGATATCCACATAACTGTACAATTTATATTTCGTAAAAGTTTTATTTATTTTCATATTCTGATATATATGGACCTACATAAATAAATTAAGTTTTAAGTTTATGAGATTATCGTTTATTTGAACATTACTAAAATATTTGTAAATGTTGATTTTATCTGAAGGTAAAATACTGTTCGTTAATAAAGATCCAACAAGTTTGCATGTTTCTTATCATTCGAGATACGTGACAATGTACTTGAAACAAGACTTTGTGTAATTTACTGACTTTTTTATAAAAGTATTGCTCGTGTAATTAACTTTAAACAGGGAGGAAAGGGAAATAATCTTAAATTCAAATTCATTTCTATTTATGTACATAGTCATAATATCTCCATGCATATACTAATATCCAACTACCTCCAATTAATAATCAAGACAAGTTTATTATAGATAATATCAATACCACATACAATGAAAAATAATACTTAGACAATTGTATACTTTATTGTACCATAAATATAAGTATCAATGCAGAAAATTAATCGAAAAATAAATATAGAAGGCACTGCGCAAATTTTTCTTATTTTCCAGGAATGTTTTTAATCTGTAATGTTTATCGAATTAATTTATGACACCGTGTACTTGAGTGAAAAGAAGAAATCTTCCAATCCTTTCTATTTATTATCAATCCAATTAATCTTTTGTTATTAGTGATATCTGCATAAATTTATATCAATAATATATACATATGTAGATAGGGACACACGTGCTTACCCAGATAATAATAAAAGCAATATATCTGATAATTATTTCATTGATAAATTATTTTAAACACTGATCTGTTTTTAATATTGAAATGCATAATTATGCTTTTTTAAAATTATACAATGCTTTTCATTTTAAAATGTATTTTTATAAATTTTGTTTATGTGGTAGAATTTATAAATTTCGTTTTTTAAAATCTTTAACCATAATTTTGTATTGCGTTATTTTGTAAGTGCGAAGATATGCCACTCCTGCGAATATATTAAATCATAATATCCGGTTTCAATGATGTTTACATTTCAAATACATTTATTCTTTTAAGAATACTTATTGACAACATCGTAACTATATCATCTCGCATATTTGTTTTACATTTGCTAATATGACAGTATAGTTTAGCTTATGTATTTAAATTTTAAATTAACTACTTCTACATATTAGAATTCAATTACATGTCCTTTTCTCACTTTTATTTTACTATATTTTTGTATTCATTATTCATTGATGAATTCAAGTTTATACATTTTATGTTGTATACATTTTATGTCAGTAAAGAAAAAATTATAATGGAATGATAAAAGTCTCATATTTATAAAATAATTGACTTATATTTATTTGTAATGTAAAATAACCATTTATCCAATGATTGTTTGGATTTTTTAATTACTTATATCATTAATTTTTCTCTTTAATCTTATACTTTTGATTTTGTTTTTAAATTAGATAATTTATTATCTTCAGAGATATTATTTTTATTACGCGTGAACACAATAGTTCTTTCGTATAAAATCACAAGAATATTTGATTGGAAATGAACTTTTTAGCATATAATTTAATACGTAGATCTTATTTAATAATTATAAGATAAACAAATTTTAATAATTTATCCAAAAACGATTTTTTTTTTCTAAAAATTTTATTTTTGTATATTTTCTTGCATTTATTTTTGTAAAAAGTACGTAATTTCTACTTATTAGACTCAAATCTTAATATTGGATCTTACTAGTTTAATATTTGTAAGCACTTATTTACCGGGCCCAGATCACGGAAATTTGATTGCTAAAGTTGTAGCTTATATATATATATGTATATATATACACACTGGTTTTTACAAAATATGTCCTTTGTGGATGCGTGAGGAGTGCGGGTCGGGATATAATAAGTGATCGTTGTTTAACGCTAACAAAATAGAACTTTACCAATAGAATCACAGTTCCGTAATATACATAAACTGTTAACGGATAACAGCGAGTCCTCGGAAAGTTAGGCGTACGCTTGCGACGGAGAGATTCACCCGCGGCGATACGATTCCCAGGCGATTCTATCACCGGTGCATTGCCATCGGTTTTTCATCCTTCAGGGGCATTATTTCGCCACCCTGAAGGAGAGGTGGAAGTTAAATCTGGCATGATTTTCGATACATCCCATGTCATCGCACCGTCGTTCGGTATAAATCCGCAGCATAGACGTCATTGCCTCATTTTCCCGTAGCGGACGGATGGGTCGAGAACCTTTATGGTTTTCCCGACCCTTCGACAGATTTTCTGGTCTAGTGTCCGATTATTTTTTTATAGTTTGCCGACTTCGATTTTTAGTTTTTATATATACATTTATTATTGTTGTTTTGATTCTCAGTTATTAATTATTATTCTGTATACATAATGAAGTAAAGATAAAAGAATTACAAATTCTTCGTGACTCTGAGATATCTTATTTTATAGTTACACAGAATTTATTATTTGCATACTTTATTTTTCTTAAATTTTTTGGTCTAACTTTCAATTCAATGTGAACTCCGATAAAATAGATACGTAATAGGAAATAAGCACGTGCGATTCTAATTAGCAAGCTTATAAGCTATTATATTATACTATATACAGTATAAAAAATAAAATAAGTACAGATACAAAAAGCTATTCGTTAAACGAATTTCAAATCTACTTGTTCAAAATCAGAATTTAATACCTAAGATTCAGCTTCCCGATTCAGCTACTGCGGCTCAGAAATAAATAATGAAGTCTATAAAACATTCTGTGTAGAATAATTAGAGTATTTTATGTATATAAATTGGCAAATAAACATAATTTACAACTTATATAATGTGCAAAAAGTCAATATATAGTTTTATTCTGAATAATCAGACTTTAAATTTAAATTCACGTTTATAAATTAATAATATTTATTATTTACAATAATTTAATAATCAAAATTAAATTAATGTTATAAACTGCATCTATTGTCATAAATTTCGTCATCTATTGTCATTGTTTCCATATTATCATTTTTTCTAGACTTGAATATTTACGTTTCGTAATAAATATAAACAAACCTTATACTTTTAATTTTTATATTGTAATTTATTTTCATCTAATTTTAATCTACGAAATATTTATTTTTAATGCAGCTTCTTAAATTCAGTATTAACAACTTATAGTACTCAAAAATTCAGAATAGATGAATGGAATTTATGAAAGAAGAAGAATTTCTGATCATAATTTAGTTAACAATGTGCAACGACAACTATACAAATTTACCTAGATATTAGAGACTGATTAAACAAATAAGGAGAGTTTTAAGTCAATTATCTATTTATAAAAAGCTTATATTTGTAGTTACGCTTTTTATGTGAGAGATTTTTTTTACAATGAATAAGAAAATATAAAGAATCTGACGAATAACAGTATCGCGATTTTACCAGTAATAGAAATTTTTGAAATTTTTTACAGTGGGTAGGAGAGAATTTTGGTTATCCAGAACTTGGATCCCGTTCTCGATGGGGTCGTTTTATCTCGAGACTATTCTGTCAGAGTGCCGCACCAACACAGATTTTCTGCAGTACCAAGTTCTATTTACTAGCTGGATTTAGTCATGAAATTGATCTGGTTAGTTATTATAAATGTGAGCTCGTAGACATAAAAATCTTTTGTGACAATCAATTGCTATAATTGCATTAGGTTTTGTATATTTTAGATTTCTATACAAAAAAGCTTATAAGAATTTGCAAGCATGCGTTAATATTGCAACGTCACTTTATTATAAAATGATTATGAGTTGTTTCGCTGATTAAAATAATGTGCACAGATTGCAAAGCAACTATACATTAAATATTTTATGAATAGGTACGATATAATATAAAAATGTTAACAATAACATTTATAAATATTGTACTCAACATTTTCTATCAATTTTCTTGCATAAACTAACATTATACTGTATATGAAAATATCGTCAATATAATATTAATAATAAAAATTAATAAATGTAGACTCTATTTTCAATTAAAAAATTAAATACTACGATATTCACTTTAAATTCTTAAAAATAATTTAATTTTTCAATAAAATTTGCAAATAGTACTCACAGTAATGTCAGTGCAAGATAATGTTAAAATATTTGATTTCAGGACAAATTTCCAGTTATACTTGGGCACATTCCAGCTGGTGCCTCATGGAAGCAATTGATTCACTACGGCCAGGGGTATATTAATACTGGTAAATTTTTCCAATTTCACGTTAAAATATCTAGAGTCCAATATAATAAGAAAATTCTGCAATATGAATTCAACGCATAAAATGAATTATAATACATTGAACCGTTTTCTGTGAGCTTTTCTCAGACACAACTTTAATTGAATTTTATTTAATTTTCAAATAATTTAAATTATAAATTACAGAAAATTTTCGACATTTTAATTATGGAGATACTAAGAAAAATATTAAACTTTACGGATCATCTATACCACCCGAGTATAAGTTAGAAGCTATAACGGCACCACTTGCATTTTTTAGTAGTCATAATGATTGGCTAGCTACACCTAAAGTAAGTAATTTTTTTTACAGATTATGCCTATAATGCATTATATATCAGCTGTTTTCTTCATTTCCAATTCTTTCAGGATGTTGAATTACTAACAAATAGGCTGAGTAATATTGTTTACCATCAAAAGATTTCTGCGAATCCATTCAATCATTATGATTTTCTATGGGGAAGAACAGCCCCACAACTAATATTGGAACCATTAATGGGCTTAATGGAAAAATATCGTTAATATTTGTTAGTAAATATATTTATATACCACTGTGTGTTCAACAGAATTTTTTTATTTACAATCAAATTAATCTAGTCATTATAAAAAAAATTAAAATTGATACGTTGAATATAATTACCATTTATGTTTATTTGTAAATAAAATATACTTATGTACATCTTAAAATAAAATTGTTTTGTTATTTTTATGGTGTGATACATATCACGGAAAATCGAAGACTTAATGCGTTTTAATTTGACGTTGATGTATAATAATAAATACATATTTATCAGTTTTATACTTTTATCCATGTAAATTTGCTAGCTCTATTTAAAATATACAATCCCTTGACAATGATTCGTACAAGAATTACATGAGCTTAAATAAAAGTCAGATAATATTATAAAAATAAATTAGTAAGCATATAAATAAACGATAAAATAGATAATCCCATGATCGATTATTTATATTATTATTTATGCTTGTCACTGATATATCTGTTTAAACGAAGAATTATTTATTAGTACGTTTTAGACTTAAATTATTCTTTTGTATGCATTACGTTATATACATTTACAGTGACGATAATATTGTAACTGATAAATTCATCATCTGACTTTCAATGGATTAATCTGACAAGGAAACATCCCGAGGTGTACCTCACCGATTTCCTTGATATTGTGATATGTTGTAGTATATCAAAAATATTAGACACATATTTTTTTATGTGACAACTTTTTTTTTATATACTGCAATACATCATAATATCAAGGGAATCGATGAGGTACATCTCGAGTAGTTTACTTGTGAATTCCGAGTTGTATTATTGAAAATATTTTATTCAATGCGAAGGATTACTAATGAAATTCGAAACTTTTTTAGATTCTCAATCTGGATCTCAATTTTCATATTATACAATTTTACTTATAAAGATTATATTTATAAATTAATTTTTGTTTCTCAACAAATAAATTGCATTTAAAATTTATTTAAAATATTTGTCTTAAATTTAATTTTTTAATGTGGAATACTTTAAAAATAAATATAAATTATTCAAAATATTTACTTATATAAATGATAAAATACTTATATAATTATGTATGTTATAAACGTATACGTTGAAAATCTACAATACTTTTAATAAAATTTTATGTATAAACAAAACTAACAATCTCAATAAGATTCATAACAATTTCTCTATTTTATTATTATTTTTTACCACATTTTAAGATACAAATTGACATACTTATTGTTCGTGATATATTATTCAAATGACATACAAGTTATATTACATCAAGGAATATTTAATTTATAACAAAGGCTTTTCATATAGTATTGTGCCAATATAAATACCAAATAAAGTTAATAAAATTACTTCAGTAAACTAAAATATAATAAAAATTATTTTAATAAACAAACGCTAATCTAAAAATTATTCACTTTAAAAATGACTAGTTGTGAATTCCTATTGTTGAAAACCAAACTTAATAATGGTTTAATAATGGTGTATTGCAATAAAAATTATTATTATTAGAAATTAACTTACTCAATAATCACATCAGAAATTGCTTAATATATCGAAATGTCTACATATATTACATTTACAATTCCCTACAAGATTCCTGTTCTGCAAATTACACATTGTTTTTCATTAAAGTTTTTCTCTACAACTGTTTGCAGTTGCATTATAATACTAATATTTTGGAAATGTTTAACATCCATTAAGTACATAAAATTATATGTTGTCAATTTTCAAAATTTGTGTTTTCGCTTTATTTATATATAGGTGCATGGGTCAGGGGATGTTATCTCATCCATCTCTATTATATTCAATACTTGGTGCATATATTAATTCAATAACGTGTTATTTCTATTAAGAATTTAATTTTGTAACTTTTTGTATTTTTAAATATCAAGCAGTCTAGTAATGCAAAAGCCTAAAATATGTATTGAATATTCCAATTTTATTTAAAAAGTATGGTATACGTGTCAGGTGTTAAAATATGTATTTTTAATATTATTTTGTGTTGGGTACAGCTTGTTTAGTTGATTCATTTGATTGATATCTTTAATTTTTTAAACCTTTAAACTTCTATGCACATGTATATTTTTAAATACTGGCTTTTTCATATTAGATGAAATCGATTTAATATATTTGAAAAATTTTCCGTTTATCTTTGTCTTCTCTAATGCATTTCATTGGAATAGATATAAAAAGCATAATAATGAGATAGTAACAGTGAAAGAGATTTAGTTATCAATATCAGATATAAGAAAGTATATATGATGATCTATGGTACAAGTTTAAGAATTGATGAATTATTTTAACGAAAGTATGGAGACACTTACGCTGTTAACGACTTTATGCGTCGCCACATCCACAGTGACTTTAACTTTTGAAATTTCTGCATTGCAAGAAAGTGCAGATTTTCAGAATATCTCCTCATTGAAATTCACATTATCAAACTATGTGATTGAACAGCCATCAATAATTTTCCAAGGTAATCATCAATAAGATAATTTTGATATAGTAAGTATAAATGTAAACTTGAAGTATTTTATAAAAAAATATAGTTTTTTGTTATATGGGTTCTTTTATTCAGCAACAAATGATACTATAAACATTAATTTTAATAAGAGAATACATTAATTAAGCGATAATAAAGGATTAAAAATATCGTTTAAAACTTAAATATAAAATATTCGTATCAGTAATCTCAATTGTCCTTCATTGTTTAAGATTTAAAAATGACTGCAATGAATTATAAATAATGCTTATACAATAATAAAATTGATTAGTTATATATAGTGAAATTGAAAGAACTTAGAAATGTTCATCGTTTCCTCAATATATGATTAAGGCTTTTCTTATAGCGTCTAAAATTTATTCGGAATATATCAATTAAGGTCTATTATTTTTAAATTCAGTTTAATTATTACTGAATTATTACTATTACTATTCAGTTTAGTATTACCTTGAAATTTTCTTTAAAGATCTTTCGCGTCCATTTTTCATACCCAAATGCAATTTATTGCTTTTTGATTTTCATTATACTTACATGATAGACCTGCATTAAGCTACGTGATTACATCTTATTAAAAATATTACCTAATTTCTATACTTCACGATTATCATTTTTCTACTTCATTTTATATCAACTATATATATATATATATAAATTCTTTATTTTTAAATGTCAAATTCTTGAACATATATATTTGCTATATAATTTGGTAGTTTGTATTATAATTGTTCACATAAATCATGTAATGCTATTGTTTTATATATTTTAAGTTTGCAATTTACTGATAAAGTACAGAAGGATATTCTGCTAACTATTAAAGTTGATCGATTAAATTGGCATCTTAATTAATTTGTTAACCGTTTGAATGGAAAACTCTATTGAACGTCAATAGATAAATAAGAATAAGATTCAATTAGATACTGATTTATCAATTTTACTTACATTTTGTTTGTTTGAATCATTTTCGTATCCAATCTCAAATAGCTGTTTGTTTTAAAAATTAAAAATTTTATTCAATACGTATTCCCATATTAACGTTAATCAGCAGTTCGTCTTAATTGTAAAATGATCGTTGACTTTAATTGCATTTATTATTAATCTTTCTTAACAGAATAAATTATAAATCGTATTTTAAGAATAAATTTTTTCTTTACGTTTTTAAGATAAATATTACGAAATTTTAGAAAATACAAATTGTAAATGAAAACTTTATGAAATATCAGAAAGAAAAATTATTTTCTAATTGTGAGTATGTTTTTATATATTGGTTTTAAAAGATCAATCATTCGAAAAATAATATGTAAGGCTAATTTTTATTTCATGTTTTTGAATTAACTTTTGTCGATTTTAATCATTCTTTTGCAAATTTAGCTTATGATTCATTGAATACTATAAGTGGATAGGTTATATTTAATTCTTATTAATCATTCAATTTAAGATATAATAAGTCTCATTAATTCAATTTAATTCAAGATGTATATGTATTTATATATATACCTTATTTCCTATTTAATCATTCATTAATTATACTCCTGATTTTTTAATTGAAGAATTAATGGATTTTGTAATGAATAAAAAATATACAAAAATTTGGTATTATCAATTCATATTTTTCTATATTCATTATAATGCTTGTTTTTTAAAGTTTATACAGTTTATCATTTGAACATATTTATGAAATAATGCATTTAAACTTATAAATTTTTTTCAAGTTTCGTAATATTTCCTAACATGCATTAATTTTTAATTGTTAAAAATAAATGAAATTTAGAATTTCATCAAATAATTTGTTTGGTTTCCTATTTATATAATGTAATTATTGTCAGTCTTCTATGTATAGATACATATTTCAGATTGATACTGATTCAGTTAATATTATTAAATAAGTTTTCTTAGTTATAGTCGTCGTCGTCGTCGTCGTCATTATTATTATTTTTATTATCATCATCTACTTAATTAGGAGTAAATATTAGATAATTATTTTCATACTCTAATTTTAATTTGTTAATCATCATATATTTAATTTTTTGTTATTTCTAAATCTTCATAATTACGTGGTCTTAAGAAAATTTTTATATTTTGAATGAGATAATTGATAAAAATATTTTTTATTTTGAAAAACAAGAAATTATATAAAAAGAATTTGTATATATATAATTGAATTATTTTATACTTCTTAACTAGGAACTCTTATTAATATTCTTAAAAAGTAGTAAATGTAAATTCATTTAAAAGGTATTTGTTTGGAAGAAGAATAGTTTGTTAATGAAATTTCTTTAAAAGAAATGAAAGTTATTTTATTTACTCGAAGTGCTAAACTTGAACTTAAAAATACTTTAAAAAGACTAATATACAATAATTATTCTATAAATAAACGTTTCTTGATAATATTAGTATTATTTAGAAACTAGTATGAATAATTTAATTTTAGTGATAACTAAGTATTTGTCCATTGTGAATGTCCATTAAAATTATTTGACCAGTTTATACCTTACAGTATATTACTTGAATTTAATGTACACTACATTGACAGTCTTAAACTTGTGTGCTTAATAATATACGAAATAAACGTAATTTATGTACGGATAGCACTAAAATATTATATTAGTGTATGGCAATGTAAATCTGCAGTTGATGATATATTTAACTGTGTATAAGACTAAGGGAAGTGATTTAAAACAACATTTATAGTTATAGAGATTAGAAATTTTATGTTGAATAACATGTTTATTTAAAATGTATAATACTTGCCTAAAATTTCTATATTGAGTGAAAGATATTATTATGAAATTGAAAATCTTGTTAATTCTTTCACATGATTCAATATTACAACAATATCATAAAGAATAAAACATTAAAATGCTCAATTTTTCATGTACTAAATAAAATAAAATATTGTGACATCTTTCATGAATTTAATTTATAATTTATAACGTACTATTTTTAGGTTAAAGAGAAAAATCTATTGAATTAAATAAAAAAATATTTTACTATTTACATTTCACATTTACATTTTAAACTGTATTAATGTTTAATTTGAATTCTTAGGTAGAACTTGTGGAGTATCACGGATATAAAATTGAAACTCATGTAGTTGAAACGAATGATGGTTATATTTTGAATTTACACAGAATAACAGGTAACAAAATAACTTCGAATCCAGAAGGCAAACCTGCTGTGCTCCTTCAGCATGGCCTACTTTCCAGTTCCATAGATTGGGTAATTATTGGGCCAGAAAATGGATTAGGTAATTAAGAAACTAATAATTTAATATTAAATTAGACATCCCACTTGATTCGAGATTCTTCTTTCATAATGGATATGAATGAAGCTTAATATGCTTATCTCCATGAAATATGTATTCTAATTAGTGTTGAGAAAAATTGAGATCATCCTCAGAGAACCTTTATTCTGATTAGATATATTTGATCGGACACAATTTTCGATTGTGAAAAAAAATATACATTAACTTCTTTCATTAATGTCCGACGTTTTGTATTCAGTTCCATGCTTCATAGAATTCACACCAAGTACAATTTCTATTAATTCAAGAATTTTCAATCCTCTATTACGGCTTTCTTGAATTTACATAAAGGTTAATGTTAGACCTCTTTTCAGTTGCAACATTTCACCTTTTTATAACGCTCATTAATGTGCTTACTCAAAAGACTTATGTTGTATACCAAACTACCGTAAAAAAATTCAGTAAAAAAAAACTGAGTATTGAACTTGCATAGTTTAGAGCAAAATATTCCGTTTTATTATTTTCAGGCTTTGTTTTGGCCGATGCTGGCTACGATGTTTGGCTAGGAAATTCCCGAGGTAACGTATATTCTCGCAAACACAGATTTTTGTCAGTTGCTGATTCAGAGTTTTGGAACTTCAGGTGAGCTAAAAATTTTAAGACTTTACATATTTTATTTTAACACCTTATTTATGCCAAGATTATTACTTTAATGTCAGCGCATAAGAATTAATAACATCAATTTTTATAAATAAAATTGTTAGAAAATTAAAATATTTCTTCTATTTTCGATGAATAGTAGTTTTTAAATGGAAATATTTAATTTAGAAATTCGCTTTGATAATTTTTTAGTTCATTTTGACCACCTTCTTGATTTATATTATATAAATTCTTAAGTAGGTTCACCCGTTCCTATTTATACATTTAATAAATGGAATTATACTTATGAACATACGAACAATGATCATTCTTAAGAAAAACTTCATAAAACATAATGAATATTATTTTAATTTTAACGAAATTGTATAAACTTAATAATCAGCCTACACAAGATTTTGGAGAAAATTATTATTTTTTTAATTAAATATCCTTAGTTTATTATGTCCCTTTAATCTGGAAACTTTTAACCTACCAGACATGTAGTAATATTGCTTTTTTAGAAAATTAATAACTATTTGTTCTCATTCTGATACTTTATCAGATTCTTTAATTAGCTACGGTAGCTTGTTAAATAAAAGATAATATTGTTCAATCATTACCCGCAATCATCTTTGAATAGGTACAAGTTATTCAATATTTCTGTTAGATATGTCATGCAGAGTGTCAGTAAGAAAAGGATTTTATAACTTTGATGCAAATTCTCATCCTTCCTGACCCATAAACCTTCATTGTTCGAAGGAACTATCAAGTCCATTAATTTTAGCTAAAATAACTTATAGTATTTAAATTAAAGGGTTGCATAATAACTACGTTTTCAACTTAAGCCGATGAATTTTAAATTAATATGTAAAAACTAAATCTATGCTTACCGTTCTTAGATCCTTTGATATTTTATCATCTTTTCTGATTATTTATGATATAATAAAGTACATAAAGGTATTTTTTATCATTTTTATCTTAATTTTTATATTTTATTTATTTTTAATATCGGAAATTTTTCGAAAAACAAGGAATTATCACTATTTTACGTCATATGTAATTAATAAGATTGTAATACTAGAATACAATTTATGTAAAACCGTAAATACAAAGAATTAATGCTAGATTGATATGGGAATTCAAATAAATTGAATATTCGGATAAATATGAGATATCTTAGATAGCGAGGAATCATCAAATTTCTCATATCTGTGAATTGCTTAATATCCGAAGATATTAAAATTCTTTCAATCATCTATTATAGCCTTCTGTAGTTAAAGTTTTATCATTTATTCTTAGGTAATTTTGGTGAAAGAATCACTCTTTACTGACCACCTTTATGATATGTATTAATTATAAGTGATATATTAATTACGGTGTTCCAGAAATCATGCATTTTTCAATTCATGCTGTATTTCATTGAATACTCCTATTTACAAGTTTTCAATTCTATTTAAACTTGCATATTTAGCCTTAATGTATTAATTTTTGAGATACAAGCATATTACTTGAAGTATAATATACATTCTTAAATATTTCTGATATCTTACATAATAGTTCAGATGTCATAATATAATAATTTATTATTTGTTGCATACTATAATAATTAACCTTAAATAAACAAAATTTACATAATAATAATTGAAAAAAGATAGTGGTTTTTAAAAATTACTTAAATGAGTTAAATAGCACTTATAACAAATCAGATTTTCTGATCAAATTAATAGAGTTATAAAAATTCCTTTTTATAAATTATAGGATTTGAGATAAGTTAATATCATAACATAGAAAATAGTACAGTATCTTTAAAGGTATAATCATATAATTGAAAATATATAATTATAAAGTTAAATTATTTAAAACTTTGTTTATAAATATAAAAATATCGTTTTGTATATTCTTATTTAATTCCTTATTTTTATTTAATAATTCTTGTAGAATGAATGTATATTGTTTTTTATTTACTTTAAGATCGTCTTGTACATTACAGAAGATATTTTTTTTATATACAAACTGTAGAGCAAAGTTCTTCACGGATTTTATACAGCGATAATTATAGAAGCATTATTATTTTTGTATAATGTTCATTTACAAATATCCAAATTTTTATCAATTAATTTTATTTAAAAGTTCTCCTATATATTCTATTGTCTGTAGATAATAAGTTCCTGTTTTAATTGAAGATATCAATGTAGATAAACTCGAACACATATTGACAGTCTTAATTTTTTTCAATATTATTGTCGATGAATGAAATTACTCAAGCAATGTCGAGTATTTGCTTTTATCCATAATACACATTCATGTTTTTAAAACTTATGCTTTATTATAATAACTAATTGTAAATTAAAAAATTAATATTTCTAAGCGATTTTAAAGGAATACAATTCTCTTTTATTTTTCAATTTATAGGTTTAAAAAGATTTACCATCTTATGGTAAATCATTTTTCATTACTTACACTCATATCAAAAAAGTTCAAGATAAAACATAATTAAAATCTTCATTTCAGAAAATACAGTCGTTGATGAATATATATCAGGTTATGTAAAGAATATTCGTTAGTTTCCGATATTTTCTGCAAAGTTTCTTTGGATTTAATGCCATAAAAGTACACAATTTAAATATATAGTTATAATAATTAAAAATAAATGAAATAGTTAAAAACCTTAATTAAAAATCCCGTTTGAGAGGATAGCATTGAAACGAATCGTGTTATTCTTGCCCTTATAATTATAACTTAAATATTTTATTAATACCTGGATACGAAGATTTTATTAATTGATATACCTCTTATTTTTAAAAGCTTTAAAATATAATGTACTAACTCAAGTAATACGATTAAAACCCGTATTACTTAAAATATTTCAGAAAAAATACTTCATAATAGGGCAGTAGAAGAGAAAATAAAAAAATGTTATTTTAAATTCAGAATAGGCAATAATAAAAAGTCGATAGCTCTAGATTTTCTTACAAGAGAAAAAAATTTAATAGGATATATAATAGAATCTTAGAAATGTACTACATTTACAAATGTTATTAAATGCCATGCTTATAGAAGACTCATAAAAATAGATCGATCGTTGACACGATGATTCTAGTTTTTATCAATTAATTATTAGGCAAATTGCTTATGTAATAGTTATAGAAAGTCTTTCAGTGTCATAAAATTAAAATTTCAATATTTTTATTTTGCAGTTTTTTATTTAAATAATTTTTAGATATTACATATATAATAATACACAATTATAACTATTTATAATCAGTAATTTGATGCCCATAAGTATATTAAATGAAAAATAAAAGAGGTCTCGAAAAAATTGCATTTTTTACGAAATCGAGTATTAAACCCGGAACTGTCTAATTATATTCAGGGTTTTCTTAGAGTTGAAATATCTTTTCATCATAGTCTAATGCAAAAAGGAGCGCCTATATCATTATGTACCATATTAATAAATAAATAATTAGAATAGTAATAAATGATTATAAACAATATACAGAAAATTACACAGTTGTCAATAACATTACAGTTGTTTTTATACGTAAAACATAATGATAGAGTAAAAGTAGAAGTACTTTTATTATGTCACAGTTGGGTGTCGGTAAAATCAGTAGATTTCGTACAGTGCAGAGTTTAATCACTGAAAAATGAGTCATAATCAATAATAACGACTACTAAAACTATTTCACTTTGCTAAAACATTATGAGAGCTACATTATATCATTTCTCAATAAAAACGAACATTTAAAACAGGTCAATGTCGAAAACAATTCGATACAGAAAAAAGGTGTAACTGATATTACGTTTCTGTTGCATTCATTAGGTGCTAAAGAATAATGTTTTCAATAACGTTACAAATAATGTAGTAATATACAAGGAAATATTACTTTATTAACAAATAAATTACACGAATGATGAAAAGTAGGAATTACTTAGTATTTTTAACTTTAGAATATTAAAGTCCATATTTTCTAACAGTATCAAATACTTTTTTAGAAATTCTTAGAACATTGAATACTTTGATTATCTTTACGCAATATCAGAAATTCAGAAATCAATGATTATTTGTACATCTGATTTTAAACGAATAAAAAGAAATGTATATAATTTATTACATAATTACTCTAACCGTTTTTTAAACACTAATAATCGTTTAATTATGAAAAGACATTAATTCCAAAAATAAATAATAGAAATGTATTGTAATTCAATAAGTAAAATTATTACATAAGACGTTTTTACTATCTATTCATTTTAAAATTTGATATAAAAATACCATATAACAGAGCCGTAGAAGAACAACATATAAAAATTCAAAAAGTCGTAAAATGAAACTAATAACAATAGATTTAATAATCATCACTTCATTCAACAAATTAACAAAGTTCTTTGTAATAAGAACTACAGTCGCTTCTTTTATTTCTTCGTAAAAGAGTATAAGTATATTATAAACATTTTTCCTGAAATTTTTGAAATTTTTGAGACTTCCTTACGTAATAAACTTAACGTAAGTATTAAAAAAATTAATTATCAATTACGCTTATCATTTAGACATTGCTTTTATCATTATACGTCTTTTCATTTCCAAAATATAGAAACCTTTCTATAATATATGGTACTGCGTGGTTTCTAGGATCAATCAGATAATCTGTAAAAAATTATTTGCCTGTGACATATACTGTGTTGATAAGAAAGCAAATCTGGATATTGATTAATTGTGTTACTGATTTTCCATCTTGTCCTTAATCTTAATCTGCGCATAAAAAAAATTAAAATTTTAAGTGAAATGAAAGCTATTAGATTTCTATGTGAACCTGAAATCTTTTACTCACGTTCAACTTAATAAATATTATATACGTTAGTGTACTACAATAGCATGCCTCATTATAACACCATGACGTATTGTACTATCTATAAAATGATAGAAGAGAAAGATGGCTACCCATAATATATATATACGCATTTATGACAATCAATAAAATTGTCGTAGAAATAGAATTGAGTAACGCTGAAGTTACATGGTAAGTATGTATGTGTATCAGAAAGATTCAATCAAGTCGCATTTGATCGATTACGAAGAGAATCCAAATCGATAACACGAGTGGTTAGCTTTTCGGTCAACCTTCTTCAAAGATGACAGATATAATGGAGAGTATATAATGTCGCACGACAATGCTGGAAGTATTGTTAAACTTATTCGTTGTGTAATTTATAAAAAAACATGAAGAGATTCACAGTTATAGTGCTCCTGTGCATTATTGCATTTGCTACGGCTTTAGTGAACGATGCGGTTGTATCTCCAGAAATTTCTAAAGCATCAGAGTTGATTGCTTCGGATATTTTTTCGTCGAGAGATCTGAATCTTACTAATTTATCAGAAATTCTTCACAGCAATCACCCTCTGGCAAATTTAAATGTCGTGAGTACAAATCTATATTTTGAAAAATTTTTTTTAAGCAATTAAAAAATACACAGATGTTCCTGTAAAAAAATTCGCCTTAAAAAAATTGAATATATTTAGCTTACAGTAACATTAAGTTCTCAAAGAAATGTCATTATAAATAGTTTCAAATATAATTCTTGTCTGTGATACGTGCTAATTGTAGTTCAACTAATTTAAAGTACCTACAAATACATTAAACATATGAAATATTTTCATAAAATAAGGCATATGTTTTATTAGCACAAATAAATGATATACGTTAGAATATAAATTATATGGATAAAATAAATCGATTGAAAAAGACAAGAAATAAAAATGGCAGAACGAAACGGATAATTAATTACATTTGGCAGTTGACATAGGATATTGTTTGATTCTACGCTTCACTATTTAAAGCCTATAATCTTATCCTAGA
This sequence comes from Wiebesia pumilae, assembly GCA_018907045.1. Lineage (NCBI taxonomy): Eukaryota > Metazoa > Arthropoda > Insecta > Hymenoptera > Agaonidae > Wiebesia > Wiebesia pumilae. The sequence goes on from JACCHZ010000170.1 coordinate 2,219,512, forward strand.
TTTTAATAATACATTAAATACTAGTAAAATTGTTTAACCAGTACAATATTTCACTACAATTGAATCAAATGAGTTGTATTTTCTGTAAATATCGCATCGTTATTTAACCACTGTTAGTCAGGTAAAAAATTTAAGTTCACGATTAGTTCTTGAATGAAAATTTATCATAGGTGGAACTTGTCCAGTTGTACAATTATACTATAGAAACGCACACAGTTACAACAAGCGATGAGTATATTCTACAACTGCACAGAATAACAGGTTCGAAAAAGCATCCTGATTTAAATTCTAAACGAGCAGTGCTCCTTCAGCACGGCTTACTTTGCAGTTCAATGGATTGGGTACTTGCTGGACCAGAAAGGGGTCTTGGTAATTTTGTCAACAGTCACTTATTACTGAACTAGTTTCATTGCTATAGATTTATTTCAAATAAAATAATAAATCTAATTCAGGTTTCATTCTTGCCGATGCTGGCTACGATGTTTGGTTAGGAAATGTTAGAGGTAATAAATATTCTCGGAACCACAAACATTACACCGTCAATGAATCGGAATACTGGAATTTCGAGTAAGTAATTGAAATTCATGTAAAAATTAAGAATTTATATTTAATTTAGATACTATTTAGTATATACCGAGTTAATATTCTTGTCGAATAATTAGGCCTTTAAATATTATTCGAGGCACTTAGTTTGAAAAAAATATACTCTCACTAAGAATCGAAACAGTGCGTATAAAATATAATATAATAAATTATAATATTGTAATAATATAGTTGTCACATTTAATAATACGAAGATTTAAATTTTGTAGTACCTAATAAGTTTGTAATACCTAAATAAGTTTTATTGAATCCACCAATTCTATCCAGCTGGCACGAAATTGGAATTTATGATCTACCGGCTATGATTGACTATATTTTAGAAGAAACGGGTCAAAATAAACTTTTTTATATTGGCCACAGTCAAGGGAGTACAGCATTCTTCGTTATGGCGAGTGAACTACCAGAATATAATGACAAAATTATCTCAATGTTTTCACTCGCGCCAGTAGCTTACTGTTCAAGAATGTTTAGTCCTGTTTTCCAGTTCCTTTCACGAATTATAAAACCCGCTAATGTAAGCTACTTTATTTACCTTCTTAAATATAAATATCTAAACGAGATCGTTGTTTTCTTTAGAAAAAAATTAAAACATTAAGTTGTAACCAAATGATATTCCATTCTTCCTTCATTTATAAATGATTCGTATTTATAAGAATCAAAAGTTTCGAATACTTTATAGACGTTAATATAACCAAAGATTAAAATCAATATATGTTAATCAGTAATATACGATTTAATTGATTAATAATATAGTATAATAAAATTTTTCGTTTAAAATCCATTTGATATTCCAGTTATTGGCAAACTTTATTGGACTATACGAATTTAAGCCAACGGATGCATTTTTTAAAAAATTCGTTTCGTCAATTTGCCGGGATAATTCAGCTATTCAGCCACTTTGCATGAATGTAATTTTCATAATAACAGGCTTCAATTGGGATCAGTTTGATACGGTAATTTTATAACTATCATTATAGAAATATTTTAATTTATTAAAGATTTTTACTGGCTTTTTATATTTTGTCGTTCTACCAGTCATTGCTCCCGGTAATTCTGTCTAATGTTCCCGCTGGAGCTGGAGTGAAACAATTCGTTCATTATGCTCAAATTATCAAGTCAGGTAACATAATATTTAAAGCATGATTTATATCACAAGGAGAAACAATTCATACAAATTATTTTGTTTGTAAAGTAAAAACGATCTCTTGAAAAGAATTCTACGTATTACATACGTTTTTACAAATAAGAAAATATGTAAAAATTTGAGCAAATTCAGTACTTATGCTTCAATAAAATATTAAGTTAAATTTTATAAACTTCAAGTATAGTAACATTTTTAATAAATACACAATAGCTATCCCAATTATTAATATTATTCATTGTTTATTTCGCAAATTATTTATTTTCTTTTTTTCAATATTAAAATATTCATGCCATTTCTTATTACAAAATATTTAACTGTAGCTTTATTAATTAATTAAATTCTTGCTTAATCTATATCGACTAAATCTCTGGCTTTAGGCACTTAAAAAAAATAGAAATATTTGTTAAATTTAATTAAATTGGTGTGATAAATATTACTTGCGAAATCTGTATCTTAACTGATTTTGACATATTTTTAGAACGGTATTCTTTCTTTAATTATCTATATTTTTACACATTTTTCATTATTTTAATTGTATAATACACGTAGTTCATAAGAGACAGATATACAGTAATTTTTATTATACAAATTTTTTCATTACAACTTTTTACACTTATGAAATAAATTTTCCATTATGAGCTTTTATAAATTTAATAAAGAAAAAGAAATCATATAGACTTGCCATGAAACATTCATAAAAAGTTCAATAATTTCAGTTACTTTTATAATTAAATTTTCTTAGGACTTTTTCAACAATATGATCATGGACTCTGGAGCAACATAAAAAAATATCATAGTATTAATCCACCAGTCTATGATCTGCAAAATGTTACGGCTCCCGTTTCCCTACACTATAGTATCAATGACTGGCTTTCAAATCCAATTGTTTGTATATATTATATCTGACACGTTTTATTATAGAATTTGTGTTTTGGTACGACTGTGTAATGGATTTCATTAACTATTTCAGGATGTCCAAAAGCTTTATTCTAAACTTCCAAATCCTATTGGAAAATTTCGGGTCGTCCATGATAAATTCAACCATTTGGATTATCTTTGGGCGAAAGACGTGAAAACGCTACTCTATGATAAAATAATGAGCATTATGCTACGATACGAGGATTGATAGTAATCTCAATACTTTACTTTTATACATTTCATTGTAAGCCAAAAATATATTTGAAACGAAACTAGTCGAAATTATTTTACGTGTTTTAAAATTTTGTTTATTACTTTTGTGATTATTTTTATTATAATTAATTAAGACTTAATAATAAATTAATACTTAAGAAACGAGTCTTTATATATATATATATATATATATATATATATATATACATACACATATACATGTACACATACATTATATATATATATACACATACATATATATATTAAAAGAAAATTTTTATTGATTATACTTTTTTTACTATGAATAAAAAAAATTAATAAAACTTATAATTACAGTTGATACATCCTAAAAAATATTCAGTGTTAAAATATATATAATTTTTAGCTATATTGTAACTATATATATAATGAAACTGAGTTATATTCACATAATAAGTAAATCATAATATTAGCGGGACTGATATCATGAAATCATTCATAGAATTCATATGATAGAAAATTATTCTTATTAAAAGATAAGGATTGAAAACGTGTTTCTCACGCGACTAACAAAAGATAATCCTTAACTTTCTAACTGTCGCTTATTATGATCGCTTATTATGGATTAAAGCTTGGCAGGAAAATACTCCCGACAAATTTAAGATATACGAAAATTCATCAATAACATTATCTCTTAAAAATAAGTCTGATTTTATCTTAAAGGAATTCTACATTGATAATTTAAACACATTGAACAATTATAAATAACTCATGAAATAAATTAATTATATTTTGAAATTAAAAGGTACTTGAACGCAACTAGTACAAGAAAATATTTATTAATATAATAATACCTAAATTTTTAAGTAAAGATTTGAGAAAAAAATTCAAAAAAATTTTGTTTGTTGATTTTAATTTTTTAGTTAAATCTTATAATTTCGAATATACGTACAAAATGTGCGTATAAAAATTATTTCCGAATTTTATTTCTTTATCAAGTACAAGCTCTTCAAATAATTCCTTATAAAATCGGTAAATAAAAAAGTTCCATAATGAAATTTCACTGCAGTGAAATAGTGTTTATGTGGGAACTAAACCAATGAATACCTCTTAAGTATTTGTTATTGTTAACGCCATCAAAAGATCAAAAATGTTAAAGTAAAAGCAAACGAACAGTAATTTCTAATATTTTTAGTTCAACTTTAATTATTAATCCGAAAAACATTTTAGCAAGGTATTATTGTATAAAAATAAATAATACTTAGCTTCATATTAATATTATTAATGGTTTCATTTAATAATAGAAGCAGGATTATTTCAAGAATGCGTCAACGATTATCTTCAATTATTTATTGATGAATACACACATACCGATGTACTTATATTTGAAAGAAAAGTTTCTTCATAATTATTTTGCTATCCTTGCCAATAATATGAACTTATTTATTAGTTTGAAATATTTTATGCTCTTAAAATGAAGAAAAAGTCGAATTTCGAAGTACCTAAATGTAAATTGTTCCATTACTATTAGTAAATTAATATGATTTTCTTTAGATTTTCAAGTACAGTTAGGAAGTACAAGTCGAAAGCATTTAAGAAAAAACAAAATAATTCTGATATAAGAGTGGCTTGATATAATTTTTAAACATATTTCGTTTTAGCTTTACATTTAAATTATCGACGGTATTGCATAATTATGAATTAGCGTTAAAAATACGAAAATGTATCACCTCATCAATACAAAAATGTCTCTCCTTTCAAATTACAAGGAAACACATTAAACTCCGTCATTCCGTTTAACCTACAGTTCTTGAAATTAATTTAATAGTATCGACTTATACTTCCTTGAGCTAACTTATAAACAGTTTTACATGTTAGTAATAAAAAAGGAATAATAAGTTAAAACTCCAAAGAATAAATTTAAGATCATTAATTTTGAAACGAAATTCAAAGAATTCTCCTTTCAATCCATAAACCCCTCGCGATTAGCTGCAAAGTTATATTTCTCCCGCAACATTAAAACTTTTCAATAATAGAGCCTTTTGCGTACACCTTTAACTGAGTGATGCAACTGCTGAAGAACAAGTAGACGAGAAAATGTGCCTTTTCCGAGGTACAATTTTTAATCACATCAACAAATTGCACATGAGCTTGGAATGCGTTGTCGTATGTCGAAGGCCAATAGATGCGCGCACTCGACATTAATCGTTACACATATGAATAATGCGCAACGATTGAGAGGCAGATGTTAGTACGCATTATTATCGTTAAATAGAAACGCAGTATCGCAGGCGGTAACGACAGTTCGGTTCAAGAGGTCAAGATACCGTTCGGAAACCAACGCTCAGTCAACGATCGAGGTCTAGTCGAGCGCGAACAACTTTGAGGTACTCAAGGAGTTGTCATTTCGAGTCTTATTTTTTCAGAACCTACCCTGTGGATTCTAAAATATTTAGTACTTGAACGAAGGGCAAGCTGTATTTGGTCATAAATGTTGGGATCTTATCAAATCGCTTCGAATGTGGAATTACTTTGTGCTCTGTGTTCAAGTAGTCTATCCTAGGTTTCAGTTTAATATGTCATGAAAATTATATGTATTTTTATTTAACGGCGTGCAAGATAATGATTTTAAAAGAGCTTGAGTGTAAAGACGATTAAGAATCAATGTCGTTCACGAACAAATCATAAGGAGCACATGTTTCAGTGTTTATTATGTAATGTCGATTGCAAAAATGTGACGAAGGGGAAAATAAACATGAAAAGAGCTGAATCTATGAATATATAGAAAAGATCATTTTTTATAAATTTTGGGTATTTTTAAAGTAATATTATGTTGATAATATTATATTTATTATGTCATTTTTAAGTTCAGTCAATGAATGCTTCTTCTCTCCCACATAATATATAGAGCGTGACGAATCATTTTTGTTGACTACAAACAGTAAACTAAAGATCAAAAAATGCTATTTTAAATTCAAGACAAAACGATTTCCTAATAAGTTTGTTTTGCTTAATAATATAATATGTGAAATAATTCACTATAAAGATCTAATTATAAAAGAAATTGAAAAATCCTACCTTTTTCATTAAAACAATAGAATCGATTTTGTTTTATAGTTTATATATCATTTTTGCTGATATAAATAGAAATTTCAATAGAAACATAAATACTCAATCGTAAAACATATTAAGGTATCAGTCATCAACATAAATTTTGTGACGCAAAAATTGTTAATCTTTAGCACTATAGATTATTGATGCTATGAAAGTTGTATTGAATATGAGTATTTCAATTTTGAATATTTATTAAGTATATTTATTTTGTAAAGGTTCATTGGCTACGATTATAGGTCAACCAAGAAGAGATTCATCATGTACACAATATCCTTCATCATTCTTCTCTTGTTAACCATTGTTACGATAATCGTGGGTATCGATACTTACTTTGACACCAGTGGAAGAAATTTGGTACTTGTTAAATTTTATATATACTAACGTAATTACTAAGCCATACTCTAATTAAATACCGCAATAAATCAATATTTGTTCCAATTGATTATAAAGAAGAAATTTCCAAAAAGAACTTTGAAATAAAATCAATAACAATTAGAGGAAACCTATGATATTTCCGACCATTTTATATTTAAAAACTAATACTAGATAAGTACAGACATTTATAAAAATATATATTTCAAGCTAAACTTTTTTTTAATCTAAATAAGAGTAATAATTAAGCTGAGGATAAATATTATTAAGATTTAGAATCGTTAAGATTTCCTTTTTTACAAACTAATACATTGAATTAGTATTCGAAAGCACTGTACACAATCTTTAAAAACGATAATAATCAAAAAATATTAAATTATAGATACGTAGTATCTATAATTCAAATTTTCTTTCGCATATTTTCATATAACACGACTAAACACGTAAAATGATAGAAACTTCTTAAATAATTATATTTAATAAAGAAATTAATATCGAAATATGCTCATACACTTGTTTTCATCGCATCTAGCATATATATAAAACTTTTAAAAAATCCATAAGTTGAATAAGATCTTTAATTTTAGATAGATTAATTGAAATATGAATTAATATATAAAATAACAAAAGGACGTGTAAAATATTATTGAACTTCAAGTAAGTAAAACAATATCATTTTTTTTCTTTCTTATTAAAAAAATCTTTAGTTATCATCTCTTCGTTTAATGGTTCAATAATAATTGTATGTATTAGTTTTATGTTTCATAATAATATAATTAATAATAATAATATAAAATATATCACCAATAAACTTTATAAATAATATAATCATCATTTCCAAATTTTATTTACAATATAACGTAATTTTACGAATTGTATTTAATTGATACTTTTTTAATTAGATATGCGATAAGTTTTGAATTTATCCTTGCATTCTTGAAAAATAAAATAAAGCTGTACTACCAACAATAAGATAATATTTTTATTTTCTGATTTTTAAAATGAACAAATGGAGAAAAATTTTCAAGTATATAAACTATATATGGTTCTCGTTAAAAATGTATTTTTAACTTAAACATCAAAGAAAATTAAGAAAATTCCAGTTAAACACTAGACATTATCCGTGATAATTTTAAATAAATTGAAAATTTCTAATTAATAGTTCGTATTAATTTAAATATGAAGCATATATGTGTGAGTGTTACTTTATTACAGAAATGTCGTATTTCATATATTATGATGAACACGTTTATTGTTGCTGTAATATATCGATAACCTTAAACAACGCATAATGGTATTTCATTTCACAAAAAAAAATTGAAATTCCATTAAATTGGATATTAAATGATTATTATGCTGTAATATTACTGTATAAACATGAATTAATTATTGAAGCTTAAAATAATAATATTTTATCTTTAAATATAAATATATTTTGATTGAAAAATATTGCTGAAAGACTAAATTCAAAGTCATTGATAAAAAAACTTCTATTACTTTATTAAAGTTTATATGAGTATATGGTTACATAATCTGTAATCATGCAAAAATGTTACATTATGATTTTAAATTTATTGTAATTTTTTTATATTACTCTTTATTAAGAATCATTTAACCTTAACCTAAAAATAAAATATCGGTTTATTCATTCATTCAATGGCAAATAAATTTATTATTATTATTACGGTATACTATTTAGCAATCAACAAATATCAGTTTTAATTTTATTTACATATTTTAATGTAAAAGATTAATAAGAATATTTCTATAATTAATGATCTAATTTAGCGGATGCGAGCATACAATTTTCTAATTTGTAATGAGTGTCCTCGAAGACTCTGAACTTTGAGAAAGCTTCAAAAGATATGCAATATTGACCTTGATATACGACCCTGCTTATCAATGACTACGTTTATTAAGAAAATACATCCATTTATAAAAATTATAGATACCAATGTCTCCTTCGTCATTGAATGGCCAACACATGGCTAGTATAAACTAATTAGAAACATTATTCTGTAAGTAGTTCTCGATTCTAACATATTTTTTGAACACATTTATCGTATGAAATCACTTATACCATGCACATAATATTTAAATGATACATAAGTATTTTTTAAAAGAGTTTCTTATCATTGTATTAGCAAGGGAAATTTTATGATAAAATTCAATGTTGCACATTGATTGTGTTTTTTTATTCATACTTGTTATCATTTAATGACATGATAAAGTAAAAATTTGAACTAAAAAGTAACATATGTATTAACATTCGCTTAGACAAACTTTTTTCTTCATTATAAAATTAGTAAAAATGAAAATAATTAAGTTTCAATAGAAACATTTTTCCTTTAACAAACTTTGAAATTAAAACAACTTCGAATAAAACAAAGAGCAAAATTGATGTTCTTTCTTTCAATTCTAATGTTTCACATAATGGTCTAGACTAATTTGACATTTTTTAATTAAGTAGCATACATTGTTATAATTCAAAATATCAGTACATTTGTAAATTTATAATTTTTGATGATTTTAATAATCATCTGCTCTATTTAATTATTATAATATTTGAAAGCTTTAATTATACAATAAAATAACATGAAGTTCTTTTATCGATGTACTGTATTTAACTGAAATTAACTAGTATAATATTGATAATATTCTACGTTCAATATGCATACGGTTACTTTTCCTTTACTTTTACATTTATTTAATAATAAATGAAGTGAATTAAATAATAAATATAATAAATGCTAAATTAGATCGTAATTTTAATTAAAATTCAAGTTAAGTAAAATTAAAAGTAATTATTAATAATTGAGTTAAAAATAAAAGTAACTTTCTGAATTTAAATTCTTTTCAATAATATTTTCACTAAATATATATACATATACCAATAATAATACAATTAATTATATATTTTATATTAAATGTAAGGACTTGAATCAATTATACTATATATGAATTCTTATGAAAATACAAATCTTAAAGATTCGAAATTTAATTTTACTATTAAATAAATTTTAATGTTTTAAAACAAAAGTTTGAATATAAAATATTGTAAAATGAAAATACTAATCTTTATTAAAATGAAATAAAAATATTAAACATAAGTTTTAATAAAAGAAATAATACTTTGAATTTAAAACGTAAGACGCAGATAATATACTAAGTATTACATCCTGATAATAAAAATTATATTATTTCTAATTTCGAATAGTCATTTTAAATGTCTACATATATAAACAAATTATTTACGTCAAAAATGTCATTCTTCTCTGAAATAACTCTTAAAATTCAAATTACTAAAGTATAATTAAACTATTTAGACTCTTGAATCAATGAATATGGATGGATCAAATAGTTCAAAATCTAAATAAAAATCAGTATTTCCTTGAAAATAATCTTAATTTTTTAACTACGAACACTTTTTTCAACTGTATTATGAAGTGACTACTCCGAATTACCCAGACAATTTTGTCGAGTAGTATAAATAGTAGGGTGACGATGTTTTCAATTTCATTATCAAATACGTGACATTCATTTTTAAGATGAAACAGATTTTTATCGGCAAATGTAGTATTATTTTGTTTGATATATTGTTTAAATCTCATAATAAATTCACACGAACTCACAATTTATTATGTTTCTTTACATAGAGGAAGAAACAAAGATATTTTAGATTTTACCTTATAAGCAATCGTTACTCTTAGATCTTTTTTCTTATAGTTTTCATACAAATTGAATATTTGTTTTACATATAAATAATAAGTAGCTCTTATTATCTTAAAAATAAAGTCATTAAATACTCATATGTTGCCTTAATTTTCTTAATATATATATATATTCTATGTAATCATACGTACGTAACATATTAGAATATAACTATGTTATTACAAAATGTTTAAATTAAAAAAAATTTTTTTGTATTTTGAAAACAGAAATATCTAACTAAGTTAACATAAAAAATATTAAATATTATTTTATTTATTGGAATAAAAACTTTATCCGTATCCGAAATCATCAGATCCCCTTAAAAAGATAGTCTTTAATCAGATTTTTTATTTCTTAATATATGCAATTAATATTTAAAATTAAAAAACAAATAACATAATATATAATTTATAAAAATACATTTACGTTGATTTTATGAAAATGAATAAGCATGTGATTTCTACTTGATTTTCACTCTAATTTAGTATCAGCTGAATATACTTTCGGAATATGAATTAGAACGCTACGCATTTCCACCTGTTTTACCAACGTTCGAATCTGAAATTAATGCACAAGATGACTTAAAAAACGAAACGATATTATACAGGATTTCTGCAGGGCCGAAGTCACCAAAGAAGTTAGGAAAACAACCAGTATTCATCGAAAATGGAATTCTGTGTGATAACGATCCTTGCGAAGTAAATAAACCCAAGATCGCTGTTGGTAAATAAATTTCAGATTTAAATAAAAATATTGTTCAACTTAAAGATTTACTATTTTATCGTATAATTATTTCAAGTTATAATAAATAAAGTTTCAAGAAAGAGTGTACATTTCTCTTAAAAATTAGAAGATAAAATTGAGGTATTTCATAAGTATTTGATTTTCATTCTTTAGTCTCGTACAATATTAATACGTGATCAACTATCGTTTTTACATAAAAATGATCTAACATTTATAAATTTTCTTTAAGTTTCATACATGTCGTAAATCTGTAATATTCTCTAATCTTTGAGGTTACGCTAAGTTTTTTAAATATGTGGAACCCTGTGCAAATTTGAATATATTCGTGCGATTTTAATTCAATCAGAGCCACATTTGTATATAAATATTCTTAGCTTAAAGCTTAGAAAGAGTCGGTTTCAAACAGGAAATTAGTTCTGATAGTTTCGTTTATCTAAGAATATTTTATACTTTTTGTATTTCAATTTATCGAAATAATATCATAGGGATTAAGATTTAGTTATAATTTGGGTTAAGTTTTAACCATCTTTCTTTAAAATTGCAGTTATTTTTATCAATTAAATAATCCATACAGTTATTAAGAAGGATTTATTTAGTCGCTACTTTTAGTTTTCATGCGTTTATTTTACTATTCCTTTTTATAATGGTCAATCGCACTGTAATATTAAATAATAGAGCCCAAGATATGATTGTAGCATATTACTGCAGTACTAAAATGTCTTGAAATCGAAAGCCTTGAGACTTGATGGTGTTGATTATTTAGCCTGCATTGTATTTCATAAAACCCCCGAGTCAGTTAAAAGATTAGGTGCATCTTTATATAAGATCTGAATATATAAAGATGTTTTTTGGAAAATCTAATTTAATTGCCTTGTATTAGATTATATTTATTACGTAGATTTTATCCGTTAAATTACCGCTGAGCTAAAAAGTTCAAGGTATTATTTTTCTTGTAATAGCATCTCTGCATATACTGAGTTTTTAAACTGAATCTGAAATGTAATGTATCTTTTCTTTCTCATGCTTTGATCAAATACTAGATACATTAGTAATACCACATAATAGAAATAAGACATTATCACGAGCATCAGCAATAGAAATGATATTATCAATGAAAGCACAATAACGATATTACAAACCGCTAAGAGTGTCTCGCCCTTGAACCAAAGTAATTCTCGATATTCCTCGGTGAGTCCTCCAAGAAACATAAATGAGTAATATTAAATTTAGTAATATTTTACTCTTAAATCACCAGAAGTTGCAGATAAAAAAGGCACGATTTTAGATGAAAGGTAAAAGGTACCTACTTCTTTCTATCTATGAATCTCAACTAAGTTTTAAGTACATAATAAGCTTATCCAAACATCAAGGATTTCCTCTAGTGATATGATAGAAGCTTAAAACCATACCAACTTTTGTGTATCGATTCATTAACATTAATTGTGTTAAACATGTTCACTATTACGTATATATTTCAAATAATTAGTTTAAATAAAAGCATCATTAGTTTATTGATAGAGGTCTTAAATAAACTTAAAATTGAATTTTAACTTACGATCGAAGATTTAAATTAGTGCTTGTTGATAGTTTCCTTTATGAATAATGAAGGATAAACATATTTTATCCTTTATAGAAAATTTCATTATTATCCAAAAGTCGGAACTGCTGTTGCATGAAGTATCGAGCGTGAGGACGCAAATAATTTGTTGTAGTGAAGTTAAAATGTACTTGAATGAAAAAATTATTCGAGGCATTCCGACAACATATTATATTATATATTACATTATATTATATTATAAATAAAGAGCTATATGCATGACGAAACTTAAGTTTATAATTATATATTTTTTTATAAATTTATAAACTTATATTTATAATGACGTCAATCAAGTCGCCTTATTTCAAAAGAATTATTCTTTAATTAAAAACATGCGAACTTTTAAGATCAAATTCAAATTATCTCAGTAGCAAGATCTTTTCTACGGACAACAAGTATTTCTTCGAGATTTAAAAATACATAGTAAATTAATTTTATTTTACATATTTATTTGTAACTATTAATGAGATTAATGTCAAAAGTTTTATTTTTATTTATTTTGTAAAACGGCAATTATTTTAAAAGACAAAAGTATGCGATCTTTATATTATTCCCGAAATAATTCTGACACATAGCAAATTCAAGATAATATTACCAAATATAAATAAAGTAATAGAACTTCAATAAATTTGCAATAAATCTAATGAAAATTAAGGTCTACAATTTATTTAATAATTTCGCTTCGGAAAAAAACAATTTAAAATAATTTTTTTTTAATATTGACGAGTTCGATTTATATAAACTGAAAATAAACAATGTCATTTTTTTATAATGCTTTATACAATCATCTGAAATTATATTTTCTAGCTTATATATTAGTAGACCGTGGCTATGATGTCTGGTTGGGCATTGGTAACACTAGTATTGCTGAAAGTACTCTGTCGTAAGTAACACAATCAATTACTCGTAGAACTTGAAATCTATACTCTCGCTGCTTTACGCTCTCTAGCGCTTTATATGTATATATACATATACAGTCTGGATTCTTCACGTATTTTACGAATGTCCGTAGTATAATGCTTTTAGGAATGAAGAAAATGAAAGGAAACGATTGGAACGCGTGGCTCAATATATAATAGCATCCACACAGGCAAAAGAATTAACAGTTATGGGTCACTTCAATGGCTCGGTGCAATTTTTTGGCATGACTGCACCCCAAATTATCGAGGAGGATAAGCCACAGGTGCGTTTTTCATCGCTTCAACTATCATATGTCAATAAAAATTAATAATGGTAATTTATTAATTATGGCATAATTATGGCATAATACTGTATTTTATACTTAAAAAAAATCTGCGAAATTTCGCATTTACTCCTGGTTGATACGAATCTTTTATTCAAAGTTATCCACGCAAAAAATATAAAATATCTTGCGTAAGAATAATATAATATAGATTCTTCAAAATTTAGAAGAAATTTTTTTAATAAATAGATAAAGTGTGATAATGCTTCAGATCAATTAGTGAGGTTATTATTAAAATAAAAATAATATATTTTTATTATTATTTTACAAGCATTATGTGTAATTCAAAATGAAGCTATTTATTAAAGATTCATGCTCATATTAATTACCATAAAATAAGTAATATTCAAATATTTATAACTAAACATACCTTTTAAAAAATTGCTATTATCTATAAAACTTGTTTTTATTTCCATAAAGTTCAAATAAAAAATATAAATTTAGAATTTCCTTTATAAAAATATAACGAAGAAAGTCTTATTAAATATATGCCATTATAATTTAAATGATAAAAAAGATCTTTAACCTATGTATAAGATTACTTATTTTCATGATTTTACGAATTAGGCTAAATAAATAAAATGGATAATATAAGAAAGTTGCAACCTTACTTGGTTAAAATACATTTATTTAATTGAGAACTTTAATAAAGGAAATTGTGTGATAATACTTTCTTGACCTCGTACACTGTACGTTTGTTTGCAGTGTAAAGAACATAATAACTTCAAATTATTTTGCCGAAAGTTAATATTTAATAAAAAACGTATTTAATATAAAGTAAATGATTTAAATGTAATTATTTTTTAATGTAGATTATTAAAATTATTGCTTTTATCTGTCGCCAGAAAATACACTATTACTTTAATTATTTATATACACTGCATGCGTTGTAGGTGATTTAATTATGTAATATTTTTATTTTTCAGTCGAAACTTTCAAGGTGGTTAGAATATATACCAGGCGTGAGAACCATAAAATCGTTATACAAAAAAGGAACAGGTTTTCTTACAAGTATATTTTTATTGCTTTTACAAATTTTAGATAATCTTGCTCATGATTATAGTTATAAAATATGTCTATAAGAAAAATTTAAAAAAACTTGCATTAAAATTTATTGAAAATTAACGATAAAACTTCTATTAACTTAGAGATGGATAAAAATTCAACATTCTTCATTTTATTATAAATGTAGCTATTAATGTGTCTTACATTGACGTTTCAATTGTTATGTAGTAAATTTAAAAACAAACTTCTTTTACAAGATATATTTTTTTAATTGACTTTTTAACTTAAGCATGAAGTATCTTAGAGATGAAAAATCACAAAAAGTAAAACAAGCGGAAAGTAGTAATTTTTTTTTCAATTATTTCTTACAGGAGGCTATAATAATGTTGTTGAAAATTTTGATAGAATTGGGCGTAAAATCAATTATATTACCGATGATTCAAATATACGTGACTTAAAGGTAAGCAATATGTGATATATTTATATATTATTAGAAGAAAATTTTGAATTCTCCTAATGCGATGAAAATAAAGAAATCAATACATGCCTATTAGTGTGCTGAAAATATCAATCGACTTTATTGTTTAAAATTTAACGTATGTCAATGCAGATAGGAATACATTTTATCAAGTGTAAAAATTATCAATCGATCACTAAATTAAATTAAATTAAAGAAAATCTGCTTATTTATTGTCCAACGAATTAGGATTATATTGCCTTCTTTTACCAGTTGATACAGAACATTTCTTTTTTAATAATTCCACCATTTTGACATACAGCGTGAGTTTAGCACATTAATATGAGAAATACTTTCATTAAAAATACAATACAATTTATCTACGACATTAAAATATGTAATGTTACAAGTTATGATTAATTATAAACATGTATTATTAACAAGTAATTTATATGTACTTATCTAAGAGAAAACTGCATCGATACTTTTACTATATATAAAATAAAAAATTGTCTAATTTTTTCATTTTTTAAACATTTTTAAACATACTTTGTGCAATGTTTTTGGATTATATTAAACAAAATATTTGCCCTCAGATGTTGCTACACGACTCACCTCGCTGACGAAAGTTAAATTCCACGTCAAAAGAATATCTTGTCTTTTTATTCGATCCACTCATCTATCCGTTTATTAATTTCACAGTAATTACGACAAACTGTTAAGGACCTAACTTTTAAGATGTATTTTATCAATCGTAACAAGTGACAATTCTCTAGATGAAGATTCAGTGCAACATCGGACCTAACGTTCTTGTGTAGCGGAATCACCTTTCAATTATGGTTTAAACATTCTTAATACCGTTAGTAAACATTTCCTTTTGTTTCAAAGCCTCTTAAAACGCTAACGACTCTTTATGCAATCAAATATATCTTGGCTTTGTGATTAGGTATATTCTGTTTTAGTACTGAGAGTTTTCTAGGATCAACCATGACTTTTTACAAGTTTGTCAAAATAAATCAATTTTTCGTACCCAATTAACTTTTTTCTGTGGCATGCCAGCAAATTAAATGTGATGTTTAATTTATTCGTAATGGTATTCTCGCTCATAATCATTTTTCTTCTTATCCTATATTACTCGTAACATACTAATGCAAAGATACTGACATATTAAAATTAAACTGTTTAAAAAATTTTTTAAGTAATTAAGAAAAGTTTTCATCTTGCTTTGCAATTCGGAATCTTCAGTTTTTCAGCTGATCTGACCGTTATTTGTCGTAAGTTGGTATAATAAGTTTGCGTAAGTAATCGGTTACTTTTTAAATCAAAATAAAACAAAAATAGACACCGGAAACGTAACTTATCATCGTCAATTTTTAACTTGCTTTCAATCTTAACTATCTATGTCGCTAGATGTTAGTCGCACAGGATCACCCATCAAGATAACATAGGCGACATCTGTCTCTACTAACTTTGGAAACAGATTATATTAAAATGCAACAACATAATATATAAAGTAATATTTCAAGAACTTTAGTATCAGCCAACGTGAACTTCAGAAATTTCAGCGGTAACAGAAAAGAATAAACTATTGTAAGATTTTCTACTTTTAGCTTAATTTATATGTGCAAAATATATTAATAAAAAATTTGTAGTTTTATTAAATAATCCTATGTTATTAATATTCTAAAGATTTTATAAACTTTTATATTAACAATAAAATGCATGTTATTCAGAAAGACTACTTCAATCACATATATACTAAAAATTTAAGCCTATTTTTTCCTACAATTTTCTATACTTTAAGGAAAAATAATAAAATTTTTAAGTGTAACATAAACAGTATCTTCAAAGATCAGTTTATATGAAATGCAAAGTCATTTATAGATGACTGATATTATTTCACATGAACATTCTTATACTAGATTATTATACATTATTATGGATATACGTAGAAATTCAGAAGCTTGCATAATGTAATTAGGCATATAAATGTTGAAATATTATTTAATATGACACTTTAAAAATTAATTAAATATACATTAGCCAACAACGCTAAATTTATAATATTTTTCTTAATCGCTTACTCAAATACGTACGACAAATTAGTACTGATGCATTTAGTAGAAATGTTATATTCAAGATATCTTTTAGAAAGATGATAAGTTTGAAAAATCTCTTTAATAAATATTAACATCGAAGTCAATCATCAATTACCTCTGCTAAGTTCAGTTATATAGGTGGAAAGATTGCAAACTTGCTGCAATGCAATTTTATGTGCAGCATATTCCATTGCGTTGTAAAACATACCGTAGCCTTTACAGGTTTTCTCCCATATATAGTCTAAAGACGTACAAGCGAATCGGAATAGCGTGTCAGTGTCGCAAGAAACGACATTTTTTCCTTCTATATATATGTAAAGAAACTTCACTTCACACACGCTGAATAACGTCCTTGACTCGCATTGCGCTTCTACGTAGAGTTTTACTTTACTAGTATAAACTTACAGCAACGCAGCAAATCGTAAAAAAATAACAACATCCAATCGAACATTAGGAGAAACCAAAAAGAAAGTTACCATAAGAAATTATACATTGATGGAGTGCACAGAAAGGGGTACAAAGGCGTTATTTTTTATTTCTTATTGTTATTGTTCAAAAATAACATGATACATAATTCAAGCCTATTTATAAAAAAATTCTTGGTTTGTGAAATTTATTGTAGGTACCTTAGAAAATATTAGCTTTCTGAGGTATATTTAAAAATAAAATTTTTAAATTTTATTTATATATAATAGTTTGGATTAAAATATATGATCAATTTTTTATTTCACTAATTGCTATAAAACTACATGTACGTGTAATTTATTCGAGCATTCGTTATATTTAATTTTGCCTCAATATTAGAAAAATGGTAATTTTTAAAAAAAACGGACAAATAAAAATGAACGTTTTTATTTGTTCTAAGATTAATTGAATTAAATTATATGCACAATTAGATTAAACGGAGTAGTAATGCGACAAAATTAACAAAAACTTTAATTTTAATAATAATCCTTCTCACTTATTTTCTGGGAAACTTAGTTTCTTGGATATTATTTATTTACAGCTATCGAAAGTACTTGAAATTTAATAGAATTGTAAAAGTAATAAAAGTAGTACGAATGCTGATTAATAAACGTTAGTGATGATAAATATGTATTGTGTAAGTATATTAGTATTAGCACTACACAAAGATCTAAATAGATAAAAATTTAATGATATTACAAACATAATTCAAGTTTAGTTGTATTGGAAAATAATAGAATAATAATGGTAACTACATGTATCGATAACATTTAATTTCAGAGCACTGTGATGAATGCCTGGGGATTTATGATGACCATGGTCTTACCTACTTTTACTATTAAAAATTTCTCTGAAATGATGGATCATCCAGACGTATTTTTGGATACTGTAAACAAACTTTTTATATTTTATTACATCTATCTCTTAATTTTTAATGATCTTTCTATCTTGAACCAATTAATTTTATCTAATCATTAATTCCCAAAATTTTAATATAAATAACTCATAAAATAATTATTGTTTAATCGATTATCAAATCTATTTAGTTGTGAATGTTATTAATTAATATAAACTAATTATGTTTTAAAGGTGAAAATTTTATTAGATATTAAATAATCCATTTTATTGAATTGTAATAATTTTTCACACGATGAAAAATTTTTATTTGAATAATAATGACTTTCTATCAGAGAAATACATTTTAATATAAATTAATAAGTGTGAGGTTAAAGGTAAGCTACATATTTATGATTTTTAACAAAGTGATACGTGACTAATATAAATATTATTTCATAAATTTTTCATTAGTATTTTTTACATGATTTTTTATTTACATATTCGAAAAACATAAATATAATGCTTAATAAATAAATGAATAAAGTACTCAACGCTATTTAATAGAATAATATTTAAGATATATTATTAGATCTCTATGACGAAAATACAAAAATCATAAATTCATATATTACTAAATTAGTTCGAAGGCTATTCATTCTTAAATTAATAAAAGTATTTGCTTAATAGGAATTAATGACAATAAAATGTAATAAAAAAATTTCAATTATTTAATAATTGTAAAAATTAATGTAATAATATTTTTGTAAAGTAATAAGTCTTTTTTAATTTTCTTTTACTTATTTATAAGAACATACTTGAATATAAATAATTCATATGAAATGTAATTGAATTGAAGTAAATTACTGACAATTTTAGGAAAATATCGATTTGTGAAAAAGAAATCATTGATGATAATAAACACTCTTATCATTTTCCTTTAGCCTTAATAATATAAGTTTTTATTTAACAGATATATCATTTTTTTAAACAATGCGATTGCTTAAGCCTATGAGAAAATTAAATCATTTAATTTTTTAAATAATTTAGAAATTTGTTAAAAAAATTTTTACTACTTTTCTTTCTGATAGTATAGTAAACATGTTTTATAGCTACATAAAATTATAAGAAACGAGGTAACAATCATACCATTCTTTCATAAACTCGTCGAAATCAACTGTACTATAATTAGAGAAGTATTTTTTTTTCTTTCAATTTGGTCCAAAGGTGAAATCAGTGATAATGATAAAATATTAATACATTAAAACACCTAAAAACATTAAAGCTAATTGATGATCCAAAGCTGCAATAACTGCGTTCTCATAATTTTCAGAAAATATATAAAATTTGTAAACTATAATTAGTATTAGTATTCTTTTATAACTTATATGTAATTATACTGATATGTTAATTGAAAAGTTTGAAATGAATTACGCAAACTTTATATTTAGGCTTTCGGTATCACTACTTAAAATTATCATATTTATTTGTATTAAAATGAGAGACTAGTAGATTTGATTGATTTATATAAAAGCAAAATTTATTTTATGAGAATTAAAACGAAAATTTTCAGAGTATCATGTCTTGTTGCTGAGTTATAAAGTATTAAATATGATGAACATAAGGATTATCTATATTTCCATTGCAATTAAGAAATTTTTCTTAAAATGTCTCTCCGTGGCGATTTATTTCTAATTCCATTCATACCTATTATATCTGTGTATAATTAAAAATATATTAAACATAAATTTTTGTTCGTTTTAAAGAAGATTGCATTTTGAGAAAATCCAGTTGAAAATTAAAAACTTAATTTCTCAGGCTCTTGGCAAATTTGTCCAACTATTTCTAAGATGACAGTAATATAATTAACAAGCACACGGTCGAAGAAAAATTTGACATCTAATTTTTCTTCTTATTTAAGGCACAAGCATCATATTTATGTGACCCTCGAACATTAAATTGTAAAATTAAATTATAGAAAACCTTTGTTTTAGAACGGTACACTGAGTGAAATGACCTTCATTGTTTTTAACGACCCACTTACATTTGTGAAAACCAGTTAAAAATGTTAAAAATTCGTCAAATAAATGAAATTATTGATTATGTAATAGTAATAAATAAATATGAAATAACAAATACAAATACATGCAATTCAATAGGCTCAGCTGGTACGGAAATATGGTTACCAAGCAGAATCTCACCAAGTGGAAACAGAAGATGGTTATCTTCTAACGGTACACAGGATTCCCGGTAACGAAACGATACCAGCATCAAATGGAAAACCTGTGGTTCTTCTACAACATGGGATTTTGGGTAGTTCAGCAGATTGGGTATTGCTTGGACCAAATCAATCGCTAGGTGGGATCTCTGCAGCCACTGTTATTTCGACCGCGACATTACACAATTGACAATTTACTATTTATAAAAGAGCAAGTACTCGCAGTAAATCTAATTAATAAGCAAATTTATATAGCTCAATCGCTTTATCAATTGATGAAGATAAATGAGTCCGAGTTTCCACATATTTTCAGACTCACTTGAAATTAATAAGTGCTTTTGGAATTTTTCAAACATTCCCTTCCTTGGGTTTATGTGAAAAGAAATTTTCTTTTCATTAAGTACATACATCCTTTAAAGTGCAAACTAAACTGCGGTACTTATGATTTCTTCTTTTAACTTTTTAAATCTGAAGTTATATTTTTATACAGTACTGTACTTATTTATCTATTTATCTGGTCATTTGTTTAATATTTATAGATCATGTTGGCAAGTACAATTTTGTCTTGTTGAAACACAATAAAGACAGAATTCTGACACTGATAATTTTTAATATTTTCGATAGCATAAACTTTTAATCTTAACAAAAAAATTAAAATTACTTCTATCACGTATTATAATGGAAGAACGACTGGGGAAAGAATTCATAAGTATTGGGGGTTCATCTCGAGGAGCCTTCGTTGTAAAAACGGTAGAAACGGTAGGTTCCAAGTTCGACTCCTCGATGAGTCAAGTCGCGTACCGCATCATTCGAGTCTCCCTCCGAAATGTTGTCATGAATATACGCACACTACTTAAATTAAAACAATTTTACTGTAAAAACAATTATGATTAATGTTTGTATCATAATTAGCTTTTATGCGTAATTATACATTACTGATTTAGAAATTCTTTTCTCTTATGTGATAAAAGTCTGTGACCTAAAAGCTCCGTTGATGTAATTAGTGAAAAAATTTTTTAAACTTTCTTTGTGATATGAATGTTGCTCTGTTATATAAGTCTGAGTAACTTTTTCTTTAACTTCTTTTATAAATTTAAAATTCTACTTTATTGTTATAAGAAGGTTACTGCGAATTCAGAGAGAGTTTTACATTACTCATGTTGAAGTGATTAAAGTTATTATTATTACAAGCATATTTCCATTAGAATTTAGAATTGGTTTGAAAACCAAACTGATAAACGTAGCTTTTCCAGTTAATTTAATTTTAACTTTTCTTTAATCATTGAATGAGTTTTTATTTTTGAAATAATGCCTATACGTGGAAACTTATTATATTATATAAGTTAATACGTATTTGACAATGAATCTGAAATTATGCTTGTATATATTGTGAATTTCTCCACATTATATATGTAAATTTATTTCACGGGAACCTCGAAAGATAAGAATCTCATTTATAGAAATTGATACGCAAAAGTATTCAGTATGATTTACAAATTACTGCATCCCTTTACATCCATAACATTTTCAATTATTCGAAGCTTTCTTAAGTTATAAAAGAACCAAGCATTCACTCGGACAGTTAAATCCACGTTATTATATATAGATCTGTGTATAGTTTACGTTATTTATGCCATCAAACAGGTGTGAACAACGCCATTTATCTCTCTCGTATTTCTAACTGCGATTGCGTTTGCATTCAGTAATTTACTACATACATATACATATATACGAAACGGTCTCGTAAAAATATATTAAATTAATGCACTAATCTTATCTCAACATTTTAGGATTGATAATACTAGTAATTTATATGTTTAAATGCGTACTTTACTGCTTTATGCTATATCTACAAATAATCTTTGGCATTCTTTTGTAGTCTCTTTCTTATTGAATCTCTGAGCGATGACCTACATTAAGTTCTTCGATACAATTACTTATAAAAGAATTCTTTTTCTATTGGAGATGACGTCTCCATTATCAATAATTATCTTTCGTTTAATACAGCTCTCTTTTCTTTTCTTTTTAGTTGTGCTAATAAACTCTTGTGAAAATTCTTCGATGCCGAAGAAAGGCGTTACGTCCCAAATCGGTCTACTTGAACTCATTTCATTATTTACTCCTAAAATTTCTATTTCCATTCCTTGATCTCAAATTTCATCGCGTCGATTTTTGCGTAAAAGATTCTGTTCGATAATTAAATGAAAATATTCTTTCATTGGTAGCTTATATGCTGTCAGATGCTGGTTACGATGTATGGATGGGAAATTCACGAGGCAACACATACTCGAAGGCCCACGTAAACTTCTCGGCCAGTAGTTCCAAGTTTTGGGAATTCTCTTGGCATGAAATGGGAATACACGATCTACCGTCCACGATAAACTATATATTGAATGCCACAAGTCAAAAACAATTGCTTTACATTGGACATTCGCAAGGGTGTAGTATTTTCTTCGTTATGCTTTCAGAAAAGCCTGAATATAACGTGATGATTGAAAAAGCTGTACTTTTCGCACCTGTAGCTAATACTACTAATGCTAAGAGTCCTATTATTGGCATTTTCTCAAAGATATCAATGCCTTTATACGTAAGATATATCTATATATGTATAAATATTTTTTGACTCTTCTTTTGAAGGCAAGAAAAAAAAATACTAGGATAAAATAATCTTTAATATCACTATTTAATAATATACAATGAAAGAGACCTATAACATTATTTATATTTAATTGCAATTCTTAATTTACGCGACCCGTGGATAAAAACAAAGGCGATAACAAAAAGTACTTATACAATTATAATAGTACGATATACTTCAATAATGTACATTCAATATATATTATTAAAATGTGAGTTAGCATTGCTAGTCCGTAATTTATACAATATTAATCTTTTTTGGCAGTATCTAATTAGAGTTTTCGGTGTGAATGATTTCTTGCCAACCAATGCTTTGCTCACGAAAATTGGCAGAGAAGCCTGCGAAGCTCGTTCGCCTTATCAAGTGGTTTGTAGCAATGTTCTATTTATGATAACAGGTTACGATGCTTCGCTATTAAATAAGGTTGGTAGTCGATTCATTGTATTATCAATGCTCTGTAATAATTAAAGTACCTTAAGCATATCGTGCTATACAGAAAATAAGTTGAAATACAATGTTTACTTTCAAATTGTTAATTATAATTATTTGTAATTATTTTACAAACTCTTGTATAGTGGATCCAATGAATTAGCTATTTTAAATCTTAGTCGTCATTGTATTCTAATATGATAACATTTTTATAGATGGTTCATTTTAGTATTTCAATTGGCCATTAAATATAACTTAATTTGCTTCTTTAAATTTTGAATGGGGTTCTACATTTTTGTACACTTTACAAAATAAATATTTACACTAAGCTTTTTTAGACTACTATACCAATTATTCTCGGACATGTACCTGCTGGTAGTTCAATAAAACAATTCTTTCATTATGCACAAGGTCATAATTCGAGTAAGAAAAATTGATTATTAAAGTAAATTAAAATAGGAGCATATAAGTATAGATAATCTTTATCTTTTCAGAAAAATTTCGACAATTTGATTATGGCGATTCCAAAATAAATAATATAGTTTATAATCAAACCGAACCTCCAGAGTACAAAATTGAAAATGTCAAGGTTCCAGTTACAATTTATTACGCACAAAATGACTTAATCACAGATTTATCAGTAAGAATATTTTATATTGTTTTAATTGATCTGCATTTATAAGTCTATAAGTGAAACTTTTATATTTTATAGGATATTGAGGTGCTAGTGAGTCGATTACCTAATGTTCTAGACTTGCATAAAGTACCAAACCAGAATTTCAACCATATTGGATTTACTTATGCATCTGAAGCTCCAAAACTAATTTATGAACCACTTATAAAGTACTTTAGAAACTCTACCACAATATAAAAAAATTAAAAAATATTTTCGTTTATACTACTAGTATTCTTTTACTTGATAGGATGCTTATATAACTTTTTTTTATTAATAGATCAATTTTTACATCAAACGACACATGATTTATAAATAATTTATAAAATACAGAAATTGTTGCATCAGCTTGGACATTTTTTATTATAACACATTTAAAATAAATAATTATTATAATTAGTTTTATTCCTAAATAACGTAATCGTGAAAAAAAAATTAGAACATAATAGTAAATAAATATGTACATTCTTAATGTTATTCTTCCGAAATATATGTAAATACTAATAATATTTAATCATTATTTCTCATATAAATATACACAGAAATAGTAAGCACACGGAAATAAATAACTTCTGAATTTTCGTAAAAAAATTATACACATTTAAAATTTGAAACATTAAAATTTATAATATTATGATCCAAAAATAATAACAAGTATTATAATTTTTTCCAAGCCCAGACCTTTTCTATTTAAAATGTATCACAAATAATTATATCAAATAAAATTATGGTTATAAAATCATATATAAATGGGATTATTTAGGCGAGAGTTAAAAGTACATTATATGATATAACTTACTTGTGAAAACTTTTCATCCTGCATTGTACCATGAAACACAGCAAAACGGACTTATTTAAGTATTAATCAAACAATATTGCTATCTTTTACACATTGCTTGCCTCCGCCAACACAAAATTGTAGTTTGGCGGAAGGTCTCTGAATTTTAGAATTCGTATAATTTACCAAAAAGATTAATGCTTAAGCTACCTTTTAACATTAGTAACAGTGTTATATTTTATATTCTACAACACTTATAAATCATTCATCTGCTGGAAATATTCCTTTCATTTAAAAGAATTCCATACGTTGTTAAGTATTTATTGTTACGTATGTAACAGTAAAACAATGGTTGGTAGTAAATAATACAATTGATCAGCATGTCGAAATTTGAAATGTAATTATAACTATTCTTTTTTCTGGCGTGAAATTTATTTATCTGATTAGATGCCTGAATGAGAATTAAATTCGAATAAATTGAGTCTGATTCCAAACTTATAATAGTGTAAAGTCATGTAAAAAGGAATTATAGTTACTTAGTCTCTTATCACGAATTAAAATAAATGCAGATATTTTCTTAACATTTGCGGCACTGTAATCGAAATAATCGTATAATCAAAATAAGCAATTTGTTAATAATGCTCTTTTCTCTCAACTAGCCGATACAAAGACTATTGATTCATTTGTTGCCAAAAATTGCATCCGTTTATCGAAATTCTATTTAATCTTCGAACGGTCATTTAATTAAACGTATTTTATCGAAAAAGAAGATCCTTCAACCGAATAAAAGAAATAGGACACAATTTATAATAAAATATCATATTTATAAGAGATAAAAATATCTGTGAACAATCTTTATAAATGCGGAAGTATTGATTACTTATTTATTTTATTTACTTTGCATTTTATATTTCGAGTATGTGATTAAGTGATATTTATTATATTGCTGCTATTTATAATATACTTTATTATATTTACTGATTGTCTGAAATACGAAATATCAACATTTTTTAATCATTATGAGATAATTAAAATGCTTACATCAATCAAATATTTTCATAATGTAAGTTTATAGGCTATTCATAAAATATTGAATAACTTAAATTGAAGTAAATTTTATTGAATTTAACTAATTAAATTTAAGTCTCATGTAATAAAAAATTCACTATTTTAAAAAATAATTTAATAAATACGCATTATTGTATTAAATAATTGCATGTACTTAAAGGAAAAGATGTAAAAAGTGAATCTTATCTACATATTTATTCGTGAAAAAGATACAAATGCTGCAATTTCTTAACTATTACAGCTGTTTTTTACCCGTATTGTTAACTGTAAAATTACCAAATGTACCAATTCAACTTTTCTCGATTTTGTGAAAAATTTATAAAGATAATTGATTATGTTTGTCAAACTCTCCTTTCAATTGAAATTATGTTTAAAGAAATTATAATTAAAGCGAAATTTTAAACTCATATATAAATATTTTTCTCTTACATTTAATCTAGCAAATATCCATTGCAAATGATTTTTCATATTTGCACTATTCTGTTGTGTACTATTATTTCCTATTAATGCTATTGTAAATACATTTCAATCCTTAGAATAAACTTACATTAAAAATATTCTTCGATATATAAAATTTTCCTGTCTTATAATAAAACAAATTCCTATATTTCTTAATTGCTTCATCTGCTGCCGCAGTTACCTCAAATTTACGAAAATTTTTATTCTTCATTTAAAATTCTGTTCCATGCGAGTTTTTCTTTTCTAAACTTATCTTCTTAAATTTAATAACTGAACTTAACTCTTCTTCTTAACTTAAGTCTGTAGAGTATTGATATTTCCTGTCTATTAGATAAGAGCTTGATTTTTTGTACGTTTACTCATTTCGCATCGTAATATAATGCAAGAGATAGTATAATTACTTAAATATACCTGTTTATTTGCTGATGATTTAAGTCTAAGTTACAGCTGATTACCTTAAATTTAAGTGCTCTAAAAAAATTGTGAGCTTAATGTTTATATCAATATATTTTTCTTCGTATGCAAGTTCAAAATGGTCGAAATATTACATTAGATCAAAAAGTTACTCAAACAGTACCTTAAGATAAAAGGAATTACGATTATTGAAAAAAATATATAGAAATGAATAATGATTGTCATCCTAATTATCAGTAGCATCCAGATATTTTCAAAATTGACATTCCGAGTTTTAGAATTTATTATTAAAATCACTTATTCTTCTAATTATTATTCAATACAGTTTATTTTCTTATTTACAAATTTTAAGGTGAATAATAAATACCCATTTTATTATGAATCAAATGCGGATAAGTAGCTTAAGAGTTGGACAAATCAATCTATAAGTGTAGCACACTAGTTTCCTAAAACTAAATCAATATCTAGTATAATAGATCTTAAAAATTTATATTATAAAGTGAAATAACTTATTATTTAAAATTGTGGTGATTTCATTTTCAAGTCTAAAACTTTTTATCTGATCTTCGTTGAATTTAATATGTTAAATCAATCCTATAAAACTAGTATATTAAAATTAAAATGTTATTAATATCTTAATACGGTATATTATAAATATATTCTATACCATAATTTTTTTCGTCTTGAAGTTTTCCATTTATGGAACTTAACAGTTATTTATACTATAAGTTAACTCTGACTCATTTTTCAAACGAGAAACGAAGATTTTACAAAATAAATAGCACAATTACAAACGTTAATATTTAAAAATATTTTCATTAACGTTTAAATTACAATCTCTTGATAAAGCCAAATCACAAGTAAAGCTGCAACTTTTAAATATTTAAAATTACTTAGTTTCTTTATTTAAATACTCGTATTTTTAGTGAAGAAAAGCAAAGGAGAATTTTAGCTTACATATTCAAAAGCATCCTCTGTTTATATATGTGCACATTATTCATTGAAACTATGGTACGGTGACTCACTGCGCGTGCGTACTTTTCATGGAAATACCGAGGGGTGCAGTGTACCGTCGCTCTCTTGTCATGATTTTACTTGGAGTCGACTCAGTCAATGCCAGAAGGTCGCATTGTACGCGTCGATTTCTTACCCGTCAATTCAACCCCATCTGCTTATCTCTCTCACTCCCTCTCTCTCTCTCTCTCTCTCTCTCTCTCTCTCTATTATTATTCTGATTCGCCTTGTGGTTGTTGCTTTGCTAACTATCACCCTTAAATGTATATATCTTTGCTGAAAGGAAGGAAAAACGACAGTAACGACACTGTCTCATACTCTTTCTTTTAACAAGACATCTAAATTGTGTTGCTATGTCGTATCAATACTAACAGGACACAGATGAATTTTAATACACAGTTCGCGTCCTTCATAATGTTCAGTAAAGTTAAAACAATCTGTATGTAATTCGGGACAAATGAAGTTGAAGACGCGGAAAAAAGAAAATGAAAATCTCACGTACGGTGAAATTGCGTGGAACAATTATAGTTGCAAGATAATTGGATAAAATTGTTAGATAAAGGGAGATGAAAGTAAAGGAGTAAAGTAGTATCACTGCTACTCGTTACAGCGCTGTTACATAAAATAGAAAAAACGAGACATGTGTGATATTTAAAGTGCTCAAAAATGCATAGTAACCTGTCTCTTACACCTTGTACGTGACATAATTATTGAAGATTTTAAAAGATCATTAATTGTAGTGCCATTTTACCGATGTGTATTTATTATATTGTACACCAGAAGTGATAGAATAAAGGAAGGAAAATGAGGTCGAGCGATACTGAAACGTCTGTTCTTCTGCGCAACTTCGCATTAGCCTGCGTCATTTTTACCCTGCTGATCGGTAATTATAATCTTTTTCGATTATAATAATATGTCCTCGATTTGTCGTTACATGTGCAATTTCGTAAATGTTATTAAAACGAAAAAATGTATTCGTTCACAAACAAGAGAAGTGACTAATTTATTGAATAATCCAAAGGGTACACACAATTATATAACACAGGATAAAATCAATTTTTCAAAAAATTGATTTTATCAATTTTTTTATCAATATTGATTCAAATATTTTTTACCATTAGGAAATTAACTTCTTTTGAACTTTAAAAATTATTTAAGCACATTATTCGAGATTGAATGTGTTTGCATCCTATTATAATGCTATATATGGAATTTTTTCTATGAAACATTGGAAATTTCTTGAAAGTAGCTTTAAAAGAACTTTGGAGTGTACGATTTCAGTTTTCGAAAAGTGTACCTGCTATAAGAAATGTCTGAAAAAGTTTCTGCACGAAAACTACTTATTGAGAAAAATTTCACAAACTACGATAGAATATCGTATGCTAATTTTATTATAATTAGTTTAAAACTATGTAACTTGTATATAAACTTTATAAAAGGAAATAAAGTCTTTGACGTTCTTATACATATGTATAAATTACTTTCCCATATTCATGCCTAGGTTTAAAAATAAAAATCCTGCATATTTGTTTTACCAAGAAACACAATATACAGTTCAATTCGCTAGATTAAATTTTATAATTTATGCTTAAAAATGTGTTTGTTATACTTTCGTCAAATCTCGCGAGTTTTTCAACCTCTCTTTTTTTGATAAGCTTCTTTTACGTATTGCGACTTAAACAAACTAATACTGGAGTTCTAATTATACCTGAAGCTCTTTCGACTTATCGTCACCTTAATCCTCAAATTTAGCTTGAATAACTTTTTTAATATTATGCGATAATATAAATTGTTCAAAGAATTATATCAGTCGAATGTATTTTAAATTTTAAATTATAATGCTATGTATATAATTATCTTCTAGTTTAATATTTACGTATACAAATATTACAATCACCTCTACATTAACTTCGAATTTACAAAGTTTATGCTTTTGAACAATAATAATAATATTATGCGATATTATTTTAAACTACAAACTATAGTTATCAATCAGTTAAAAAGTATTTTCAAAAAGAAGTTGATGTAAAATTTGAAATTCCAATGAGTGATTACTTTATGTAGAAGAATTTTTTAAAAACTCAATATTCACGTAAGAATAACTTTATGGAAATTAAACTTTTGTATTTTGCAAAATATAAATATAAACAGTATTGCATATAATTAATATTAGTAGTAATTAATAATCATTAGTAACAATATTGTGATAATAATTAAAATTAATTTTAGATTATTTATTTTATAGCGATTAGTGTATCGGAATTTAATTTTAAACTGATTTATTATTTTTAATTTAAACGATATAGAAGTAACAGTTTTTTGTAAATGTTAACGAATATTTTCTTCCTGACTCATAATTACATTATCACACTCAATTCTTTTGTAATCTTCATTTATTTTCATTTCTCAACTAATTTTATTTGTCAAAGGGAGAAAACAAAAAGTCAGAAAGTATGAATCGATATATTATAGTTGAGTTAGAAAAAATATTAGATTTATTTGAGTTACAAAAAGGAAGTCGCTCATGAAAGAACCTGACAATCGGTTCTCCTCCGCCCCTCCCGACCCATCCAATTCACCCTTTGACATTGCTATAGAACATATACGCGCATGCAAGCGAGCTTGCTTACAACCCTTTATCGTTATTGTAATTGAAGTTGGTGCGTTGTTTTATGCTTTATTAATTTACCTTTTCTGTTTGTATTCGCGTAATGTTTCTCAACATTTCGCAACTTGAATCTCTAAGGTTTTATCAATTCATTTGTCAGCATAATAATATTTGCACTATTAATTATTTTAAAATGTAACTTTTCGATTCACTATTAATAGGTGGACTAAGCTCTTTTTTATTTAATTAGATAATTTTATTGAACAGACAAATAGTCTTTTTGATACTGTTTTAAGAATAAAGTACTTATTTTGTTCCGAAGTACATAATGTACAAAGTATATTATACGATACGTTTCCCTTTTTTGAATGATTTTTAAATTACATCACTACGCAGAATTTCATTATTTTAAAATTAATTGAGATGCTTTCGCGATAAACTGAGCAAGTATCTTAATATGCTTAAGACATTATACAATACTTTATATATGTATGTATACGTGTATATAGATTATATTTAAGGTCTCTTTTGAATAACCTTGGATGCAACAAAAGCTATTCAAGTTAGTAACACTTTGTTTGTAAATTAATATAAATTATTACAAAAATATATTACGTCTGGACCACTGTTGGATATAAATGTTTGGTTTTTTATCATTTCTTTCTAATATAAAGTGTAATCTCAATGTCTTTTTCAACTTTTACTGCATAAAATGCATAAAAATATAAAATACATCTAAATGCTTATAACTATATCATTAATGTTTATTAATAACATTTATCTGATGACGTTAGTATATTGTATTTATCATAAATAATACATAATTTAAAACAATTTATCAACGTCTTCTAATTAAAATATTGTTATAAAAATTTATGGCATAAAAATCTGATATTAATCGTTGTGTACGATATTCATTCATAACTTATCATAATGAAATAAATTCTAAAATATTTTATCTTATTTAACTCTTATTGTGCTTAATAAGATTGTACAAATTTATTCAGGCTTACATTTTTAAAATTCTGCTAGAATTTACGGTTAGATTAATTGAATTCTGTGACCATAAGAATAATAAAATTATTTTTATGGAAATAAAAGTATATAATTCCCAAATACGTAAAAATTCATAGTAATGAAAGTATTTTTTTAAATATACATCAGAAGATTAATTCTGTACCTACGACAAATCAATATCTATTAAAATGAAAATTTTGGTTTATTCAATTAAATTTTTTTATAAATATTTTAATTATTCTCTTGCTTATTAGTTATTCTACATTCTTTTTTTTATAAATATCAATGACGTTGTTTTCATTCTCCCTCTCATTCTTGGTGTAACCTAAGACCATAAAAAAACGTAAAAATGTAGAAATCGTCTATAGAAATCGTTATTATTTCGCTTAAATAATTCTTAAAACTGATCTACATTCTCAATAAGTAAAAGCAGCTGATTAATGATTATATATGAAAAAATGTACACTAATTAAATCACCATGCTTGCTTTCAAAGTCTTATAACTTTTACGTCAAATCAGATTTTTTCAAATAGATTACCGATTCTTCCGTTGACAATGTTTACCTATAACAATACTTCAATAAAATTGTGCAAACAATCAATGATGCAAAATTCGATTATTTACTTAAAGACAATTTCATAAATGATTGTAGAAGTTGTTTATATAATTCATAAATCATTATTCTATTCACTGAAGTATGCAAGAAAAATACGTTAAATACGTATTTAAGATATTATGAGTACATATGAGAACCATTTGATGAGCGATTTACGTAAGAACTTAAACTAAGTCTAATTGTCTGAAAAAGTATTCATCTTCATCAATTGACTTATTAATAAATGAAACAACCAAATCTTAAGCGAAATGGCAAATTTTATTTAATTATAAAACTCTATATTTTTTAATAAATGATTTCTAATTCACATAAATATTATAGTATCCGTTTCATTTTCTCTCTCTCTCTCTCTCTCTTTCTTTCTTTCTAAACAGAATCACAAAAATATTAAAAACTTATAAATATATTGAAACTCTTATTCTTTTATTATTTATGAATAATATTTTTTAAATTTCAAGTAGAGTACTTAATTCATTCATTATATGAAACTTTATGATCTTATAGTATTTAATTGAAATTATTATATACATAACAGACTGCGATAAATTACGTTAATATTTGAATCTTATTGTTATCATCATTATTAAAGATTAATCGTGTATGATTAATTTATCGTCAGTCCTGCACGAAATTAAATGCGCAAAAATCTTGATTTAAAAAAATGAAAACTTATATAAGATATTTCTTCGAAATACAATAATAAAACAAGTTAAAATTTCTTAAGATACGAATACTTGATATAAATCTGAAAGAATAATTTATCAATCTTATATTAATATGTTTACATTTAATTTTTTAAATTAAAATAGACTCTTCATAAAGAGTAATATTGTTATTGCATATAACAATATTATTATGACAGAAGAATAATATCATGTATTGTCCTTATCATAATATTATTCTTCAAATTAATATTTGAAAATATTCTGACATAATTAATTAGTAAAAACAAATTTAATCCAATACAATCTTATATTTCAAAAAATATTTTAAAATATACTAATAATATATTAATGGTACTTTAATAAAATGCTGTAGATGTAGAAATAAATTCGATTACCGAGTAAAATACAGAATTAATATCAACTTCAATTTTTACCCTTTAATATATCATTAAATTAAAAAGGATAAAGAATTCCAACATTAAGTAAAAATTTATATTAAAGATCATAATAATATAAATAATAATCAAAACATGTTTATTAGAAATTTAAAAAATATATAGTATTCTGATTAATAATTCTTCAAAATTTAATGATTTAATGATTCTTAAAAATTAAGTTTTTATAATAAGCTCAAATTCAATTAGTTTTAGTAATATTAATACACAATGGTTTCATTAATTTAATAAAATATTATCTAAAAGATTCGGTATTATCGATATTATTTTATTAATTAATAAAATAATAGACTTGAAATTATGTAGATAGTAACAATATTTATAATTTTTCTAATCATTACTTTTTACTATTAACAATGTTTTTACATTATTGAGTGAAAGTATAATTAATTTACATTAATTAATATTTTTTTATTGTGATCTAATTGAGTGACAAAACCTAAAAATATTTTCATAATACAAGTAGTTTTTGATTTACAGATAAAAATAATATAGTAATTGAATAAAGCAATTTTATTTAAGAAAAATCAACTCTTTTAATTGTAAAAGAGTTGATTTTTTTATTTTTGATTGATTCTTAGCATATTTGTATTTTTTTCTCTTTTGTCTTATTTTATACTTGCATCATTATTTTTCTTATTTATAATAATTATTATACCAATTTATTTTAATTAACTCTAGATAAACGTGCGACTAAAAAATTAAATATTAATATACATTTTTATTATATGACCTGCATATTGTATTAAGATTATATTTATATTTTTTTAAAAATAATTTTCCGCAAAAATAAAACAACTTTCAAAACCGAAAGTCTTAGACACTGATGACTATTTTATCATCTGTGTCAGCAAATGACTTGGAAATTCTTTTTAAAATTCTAATTCGAAATATTCATAAATTCATGGTATTTCATAAATTTATAAACGTTGTTTCTTTTCAAACTTTAATTTTTAACTATTTTGAATATTTGTGAAGAACAATTATTTACGAAAAACTTTTTTGAATACGTTTGCAATTGATTTTCTTAAGATTATTAGATTATCATCTGTAATCAAGGTTTAATTTAACAACACAGATAGTCTCCAATATTTATTATAGCCTTATGTAAGCTATAAAATATTTATTAATTTCAACAGTATCTATGAAATAAGAAACTTAATTAATTAATTATGTGTGAATTACATTCATGCACTCAATGCTTCAATCGAAATCAAACTTTCATTATAAAAATGGATGACTTTTAGTTATTATCATTTGTAAAATTTATTTTATCTCTTTCATTATATGGGTTTGAGATCAAGCAATAAGTGCGTGCGTTAGATATCGATTGTATGACAGGCGCACGCGTAGTGATAGTGAATGAAAGTTCTTTACGCCTCCGCATTATTTCTCCCTCTTGACTAGAGAGGATAGAGAATCCTCGAATGCTTATTTTCTTTTTATCTCTCTCACTCTCTATCCAACTCTTATTTTATAACTAACTGATCCATAATTACTCGTGTCTTTCTTCTTGCTCTTCAAAGTAAGCATCATTGTTGGATACGAATTAACTCTTCGTAAAAAATCCCTTTATATGTACTTCCTCTCTTCTTTTACTGTATACACATTATGATACTTGAAAATTTAAAAGACAACTTTTTTATGTTTAAGAAAACAAATGCTTCAAATTTTAAATACTCTTCAATGATAAGGTATATTAATATATTAATAATGAATTTTGTGTCTTTTATATATAAAAGAATATATGTAAAATATATATTATACATAAATATAAAATATTGTTAATGTACAATGTCCAGTAAAATTATAAAATAAATTAATTCTTTCGGTAAAATGAGGTCTGTATAAATGTTTTTTATCTGTAATTTAAATATTCTTATTTTTCTTCTTAATAAAATAAAATAATTTTCATACATATTAAAAATATTCGAACCTTCTACGATAATTGATTTAATTAAATACTTTTAAGTTAAATAATGTTATCAGAAAATTACTAGATATTTTTTAAAATATAAAAGATTTTTTGTGATTAAGCCAGTAAAAATTTAGGGAAATTGAGTTTTTCTAATAAGAAATATTTCTACATTCTATATACTTTTTCTACATTTAATACAAATCATTTATACATATAATTTTTATTATAATCATTTTATTAGAAAGAAGATTGTAAAATTTAAAAAATTAACTAGTTTAATCCTTTAATTCTTAATATATATTAATTAATAAATTCGAATATAATAAGTTTACTTTAATTTAAAATATTTTCAAAAAAATAAAAGAAAAATATTTCAACAGCAAAGAATCCGTACGACAAGTGTATAAAATACAATATAAAATTTTTATCGTGTATAATTTAAAGTAATAAGATAACTTCATTTTATCAATAACCTTACAAAAATATAAGTCTTATATTAATATTGTTATAAAATTCAGATATACGAATCTACGAGCTTGAGAATTCAAGACTCAGGTGTAAGAGATTTATATTCTCCAGGAAATATAAAAAATTGGTAAGAGTCAGCTGATTTATCATTCTCATTCTTCATAAACTATTTATGCTTGAAGAGATTATTAAAGTGAATTCTTTCTAAAATATAAGCTCAAATTTGTAGGATTGAAATGAATAATTGAAATTTTTAATTTTTGCATGACAATGACTAACTAGTTTAAATATTGTTCCATTTTGATTTGAAGCCAAATAAAGTTTACAGATTATGGCGAACACCATACGACCTAGTCACATTGTACAAATAGAACGAGATTAATAAAGAAAATTATAATTCTTGTTCCGATAGAATTTTGTAGCTGTACAAGCGTAAGCAATTCGAAAAAGTTTTGAGAATTTTCTTCTTTATGATATAAAGTTATTGATCAGTACTTCCGATTTCAAAGAATATGTAATTTAATAGACTAATTCAAAATATATTCTTTTAAATTAATTAATTATTTTTAATGACATGAAAGGCTCTATGATTTAGGCATTAATAGCCTTAAAAGTTTTATTTATTTTAGTTTAAGTTATATAACAAATTTTATAGAATAATTTAAAAGTTATATAACAAACGTTATATTGCAAAAATACTTAGCTTTTATAAATATTAAACAGGTAGTCAGGATCTCGTTCACTAATTTCTTAATAGCTGATTTACAAATTAATTAAGAATATATTCATATAAATTTTTGCTCTTACCATATGTCATATCACTAATGATGAAACAAATACATTTAGTTTCTTATTCGATATTGAAGACATTAAGACTAAGATTATTTATTAGATTCAATGAAACCTTACGAGGGCCATTATAGAGAAAAATATATATGATTTTAGTTTACTTATTTCCATGTGAACGTATTGCATAATATTGACAGATTTTAAAATAGTTGTACCTGCAATTAATTAAATTCCAGTATTTATTTTTATAAGCCAATTTAGTAATACAACGTTGTCTTTTCCACGTTTCTTAAAAGTTAGCGAATTGCTTATTCAGTTGTTAACACGCATATAAAATGAAAAATATAAAAACCTGCTAAAAATATGTATCAACAGATAATGCAATGGATGTACAAAATATATAAAATGTCTATAGGTGTCAGCGCGCAGTCAGACTCGTCGACACATCCGTCTGTCAATAGAGGTGCAGCAAGACAAATGTATGGAAGTGGCAGTCTGCGACAGACAGGCAGCCTGCCAATTATTACCAGTACCACTGATTTACCACTAAGTCGCAACAAGGGCAAGGAAGAGTCGAAAAATGCCCTAGAACCCAGCCAAAATCACAAGAGCAAGAATTCT
Source organism: Wiebesia pumilae (assembly GCA_018907045.1). NCBI lineage: Eukaryota > Metazoa > Arthropoda > Insecta > Hymenoptera > Agaonidae > Wiebesia > Wiebesia pumilae. The sequence continues at coordinate 2,256,859 of JACCHZ010000170.1, forward strand.
GAGCACGATATTGATAAAAATCGTGGTACGCTTGCCTTAATTCAACTATCAGCCCTATATTTCTTGAACTACGTAGTCACTGATAGATTAGTTCATCTAAAAATAAAGAGAACTCAATTTTCCAAATAAATTGTTTTTCAAGTTTATTTCTATAGTACAGTAAGGCTAGAGTTTTTTAACTTCTGCATTATTCGCACTTGTATGTAATCTAATAATTGCTTTAATACGGGCCAATAAATGCTTTTCTATAACAAAAAATCATAAGCACCTTTCCTGGTAATAAAATTATTTAGTCAATAGCTTACTATTTTTGGATTCCTTATCTACAACATTACGAAATGTAGCGAAAATCCATTTGCATTGTTTTGAAATACTCCGGAATATTTAAAGATCTTTATTTGCGCTTAATAAACGCTGGTTGCGAACTTGCCGATTGTTTCCTCGTGTATAAATGTTTGTAACATATTGAACACCTAATTTTTCAGATATTTGCTGAATTAGCAATTTCATATTTATTTCTAGTTTTTTAATCTCCGCTGCTGTGACATAGATTTTAAAAATCAACTTCTACATATGTAGCTGTACAAGGTCGTTCTAAAAATTTACCATGATTTTAGCTGATAAGGCTGTCCAAAAATTACTAAGCCGCTACTAAACTATTCCAAATAATCAAGTAGACTGACTACAATATCTATTCACATTTCTTTAGTTTCCTATAATATTCAGTAAGTACAAGAATATTTCTGCTTAAAAAACAGGATTCTAAAGAGTTATTTTTATTTTTTGAGCGAATTAAAACATTTTCTAATAAAACAATTCTAGAAGCACATAAATATATATTTACATATACATTGCAATACATTAATAGTAATAGTCACATGAAAATACACGATTTTCAAAGTTAACAATCGTTGCGCCACAATATTTACGATCAGATGATCGTACTTTTATTTTTTAGAATAAATTCGTCAATAGAAAATAAAATTTGCTTTAATAAACGCATACCGATAAAATTAAATGGACTCGGTATACTATCTCGTTACAATTCCTTCGCCGTAGTACAGAATTTATTCAATTTTTTGTCAGTTGTCAGTGAGCATCCGTATGAATCTTCGGGACGCTTTGGATACGGTGGCTACGGTGCCTCGGGTCGTCAGAAGATGCACTCACTACCACCTGACTTTTATGGGCACTCGCATCTCCCGGAGGAAGACTCCGATGATGATCCGGATGATGCTCCGAGTTACAGGAATGGCGCCCCCGTCAACGGTATGCGGTCTCAACCTGGCTTGGGAAATAGTCAAGGACAAGGTCGATACAATAATAACGAACGTGGCATTGATGGTGGTTTTATCCACGGAAGTCTCTACGGTAGCTCAGATAAAGGTTGACTGCAACTGAAAATGGTTTTCTAAGGCGGCCTTTGGCAAAATCCACACTTGATTCACCCATTCGCTATCAATCCTAATTCATTTGCTAATATAAATAAAAATCTTTTATTTTTTCATCCCATATAAGTTCAAGTATATTTGAATAGGAAAATTACAATACAAATAAAATAATTGTTTTTGAAACATTTTCAAAGTATAAAATAAAATTTTAAAAATGCGTAATATTTTTTACTTCTAAGTAGCACTTAACTATTTCGTGTACTGCAAATAAGCTTACATAAATAAAACATGAATGTTCTGTTGATTGATATTCGTGAAAAGTTAAAATTCTAACAAATTAATATTTTAATATATTAATTAACCTACCAATATCTACTAGTTCTTTATTGAATTTGATCTATTTTAATTTAAAAAGCTACCTTTATCGACTTTTTATCTACATAAATATCACAATCATTGTTCATTGTTTCATTCGTTTGACTCTATAGAATTTTATTCTTCTCTTATGTACATTTTTTTTTAATTGCTCTTCTTTATTTGATTTCCTACATTTTTTCACGAAAAGCTGTTATGGTGTATTTGCATCTAAATAGGAAAAAGATTCATGACCTAAAACGTTATCGCACTCTCTTACGAATCATCTGAGCAAAAAAAAACTTATTATTCAGTTTTTAGTTTATCGTCAAACAATGAATAACATCCAGTACTCTAAATTCGATATCGATATGTAATCGATAAATTTCTATTCGCTTCAATTATGCCATTGACTGTATATAATGGTTCTCATATTTTATCTTATTTTAAATAAATTTTATTTAAAAATTATAATTCAACGTGTTTTCATATCTTTTACTCGATGCTTGAAACGAAATTGTACATAATTTCTCCTAAAATGTAATTGAAAAAGAAACCTGCATGAATATAAAAACAATTTATATTCGTCACGCATAATTTCATTTAATATATTTTTAGATTTTAAACACCTGATTTTAATAATTAAATTCGTAGAAAATAGCAAACTCTATTGTTATTTATGTTATTGTTTTAATTAACATTGTAGAAACTCTCTTGAACTATTTTACTATAAGTAATATTTTATTTTAATTTATTTTAATTTATGCCACCTATGAATGTTTCATATTATATAAGATGTATTTATATGCTTTATATAATTGCCCAAGTTCATTATAGAAATTACTTTTTCTTTTCGTCAAATATATATATTTATCTTGTAGATTATACATACAATAATAAGCTGCAATATTTCATTGATACGCCTAATCTCTCCAAGAACTGATATGTAACTTTCTTATTAAAAGACTTGACTTTACGTTATCTTAATTAATGTCACCTTGAAGTAAATATGGTTATACTAGAAGAATTTTAAATATTTCACATGGTCAGCTTAAAGTCGTCATATTTTTCTACATTATCTGTAAATATTTATAATATTTACCGTTTCGTGGTATTAATAGAATACTATTTTATGTTCGAACATGTTAAATGTGGCAAGATTTCATGTCAAAACTTATGTATTTTCTGTTTTACTATGGACTAGTGCAAAATCGATACATGCACAATATCACTAGTCCCAATATCACAATATCTCATATTTCTAAATATTTCTAAGCTCCACTTCGTACCATAATGTTCTACACGTAAATATATATGCTTATTTTAAGGTAAATTTCTTAATCGAAGTGGTCTACTTTGTTTCATTTAAACAACTTTTCTATTTTAAATCAAGTTTAGGTTTAAATGATGGAATAATTTTTGTAACGATAGATCTTGTAAAAACTTTGTTCGTTCTAATTTGTTTTGGTATTTAATCTAAAGACGGTCAACTCATTTTTATTTAATATAAGTGAACAAAGAACTATTGCAGGATTTGACGAATCAGATCGATCAAGAATACGAACGGAGATTGAACATGGACATGGATTTGGTCAGCACAACGACCCTAACAATCGATTTGGTACAGATCGCAAAACGCTCGTTCAAGAACTCGATGACGAAGATGAAAGCAAGCTTGATGCGTCTCTGCTTTGTGAACTTATCTGCGCAAATGATCAGTTTCTTTGCCGTAGTACGTGTACTTGTATTGCATTTGAAAGCAGATGCGACGGGGACGTAAGTTTATTCTTATTTTTTCTTTTACTGTAAGGCTATACAAATAAGACAATTTAAAAGTCCAAATTTATTCATTCAGATAATTCAAAAAAGATAACTCGGAATAATATAACCGAGAATTTTGCGTATTCGTACAAGTACATACCTTCAGTCGTATCATTTATCACAAAAATACAATGTTTCTTCTTTTGCTGAAAGTATCTTTAAGTAAAAGACTAATTATTAGTGTTCCATGTTAATGAAGGTTCCATTTCTTCATTACATATCTGAATACATTTTAGAATAGAGTTGTTCTATTCTCTCAATGAAAACTAAAATGAAAATAATAAAAACTATGCGTAAAAATAACTATTTTTATCTAAACTCTAAATTTTCATGAAAGTAATTGCATTAAAATTTCCAAATTGAAGCAGATCGAAGGTTTCTAAGCTTTGTTTAGTTCGTGTTTGCATGTATAGCACTTCCGTTGGAGCCTAAAATTTTTTTACTTAATTTAAACAATAAAGAAATAAAAGAAATAACAAAAAATATTTACTACATTATTTTGTGCGTCGTGAAATTTTCTGCAGATGGATTGTGAAAATGCTGACGATGAACTGAATTGCGAGGGTTTCGAAGGACACCATTTCAACGATACCTGCCATGGAAAAAGATCAGTGCGATGCCCGACTTCTGGTAAATGTATCGCCAAAGAATGGTTGTGCGACGGGGACGATGATTGTGGCGACTATTCAGACGAGTCTCATTGCGGTAAATTAAGCAATTCTATAGATAAATATAAGCACGATTGTCCAAAACGTATTATTATTAATAGTGGTAGTACTTCGTTACGAAAAATATATCGCACAAAATACATCGATTATGAATTTGTAGTTTGCTGCTTATTATTGTTGTTAAAGTGAAAATTTAATTAAAAAGGCAATATTATTGACAAATCTTTTGGAAACATGAATGTAACCAAAGATCCACGATTCGTTGAAATACATAACTTTTATTCGAATAAAATTCAATATCTTTCACTGAATTCAGATATATCGTCAAATAATTGGAAAACCTATTTGTAATGACGTTAACGTATCTTAATTTTTTAATAGATAAACGTACTTTAGGCTTTCCAGGTATAATCAATAGGATAAAAGTAAGTAGCGTTGGAGAAGGTCTTGCTCCAAATGAAACTTAATAAAAAAGTGTATTTCTACAATTAATGATACACTGAGTATCATTCATTTTTATGCATTAAATCAAAATTTAATTTGTAACTACTTTTCTCGATTCATTGATTAATCTTATTTTTAAATATAGGGCCTCAAAAGAATTGCACAGCGGATCAATTTGAGTGTAGAAATGGGCTTTGCGTCCCACGAAATTGGATTTGCGACGGTGAAAATGATTGCAAAGACTTTTCGGATGAAGAAAATTGCAATAAAAAAAAGTAAGAACGTTATTCTTGTATTTTAATCCCCTTGGTAATTTTACAAAAAGGTATTTATTTTAAATACTTATTTAGTAAATAAAATTACTTAAGATTCGTTTTTAAATTGATACCAATTGTATTTATTACAATCTACATATATATATATATATATATATATATGTAGAAAATACAATTTATGAATTATGTGATAGAAAATTTTTTCTTTTGTCGGAAATATTTACTGGTAATTAATATAAAATTTCAAAACTGCAAATCAACCCACAAAAATTGAAATATATATTACACTGATAAAAAATTTTAACTAGAATCGGAAAAAATTTCATTTACTAAAAATGAAAAATCAATTTAAGAAGTCTACAATAGTAAAAAGTATACAAAAGTTTACAAAATTGAAAATTATTCTTTCAATAGATTTTTTGTTTCTATAATTTTTATCCTATATAATCATATATGATTTATTTTCTTCGGTTTGAATACTTCAGTTTTCTTGAAATTGATTTTTTCATTTATAAATATACCATTTCAGTTTAAAGAAATAATAAAGTTTATTTTTTAATTAATTAATAATATTTTTCAAACACACAATAAATTTTTACAAACAATATTATTTTAAAACAATATTAATTATTATTTTAATTATTGTAAATTACTTTCTAATGACGGGCAAATGTAATCATAAGTTATTGTTAATGCAAATTTATTTTAATCGTATTATAGATAATTATATGAATATGCGTGTCATTATCACTTAGTAAATTAATAGTTTAGTTCTTAATTGTTAACATGTGAAAATAATTTAAGATATATTTTCTTTTTTTAAATAAAAAATATATGATTTAATTATTAATTATCTATATTTGTTACTCTCTTTGAATTCGATACATTTAAATTGATGGTCGAGTACGTAGGCATGCTAATCTTAATTCAGTAATACAAGACACCTGAGATAAGATTATCGGAATACAATAACGATAAAGAAATTTTCCTTTACAAAGTATTCTTATATAATAATCCGACATTTTCCTCTATATGAAAAAAATATAGATTTTTCAAAATGATAGTAACAAAAAGAATATTATATATTCGGAAAATGAGCTTCGGAACGTTGAGGGATGCGCGTTAGTAATAAGAGGTAAAAAGTGCAACTTCTAATGATAGAATCGATGATGAGATGTGGATTTAGAAGTGATAAAGAAAATCTTAATTAAATGAAAGAAATCTTGTGTTAGGATTGATATTTTTTTACATTTATTTGAAACTTTTCTATAAAGTTAAAATTAATCTTATATTTTCAATTCCTAAATCAATAGTTCTTAAAATCTAGATTTTTATATGAAAAAAATTATATAAATTTTTTTTAAATCTAAAGTTTATTTTTCGAATGAATCAATTTAGTTTCTTTTTCAGAAATACATTAAAATTTAAAACAAATTGTACATTATATTTTAATATTAAACGATTCGTATGATATTTATTATACGTATGCATAATATTTTTTATTACTTAAGCACTTACGTGCTTTTACAATCTTATATAACAAAGGAACAAAATTTTAACTACTGACCAATTAAAACGATGTATTTGCACAAAAAATCTCTACCTTTACAAAGCAATTTATTTTGCAATTTACCGGTATCAAATATAAAAAGAAAATTTAAACATTTAAACACCACCCTAGAGGAAGACTGTAGATCGACCACCAACGAAGGTAATTGAGGCAAAGGGGTTGCAAGAGAGTGATGGGTAACAAGATCTCATTAGAATACACAGGATATAATAATAGAAAATAATTATTCTAGATTATTTACCGTTTAATTATTATATGGTCTGTATAAGAAGAGATGTAATTAATATAATTATGACTTCGAGATTATATTAAAAAAAAATAAAATCTCCATGATACTTGCATCTCAGAATGCGTAAAACGAATAGTAAAGGTACTATGAAAATATTATGTCAATTGAAACATGAGTCTGATATGGATGAACATTAAGGATAATTGGGATCTGACTCTTGAATTTGGAAATATACCAACGTTTAGCTGTAACATAGAACACTTATAGTGATGAGTCTAAAAGACTATTCTATGTACAACGATGACTACTTAACTTTAATGCTCATACCGAACTCATTCAGATCTTTCATTTATTTCATAACAACCCTTTTGTATCTTTAATTATGCACACTAATTATTTGATATTTAAATGTGGCTCCTTTGTCGCGAAGCTTTTAAGTGGAGAGAAATCTTTTACCCTGCAGAAGTGTTAGTTCAATAAATTGTTCAATTTCCTGAGAAATATGTCGAAGAAAAATATATTTAAATTATTTATTTATAATTAGAAATAATTAATCAAATTTGATAAGTAGTACAAATACATAAATGAATATAAATAGTATTTGTATTTGTATGTTAATGATTATTTACTTTCAAATAATAATAAATTTTTAATAGCTTATTTATCTAAAAATAATCCAGAAAATTGTCGAATATGTAAGAGATAAAACATTAAGAAAATATTGTAACGCTCAAATGCTTATAAAAAGTTGATCATCGTAAACTTTTAATTTCTACTTATATTTTTAAATTTCTTCATTTCTACAGTAAATAAAAATATCTTTTAATTTTTCACGTAACTGAGATCGAAATAATATTAATTATAATAAATTAGAGAAGCAATGGAACTGATTAATTGTTAATTAATATTATATACAAACGTGTATGGAATTTGAAAATATCCTGTCGTCTTGGACACATCAATCTTAAAAGACACATCATATAAATATATAATTGCCTTTTCTATTCTCAAAAACTTGAAAAGTGAACGTGTCGCTATAATTAATAGATAATAAAAAGTTCATTATATAAGCGGTACTAAAGGATCAATGATTGCTTGTAACAATATAACTGATCGATTGTATTGTACCAAACTACTAAGGTGGGTTGTTAATGGCAACAGAATAAGCAATCGTCGGACGTGCCGTCGACCATGTAGCAACACTTACCCCTCGAATTTCTCTCTCTCTCTCTCTCTCTCTCTCTCTCATATTACATCCCTTATTTTATCTATTAGTCTCCCTTATATCTTACATAATATCTTCCCAGTATGATTTCTTCAATATATTCTTTAATTACGATTGTTTCTCAGTATTTAGATTTCTGCTTATATTACTTTCTTCTCTCAGTCCGTCTTAAAGATTTTTGTAATATTCTGGTTTCCTTGTATAATATTGTAATTAAAGCGAGTAATTATTTAATATTTAGAAAGATACTCGATATCTCTGTCAGTTTTAAACATATTCATATACTTTTATTGAAACTTCTATTAATTATATATTTATTAAAACATTGTAAGTATCTCTAAATTATTTTATCATTGAAAGTAACACGAACTCCTTACTATTCTATTCAGATTTGTTCTGAAATTCTATAAATAATTCGTGAAATATAAATATTTATATCGCATTGTTATCACTGACAAAATAATTTTTTTTATAAACATCTATCAGAAAAATTAAATTATTTAAATTGAAAATTGTAATTCATGTAATTTATTTCATGTCAATATTTCAATTGAATATAATCATCAGAATAATTATGCAGAAATTCATTATTTAAATATTAAACAACTGATTACGGTGAACTTTTGTTGCGTGTAAATGAAATTAAATAAATTGGGTTAAATTTTTTATTTAACCTTTTGAAATAAAAATTCTTTTTCTGGTTCTTTTAAAAATAGACAGATGAAATAAATTTAAAAAATTAGAAGATTATTCATATTGTAAAAAGCAGAGTAATATGTATTTCAATTTCAAAAACAGAATTTTAATATTCTGAGGTATTTTTTATTATGGAGACCTTTATTGAAAATACTGTAGAGGACAGGTATTTTTTTTAATAATTTTAATATTTTTAATACAAGTAAGTAAAAAGGTCTAAAAGTAACCTTTTATTTTTTATTTTTATTCGAAACAGATTGTGTTATGACAGCGATTTTGTTTGCCTCGATGGAACTTGCATTTGGGATTACTTAAGATGTAATGGCCAGAACGATTGCACTGACGGAAGTGATGAATTAAAATGCGGTACTTATTTTTTACTCGTACGATGATACCATCCAGAAAGCCATTGAATTATTCAATTCTTTTAATTAATTTGATTGGATTTTCTAGAAATGACTGATATGCAGTGCAAAGAACATCAATTCCAATGCGCATACCCAAGATGTATTTCATTATTGTTTAGATGCGATGGAGATGATGATTGTGGCGATGGTAGCGATGAAGAGAACTGCCCCACAGCTACAGATACTAATTGCAACAGCAATGAATTTAGGTTAAATTAAAAATATGTTTTATAGTTATATCAATCACGATTTCTGTTTATATATAAGTGTAGATACATGAAATATTTTATATTGGAATGCAAATTACTTTTACTAAATATTCTTCTTGTAATGACTAATGAGTGGTAGATGCAAAATAATTATTAAAGACATTTTTGTATTTTTTGGTTAAATACGTAGATTTAATTCATAAATTAAAAGGGAATAGTATAATTATCAAAAATATTTGTTCAAACATTTTCATTTCAAACATAAATTATTTTTGTAAAAAATCCCTATCGTACAACAATCTCATAATAATTATATTTAATCGATATATTACGTTTATAATTTTGTAAAAGTGCAAAATACATTCTTAATACAAATTTGCATTCAACAATTAACTTTATTTTACTAACTTTCTATTAATGTTAAATAATAAATTTATACCGATACATATGTATTAAAAAACAATAATTTTTATTATAACTTATTTTAAAAGTAATTGTCTATCGGTGTACTCGAACTAATTTTTATTTAGAAATAATGAAATAAAATTGAGAATTTTACGCTTTTACATTAAATTTATTATTTATGCTTATCGGCATCATTATAACTTTATGATCGTAAAATATAAATTGTAATTAATTTCTTTCTTTTAGATGTGCAAGTGGTAACTGCATAAGTAAGAAATGGGTTTGTGATAAAGAAATTGAATGTCGGGATGGAGATGATGAACGTGATTGTCAGTATCCTATGCCTGAAAATTGCTCATCAAAAGAGGAGTTTACTTGTTCACCCGGTATTTGTATACCAGTAAGGACTTTATATTATAATTTTAATATTTAATATCACTTTTTCATTAATCAATAAGCAGTAAATTGAAATTAGTATTAATTTATAATTTAGAAGTCATCAAATAGTTTGCGCTTCAAAGAAATTAAATATTGTTAAATCTGCTAGCGAAATATTCAACGCTTAATGGACAGCAGATTTATGTAATACTGATTAGTAATATTTATTAAAAGATATATAAATGTGGAAACAAAAACAGTTTCTATAATAACATCCTTGGATGTTCAAATTAATGATGTATATTGATAATAATCATGTATATTGATGATTTGCTAATGTTTTGTTGGATAAGTAACATCCCCCTATCCATACATCTATATGTTATTTGTAAGTACACACTTCGCGGATTACACAAAGAGCTCTTTCTAATTCAAATAAAATATAATTCATGTATTGACTTTCTCAAAAATGTATTTATATTATGTAGCATATTATATTTATGTAATGTACAAATAAGTTTGCAGAAGTTTTGTTAACTTTTTATAATTCATACATTAGTAGTATCTATAAAAGATTTTAATAAAAACACAAATAAATTAAATCGTTTTTTATTTTATATCTTGATATATCTATTAGCTTCGCAAAATATTTTTTAATCGAAATTCAAATAAAATCTTTACAATAAGTAATACAAATATCAGGGATTTATATAATATTACTATTCAGCTTTACATTGAAACTTTTAAGATTACAAATTAAAAATTATAAGTTCAATAATATGAAAAGATTTTATAACAAAAAATGTTGCCTTAACATTTAACATATAACACCCTTGACATACTGAATGTGGAACTTCGTTCATCTCGATAGCGCTCGTGGGCTTGCGATGGTGTACCCGATTGTTCAAATGGTGAGGACGAAGAAGGTTGTCAAATAGGCTGCGAGCTTACCCAATACCTTTGCAAATTTAGCATTAATGAGACAAAAAGCGGAGACTCAATAAGTAACTGGTACATACGTGGACGCGATCCTCATCACAACTGCATCAGCATGAAATACGTTTGCGATGGCGAGCCTGATTGTCCCGAGAAAGACGGTAAGTATTTTTTTATCGTTGCAAATTACTTTCTTGGTCTCCATCATAAAGTCAATAAATCTACTATTACTGATATACTGGCAATAAATCTGCTATTAAAAATGATATCAAATAAAATTACCAAGTAAAAAGCGATTGTATATTTCTGTATTAAAGTATTATTTCGTCAAAAACATCTTAAATCTGCAGGAAAACCTTTAATAGACTTACAGTTACTGCTGTTGTATAAGGGCTATTAATGAAACATATATTATTTTATTTTACAACGAGATGACTAATCTTTAAAACGAATGTTATCCAGTCAATTTTTCAGTATTATTAATTTTATTGTTGTTGTTGTCGTCGTCATTGTTATTATTATTATTATTATTATTATTATTATTATTATTATTATTATTATTATTATTATTATTATTTAATACTGAATAAAAATTTATGCTACGCATGATCAAAATAAGATAAAAGCAGTAACACGTTTGACATTTTTATAAGACTAAGAAAATAAATGTTTGAAATATTGAAATATTGAAATATATAGTATAACAAACTTACCATAAGCTGCTTTCTCAAAGATGATAAAACGCAGTATTTAAATATAACGATACATCAAATTATATATCAGAATATATCCAATCGCAAATGAAAAACTCAAAAAACGCTCTGTAAATTAAGTACTATTAGGCACACGAGTTAACATTAAGATAAAAAATTGATAAGATTTCAAATAACTATTAATTAATATTATATTTACATAAATCAATAAAAAGTCCAAGCTACCAGCAATATATTTTTAATTAATTTATGTGCCTTTTCGTTTTACTTAGTTACATGAATGATTTATTAATTTTTGCTAAAATATTTATTTTACTATTCATAGCAATTCACTTAACAAATATCAATTTTTATAAGTAAGCCATTTTTGAATGCGTAATCATATCTTATTGATAGAAGTACATAAGAGTTATTATCAAATATTCGTATTTTATTGACTACAATCGCTTTTTACTTAGTTACAAATATTCGTATTTTATTAGATAAAATTTTTATTGAAGTAGAAAAAGCTTATTTAAATCAATGATCGCTACATTAATCGATAAATACTTTTAAATTATATAACACATTTAAACTTAATTATTGACAGATGAAGAAAATTGTCCAAAAAAGGTGCAATGTAATGAAAAAGATAAGTGTTCTCAATTTTGCATATTAACCAACGACAATCAAAGAACCTGTTCATGTAAACCCGGTTATACTCTTGCAAAGGACAATACAACTTGTGAGGATATTAATGAATGTGAATTTGAAAAAGTACATCTTTTTATTATTTATTCTTAAATGGCAAAAATTAAAAGATAATTGTTGTTAAACAGTTGCAATGAATATTTTTTAAGGATCCAGTATGCAGTCAGTCGTGTAAAAACACAAAAGGCTCTTTTGTATGCGAGTGCGCAAAAGGATATATTTTGCGCCCAGATTCACGATCGTGCAAAGCTTTAGGAGCTAATCCAACTTTACTTCTAGCAAACAGAATTGATATTCGTCAGGTAAAACTTGAGAATTGATATACTGAAATTGATACAATATTTAATGTGTTGTATTAAATTAGTCCATTTTGAAATAATTGTCGTATAAATTTATTTAAATTTTGTCTAAATAACTGTACAAATAACATAGTCATGCTCCTTTCTTCGTTACCTACTCTAAGTATTTAGTCAAAATACATAAAATAAAAATAAAAGCATTTTCTATACATCATTAATAAATGCCAAAAGCAATTTTTCATTTAATAACAGTTAAATTAAATAATCATCAGGTGAGCATTAGCGGTCCTAAATATACATCCGTCCTTAAAGGTCTCCCTAACGCAATTGCCTTGGATTATCATTATAAACGCGGTCTTATATTTTGGTCTGATGTTTCAATGGACGTTATTCGTAAAGCTAATATCAATGGGAGTGACAGTGATGGTATGCTAGCCTTTTAAAGGCTTGTTTAAAAAAATTAAATCATGGCAATCATATTATTAATTGTACTAATTCGTTATAATTGTTTACGTTTACAGACTTTATACGTTGGGGCTTAGAAAATTCCGGTGGTATAGCAATCGACTGGATACATGATCTTTTATTTTGGACAGACTCCGGAACTAGACGTTTGGAAGTTATGACACTTGATACACGCGTACGCCACGTACTTGTATCTAGCGATCTCGACAAGCCGCGAGCAATCGCCGTTCATCCTCACTATGGTTTTGTTTATTGGACAGACTGGGGTAAACCTATTACACACTTAAACAATTGAATGGGTGTTTGAAATCTGTGGAAATATAAGTCCCAAAGCTTTAACTTGTAATATCAATATATTCAATTAAGAACATTTTACGTCAATTTTTTATAATAAAAAAATACTTTGACATAAACAGTGCTTTTAGAAATTATATCAAAATTACGGATTATATTATTTTGTAACTGACTTAATCAATGTATTACTATATTATAATAATATCAAATGTTTATATTACTAAATATATTAACTAAATGATATAGGTACATAAGATCTGTACAATAATAGAATTCTAATGGGATTTCTTATAGGACCGAATCCGAAAATCGAACGCGCTGATATGGATGGCTTTCATCGCACAATATTAATAAAGGACAATATCTACTGGCCTAATGGCTTAACTATTGATTACACGACTGATCGTATCTACTGGATCGATGCAAAACATCAGGTTATCGAATCTGCTCATATTCACGGTACCGATCGTAAAAAAATCGTTACACGAGGTCTCCATCATCCTTTTGCGATAACCGTCTTTGAAGATGCAGTTTATTGGACAGATTGGCACTTTAAAAGTGTTTCCGTAGCTAATAAGAACAACGGTCATGGCTTCAAGACCATCCATTCCGGCTTACACTTTCCCATGGATCTACATAGTTATCATCCCCAGCGACAACCCGAATATATTAATCATTGCGGTAAAAATAATGGCAAGTGTTCACATATGTGTCTACCAAAGAATATGGGTTACAGTTGCGTCTGTCCGGTGGGATTGAAAATTAAGAGGGATGGTAAAACTTGTGCAGCAAGTGCAGATAATTTATTGGTATTTGCAAGAAAGAAGGATCTAAGGTTAATTAGTTTGGATCAAGTGGCTAAGGCATTTGATGTTGTAATACCACTTGATAATATCGAGAGTGCGGTTGCTCTTACTTGGAACTCAAATGATGATACCATTTACTGGACAGATGTTGAAGCCGATTCTATTTCTAGAGCTAATCTAGATGGAACCAATCAACAAGTTATTATTGATCATAACCTTGGTAAATACACTTGTTGTTACATTTCGTTAGTTTAATGAAAGTAATGCTAAATCTTAACACGAGGAAAATTTGTACAAAATTATAATGCTTAAATATTTGAATTTATTATCGGAACCATTGGGGGAAAATATATTTCGTCACTATAACATGTAGGTTTAAATAGTTATTATTTACAAATTTATGTCAGGATTTGTAAAAGCAACTAATTTTTATGTTAAATTCAAACTGATAAAATTTTCTTCGAATATTCTAAGCACTAACGTAAATAAATACTCTTTATTTATATAAATAAAAACGTTAGAAGTATACATCAAAATAATAAAGACAAGTAATAAAATAATAAAACTATGATCAATGGTAAAAAAAAAAATTTATTTTAATTTTATTCAAATTACTAATTTCATATTTCTCGATATTATGTAAGAAACCAATATGTAGAGAAAGAATTTTAAGTGTGAATTTAAGAAAAAGTTCATTTTTTCGCAAATTTCTACTTAATATAAAGAACGTGTTTTGGTTCCACATCTTGTCAAAAGGATCAAGCTTCATAAGAAAATTAAAATATATTTCAGAATCCCCAGCTGGACTGGCAATGGAATGGATAACAAACAAATTATATTGGACTGATGCTGGAACTAACCGAATCGAATGTTCAAATCTCAATGGAAGTATGAGAACACTGCTAATTTATGAAGATCTTGATAAACCAAGAGATATCGTCATAAATCCAATCTGTAAGGATGTAACCAAATTAACACAGTAGACTTAATTAAAAATCACGATAACATTTGAGATAAAAATTAAGAATTTTTATTTAACAATATCTAGCTTAAGTGTTGTATTGCAATTGTCTTGGAACTATTTTAAAATTCATAAAATTCGATGCACCAAGTAATTTGTCAATCTCATAAATGAATAATTATAAAATAAAGCCCCTCAAAAGTTTATAAGATTTATATCTATTATTCCTTTAAAAATGTTCTTTTACTTTTAAGATCCATTATTAAATTAAAATTACAAAATTTAAATTACTACACATTTAAGAGCTGCAAATGTAAGATTCGTAAAATGACTTAAAAAATGACAAATCTCTTATTTTATAGCTGGATACATGTATTGGAGTGATTGGGGTAAGCATCCAAAAATCGAAATAGCTGCACTAGATGGATTAGATAGACGAGTTCTCATAAGTACAAATTTAACGTGGCCCAATGGCTTAGCCATCGATTTTGAAAAAGGTCGTCTATACTGGGCCGATGGTGGAACCAGCAAAATCGAGTACTCCGATCTCGATGGAAATGGCAGAACTACCATCATACCAGCTTGTAAGTATTTAAAAGCTTTTTATCGATAAAATCGGAAGTTTAACTGTGATGAAATATTTTTATTAACTGTGTATATATATATATATATATATATATATATATATATATATATATTTGTGAATATTTTTTATTAATATTGAACACAAATTACACGAAAGCAACTTGTATTATATGAATGGAATTCATCTGATCATTTTAGCTGATACGAAGCATCCCTTTGGTCTTGTTATACATAAAAACAAAATATATTGGACAGACTGGGATACAATGAGCATCCATCGCGCAGATAAAGATACAGGAAAAAATGTCATAGTTATCCGTTCAGGAATCACAGGACTTATGGATGTTCGCGTTTTTCATAGAACACGACCTATTATAATCAATCCCTGTGTTCTTAATAATGGAAATTGTTCACATCTGTGTCTATTAGTTCCTCCTCCGAAACGTTATAGATGTGCTTGTCCCACTGGCCTAATTTTAGCGGTAAATAATTTGTTCTTTTAAATAAATATCTATGGGTTAAAAATTAAAAATTAAAAATTTTAAATTAAAAAATGTAAAAATTATGTAATTTCTTATTCACAGTTCTTGTAAATTCTTTTATCCAAATTAATGTTTCTTTGCATTTACTCGGCCTATATAATGATGAATTATTATATGTTACTATAACTTTGTGTAATTATGGAACTGAAATATTATTAGCTATTTTCATTCACGACATAACCGAAAAAATATTTTTAATACAGAAAATGAACGAGGAATGAATCTATATTTTATTTCTTATTATTATTATTATTATTATTATCGTTGTCGTCATCGTCGTTGTTGTTATTATTATTACTATTATTACTATTATTACTATTATTACTATTAACTATTATTATTATTAGCCCGATGGAAAAACCTGCCCGGATATGCCAACAAAGTTTCTTTTAATGTCTCATCGTGTTGATATTCGCGTTCTTTCCTTGGATACAAATTATACGGCTGATACAGTTCTGTCTATCGGACACATGAAAAATGTAAGCGGAGCAGATGTAGATTTGAAAACTGGTAACATTTACTGGACCGATCCTGGCCAATCATTTACAAAAGTTATCAAGAAGATATCTTATACAGGAGAATCTGAAGAAATTATAATTAATGGTTGCATCGATACCGTTGATAGTCTTGTGATAGATTCGGTCGGTAGAAAGGTTAGTTAATAAATAATAAACAGAATAAATTTTTAATTTAGAAATATAATTAGTATTTTAATTTCTGTACGCTATGGTCAGCTTTATTGGACGGATGTCGGTCTGAACAGTATTGAAGTGAGTGAACTTGACGGTAGAAATCGAAAAGTTCTCGTGTGGTCCGGTTTAGATAATCCTCGAGCCATCGCCCTTCATTATCCAGCTGGACTTCTTTTCTGGTCAGATTGGGGTCAAAATGCACGGATCGAACGTGCTGAGATGGATGGCGAGCATCGCGCGGCCCTTATCACCGAGGGTCTGAGTTGGCCAAATGGCTTATCTGTCGATCAGTTAGCTAATCGAATCTATTGGAATGATGCAAAGAAAAAAGTCATTGAGAGTGCGGATCTTCAGGGTCAGTACCGTAAAATAATCGTAGAAAAGGTCGAGCATCCTTATGGGTTGGCAGTTGTCGGGAACTTCATTTATTGGAGCGATTGGCAAGAAAAAGCATTATTACGGGCTAAAAAGAACGACGGGAAAAATAGGAAGATTGTATTAGGAAATCTTGAAGGCATAATGGATTTGCGTTTAATCGATGTAAGTTTTAAATACAGAAATGTTTCGTATACTTAGTGGATTTATTTTTATATTATTGTTAGATTTATTTGAATGAAATTGCGTCATTTTCAGAGACGACAAGCACAACCAAAAAATTCCTGTGATAAAAATAATGGAGGATGTTCCCATTTATGTTTACGAAATCCCACCGGTTATAGCTGCGCTTGTCCTACTGGTATACTAATAAACGATGACAAAAGAACTTGCAATAGTACACCAACAAACTTTTTACTATTAGCGACAAAGAAAACCTTGGTTAGAATGTCATTAGATACACCAGAAATGTGGGAAGTGCCATTACCAGTCAAACAGATTCCTAATGCTTTCTCCGTTGATTTTCACTGGGAGAAGCAATTTATTTTTTACACGGATGTCGATGTTAAAGTCATCAGGTACTGAGCTATTGAGCTGCATTCTGGTAAAATTATGAATATCAGATAATCGACAGATTATAAAAGTATTTTTCCGTGGAGGAAAGTGATATTAGTATTTTTATATGAAACGAATCAATTTAACGTGTCTTAATTATGAACTTCATAAAAGAAAATTTCCTTGACAAAGGAAAGTTATAAAGTATAAAATTAATGATTCATTCTCAAATTTAGTTGAATATAAAAGTATTTAATGAATAAAAGCCTAATCCTACTTTTATAATGTTTATTTGTTTGAAAAGACGAACACAAACATCGACGTTCAAATAATACGATTTTAACGAAAAGATGTCTTATAAGCTTTATTCTTGCTTTTTACAATGTTGCGTTACCTGATTTTTCCAGTAACAGAAATAGATACTTTTCCATGGGTGCAGTAGTTTATTATTCATTTGTCATTTACATTTTTTAGAAGAATCAACATGCGCAACTTCAATGATGTGAAAGTTGTCGTCTGGGGTCTAAACGTCTCCACTCCTTTCCGCCTTGCTGTTGATTGGCTTGGTGACAACCTATACTGGACCGATATGAAACACCAAATAATCGAAGTGGCTCGACTAGACGGCTCGTGCCGCAAGAAACTTATGGAGAATCTTAAGGAGCCACGGTCACTAGCGCTATTTCCAAAGGAGGGCTACATTTATTGGGCCGAATGGGGTCATCATCCAACTATCGAACGTGCCAACTTAGATGGCAGTAGTAGGAAAAGTATCATATCAGCAGATCTAAGTCTACCTAATGGATTATCAATAGATTACAAAGCTAGAAAACTGTATTGGGCAGATGCTCTTAAAGACAGAATCGAGGTATCGGATTTACATGGGCGGTATAGAATCGCTCTTGTTCCTCAGGCTGTCAATGCTTTTGGGTTGTCACAGGTGAGATTGTAGATTCATGTTATTCAGGTTACAACCTTAAATATATCTTTGTTAATGTGTGCACTGTGTATAATCACCTGCTACCGCATTTACGTTGAAACGTTATTTTATTATTTACGTATTTTTGCACTTCTACAAGCATAAAGGGAAGGCACTGACAAAAGTATTTATTTGGGAGGGGGGGAGTAATGTCATTTAATTTAATGAAACTAATGAAAATTGATACATGTTGATCTTTTAGGTTTTTGCAAAATAGACGTTGTTTAATTCAAAATGCAATGTCAGAATTGAAAGCTGAAATCGTTTAAATTTCAAACTAAATATTATCGATTTCAGATAATATCTTGGTTGGACTCGACCTTCTCTGTGAGAAGATTTACGATACTTACAAATTGTTAATTATGAAATAAGAAACTATTATCTTACATCTCACTTGCGCACGTAATTTGAAAATATGTATAATCAAATTCTGAGAATTTGAACGTGAACGGATATAACGTTAGAAAACAAAAATATTTCAAACATTTCTGTACGTATGCGCGAATTAATCAAACTCTCTTCAAGAAGATTAACGTAATGAAATATCAGAATGTTTTGCATCAAAGATACAATACCTTATTTTAAACTACTTATTGGAAAAATGTGATTTTTATTGCGCTTACAATACATCGCTGCGGATAATTATTCGAACTGATAATTACCTAGCAAAATTAATGTTCATATTCTACAAGCACTAAAAACAGATTAAAAATAACTAAAAGAATCAATGAAAAATTTTCAGTACGGAAACAATATATATTGGGGTGACTGGTTTAAAGAAATGATTGAACGAGCCGATAAGAGAACAGGAAAAAATCGCAATAAAATACGCACAGCTTTAGACGGCACAACTGAGATTCGAGCTGTTTCAGCTGAAAGACAAACTGGATGGACGCCTTGTGTTATCGAAAACGGAGGCTGCAGTCATCTATGCTTTTATACTAAAAGAAACTACACTTGTGGATGCCCTGATCAATCGGATTCTACTCCTTGTTATCTTGGTTAGTTGACAACATTTCGTCGAAATTTCATGCTATTTTTTCATGCTATAACTTTTTTTTAAATATTTAAAGAGATTTTAAAATCATAAACGAATTTTATTACGATTAACAAAGCTATTGCTATAAACAAACTTGTCATACACAGTTATTTACATACGCGAAAAAATAAGAAATTCATAGCGTTTATAGCGTGCCTTAAAATTGTGGGATCGGAATGAATACTTCTTAATTTTATATTTTAAAAATTGGTTACTCTAACTAATTTTTATAAATAAAATATTAATTGGGATTGATTTTATGAAATAAATCATTCAGTTAAATTTGATCCAAATTGTACAGAGAATATATTAAAAAAGAAAAATAATCTTAAAATTAACGCTAAATTATTTTAATCTTTAATAAATAATGAAGCGACAGACTAAACAGCGATAGAAAAAAGTGCATAATGATAAATATAAAATAAAATAAACTATTGTGTACGATTAAGTTAGATGTTAATTAGTTAGTGATTAATTAATCTGATATGTTCCTTTAGTCTAAGTTTAAAAGCTTTTTTATGAATTTTAATATCTTAGGACTTGCTAAGTTTTCAAAAATTCATTTTTATTTGTAAAATAAACTTATTGCTCGCGCGGTTTTTACTACTATTACTATTATTATTACTATTACTACTACTACTACTACTACTACTACTACTACTACTACTACTACTACTACTACTGAAACTTGAACAATTGAAAATTCTCTATCCCAGTGAATATAATAACTTTAAAACGTGGATAGACGATCTCAAACAACGACAACAGAACTTTATTTCATTTACCACAAAATACACAGAAGGAAGAGGCTGCTCTGAAAGAATTATCCTAAATATACGTATTATTTGCGCTTCCGTTTTGTAGTACCAAAGAAGCGGATACCACTACGTAAACCCGGTACGGAAACGGATCCAAACTATGACAACATTGACGACGAAGACATGCCACCGACCCTCAAAACCTCAACTGGTGGCAATCCCAACCAAAGCGATAACAAGCTGAACGAGTACAATCGAGCCAACGGTGATACTATAAGCCTTCGTACAATGATTACGACGACGGTCATTCTTCTCATAATCACAGTTGCGATCATCATAATTATCATTTATTTGCAATGCCCGCGTAAAAATAAACGCGAGGATTATATGTACAATAATCGCAGAAACGTGCTGACTTTCTCGAATCCGAACTACAACGCGTCGGCAGGGACGGAACTCGCGACACCAACGATTCAACAACCACAAGACAAAAAGAGTTTCATTTGGAAAAAGCTGAAGTACGACAAGTCGCAGGTACAGCAACATTGAAGCATGTCATGATTTAGTTCAGAGGGTGAATCCTCGTGAATGTTTGTTATAATTTAGCTTAAAAATTATACACATTTACTTTAATACGAAAAATGAAGTATTTTCCTCTTAATTATTAAATAATGTTTTTATAACTTAATAAAATATCCAATATAAAGCCGAACATATTATACTTTTGTAAAATCAGCAAATGGATAATGACATACATTTGGATATTTTTTACATAATTTTAAGATATCTATTACTATGGAAGCAGTGGAAACTCTTTTTAAAGACTGATTTTTTTAAGTAATTCGATAATTTTTTCATATTCGTATTTCTAATTTTGAAACTGATTTTTAACGTGATGATAAATTATTGTAATATCGTGTCCAATTAATTCTGGTCTGCACTTATGTTTATATATAATTTTAATCCTTTGAATTTCAGTTATTTAAACAAAAAAGTTATTAAATCAGTATGTGCAATTATTTCAGAATCTACTTGTAAAACGAAATAATGAATTTTTATTACAAATAGCATAATATTTCTAATATAACAAGGGGTCGTGATCTTGTGTTTGTTAAAAAGCAACATCAATTCAAATTTTTAACCTATTATACTAACTAAATTATTACCTTTCCATAAACACTCCTTCACCTCAGATTTTGTGACTGAGTTATAATAATATAATTTTTATCTTTACAACAATATCATTTTTTAATAATAATAATTCAATACATACAAATATATGTATATATTATAATTGATGAGTGTATGTTAAGAAAAATTATAGAGAAATAAAAAGTTATAAATATTAATTTTATTCAGAGATGTGTATCATCTTCATTCATTATGAACGTATTAAAAGATATTTTATTAAATTTGTTTCAAGAAATATTAAATTAATTATAAAAATCTAAAACAAAAGATGCTAAAAACTAGAAATAGATATAATTATTTCATACAAATTTTAAAAAACTATTCATATTTTATATTTATTAATCGACAATTTGTACGATTTTTTAAAATAAAGTAAGTTAAAATTATAAAGTCCATAATTTTTTCCTTTTTTTTTTACTATACACAGAAATAACTTTTTAATTGTCAATCGTTTCAAAAAATATCTTTCTACAAAAGAGTTTTTTCAAAAAAGAAAAAAGAAAAGAATGCAATCGTACGCAGCTAATGATATTTATATTGTGGTAACAATACTGTGTAAATATTAGTTTGAAAGCAACAAAAATAAAATTAATTATAAGGCAAAATTCGTTAAGGACAAATTTGAAGAAAAATTTGATATATTGTTGATCCAAGTAACAAGAAACGTTCATAAATTCAAACCAATCATTAAGAAGGTATAAGTTTAAGGTATAAGGTATAAGGTATAAATAATCAATTCAACCGAATTTCGGTATATTTAAAATTCAATATTTTTTGAAGGTTGCTTCTTTAAAAATTTACAGCCATATATTCGTAAATACCTTGTACAAATTATATCGTCTAAGCTTGACTCGACAAGTAATTTGTTGAATCCCAAACGAAATACGTAATTTTTTTGTGTACTTTATGCTTTATTTGTTTTCATTTTTATTTTGCTTAAACTGCAACACATGACCATCGCAATACTGCAATCTCCAGACTTTGAGTACCCCATCAAGATGCAATACTTTCCGTTCCACTTTATTTACATGAACGTCTGAGACTCCTTAGTATCTATTATCATCCGTATTACCTCGTAGACGAAAAACGTTGCAAGTAGTGAAAAAAATTTTCTTTTATACGCGAACAATTAACTCTTATGACTATGCGATAAAATGATAGGAAAAAGATCAGATACTAAAATGGTAAAAAAAAAAACATCGAAGAGCAAAACATAATTGTCGATGAAAACAAAAAATTTTAGAACTCTATACAATATTCGACAATGTCACGTCTTTTATGAATTAAGTAGTTTAGAGAAAAAAATTTTTTTCATTTATGGATCGTATAGAAAAAAGGATGGGAACAATTGTACATAGAAATAAAACTAATAAATATGTTTTCTTATCGTTTATGAATATCTTGATGCATTACTTTCGTTCGAACATAAGAAGAAAAATATGAAATAGCAAGAACAAAAATAAAATGGTAAGCCAGTCCTTCGATCTTTTTCTGATTACTAACTTGCAGATTATTGTTTCTATCAATGTGCTACTAATTAATATTTTTAACAGTATTAATATTTAACCGTACGCAATTAAAAATATTATTAGTTTTTGGGAAAAAGAAAAACAAACATAAAAATATTAAAAAATTCGTTTTTTTAAATACTTTAATGGTAAGTAAATAGTTTTGCTTGTTAACTATATAATGCACATAAATAAGGGAGTGAATTTACGTTTACCTATAAACTTGAGTCATAAAATTCTCCGATGAAATGAACAAAAATCTATTGTAAGAGAAACAAGATGTTTTTAAATTTCTTATCTCCATAGAAGTACGATACTATCTTCTGAAACTCATGGCAGACCAAATGCTCTAGTTGAAAAAACATTTAAAGCAATAGAAAACAGAATCTTATTTTCTCCATAAAAAATAAATACAAAATAAATATAAATAAAGAGGAGAAAAGAGTTAAACAAACGGTCGGCATACGGGAGAATGAAAGAAATCACTTTATGATGGAGAAAGTGTGATTCTTGGATTCAAAAAAGGATTGTAATACGTTACTAATACGTTGTAGGAACGAGTTTACGAAGACAACGGGCAAACGTCGAGCCCGGAAGTTGTGTCCTTGATACCTCCCTCGGCAACGCCAAGCAGTAGCCACGCGGCCTCCGTCACCCCCATGGAATCCTCGCCACCTGCAGTGACGCGCGTCGCTGTCCAACGCTTGGAGCCCTCGATCGTCGCGGGTCCCAAACTCCGACCTATCGTTTGAGACGTAACGACTAGTGAGCGAATTTCTCTCCCTATGTGAATGGTGCGTGAATTCTTCGACCGACCTCGTACTTCCCTAATTCTAAATAAACCAGGCTCGATGCGAAATTTCGCCTCACCTGAGACTGAAAATACTGCCACCTGGTTCAATGTGAAGAACATCTTTTACAATTCCGTGTTTGTTTATTCCGTGCTTCATGGGAAATGCTCACAGTGCATGCAGTTGCAATGCGATTCATTTTCATTTGGAAAGTCTATTTCTTTATGTTTGAAAGTTTCCTAATCGTAACAAATTTTGTGCACGCTAAACTCTTCTTTTACGTTTTAATATCGTTATGCTCCTTTCTTTAATAGTCGACAGTAAAATTACAAAGGTAATAGTATTTTCAAGTGTAGAAAAAATTTATTTTTAAAGTTTACAAGTGTAGTTCCACTAATGAAATATTGAGCACGATATTCAGTGCAGTAACTTAGAAAATTATCATACGTTCGAATGATTATTTTTATGACGAATATCGAATGACGATTTCATGCTTATACAGTTCGACTGTGTGTATCTGCGATATATCCAATAGAATTGAAGATAAATAATAAAATTAATAAATTCCAATTATAAAAATAGCCGAATATTGATTGATGTGAAATTCGTATATTCCATAGGTTGTTTGTTTAAAGTTATCAAAGGTCATAATAAGTAAAAGAACTTATACTTTAAATTAACTACTTATAATTGGTACTACATTATTATTACCTAAATAGTAATAAGTATTTTAATATTGTAATACAAACGTTGATTTCAAATAGAAATATATGTGTATAAATAAATTTTATATGACATTAATGATTATCAAATTAATTTTACAACTTTGTAAAGATTAAAATTTTTATGTTTACACTATCCAATCTGCTGAGTTTGTGTAGCAATCAAATTTTGAGTGGAATGATTGATTGCAGCTAACAAAATTATACTTGCAAATGAAATCAGATCTCATCGGAAAGTCATTTATAAGAAAATAGCTCTTAATATAACGTAATTGCTTCATTGAGTGTCGATTGCAATGTATTAGCACACTATTAGTCCTAAAATTTAAATGTTGCTTTTCTGCAAGCCTTCGTCTTAAAAATAAAATATATTATGACTGATAAAATTGGGTTTTAGAATCTTACGATGTTTGCTCCTTGCATATTCTCTTCTTCTAAAAAATATTTGTATTTAAAGTTTAAAGCTTAAACCGATTAGCTGACTGTATTCCCTTAAAAATAGTTATAAAATAATTTTTATATGGATAATGCTTTAAATTATTGTTCAATATCAGTAAACGGTATACAAGATACAAGTAAATCATTAAATTAAAATGACAAAATAGGAAAATAATTATTAATTAGCGATTTTGACTAGAAAATAAAAAAAAGTCGAACCCCATTATTTGTAACGCCGTATTAAGCATAACAGGACCTATTATGGTAATGAGTAATACCATAATATACATAAGGTACCCTTTACAATAGGAAGCTCTAATTATATCTCTTGAAGTCATTAACCTGACAGAACTACATCTTTTGAAAACTGAAAGAACTTTTTTCGACTTCAAGATTATATTTACTTATTATGAGCAAAAGTAACTTTCATTATAATACCTTTCATCATAAATACCTGTGATACTTTGATTACATGACCTAAATTTACGTTAACGTTGTTCTTAAATGAATCTCTTTAAGTAGCATTAGTGTGCTGCTTTTATATACCTTTATTAGAAGCAATACAAGCAAATTCTTTAAAATGAAAACTTTTCTCTCGATAAATTAATTAAATCAGCGTGTATTGATTACTCTTTTAATTGGACCCACAGATTACATTGAAATTTAAATGTTTTATTGATAAATAAATATTATGCGATATTATTTATTACCTGCAGGTATTAATCTAATAACTTATAAAGAGAACTCTATTTATAAGATATAAATGATCTTGTGTATAAAGTACTCATTTTAGGATTTAAAAATATTTAAAAGAAAATTATCATTACATATTTTTGAATTATTTGGTTAAAATATATTATTTGGTATATATATTACATAAATTCATCTGGTAAAAATTCTTTTACTAAATTTCAATAAAAACTCAATCAATCAGGAAGTAATTGTATCCACAATGACAATTCAAATGATATTTTAAATAATGTTTTAAATAATATAATTCAATAATAAAAAATTCAACAAATATTTAGTCAACAATTTGCTCGAATTTCAATTATCTAAAATATTGAAAAAATATTCATATATAAAATTATTCAAGTCTTATACAATATTTCTTATTCAATATTTCTTAAAATGTATATATTGACTAAGTGGTATACATGATTAATCGTGCATTATTTTATGTGGTGCATTTATTTTATAAATATAAAAATATTATCTGAAATTACCTTCCTATTAATGCTAATAGTCATCTATTAAAAAATTATTAAACTACCTTTAAAAATACTCAGTACTGTACACTTTTCTATTCTATAATAGCTAAATATAAATTTCTGTATCAAGTGCAGAACTTTGATGTAGTTTAATAGTCCTAGCTGGTCTAGGATGATGTTAGAAATAAAAAAAATTAGTCTGACAGGACTGTGGAAAAATTATAAGTAAATAAATGTAATGAAATTTTATTACGAACATTATGCTATTTTGTTTATATATTTTATCTAACTGTCCGCATGTTTTATCAAAGTTTATTCTGTCTTCAAGAAAATCAGCAAAAGATTATTAAATTTATACTTCTTGTAAAAGAAAGCACAGCTAAATAAAAGTTTGATATTATGCTGAGAATTTTAACGAGACTTTTTTCACTAAAAATTACAACGCAACTCGAATTCTGATACATTGACCACAAACTGTAACAAAAGCTGCTAGTCACGATATTTCACATTTTCTGATTAAATTTTCACCAGATTTATGTCAGACTAAATTTTTACACGAATTAAAAAGTGTGTAATAATGATGAACATAATTAAATGATTCCAAAGTAAGGAAATAAAATAATATCTATTAAATGAGGATTATAAGTAAAGTGCATGATTAATAGTAGCAATTGAATTTTTCGCGAGGTGCTGCATTTTATTTTTTTACGTATTTAACAGAAAACGAAAGAATAATATTTTCTACGAGAAACGAGCAAAAAGAGGCTAGTAAATAAGCAGAAATAAAAAAATTGATATATAACGAACCATTATAAAGAAAAGTATAACAAAGATTTAATGTGTAAAGAATTAATTGCGAAAATATATATTAAAAGAAAAACTCTATTATTTTAATAACATTGTCATATCTTTGTTCTCCGTAATTTCATATATCGAGAAAGTGGGCTTTATTTAAAAAATTAGCTAACACATCAAAACTCAATCTCTTTTTTCTTTATTAACGAAATTCGTTAATTAAATGCTTTAGTTTATTCTTTTACTTTTTACGTGATTACAAGAACATTTGATTTTACTAATAAGAACTGTGAAAAGTTGAGAAAGAACTTACAAAATAAGTAAATTAATTATTGTCTAGAATAACTTATATATTAAATTAAAAATATAAAATTATCTGAAAATTAAAACTAATTTTAAATAAAAATTATCTGTGTCTAAAAATAATTTATAAAATATTCAAATCCGTGAAGGGCGTCGAGAATTTAAATTATACAAATAACAATCGTAATAATAATCCTATAATACAAAAATTAATTGAATTATTGATTCTCATTAGTTGGTTTGATGATAATGATCCTTAGAGAACGAAAAGTTAAATAATAGGATTGTGAGTAAGTTATAAGAAAACTATAGAATTACGTTATTTTATATAAAAACAACTTTTTAATATATAAAAAGCTATTAAGAGAATAATATCCATGAACCAGTAGACCATCAGAAAGTTCATATCATATTTCCTCAGTTTAACATATAAAAAGAATTTATCCAAATGAAACCAATTATTAGGTGATGTATTACTTTTATGTTTTGATGGCACAAAAGACTAATCGATACTAATATTATCGTAATTTACATATAATAAGTGTAAGATTCTTAAAGATATAATCATTAATGCATATATAAGAGGTTCCTAAGTCAATTGTAATAAACAAGACGTTTTTTCATTAAATATAGTATAATTAAGAATGACCACACCAACCCGTTTCAATGTAGAAGTGCAAATGGTATCGATAGAACCTTCTGAGCTTTATGTGACATTTATGTATAAATATTTATTAAATGCTTCCTAAGTTTTAAATATGTATATAGTTCTTTGCAGTGTTTAATTGTTCATTATTATTTTTAAACTCGTACGAAAGATCCATATAAAATGTAATCTTTGTTTTTTTCATTACGTACACATCGATTATCTCAATCTTTTTTATAAATTTAGTAATTTACTTATCACGGAATTCTTTTGTTATACCAATTGATTACTTGAATAATTCTGAAAAAAATTATATCATAAATGCAGATTAGTCCTGAAATTAAAACAAAATATTCCATTAACAAATTTCCTAAAACCACTTGTCCATCTATTATAGGATCAAACAATTTTTACAAAGTAAAAATATTATAACTAATTAAAAACACTCATTAAAATTTACAACATTAAAGTTTAATAAATATGTTACATAAATTAATGCCACAATCCGAAGGTGAAGAATGTTGTTAAGCCGAGATGACACAGCCGCATGTCAATTATTTTATTTTAATAATAAGGTATACGTATATAAAAGACTTTGGCATTTTATATTCTTACTTAACAACAACTTTTTTTGTGCAAGCACTATCCGTATTAAATTAAAAAATTTATTCGAATCAAAGGCACTAGTGTATTTTCGTGAAATAAATATATTTCTTCTAAATTAAGAAATCAAATGTATACTAATCTGTGAACCCAAAACAAAGCATTTCATCTGTCATAGAATTTTCTTTTTTATATATATTTGTTTAACGTTGGTTTAACGCTGAATATAGCATCCTACCTATATAAATTAACAAATTAATAAAGCTATATTTCTAGATGAGTATATATTTCTGAAAAATGGCGCTTGCTAACTAGTATTCTAGATTTAACAGAATTTGAAAATAAAATATATCGCAATATCGCGATTGTGCCATTTATGGAGTTGATTGTTTTATAAGCGATCTTGTTTTGTACTGTTAACAGTGCCAAGGCAATGAACGCGACTATTTCCATTATCAATGTGTAAATAAACGTACATACGGTACTATATGGTAATGTACGATGTGTGTGTGTGCATATGTCGTATTAGTATGATATGACAATGATATAATTATAATTTTGCGAATTTGAGAGAGAAGTACACTATGGTGTCTAATTATCTTATAAAAACAATAAATGATAATTGTAATATTTGTATAGGAGTTGCGATTTCATAATATTAGTGAATTGAATAATATATTTGTGCATCGCATACATTTTCGACAATGTTAAAATAAAGTGATCTACATTATGAAGCAAAATAATTTTTGATAATTTCATTTATTTCTTTCTCATGTTCCTATTTCAAGGTTTACTCAGTTTTTATTCACATTTCTGACAGTTTACAACATAAAAAATTCAAATCACAACAGCTGTAATGCTAGCACTTCGTCATGAAAAAGAGCAACATTTACACGAAGTTACATATGAACTTTCGAAATTCTAATACATCTTTAGAATTTTCGTTAAGACCACACCAACATTTTAACAAATTCTTTACTATAGAAAAAAATAGAAAGATTATATCGTAATAATGATTACAAATAAATAAAAATTTATTATTATAAAAAATTAGTTTTAATAGCGATAAATAAAGTAAAAATGTATTCAAATTTAAAAACACTTTAATGGATAAATTGTAAGCACCGAAAGCCATATTGTATTATTATGTTTCGTAATTTTTGAAAATTTTATAAAAAGTAAATCTGTTGATATCTTATTAGACAAAGGTATCAAAAAAACTGAAACAAAGTAACCAAACTTATACAAAAAAGATCAGGCTGTGTATCATACATTTAAAAATTACGTTAAATATTTCTGAAATTAAATAAATTTCATTTCTGGTAAAAAGATATAATTTACAAATATATAATTTTTACAGAGAAATAACGATAAACTTTCCATGTCAAAAATCTGTGTATTGAGTTAAGTGTATCGGTAAATCAGAGTTGGTAGATGAACAAGTACCTTGTATTCAGTATTCTTACATCCAGGACGCGAATGCCCCTTTTAGGTCTATACAATTAAGTATACTAGCCAGGGATGGATCACAATCCTAGAACTGTCTGGAGATTTCCCCATCTATGTGTGTATATATATATTAGACAAAATAGTGTGGTTATATCAAAATTACGCAAGAAAAATTAAAACACTGTCTTGCCCAATTTTATGTAGTAAAATCAGATTAGAAACATAAAACAGCGGCCACACTTGTTTCGCCCGCAATTATGTAGAATGTATGTTATGTAGAATAATTTACTATGATAATAACTACTTAGATTAGGGTGAGGCAAGGGATAGTATAGAGAAGGATTTCAAGGAGTAGAAAAAGGGAAAGGTTGGGGTCAATCATTTAAAAAGAAAAACTACATGATGAAAATTTAAAAGGTATTTATTTACTTACTTTCTTATACAAGTCAGTAAGTCAATTTCTAGGTCTGAAGACTAACTCTCTGATTTTGCATGGAGAAATGCGCCCTTTTATACAAAATTTAAAACACAGGCGGTATAGGCAGAGGGTTGGAGGTTTATGGCTTTTCCCGGAAAAGTCTATACAGCCTGTATACAATTTTCATTTTTACTAATTTATTAGCATTTATATTTAATTAATTACTCAACTGTTTATAAATTTCGATTCGCAATTTCCTTTTTCGTAATTGTACAGTTCTTATAAATTTGTTAATATTTAGCTTGTTTTTAATAATATTAGCTAAATTAATAATAATTCGTGGTTACATTTAAATTTTCTTCGGATTTTGTAGTAGCTATTATTTTTGTTATATTGATTTTTATTATTTCCTATGTTAGTATTACTAATATCATAATTATTATTTTTTTGTTTGTTATTATTACTATTAGTTTCCTTTAATCGTATCAAAACATTATTAGTATTTGTTTTTATTGTTATAATTATTTACTTACATAATTTATTTTCATTTTTCTTTTTTTGTTAAAACTTTATATATGAATAAACAATTAGTCAAAATAATAATAATGATTGCGGCGTTCTTTCGGACTTATAATATGTTTCTATTCGCTTAATAATAATTAGAGATATACAATTTTGTCTCAGTGTATTATTATTATTACTTAATATTAGATTTGTATTACAATTATGTTTTAGTATTTTATTATATATATGTATTATATTTCCTTTTTTTATTAATTATTTATTTTTTAACTAGCTATATAATAAAAATAAAAATATATAGAAAAATATAATTTTCTTTGTTAAACGCAATTGCGCAGTTAAACATACAGCTGTATGTATGTATGCATGTGTAGCCGTGCAGCTACGAAGGTACAACTGTACGCAATTGTAGGTGCCGTTGTGTATGTGTATGTGTATGGCGTTCAGTCGCTTACGGGTGCAGGCGCGCAATTGAAGGTTTGATGTACGCGTTATGTATGTAGGCCTCTGGCTACTCAAAATGCACGCTTAAACGTGTCATGGTTATGACATCTAACGCTGACATTCCAAACCTAGGTGTCAATTTTAGATCCCTTAAAATTTTTCTTATTGGAGAGAGAGAGAGAAAGAAGAAAAAAATTTCCTTTACGAATAAAAAAAAATTTTGAAATTCTTATTTTCAATGGTTTTAGTGAGACGAAGTTGTATCATACAGTTGACTTATAATGTAAATAAATAAACATATATACGTTCATTTTTTCATTAAAAATATTGTTTTCTTAGTTTGTAACACATACATTTTTTATTTTACCAATCAGAAATATTTACTTTAGCAACGCAATTTTGGTACGCTAAGTACTGTAAGCACTTAGTGTATTATAATAACTGAATTCGAATTTTAAACATCTATAAAAATTTTATTTCTTATTTTTATTATAAGTTGAGGATTATACAAATATTCACACATATGCTTGTTTTCTTTTCTATTTTGAGTTTATAGTAGAAAGTTATGCGTACACATAATATTAACGAGACATTCGTAATAATAGATTATTAATAATGGGTAACAAAATAATGCAATTCACATTAATATTTTTTATTTATATCTCATCTTTACAATGAACAATCACCATTCGATGACGCACTTTTACATTCATTTTGCAATAACACTTGACACTTTATTTTTAACAACACATTCAATTCAATGACCGTAACTTACCTTATATTTTGTCAAGATTTCTTTAAATTACAAAATTACTTTTAAATTAATATATTTTATTATAATCTACAGCTATAATACAGAGAAATTTAGATTATACAGTTCAAATTTACTATTTATATTTCTTTTTTTATATAAATTGTTATAAACATAAATTCTACAAAAATTGTATGAATCAATAGCTAAAATTAAATTTCTTTTCAAACCAAGTAATTATCACTTTGAATAAGAAATAAAATAATTGACTATATAATTTCAAGTACAGTTATTTATATTTTTCTGTGCCGCATTTTAGTTTAGTTCACTTCGACAATTGTCAGGTAAAAAAACTCAGTCTTAACTTTTTTTATTGTTTGTGCATTCTTTTTTTAATACAAAGAAGAAACTGCTTTAATGCTTTGATAAGCTTTAAATAATATTTCTGTGTTGGGTAATATTCAGTAATTAATAAGCATGATAATTCATCATTTTAATATTAAATTCATAAAAAATTGACTATTCATGTAGATTTAGTAATAAGATTATTCATGAGCTAGACAAAATAGATATAAATATCAAGCAAAACCACTAATGTAATCCTGATAATATCATTCCATTACGATTGCTAATTTAAAGAAAAATTATAATATCTAAAATGATTTTGAAATTTAAAACATAACATAAATATAAGAACTATGGTTTCTCGAGGGTAAACTAACAATGTTGAGCTACAAATTTTATATTTAGCATCGTAAATTTCATAAGGTTTGGAAGTTATTTTAACTAATAATTAGCACACTATTAATAACATGAGTATTACAGTGTAATATATTTATAGCACTTAATACAAGTTAATACCTTATCTTTAAATACTGAATTAAAACATTAAATATACCTACACAAGTTGTCTGTTTCTCAAAGATAAAATTGAAATATCCAATGTAGAAGTTGGCTAAAAATTAATATTCATAAAAAAACTTATTTAACAACGGGCGAGTATATAGAATATTCTAAAAATTAATGAAACAGAGACAAATTAAAAGTAAAAGGAAAGAAAATTACATTAATTGTTTACGATTTATAATAGAATGCTTTCAAAACAAGTTTGTAAGTAATAAAAAAATTTAGCAAATTCTACTATAAATATTACTATACTTCGAATTGTCGATAAGAAATTTAAAAACAATAAACCGAACGAAATCTTACAATAAAAGAAAACCCACGCCCTTAAGGAATAGAAGATAAACAACAATATTTAGACATGTAACAAGTTTAAAAACTTTTTACTGCTTTAGATTCCTTCAAGACAAGGTGCAAATTTAATATTTATTTCTACTACCTGCGATGATTACATTGTTTATAACTGCAGCTATAATAGCAGCATCGATAATTACATCAAGAGTTCTAATAATTTAAAATACAATAGAGAAATTTGATATAACTATTTGTATCAGTCGGTGTTAAAAAATTCTTTGATATAATATTGGGCTATTTCAATGAAAGTTAAGGCACATATTCATTACCTAAAAATTAGTGTGCAAACATAGAATTATGAATATAGAAATTGTTGATAATTCCATTGTCGTATATTAAACAATAAAAATGAAAACTAGATAACAGATGAACCAAAAATAAACATTAGTTAAGGTTGGATCATGAATAAGAATTTCACAATAATAAGAATTTCAAGAAAAAATGAAGAACAATAACTAAAATATTTTTAAACGCATATAATATCAATAGATATATTTTAGATATAGTTTTGTCAATAAGAACAAAACAGGTGCGCGCCCGTCGACGTTGGCGCGAGCGCGTGCGTGCGTGTGTTTGTGTGCGTACATGCAATAATACAATATGATAGCATTATTGAATATGAATTTGAAATATTGAACCCTTTCGATAAGTAATTTCTGCATTTACTTCAGTAAATCCTTTTATTAAATTTTTAACTTTTTTAAAAATACCTTAACAAATATTATTTAAATGAAAATGCTTTATAAATAAATAAACTTTTACCGATAGAATTATTGAAAACGTACTTCCTTAACAGACGTACTTAATTACGTAATTAAAATATTAAGTACATAGGTACTTATATCAAAATTAACATATTAATATAGACGAAACAAATAAATTTTAAGACAAAATACTATTATTAAATTACTGAAAAATTATTAGTTTGATTCTGTAACATATTATTATTACATTGTAAATGTGGAAAAATCAATAAATCGTAATAAACTTTGTCTTATTGTTTTCATAAATACTGCTTATATCGTTCACAAGAACGTGAAAATATATCATATTGTGAAATAAGCTACCTTAACTATCATTTTTTTCAAATATTTAAAACAATATATAGTGAAGATGACATAAAAGTAAAGTGTCAAAATAATACTGTTTCTAATATGTATGCCAGTCATAATTTTATCAAATTTTTCAAAAAAATGATATACTGTAAAAATGTTAATGAATAAATGGCATGTAATAAATTTAGATATGAACGTATAAGAATTTGCAGATATTTACAATGTTTTATTTACCTAATAAGTTTAATATTTAAAAAAAGCTTGTAATGATAGATGTTATGTTATTATTAATATTATGTTTAATTAATGTAATCAATTAAATTAATTTTTGCGTAAATTCTATTTTACGTAAATATTTTTCTTTGTTCGAAAAAAATTATTCTTATTAAAAAATTCATTCGCGTATCTTAAATTATATTGTAATTAAGTTTTATTGTGAAACGTATATGTTTTATTAGATACAACATCAATTCTTCAAGCAATTGAAATACTTTAATCAATTACATTCGCAAACAATCTACGTGTTCAGGCATAGCCATTATTGTAAACTTATTTATTCTTAGCTTATTATTACATGCATTGCAGGTTAGAGGCTATTATTTTATTGAATTAATTCAATAAAATAACATATTCCTACACTGTTATAGTAAAACAGAAAATAAAAAATTTTATTAAAAATATTTGTCGGATAATTTTCATTTGAATATGAATTTAAAATTATATTATTTAATTAGAAAAAGTTCTAGTCTCGTTACCTTTTGCATTAGTTTTATTGATAAATTTATGATAAAAATATATATTTTCTAACATACAATAGCGAGTTTTTAATTTATTTTCTAATTTAATATATGCTAATAAATACTTTAATGATAGTTAATTTCTTTACGAAATATTACACTCAAAGATAGGAATTTATATATTTATCTAAATAAAATATTTTATCTATAACAGCTTGTCAACAAAACTTGACTACACACCGAGATTTCTTTTATTTACATTAGTATTGCCAATCATAAATACATTTTCAAAAGAAATTAGAAGAAAAATATTTTATTAATGATATCAAAAATTCATTCAAATTAAATCACCTAATAATCACAGACAATATATTCTTTAAAATATCTAAATCAAAAGTACATTTGTATAAATTAATTTTTTTTTACCATAAACTAGTAAAATAGCTCAATATTTAGCCATAGCTTTATATTTTATTATTGTATTTTTATCAAAGAAAAAAACAACCTTAATGTTACACATTCTAATTGTAATGTATCATCAAACATTATTTATAGTAATTGGATAATGCACTGTATTTGATAAAAACTAAGAAAAGGTAAGAAGTCATCTGATTAATAATTAAAACTATACCTAAAACATAAACATTATCAGTACATTTATTTGTAAGCACATATAAAAAATAATGAGAATTATAAGTAAAGCAATTATTATAAATCCTTTTTGTGGAAACGAATGCAATGGTAAATATGTTAAATATTCCATTGTGAGTGACTTTTCTATAAGTTATTTATCGATGGTTATACCCCAGATTACCTAATAATCAACATATATATCTAGCTGAAAATCTTTACACAATTTACATAAAATTAATTTCCAATATAAATAACTGAAAATTAATAATAACTATCAAGGAATGAACTATGTAGAAATAGCACTTCTTTGGTATCTCTGTTGTTAATTTCCTGCTTTATTTAATAGTTATACCATGTTACAAAATTGGCTTTGTTATAGGTCTAATGTCATTAGACATTTTTAGAAACTTTATTATAAAAGTTCAATTTACATATTATATGAAGTATTAATTTTTATGTAAGAAGTTCTTTCATTTCAATTATATAATTACTGATCCAAAAGTACAGACAATGTTTACTTATACAATATTGTAGTCATATTTTTTATGATCATAAGTTATGATATATTTATTATTAATTTTGCTAGAAGATAAGACAAGTACAAACTTGCAAGATTATAAAAATGTCAAATTTACAACTTTAAATAATAAGTACAGAATATATTTAAGTTCATTTACTTAGAATAACAATTGCAATAGCAATGTTTAATTATTAGTATTAAATAATGGCAGATAACAGAAACAAATAAATAATTTAATTTAGTAATATTAAAAAGAAAGTCAAATTGTTTAATCTATTTAACATGGAACTAAATCTTTTAACAGTAAAAAACTTAACGATTCTTTTAACTGATTTTTTAGATAAATAGATGTATCTTCCTAATTTTAATATTTGCAAGAACTTAGTAGTTGAAAAGTATGATTCTTCTATAATTCTAAACATAAAAATTTAGTAAAACAAATTCAAATTAAACGGAAAGGCTGAAATATACAACACAGATAATATCCGCTTGAATTTTAATGGATTAAAATTAATCGAGCTATTTGGGTTTATTAGCTTCAGAAGGACTTTGAAATGCATTCATGTTTCTGAATTCATGTTTATAACAATATATGAAAATACCTTTTTTTTGTAAAAAAAAAATTCGTCAAAGTAATGAAAACTAATAAATTACTAAAAGTATCTCAAAAAGTATTTGCAATTGTAGAGCAAAAGTAGAGATCAATAAACATTCGGCTTAATAAAATTTTTTCCAAAAACAAATACTTTAGTACATATACTACTCATAATCTTTGGTAACTAGCACCATTTTTATTAATATTGTACTTTGTAATGATAGAAAAGTCTTAAATAAGTAAACGCTATAGTTTTCGGAATACATAAAAGATTTAAAATATTCAAATGCATCCGATAAAACATTTATATTTTGAAAAAACTGAGAATTAAAATTAAAAACTCATGTTAATGCTAGTTATGAAAGCTTTTAAATAATACTGAGAATAGATAGCGTCTTGAAATATTATGAAAAATGTAGATAAATTATACAGGACAAACCTTGTTTTCTCATAAATTTAGCGCTCAACAATTAAAAGACAATTAACAAATATTTATATCTTGTACAAATTTTAGTCAGATATTCAAAATATTTAATCTCTGTCTTTCTTTAAATCTGGAAACATTTCATACATAACAACTTCAAAAATATCCTGAAAAATTAAAAAATTAATGTTTAATTATATTTGTTACAGTTATATGAACAGTAATAAATACTTACATAAAATAACTGTTTATTTAGCTGCACATTCTGTAGAGAATCAAAAACTTTCATTGCTCCTCTTTGAGCACTTTGAGCTCCAACTAGGTTTGTTAAAAAGTCAGGTACGTTACTTAAAAATTGTTTACGAGCTTCTAAACGCGTTTTCAATTTATCTTCATCCATCCGAATTGGCACATCCAAAACTAATTTACCATTGGGCCACCATGACTTTGTTAACAATTGAATGTAATAGTGAAGCATAGGTTCAGAAAACATCCAGGCAACAGTATCTCTGACTTGGCTATGAAATTACAAATACTTGAGTATGACAAAGTTTTTAAATACTTATTGTTTTAAAAGAGAATATAAATATTTAAGAACTAAAAAAATCTTACACACTCGCTCTCGTTTAAATTAAAGAATTTATCGAAAATTGACATATTATAAGAAATTGTCTAAATTCACTACATGTCAGTTTTTATATTATTATCTATTCGGTAGATTTTTACCACCACTTTTTAAACAGATATTTCACTTAAGTAGAGGTTTGAATCTTTTAATGTAAAGAATAGTTACGAATGCAGAAAAACTGTAGCCAAGAGTAGCTAATGTGATTAAAATTATAAACTCAAACCACCTAAATAGACAAAGGTTTAAATCATAATTCCGCAATTTAAATCTTGAAAAACTCGGAAGAAATTATAACGCGATATAGTTCGTTTAAAAGAGATTTTTAAAAGGTCCCATTACCCTCTCAAATGTTCTTCTTCCTTACTACACTTTTTAATCCTAAGAGATAACTCAATGTCGCTTAAATTAATATAATCCCAAGATTAATATGTATTTAATTATACACGTTTTTAATTATATCTTTTTTAAAACTGAATATATTCTTATTATTTTTCTACTTTCTTATAAAAATTTTTAAGCTCATTTCAGTATAGAATTCTAACACACATTCCATTCGGATTCACCAATAATCATGTATGCATACAAGAAATCTAATGTTATTTAAATTTTTCTACCATGCTGACTCAGAAAACCGTTTCTTAGGATAATGAACGTAACTTTCTGACATCTAATAAAAATTAGATGAGTTAAGATATATATACGTTAAGGTATATGTAGATATACGTCGGGACATATATCTACACAAATTTGCGTTTTTCCATAAAAAATTGATAAGTCACGAATTTTAAAGCCGCATTATCGAAATGTCATTGTTGACAAAAAATCATTGATTACGCATTATGACTCATTTATAAAAAAGAATACCGTAAAAAATTTGATCTCAATTGTTTACTTTTATTAGATCTTAAAAGCAAAAAAAGGTGTTTAATGTTTATCATAATATACTCTGTTTATGTGAATATATGTATAAATTTTACAATTTTTTAATGTATACTACGAAATGTGGTGTATATTGCACCTGTTTTTATTTAATTATTTTTTTTACATATAAATTAAAACGAAATTTATTTCGTTATAAACGATTGTCACGACCCTTTACGACTTAGATCCAATATTTTTTTGTTTCTATAATTATGTTCATAACAAACTTAATCATTAAGTATACTAACTCATAAATTATGAGGCTTAAATATTGAAAATCATAATTCTCAATAACTAAGTATTATTTAAAATCTATTTCAACATTTAACATTAATTAAGTAACTGAAAAAGTAACTGAAAACTAGTATTGTTAACTTAATATTAACCAAGTTTGGCGGATAAAGCTTATGTATTTAAACATGAAACATTGCTATCTGTATTACCTAAAATGTATAATTATCAGTATTTTTTATAAATATATATCAAATGTTATGTAAAATTATAATGAACATACTATCTACAAATATCAGCAGTGTATCGCATTTCACTTTGTATAGCTCTTGATGTTTTTTAAGTATTTTTGAAGCACTAATGCTTATTTTTTCTATTTTTTCATTTTTATTACATATCTTAAAAATATGAAAGTCTTAATTAACAATCATTATCATAGATGAAATCATCAACAAAATATCAAACTAGTTTAACATTATCATCCGCAGTTGGTAGATGAATAAGTAAAAATGAAAGATATTTTATAAATAAAATGTTTAAGATTGTAATTATTTTTATGTAAAATTATAATAACAAGTTCGAACTGTATTGAATATTAGTCGTCATTTCATAAAATTAAACTGAAAAAGCCAGTTGAAGTTTAACTAAAAGTTTAAATAAAAGTTTACTTGATTAAAGAATATAAAAAGTTAAGATATTTATTAATAATAATATCCTTTTAAAAAACTTTAATTATTCTTTACATTAAATTAATTATTAATAGAAGTATTTATCTTACCGATTAATTGTTCTTCCATAAGTAAGCTGGACAAAAGTAATTAAGGATCGCCTTAACCACCGGAACACACCTCTTAAATCAAAAATTTCTCCAAGTAACGTATACAGTGGTTCAGCAATAGAATCTTTGCCTGGTCCAAGGAAAGCATCAGTTACAGATCGTATAGGTTCATTGTCATCTAATAATGATGAGTAATCCTCTTCATCATCTTTCTCTCGTGAGTCTCCACTACTGCCTGAACTACTGCAATATTAGCCAGATTCAAATTAAACATTAAAATATAAAAAATTTATCAAAAAAGTAAAAAAATAATTTAAAACTTGTATTGGATTTATAACATAATTTTGAATAAAATTTTGGAACATATTAATAATAAATAGAAATTAATTTTCTTCGCGTATACTAGTACTACATGTAATATAGAGAAACAAGACTTGCATTGGAAAAATGTTTAATTTGTATAATATTCCTTGTTTAAAATTATAGAAAAATTAGTAAATAAAGTAAATTACTAACGATTTAAAAAGAGTCGATAAAGAAAATCGTGACTTTTTTGGTGACGGTGTACTATGTTTTAAGCGTTCTGAACTTGGACTGAGAAAAGCATATAACGCTTCGCTTTGATTCAAATGATCATCTTCTAAAACAAACTGTTTTCACACAAAAACATAATAAATATTATTAGTTTAATTAAATTTAAATAAGTCTTTCTTAAAATAAATGTATAGATTTTGATACATACGTTTAAATACTTTTGAATTTGTGTTCTGGCTTTATCCATTGAATTCTTATCTGTTTTACCAAAAAATTTTAAAGGATGCGATGGTAGCTCTAAATTTTTTACACTAGAGCATAACTGACGAAGTTTTCGATGTAGCTCTTGAAATTCTTGAAGTTTTCGTAAGACCACCCAGCCAGTAGAGATACTAGTTTCATCTTTATTATCTGTTACCATATGAACAACCAAAACAAATTCCGGAGGCTCGCCATTGTCTGGAGTCTATGAAATAAGCAAATATTAAAAATATATAAATATTTCCTTTGAAAGGGAATATTGATATGTAGTTAATTTATTACTACATTTTTTGTGACCACAAATAAATGATAGTAAATTACACATTAAACTGCGCAACTTATACATTTGTGCTCTGAATATAAATAAATAAATAATCAATTTACTTCAGCACTCTGAACATCTGCTCTCCAATGTCCTAAATGCTCTGCCCATGTTTCCGTATGATTTAAATGGGCTTCCAATTGCCTTTTCTCGCCTTGAAGCCATTCAACTTCTTTAGCTAATATATTTAGTACTTTGCTTTCTGGTTTTAAAGAAGAGTGAAGTGCTTGCAGTGCTTGCATTTTATTATTTAGCTTTTCTTGTAACTGATCTAGCTTATTTCGTGCATAACTAGAATGTTCTCCAACCAATAAAGTATTATCCGAAATAGTACCATTAACAATTGATCTTCGACTATCAATTGAAACTGTAAAGGCACGTCTACTTAAAGTCAATTTTTAATTTTATTAATTGTAAATTAATTTTAAAATTAGCCAAAAACTTAGCTTACATATTAAGAAAACAACTATATGGTATTAAAAATTTCAATAATGAAATTAAAAGACAAAATAGATGTTCATTTTAGTAACTAGTTTTACTTATTTTAATTTTTAAATAAATGTGTAATTACTTTGATTTATAAAACATTTGCTTCTTAAAATTTACAATTTAAACATTTTTTTAATTAAAACACATTTAAACGTAATTCAATTTTAAACATTACTTTATAACTTACCATCTAATTTGTCACCATTTATAGATTCAATAAACTTTTTATATTGTTCGCTAATTATAAAAGATGGATAATATTTTTCTTCTAATGTATGAACTACCATTTCTTGAACCTCATAAAATACATCTGGTCCTTTATCTCCCATTAAAAAACTTTCCATTTTTTTTTTTACATCTTTGTCAACTTTAATTTCAGCTGTAGGAATTGCTATATATGTATAAAAAATTTCTGCACCTAACTGATGCCAATTAGCTTTATCCGTTATACGAAGCTCTTGCACAGCTGCCCAGTAACCAATTAATCCTTGACTAGATACTTGTTCTAAGAACTGCGACAGATATTTTCTGCCTAGTAAAATAAAAATTTAAACTATATTGAAAAAGATGAATCAATAACAAATATATTGGCTTATAAATTTGCAATTAAATTTTCAATTATTAAGTTTTTAAATTATTATCATATAAATATTAATATTATTAAGATTTTTATATGCTGTATAATCAATAACTTTCAATTTAACTTATTTTTTGTTTAAAGCAACATTTCTGAGTAAGAACTCCAAACTCAAGTCTGTAAATAATTTATCTAAACCCTGCAAGGGATCACTTTATTCAAGAATTTTATTAATAAAAATTTTAATTATAAATATAATTCCGCTTTAATTATATACTTGAATAAAATGAAATTTTATTAATTCTCATATATATTATTTGCTTTTTTAAAAATATAAATAACTTTTATAATATAGCTTTTTTAAATTATATTATTTTTTGAACTTTACAATAATTACCAAAAAGCGGACATTTAAAAAACTTAATACGTATTTAAAATATTTGAAAATTTCTAAGTAACATTAATAAATTTAATAAAATTTTAAAATGCTTTATAAATTTATTTTATACTCAATAAGATGTAAGCACATTAAAAAAATTTACTGAAAAATGTAATTTTTTTATTAATAAAAGATTCCAATAATAGATTTCTTATTATACAAAAGGAATTAAACAAAATGAATTAATATCATATCAGAATATAAAAATATGTAAAAACAATAATCATCACTAATGGATTTAAAATGAAAAATTACAGAGTAAGTAATCATGGATAATTAGAAGATAGGAACACTGACACAAAGGTAATTATCAATTCATTTTCCTTTCAAATAAATATGATCCAGAAGAATTTGATCCATGATTCTCTATAGAATTATAATTATTGAGTATAACAATATCTGTAACAGGAATTCTACGTAAAATTTGAGTCAATTGACCTAATTCAAGACGAAAAATCGACATAAGTAAAAATAAAATATTAAAGGTCATCACAATAGATTTTTTAGAAACAATTCAAAAGTTCGTTAATATCTTTGACATACAATGAACAATGCTGAATGAGAATATTTCCAAGCAAAAGTGATTAATAGTAATAATTTCAGAAGAAAAGAAAAAATAAGTCATTAAAATAGAGTGTGAAAGTAATTTTGAGTTTTCCATCCACAGACAGAATCAAAGCAACTCTCTCTTTCTCTCTCTCTCTCTCTCTCGTAATAATATTCATAGAGGAAGCTAAGTTTCTAAAGTAAAGAGCTCGTTTGAAAGAAAGTTGATATGTGTATAAGGATCTAGAAATTGAAAATAGAAAATCATCTACCAACAAATATAATAATATAATAATATAATAATAATAGTAGTAATACAAAATATAAAAACAATAATAATAATATACCTATAACACTATCCAAAATTACTCGTAAAGGTATTATTCTATTTTCCGGGATTGCCATTGGATCTATTACATCATCATCCTCCATAGGATAGCCATCCCATCCCAGGGATT
The DNA here is from genome assembly GCA_018907045.1 of Wiebesia pumilae. Lineage (NCBI taxonomy): Eukaryota > Metazoa > Arthropoda > Insecta > Hymenoptera > Agaonidae > Wiebesia > Wiebesia pumilae. Next base: position 2,300,817 of record JACCHZ010000170.1, read on the forward strand.
GCATATGGCACTCACAAGTATTCTTTGCATAAGTCAATTGACTAATGTATCGTTTCAGCTTTCCATGTGTTGTATCAGATTTAGCAAAAGTTGTATTTTCAGGATCTAAGCCTTGGGAGCGTTGAATATTTTGAGTTGTAGTGGCTTGCATAATTTCTGTAACAATATTATACCTAATCCGCTTTAGAACTTCAAGATCTTGAGTAGATTTAATCATTAAAATGAAATCTTCAAATGAATCTGCATATTCACAAGTTTTTTTATGTAATGCTTCTGCCATCTTTTGTTGTTGAATATACAACAAAATTTTTTGGTTGATATAATCTGGATCTGTTATTGTGTTTATAAATGGCTTTAATACTAAATAAAAAAATGTATTAATTTACAATTTATATATAATTATTTTCATAATAATAAAACTATATGCAATAATTAACTTACTTTTACAAGTAAATACCTCCCTTAGAAGACATATTACTGGAGGAAATGTGTAACCACGAGGCATAAAAAATAAAATGAATACTTCGCTTACTTTTCTCAAGTACTCCAACTCACCTTCTTCTGACACTAAATGTGGAGATAAAATGTATACTGGATTTTCTTTATCAACACTACAAATATCAAAACAATCATAATACATAAAACAATCAATTTATATAACATAGATTTGTAATAATATATCATAAAACTTACGCAGCTTCTTGAGCAAGTCTAATCTTTTCAAAATGAAAAGTCACTGTATTTACTATACCACAAGCGACTAAATTTGTATGATCAATATGCTCCATTCTGCTGCGTATTTTTTGGATTGCTTCCCATAAGTCTTGCTTAGCAGTACTAATTAATTCATCAGCTCCAATAGCAATATCATTCAACCAAGAACTGATAAAATCTCTAAATAATAAATCCAAGAGATTTAGCAAAGCTCCATCAACTAACCTCGAAAATATAAGAGGATAGCGTCCAGGATCTCTTTTTATTTCATCGTTGAAATAAAACTCTTTCTGTAATAAAAACTAATTTTATTACAGTATATTTAAAAGACAAGATATAATTTATACACACTATAGAATCAAAGATAAATTAATTGCAAATTATAATTGTTTTCTAACAAAATTAAATATCATAAAACAAAACTTTCTATAAAATAATTATCTTAGTTTAAATCAATAGCTTATTATTTAGTTTTTATTTTTATAAAGCAAATTAATTAATTTTAGATGAGAAAATATATTATTTAAACTTACCAACAAAAGAGTTTCAAATAAATTAATTTTATTAATTATTTTTTTAGTGCCTCTGCTAGTTGGATACCTAGGTGATAAATTGTTGTGTATATATAAAACAATCGTTGGTCCAAGTAGCATGCCACATACAGTAAGTATTCCAAAAAGTAAATAGATTATTAAGTCAAAATAGTAAAATACTGCAATTAGGAGAAATGCAGCAGTTAGAAGAGCATATTTCCAACCAATTGGATATACAGGCGATAATCTGGTATAGATATAAAATATAATTGCAGGTCCAAATGAGGTTCCACATATTGTAAGTAATCCAAAGAATATGTAGAATATTACTTCAAAATAGTTTATTACTGCAATCAGGAAGATGGCAATGCATAGGAAAATGCTTTTCCAAAGCATTTTCTCCTTTGCATATGTACACCTTGTTAGAAAGTATAATTAAGAAAAAATTTTAATAAATACTATATTTCATTTTTTAAAAAGCTTTCACACAAATTTAATTTATAAAACTACTACTAAATATCATAAATTTTAAATCAAATTGTAAATTATCTTCCAATATATTCATAAAAATAATTAAAAAAATATTAAAAATAATTTATAAATATTATTCATAAAATAATTAACTATGCTTTATCACATACTTAAATTGAAACTTTTTAATTATAATAAAAATACAGGTCTACAAAACAAATCCATGTATGCTATATTAAGATGCACAACAATGCTTTGTTAAACTTTGTTTAATTAAAAATTGAGATAAATTAGTCATTAAAAATCATCTGATAGCTTTAAAATAAACTTAATTGAAATTATAAATCTAAATGATTTCATATATAATGAATTTATAAAAATAAATCACTTAATATAATACGTTGTTTTCTGTAATACAACAATGAATTACTAAGTGGTGTAAGATAAATAATTTACATGAACTATCAAGTATACGAATGTAGCTAACAATTAATATGAACATGGTACAAGAATTGATATTTTGATTTACATACGATTTTAAACTTTTATCAAATATACGTTAAAAATGGCTCTAACCAGAAATCCTAAGATTACGTGTACAAGCTGGATGCCTCGATCATTCTTCTTATCATATTTAAGAACTTGCATTCTTTAGCAGCTCAGAGATGAAAGAAGTAGCGGTTACAGTAACGATCCGTAATTCCGTTTCTTCTGACTGGCAAAGTAACATTTGTCTTCTCCACCAAACCATAATCAAACAAACGCTTTTTCTCCAAAGAGCACTTTTTTACATTTCTATATTATGTTTAAAATTTTTATTTCAAAAGTTTAATACAACTTCTAATTTTTCATATGTTCTCTAGTAAAGCAATTTTCTTGAAAATACCAAACCTTAACCTCATTAACGATGTATATAATAAATATATCACTCAATATTTTGCGATAATTTGAGCTCTACGACTTGGGGATAGATTTAGTCTTTTTATTTTAGAATTAATAGAATACTTTTAGTTGCATAATAAACGTCACAGGTAATCGCAAATTAATTAATACTTCGACGGAAAAGCTAATACATTTCTGCAATTTAAGATTGAAAAAAGGGTATTAAAGAATCCAAAATGTAAAATGGACACCTCGTAACCACGGTTAATCTGACTTCCGGATATGGTACATAAGATATACTTTACAGCCTGCGCACATAGCGCTCAGCGCTTTTTTTCATTAGATTGTACATACGTGTATATACGCACTCGCGCATGCAACGATATAATATGATGTGACATTCATTGTTTGAAGACTTGAGTAACACGAATCACGCAGGTGGTTGCGTTACGTTCAGACTTTATATACACATTTGCATAATGCGGATTTATTATTCGTCTTTGTAATAACATTGTAAAGTAAAAAAATAATAATAATAACAAAAATAAACAAATTTTATTTTGTTGGTGATCGGTCAAACAATGTTTTTGATATACTAATATTTTAACACGATAAAAACAACGGTAATATTTAATTTATAGTTGAGTTTTTTCTCAATGAAATATCAAAAAATTATTTGTGCGATATTATCATACATTAAATTGAAATGTTTTTAATTAATTGAACCAAATAGTATTTTATACATCATAAAATCGAAGTTAATTTTTTCAACAAATTAAGTTTTTATGTATATTTAATATTGTATTTATAGTTTATGTAAAAAGTTATTTAATTACACGTACTATACAAATAATAGCATTAAAACAATTTTTTAATTTTATTTATAACAATTTTATTTATAATAAAAAATTATAATCACATATAGTTGACAGGATTTTATTTTAAACAATATACAACACAAAATTAAACAATTTTTTTAAAACCGTAATTTATTATTAATATAATAGTTATAATATTAAAGAAATATACAGTTAAAAATCAAAGAAATAAAAATATTTTGAAATAAAGCAGATCGATATCCATTAACAATTTTTACTTAATATATAAATTTATAATGCTTAATTACACTTTAACAATAAGTTTAGCATCTTAATTATTCATAATAGCAAGGCTATTGACACAATATCCAGTATAATAATACAATTTATTTTTAAAATTACTTTCGTAGAAATTAACCTTTTTCCCAATTTCATCTATAACATTTCATTCTTTTCATTCTTTTCTTTCTCTCATTCAACTTTTACATAAAAACTTTGTTACATGCTACTTAAACTAAATTATTTGCTTTCTTTTTTATTCTTCTGTTATGCGAAAGATTACTTATCTCGATTTACACTAGCTAAGAAGTGTTCGAATTTCTCTGTGTATATGACACAAAAAGTCCACATAACCAAGACTGCCATCCACGCCTGGATCCTCGACTAAGAACTGACGCATTACCATTTCCATCTTATCTCGTTGTCTCGTAATAGTTAACTGAAACATTTATACCAGTGACTTAATGCAAAATTTTATTTAATATAAAATATAGAATTTACATTTTTTCTATATAATGCTTTAATAATTAAATAATTTTTTAGAAATTATTAACTAGTAAAATCAACAAAATTAAAAATTTTACCCGCATGCAATGGCGCCTGTCATTTTGCACATAACTAATTATATCTCTAATTCGCTCGTTCAATGGATTATTCAATGGCTGAATTACAGTCTTATCAGTATCAACTTGAAGTACAGATGTAACTCCAAAAACTGATTGTAACCATTGTGAACTCAAATTTGAACCAAGCCACATAAACATATGAATGCCATTCTCTGTAAATTTCAATGTTTAGTTTTAAATTTTAATTTTAAAGTATTGGTGTCGATTTTCTTAGTTTTTACCTAGTAAATATGCTCCATCATCTGTGAATCTATCCTTTGAACAACGTAACATTGGTGGCAAATCCGTTGATTGAGGATTTATATCATGTAAAGGAAGTAATCTTGGATAAACGTGAACAACTGATTCGATAATTGGCATTGTGGTGATTGACATCATTACATAAGACTTTTGATCAATAGTTATTCCACTACCTAGAATAAAAATAAAATTTAAAGTATGTTAATTATTACCATTTAAAAAGTGTGGAGTATCTTTTTCTAAAAATTTTTCTTTAATTCATAAAATATATTTCTTATTAAATTTTAAAACAATGTAAAAACATTTTTTCACAATTTATTTCTATTACCTCCAGTAATAGCATCACTTTTTAATAATCCATTTATATAAAGTGGCAGTAATTTCATGCATTCAGGAAGTATTAATTGTCCAGCACTAGATGGAGATGAACAATGCCTTCTATAAGATGCTAGAATAGTTGCACATCTTGAATTTAAATTTTCCTTAACTGCTTTTAAAGATGAATCCATAATTTTGAATACACCTTTTCAAAAAAGATAGAATAATTATCAATTGATTTTTCCAATAAAAAATTAAAGACTATTGATCATATAAAAATGTTAAATTATAAAATATTTAAGCTAACTAATAATTTTAAGTTCAATACTAACTTTGTTTGGAAAGAAAATTGATTATGGCATCTAGGTCACATGCTTTATAAAGCTCTGTAACTTGTGATGTAGTTTTTAAACTTAAATTGATTATTCTTAATCTCCGTACCCCACTGCAAGATGTATATAGTAATGCTGTTTGAATATAAACACCTTCATCTTCTGTTAGTTTATCATCATGTTTGATTTCTATAGCAACTGCCTAATGCAAATTATTAATAACACTCAGATGAAATCAAGAGTATTTAAATAATTATACAAAAATATGTATACCTTATCACAGTCTATGCTAGCTAATTCTATATCAGTTGTATGAGACATATAAAAGTGTCCAAAAAAATCTGTTGGTCTAACGCCAGTAGAAGTTCGAACACGCATGACTGCATCAAATGCAATTGGTCTGCTTATATTATTTATGATATCTATGATTAGTCTCTCTCCATCAATATCAGCCTGGTAAAATAAAATTGTTAAATAATATATAATAATTACTTATTTTTTAATAACTTAGAAAAATGCGTGAAACAATAAAATTAATTTGAAAATTTAATTCACTAAAGTGTTTAAATTTTGTTAATAACCCAATAACCCAATAAATTTTATTTAAATATTAAAATCAATTAAGCTTAAAATAATTTTATAAATTACTCACTTTAAAATATGTGTACTTATATACTTCACCACCTGTAAGTCTACAAACTTGACCAATTGTTGCTATATCTATATATGAATTGTTAAAGATAAACAGATCGACACTACAACCAGACCCTACACAGTCTTGACCAAGGTTATTATAGTAGTTAGTTTGTGGAACTGAAAATAATAGAATATAATTAATAGAATATAACTTTTTAAATAAATTTGATATTTCTATTAAATATTAAAATAAATTAGACATTTACGTAAAACGACTTTTTCTTTATCTGTTCCAAGAAGCTTACGATCATCTCGATTCTTAAGTTTTCCTGGAGCATCAGCACTAGGTAAAGATGAATGAAATACCATAAGCTTGCCTGAGCACGACGATGCCTAAGACAAACAATGTAGATATCAAATTTAATACTAGTATCACAATACTATAAAAATAAATTTCAATACAAATATTGAGCTCGATACAAATACAATACAAATAATCAGCAACACATTAATAAATGTCTTTAAATCAGAAAATAACCATTGATAATAAATTACATATGCATATTTACAATCAGTCTAACCTTATGTAAAGTAAGAGACAACATATAATCTAAAGGAAAAGACAATGGATAGAACTGTTTTAAATTATTACTTATTAAGTATCATTGTTTATATTTATTTTTCTTTTTATCTGAATTTTATTCATTCTGCAACATAAGATTTTCAACAAGTATTTTAATATATTTTTACAAAATTATTGAAATAAAATTTTTATAAATTATAGTTATAATACTGTCGCAGTAATATAGTAAAGCAAGATTAAAGTTCTACATAGATTGTATTTAAATGTATATATAAATAATTTTTTTATAATACTTAAATATTTAGTTTTTTCTTATTAGTTGGGCATTCAAAAATCCAAATGACTTACATTTATTGATTTTTCATTAATTAAAAATAATGTATACGAAATTACTTACTTTTAGAGCTTCTAATCCAGCTTGAATAGCTGGTCCAAGAATAGTTTCCGTTTCTCGAGTATCACCAAACATAACTGGAATTTGCGCCATTAAACTATCAATCAGTGTTTCACTTTCCTCAGGATTGCAAAGGAAGCCATCGAGAAGTGGCATAAATACATCTTGTACATCTCCAACAACCATCATTTGAGGCTGAGCAAGATTAGCTTTTAAATTATAAAATTGAACAGTGCTACTGTACGTTATGAAGCCAACTTTCATATTAGACTTAGTTTGACCCACATCTATAGGTGCATTGCGAATGATTTTTTTCATATTAGCACAGATCAAATTAATTAAGCCTGACTTTATTGTGTTATAAGAAACATCAATGACAAATATTATTGCAGGTGGATTTGGAAATGTGTCATTCTAAACAAATTGTATAAATGGTTTAATAAAACATTGATAATGAAAATCTAATATAGTTCATTAATTAACGACATACTCGGCAATAATCTTTTGTTGTTAAAAATTCGTAAGTTCCAAGTATTAATTCAGGACGTTCGTAACGATCCATTCTCTGACCAGTATGATCCAAATGTTGAAAATACTCCAATGGAACTACAAAATTTATCAATGAATTTTTAATAAATAATTAATCAATATTATAAATTGTAGATATTTTTACCTTCTGTTGTTGTTTTACAAAACATGCATTGAAATCTTCTACCTGCATCAATAAATTGCATAAAAGGACTCATATACGCTTTGCAACGATTACAACGCACTGGGCCAATTTCTCCCATGTCTACTATGGGTGGTTCGAATTCATCTTCTTGTACTTGAGCCATTGGGCTCAATATAAGTGAAAATGGAATTTGTGTCTAAAAAATTTTATTCAACAAAATATAGTAATTAAGCTACATAAATTACTGAATGCACAACTTACTTGCTTAATAATATCTGAAGTAGTAGGTACAGTATATATTGTTGATCGAATAAATCTTGGTGATGCATTTCCTTGATCTTCTACAGTAAATTTTGTTGTAACCAATGGTGGTACTAATCCTTTTTGATTTGTTACAAATACTCCACCTTTTGTTCTTTGATCATCTTGAATAAGTTGTATCTATATAGTAAGCAATACTTATTTAAGTAATACATTAATATTTTTAATTTTATTTAGATTTGATGCATAACTTACAGGACTAGGCATTTGATTGGGATCAAGCCTTTTTACTTGCTGAGATTGAACATTAGATTGATATCCATCAGGAGTATTTGCTATTCCACTTTGATAGGGATTCATCTGACTGGCATACACGTTCTATAAAAATTATTTATGCCATTTTTATTGATATATTTTTTTAAACTGGTGTTAAAAACTTATAATTATATTAAATTTTAATTTGAAATATATGAGATATTTAATAAAAATGTAATAACATGTTAATTTGTACAATATTTTTTAATAATCTCTCCTATTACAAATTTATTTCTAATATCTTACAGTCTGTCCATTTTGACTATAATTTTGTTTTTGATATCCTTGATAATTTGGTTCAGAATGCTGATGATTCGTGTAACTGTACGAATTTGTAATATTTTGTTGTCCAGATAGTGAAGGATTCGCTGCAAATTGGCGTTGTTCAAGTACTTGATTATTATGCGGATACTGAGTATGTGCTTGTTGTGTTGATAAAAATGCAGGACCAGGTACATTTTGTTGTCCATATGGACCAGATAACTGTTGCTGCCCTGATAAGCTACTGGTTTGACCAGCAAGAGAAGATCTTGATAAATTTTGTTGATCCATGAGTACAGGACCCTGAAGATTTTGTCCAGGTAATGGTGGCCCAGATAAATTTTGACGATTCAATGTTGAAGGAGCTGTAGAAATTGGTGTATGTAATGAAGAATCGGATGCACTTTGTTGATTGCTCAATGACTGTAATCCTAAAGGTGGATGATTTTGTGATGTTCCATGTGGTTGACCTAATGAAGGAGGTGCTCCAAAAGACTGATGATTTTCGATATTTGGAGTGCTCAAAGCCATACTTGATGATTTTCCTGTAATAGCAGATCCCACTAAATCTGCTTGAGTCACCAATGATGTAGCATATCTATCTTTACTTGATATTTGATTATGATGGCCAGTAGGCACTGGAGGAGTAGACTGTATTGGGTTTCTAGAAATATTTTGTCCTGAAGGTGAGCCAAAAGATTGCATTTGTCCAGGATATTGTTGCTGTTCTGAAAATTGAGATCCAGCAGTAGATCTGTAGGGTATCGGAAGACTGGAAATCTGCGATTTAGGAGATCCTTGTTGATGCAATAATGATTTTTGTGGTATTAGTCCAGATTTTTCTACTGGAAAGTTAGTTTGATCTGGTTCACCTAAAAATGAAAGAATTTCTTAAATTTTTACTTATAAAAAATAATTTCCTGCATAAATTTAAATAAGTTATGAGCGTTTAATGCACGTCTGAATCCTTTCTGTCATACTTATTCAATTTGTGTCTTTCTTTCCTATAACTCATATCCATACGTACATACGTACGTACATACATACATATATTACATATATAAATATATATAAAATTTTAGATATTAAATATGAAAAAGATGAGTTTATTTATTTATAATAAAAAAACTTGTATTATACCTTGTGTAAGATAATGATTTTGATTATTGATACCATTTACACTAGATGAAAAAGGCATTTTCGGTACATTTTTTTCAGACCGTAGAGAAAAATCTTGAGAAGAAGGCTTTTGAATATTAGATAAAGCCATATTAGACATCTGATCAACTAAATTAGATTGATTAGACTGCAGTGGTAAATGTTGAGCTGCTCCATGTTGAGCATTAACTAATTGACCTTGAACATCATTTATATAGTAAGGAGGCTTTGTTGTAAGGATAGTGTTACTTGTAGGTGGTTGATTTTGTGATGGTTTTTGTGGAGGAAGTGAATGTAAATCCTGCGGTCCTTTTGGAGAAAGGTTTGCATTAAGTTCTCCATATGGTACATTTGACGGTGGAGATCCATATGAAGGTTGCTGATGCATGTACTGAGGATTCATTCTTATTCTGTAAAAGAAGTATACATTGGTTATTAATTTTCATTATATAAATTATAAACTCATTTTATAATAAATTGCTTTTTAGTACAATAAAGAGAAGCACTTTTACTTTAAGTAAATACCTTATTAAATTAAACATAGTTATATATTTTTAAGGATATGTTCCTAAACTAAAAAATAAATTATTTTTTTTACATATTAAATAATATAATTTATAAAGAATAGAGTATGTATCCATTTACACATGTGAATATATATATATATACCAAATCCTTAAAACTTCTCTATTCTACATGAAATAGTACAAGTAAATAAGTTATTATTCAGTGATAAACTTATTTTAAATGAGTGTATTACATTCTAATTGAAAAATATCAAAGAATATTTTCTAAGACCATAAAAAAAAAAACAAAATCCACAGAATCATTATAACCTATAACTTGTGACTTTCTACTTAAGAATTTTTAACAAAAAAAAAATGCTCCTTTGCTCTTTCAACAAGATGGTATTTTTATGAATTCTAGTTTTTCAATTACTTTAATGCTTTTTTGAAAATTCAAAAATCAGAAAAAATTTAAAAATGAAATTGTCTATTGATTGTTAAGAGTTACTGTAACTTTGTAAAAATTAATCATGAAACACAAATACATAAGATCTGAGAAACTAAAAAATCTATTCTAAAACGTTTTTAATATTTATAAATACAGGATTATAAAACATAAATTATAAAAACTAAACTTTACACTTATGAAGAAAGTAATACATTTAACATATTATAAGATTTATATTGAAAAAAAAGTCATTTCACTATTCACAATAAAATTTGTTTGTGTTTAGTAAAATAAGAGATTTAACAAGATAATAAGTATTATAAAAATAATGAAATAAAGAATTTTCTTGACATGATAAATACTTAAATATTTTCACCAATGCCTGTGAATAGATGTGAATGTGTGCGCGAAAATAAATGTGCCTACAAACATGAATTACCCACGTATGCATGCTTCAATCGTGTTCATGACTCGTGCGTATATTGGGATTCGAGAGCAGGAAAAAGATCGAATGAGATAGAGATAGGATGTGTGCATGCATGTAAGAGATAAAAGAAAAATGGGGGCTTAAAAGGTGCACGTTTGGTCTACTATTTCTTTTGCTACTCTCGTACTTACGCTATTTATAAAGGATCCTGATAGAACACACGTTATAGGACATATCGCGCGCAATTACAGAGTAAAAAGTTAATGGCAAGAGTGGAAATAAAGTCCTATGAACTTCACCGAGAGCGCGGTACAATGCGATATTCCCAACGAGCAAAGGCGAACGAAGGAACGACACGACTGACTGACACGAGACTGCACTCTTGACTCACACATGCATACAAGTGTATACGGACATAAGCAACTAGCCTTTACTGAGCAGCTGAGATAGATCTGATTAAAAGGCAGGTTAAGCAAATATGTAGAAATAATCAAGATCGCGAAACTGCTGATGACGTGTCAAATGGTCAAGAATAAATCAACCAACCATTCCTTTGTTTTAAATGTTACTAATTATTGAAATAATCAGTTAAGTTAAATGGAATAGAGAGTAACTATATTTAAATAAATGTTTATATAATAAATATATAATATACATTATTCCTTACAAATTTATGGTTACAACGACAAAAAATTTAGTGCTTGTATTTGAAAAGGAATCATTTGTGATTGAAAAACAGATACACGATAAAATATTAATTACATATAAAGTTACATTAGAATGAACCACTCCGAGCGATTGAGGATTCACACTTTCTAACACACAAACTTTCATAATTACGTGAAATAATACCGGAAAAATACGTTAGATAAAGCTGCCTAGTTCAATTTGTTTAGCTTTGGTCTTTTCTAAGTTCCAACGCATCCAAATGTTGACATTAAACATGAAAAATAGCTCATTTTATCTGGTGATCGAGATGTCCTTGTGATTCGTGTTATAAATTATAAGATCGATTTGAAAATTTGGGAAAATTTTTTTTAATTCATCAATTAAATGAATAAAGCATTAATTTTCTGTTACTTGGAGGTATTTTTTAATGGAAAAAGGGGTACATCAAGAATCTTTTGAAATACCCGAACAAGATTTCAACGTGTCTTAGATCTAACTTAACGATCTGTCTGTTATTCTTTTCAAGAAGATTATGGAGGCCTTGATTAAGAAACTCCAGCATACATGCTCAATCGTCAGTATAGTCTCCATTCCGAGCACTCAATTGAGGAAGCAATCCATGAGAAAAATACAGTAATTAAACGCTTGTACTTCTGGTCAGCATAACCGTAGTTTTTGATTATCTTTGATGATCCTTCCTGGTTACACGGCTTGAACAACAGGACCTATCCTCTTACATCTGGCTGGAGGTTACCTATCTGACAGTTTTAGAACTCTAGAGCAGCTTCAATATTATCAGCAGTATGTTGACTGTGAGTTGATACTATTGATAAATCTTGGGCTCGGAATTATGAAACCTAATCTTGGATGAGAGGCTCTTGTTTTGAAGAGCTTGAGAGAGGGTTTTAAAATCTTCACCTATACTCGTGAACTTCTGGTTCTTATCAAAGCGAGCAGCAAGTAAACAGTTAGTGAATATCGTTGAGATTTAGTTCATTCAAAACAGATTCGTCCTCTTAGAGAGTAAATCTGGAATGATTCCGATAAAGCGGACCCTATCCTAGGGAAATAATCTTCAAAAAATATTTTTCTTTTTTCTCAAAGGTATTGAGGTTAATATAATTTTGTAGATTTTGTAGATATTATCTTATTCAATATTTGAAGTGGACAATTTTACATAACATGGAATGGATGGTGCTTGTGTGAATGGTTTGGTATTAACTATAAATCGTAAAAATGATGTTCGCAGCGGAAAACAGAGCGCGAAACCTTAACTCGTTTGTTAGATATTCCGGTATCAAGACATTTTATAACTTGAAAACCTTAAGAACATAATATATAGATATATATGTAGATGTAAATAAATACATTTTTCCTATTGTCTTTTCTTAAAATAAATCATTTCATGAATTATATTCACATTTTACAGTTATTGAATTGGAAGAAATTTTTATGTGTGTGTATCAATATAAATGGATAATATCGTATATAAAACCAAATTAAAAATGTGTAAGTGTACATTTTATGGATGATAGGAAATGTAAAAATTAAAATACAAAAGATGTGTTAGTTATCACTTATATAAGATTTTTCTTTTGTTTTTCCGTACAAATTTATAATTGTCGAGCAACAAAAATAATAAATTGCAATTTTTAGTGTATACATTTTTAAATATCGCGCTCGGAAATATAATACACGTAATATATCTACAGAATATTGCCAAACAACAATATTCTTATTATTTTATACTCTTATTATATTATGCTCAATCGGACTCAACGGAAAAATGGTTTGAATATTAATTTCAATTTGTTACGAAAGAACTTAAATGAAGTATTCGGATGTAATTTTCATATTTGTATACAATTGTACATTAATTTACGTAATATACATGTCAAATTGATATATTTTAAATATGAGCACATAAGTATGGCTCCTTAATAATGGCCTTGTGAAATTTGATACATTAATTACTTTCTTAAAATTTACGGAAAGCACCTATTTACTTTATTCATTAAATTATAAAAACTATTTCAAATATGACCAAATAATTAATTATTATTATATTATTATTATAAATTGTGCCAATTTAACCGTAAGTGTAATATATAATTTATTTAATATTGCTTTAAATATACCTAGTAAAAACAACTGCTAATTTTCATAAAAATTATATTACTATTGATTTCTCATTTAGACATAGATGAGATAAAAAATTGGATAAAAAATGTTTTGCTCTTCAAGCCTGCATTTTTTAATTTATATTAGATTGATAAAAATATTAAGTCACTTAGCATTTGCAGTTAATATTAGAGTTAAAAATATAATATGAAACTTGATCATTTTAATGCAATATAATGAGTTAATTTGTATTACACATATTCAGATAAAAATGAATAAAGAAGCAACAGATGAAGAGGAAAATGCATCTGCAAATCTTGGAAGCTATTTTGACAATAGTACACCCACTATTTTTGATGAGATTGTTTCCTCTAATAAATCAGATATTTTTTCAATAAATAATATACCTTCTGTGACTACTTCTGGAAATATTTTCAAAAATGATTGTTCATTTGATGATCAACCTAATGAGCATGTATCTATTAATGATTTTCACCGTGATGCATGGATTCCCTCGGATAATACTCGAAAGATACTTTGTGCAATTGCTACCTCCTCTCATGGAGGTAATTTCCTAGATAGAGAAAACTTGACAATGCCAGGGCTTGCTTTAGCTGAAGAAATGTCTGATCCTATAAAAGAAGCTGTAATATGTTTTTTAGGTAAAGAAGAAACTATAAATAGGAATGTTTCAACTTTATCAGATGTAACACAGGTACATTTAAGATAATCAATTATTTTATTCAAAGAATATAAGTTAGAGTAAATGATTGAACTGATCTAACTAAACTAAAGTCAATCACATTTTTTGTTTCAATTATATACTTGATAGTTTTGCAACTATATATGTAACTTTACATTTAATGTAATAGATTTATATAAAAATAATACAATAGTAATTTATAATTATATAGTCTTAAATTCAATCATGTACTTTGCAAATAAATATTAATTATTTTAGGTCTTTCATATTTTATAAATTCATTATTATTTATTATATTGATATTATATAAGAACTTAAATTTTCTGACTATTTTAAAAAATAAGAAAATCAGTTTCAAAATTGTACATCACATGATTTCTCAAATCTATAATTTTTCATTTCACAATGATGATTTTCAGTTTAATTTAACAAAATTTTTTAAATAGTGCAATGTATAGTGAATTCTAATAGAACGATAAACATAAACAAAATTGTACTTTAAATAAAATTAAGATCATAATGTCTAGTACTCTTTAAAATTTCATTACATGCATATTGTAGGATGAAAGAGGATTACGTTGCTTAATTAAAGAAAGATGTTATAGAGCAGCAGTCAATTTGTCTGGGCGACTTCTTGCAGTGTATGGTCAGGGCTATGGAAAAATAAATCATCCAAGTAAACATACACCGCATTCTCTTCAATTATGGTTTACTAGGTTATCCTTATTGACAAAGTTAAAACAAATAGATATATTGGAAACTGAGTCTACACCTTTCCATAATCTTGACAAACCAGACATGTACTTTATATTTTATCCAGAACTATATGGTACAAGACCTGGTTCAATGGCCTCCTTTGCATTTAGATTGTTACTTGCAGAAATTCCAATGTATTATGGTAAAGGAAAGCGTGCTATTGATAATTTATATGCAGTTATTGCCACGATAAAAAGAATTATTCGAAACTTAGAGAATGGCCTATCAGAAGAAGGTGGAATAGCAAAATTTAACAAGGAGGAGAAAGAAGACTCCATTCAGCTGTGGAAGGCAAGGAAATCCAGGACATTGGTTTCAATAGTGAATTGTGCTTTTTTAACAAAAAATTATATTCTTGCAACAGAAGTTCTGGAGCAGCTGTTAAATTCATTCGAATGGAAAAAGGCACAAGCTGAAATCCTCAATTCAGCTATTGGTAGAATATATTTGTCCCTAGGAGATGTTTCAGCAGCTGAAAAAAAATTCACTACACTTCAGACAGAGAATTCCAAAACTGAAAATATTAAAGAGCTTATAAATAGAGGTCTTATCGCAGTCGCCCAAAATACTTTTGAAGAGGCATTGAATTATTTTAAGGCAGCATTGGAATTGGATCGTTCTAACATCATGTTAGTAAATAACATTGCTGTGTGTTTACTTTACACTGGAAAACTCGAAGCTGCTGTACAATTAATGGAAAATATGGTGACTGTGCAAAATCCTGTCAAAAGCTTGCAAGAAACTGTACTTTTAAATATGTGTATATTATATGAATTGCATACGACTCATAGTAAACAATCAAAACTTAATTTACTTAGACAATTGAATAGGTATAATGGAGATGCTTCAAATATTCAGTGCTTAAAACTTTCTATGTAAAAATTGTTAAAAACATTAATTAGAATTAATAAATTTTTATTTAATTTAAAGATTACAAAAATGTTTTGAAATCACTTAAAAAACAATAAAGAATATAAGGCAACAGGTAAAACAAATTTTAGGTGTACAGTTTTTATTACTTTTTTTTCATTGTGAATTCATGTTCTACAAAATTGATTTATGATACCTAATGCGGAATAATTTATTCAGGCGCTCACTAAGTGGTACTCATTTTTCATTATATAAATCAAACTGATTACTAAACATGGGGATACATAAAAATCAAGTTTACTATTAAAAAAAATATTTAAATTTGTCGACAAAGTTCACTTTTTTATATTTGAAGTATGCTTTTAATGATAGAATCTAGCTAAGATTAGACACATAGTGTTACAACACAATATTGTTATAGTAGAACATCTGATATTTCTTCAGCTTTTATCTAGCATAAACGTAGTTGGTTTAGCAATTTTGCAATTATGCTTTTACATCTATATTTACACTAAACAAGCACGAAGAATTTGCATTGTCAAATGTCATTTTGAATGTCAATCGAGAAAATAAAAGATGTCTGAAAATTAATATAAAAATTAACCAAGACATTACTTTCAGCAAAAATAACTCAAGTTCTTATACTTATGAATGTTCAAAATTTATTACTATCAGCCATTTTGTTAAGAATATAACTTATAGACTGTAATCGGATTTAGTAACTTTATTTAGATGACAGTGCTCTTACAAGATATAATGCAGATGCTTAAAATGTTATAGCTACAGAAACCTTGCAGATACAGTCCCATTCCCCCTTTATTTTCTAACTAATTTCATAACTTACAAAATTGAAATACTAGAAACCGATTTGTGTTTATAGGACTAACTTTACTTTTATGAAAACTTTTTCAACGAGATTAAATTTACTTCTGTACCAATAAAATTCTTCATCATGATTATTAAACATCAAATTATTATAACAAGGTGATTCGGTTTTTTAAATACTTTAAAATTAATAGATTTCATGTTTTCCACATTAAAATGTTAACTTGAAAGGAAATTTCGACGGGGAGATTTAAATAAATTAGTCCATAACATCGTCGATATCAGCGAATGCGTCTGTTCGTTATAAATGAAAAAATCGAAAATTAATTTATGTATGTACGTGTATTTGCGAATACACGAGATGAAAAATGGCTATTGGCTTTTGTTTTCTTCCGAGTAGAAATTTTGATTTTACTTATCAACCTCTTAGGCTTTTCTCAGATTTAAAACGTTAAAATAGAAGTATTCGTAATATTACCTTACTGTAATTTTAATAATCTAGCTATGCTTTGATTAAATCCAGAATTGGTTAACCATATTACAACATACATGATTTACTTTACTTTCACTTTCACTGAACATTTTTGTTTATTTTATTCAGTAATATAACGAAAGCAACATCTATAAATACATACTCAAATATAGCGAGCAATTATTACCAAAGTTTAGTTTCAATGAGATTATAGATTTATAAGCTCAGTTTTTTTTATTAAGATTTTATCAAATTAAATTACTGATTAACCAAGTTACAAGCAATCTTAAGCCCTTTCTTTGAAATTACCATTTTCGTTTTGAACAATGTAGAAAACAAATAAAAATTCACTATGAAAAATATACAGTGTAGATACCATCAAAAGTTTTTTAATTATGCACTTATTGTATACAAATAATTTTTTTTACATATACTTCTGTTATGGAGTAATATTGCATTTTAAACATAGTCTGTATACAAAAATCTTTCACTCAATCACAAATATTAAGGACCATTATTCTATTTGAACACGATGGAATGAACAGAGTATATTATTAAAATATCTAGCAAACAACTACTTATAATTCTCCAGAACTTTAAACTAATAATTTAACATAAAACGAAAAAGGTAATTTCGCACATCTGAGTTAGAAACATAACCTTCCGTTAAGTGCCATACACAAACATAATGAAATTTCTACTCGGTCCTTAAATAGCTCTAATAATCCTGTCATCGTCTTTTCCATCAATAGCTTTAGCATCATTATCATGATCATCGTAACTCTTGTACAACGCGAATAAAACGAGCAATGCTGGTTGCGTCGCTGGGCCCATTAATTCGTGGCGCACTTTACTCGTGAAGAGCCACTCTCGTCATCCTCAAGGTGCACATCTTTTTCTCTTTGCTCGTAGTCTGTATCGAGATCCATGAGTGTACACTCCTCTGCACCATATGGAACGATGACTTCCTCCCGTGGTGGCAGACATTGTTCGAGAGTAGGAATGATGGCAGGATCGATGGCAACAGGGATGTTGACCCTAAACTGGATAATCAGACGGCCCTTTGTGAAAGGATCCTTGTGTACAGGCATACCTTCGCCTGGGATACACTTTATATCGCCATCCTTCACTACTTGACCGGGCAGGGATGTTACCACTAGATCTCGTTGATCTAATGTTTGAATGACCTTCTGGAAACCACACAGAGCTTCGACTAGCTGTAGGTTTATACGCATTTTGAGATCATTACCAGATCGCCTGTTGAAAGAATTTAAATAAAATTTGAATTATTGCCAAGACATTGGTTTATTTTTAATTTATTTCATATATTAATCATTCTTCTAATTATTATCATGATGTTTATTTTTAAACATCTACTTTTTCATATTAAATATTTATACAGGACACTAACTGATATTTTTTAGCTGCCAAATAGGAAGATTAATAACACTTTGCAATTTTTTATTTTGGTAAAATTTATTTTAAGAATTATTAAAAATGTTAAATTGCATCAATTTTTATGACTTATCATATGCTAATATAAATACAAATTATAAAAAATGATTTAAGTTGACTAGTAGCCAAAATTACATTCATTAATAGTATAATAATTCAGAAGATATAAGACTTTAATAAAAACATCAAACTTATAAAATTATTTGATGAACATTCATATTGTACAAGGTTTTTCAACGAAAAGGTACAAAATATATTTATTATTTCAATAAAAATAATAACAAAAAATTTATTGTAATATCAATCAACTATTCATCAAAAACATTGGAATTCAAATAGTGAAAAAGTGATATATAGAATATTTGTCTCCAAAATACTTGTACACTATTAATACTTATCTTGTAACAATGTTCATGTTAAATAATTTAGAAAAATTAATAAGGTTAATTGATTATTTCTAAATATTTTTATATAAAAAAGATGTACTTAAAATATTAAAGTTATTTAAAATTCCTTTTCTGTAATTTATTTAGTAAAGATGAATTACAGAAAAGGAATTTTATGATAAGACTCTTTTATTTGTATCAACTTTTACATAAATAATGTGTTCTAAGTCTAAGTATAATTTATGTAAATAAATCTGTTCTTTTTTTATTTTTATTTTTATCTTTGATGTTTTGATACTTCTTCATTTAAAAAATTTATGATGCAAATAAAAATAATTTTTTAGAAATATATTAAAGAGTGAATGAACCTAAATTTCTAGGAATCTTGTGAAAACTAGCTTTTTCAAAAACTATCATGAATCAATTAAAAAAAATGCTAAAATAAATCTATTAAGCAACTCACATGAAAACATCATGCTCTTTCTGTTCCAACAATATAACAATATTTCCTGGCTCTCTATCGGGTTCCTGGTCACCTTGACCCGTAAACACAATTCTCTCTGAATGCATCATACCCTTGTCAATATATACTTCTAGAATCTTTCTGTCTCTAATGGTTTTCTTGCCATTACACTGCATGCAGCGGTCCTTTGACTTGATGTGATCACCCTGACCCTTACACTTGGTGCAAGTGGAACGATACTCCTGCATCATCCCAGGAGCCAACTGTTGGATCTGAACTTTGTAGCCCATGCCATCACACATCCTGCACTGCTCCACTGCATCTTTTTTACCACCAATGCCCTCACACTTATCACAGATGACATTCTTTTGCAGGGCTAATTTGCGCACAGTGCCTTTATAAAGCTCCTCTAGAGAAACCGAAAGCTGATGAACGACGTCACGACCTCTTCGCTTCCTACGCCCATCGCCAAAGATCATCTCAAAGATGTCCATGGGCGAGGAAGCTGCACTCATACCACCCTCTTTGAGGGCTTGCTCACCACCTGCATCATAGATCCTTTTTTTCTCTGGATTTGAGAGAACTTCATATGCTTGTGACATTTGTTTGAACTGCAAGATTATTCAACTGATAACCTTATTACATTCAGCTATTTTAATTTTAATTTAGTAAAATTACTTTTAAAGCATTTTAAATGTTACATTTTTTTGGTTCCTCAGTATAATTGAATTTCTCAAACAAAATTCAGATTAAGTTAAAAAAGATACAATACTTAATACTTAATTTTATATTAACTTTAAAATATAACATTTTATATTATATACATAATATAAAATGTTATCATTGTTCAACATTAAACAAAATAAAAAATCATAATTTTTGTTAACATAAAGCTGATTAATAAACCAAAAATCATAAAAATTATATTAATTTATAACATGCAAATTGTATTTTCATTGTACCTGAATTCATGCTAATATATTTAATTTTAATTTACTATTTTGTCTTAATATTCTTTCAATTATACATCAATAATAAAATATATTTTATATTACTTTAACTAAATATTTTATTAAAAACATATTTTAATATGTATTTATTTAATTAATTTGTTTATTTTATTTATGCATTTTTTTTAACTAAACTAACAAAAATATAATTAACGAAAATTTTATTTAAAATTGTTAAAAATTAATATAATTAACTTAATTACAATTGTTAAAACGTAATATAATTAACTAATTTAAAATGAAAAAGTATGTATAAATTTTCTAGATTTTTAATTCCTTTCTAATAAATTTTATAATTATAAAGAAAGCTATCCATTAAAAATCTTTTGACTGTCAATTATTATCCATGACTGATATTGATAAAAAAATGGTACATAATTTTATAAGGATTAAGTAAAAATGTTGTTGCTCAGCATAGAAAAAGCGTTATACTAACCCTTTCACCTTCATTAGGATTTTTATCAGGATGATATTTTAATGCAAGTTTCCTGAAAGCTTTCTTTAGATCTTCTTGTGAACACCCAGGCTTAACACCTAGGACATCATAGAAAGTTGTTTCCTTAACCATGTTCTGTGAGTAATCCACTTTGCTCTAATAAATCAAACAATTCAAAGAAATTTTTCAGTTGACTGAAAAAGACAAGTGCACTAATTAAAAGTTCCTGAAACAAATAAAACACAATTATTAGTAAAATACTTACAATTACAACTTTATTTTATGCTAAAAAAGATATTACCTAACAAATATTATCTATATATGCCAAGAAAGGATTTTCAGATCAACATTAGTAAAAGTTACAAATTATATGAATTACATATAAATATAAAATAACGATATTTACTTCAACTAATTTAAATCTCTGAGATGACGAAGCATAGTTCTTGTGACATTATATAATTAAATCAGTTTAGTAAATGAATAAAATAAATACTATGCGTGTTTATGAAATGTTAACGTTGCAGGATTAGAAGAAATTTTTTTTCTGAGAATTGATGTTATATTAATATATTGATTCATTAAGAACTAATTATGATAAAAATGTAACAAGCCCTAGTTTTACTTTAGAATTTATTTGACATCAATTATATTTATAAATTAATTAATATATTAATCACATAAATGTAACTTTATCCTAATATTTAAGGAGTATAATTAAAAAACATATAGTTAAGTACACTTTTCAAATAAGAAATGCTTGTAAATGTATTATTTTACATATATCCATGCACATATATTTCATTTTTCAAAAATTCTACAAAAAACTTAAATGCTTTAATTTTAGTGCTTTAGTTTAAATGCATATATAATATTTATTCAGGTGAGTTATAACAAATTTTAAATTATTTATTATTATTGTATTATTAGTTTATTAACTAAAACATGAACTCATTAATCTTATTTGGAAAAATACATAATATAAAATCTTAAAAAACACAAGCTTACGAACTTAACGAATAGTAACAAAACGTGATATTGGTAAGCCTACGTTTTGTTCTTCTATCCACATAATTTTACATAGACCATTTATACGAGGTCAAAAGGCCAAAAATGTAACGAACAAAGTGCCAAAGTGTGTATAAAACGAAAGAAGTGTGCGAGCCTAAGCGAGAGTATCATAACGTTATCGGCGGAAGTGAACGAACCAACCTTGCATTATATATATATGGCAGTTTATATGTTCACTAGGAAGGAAGAGATTTGAGAAACTTGAATTAATAATTCGAGATGTTCTTGGGCTTTGGTATTTTATTGTACGATCCACAAATTTATGTCGCTCTCACTTTTTTTCTCACTCTCTATCTATCTATCTATCTATCTATCTATCTATCTCTCTCTCTCTCTCTCTCGATGATGCTACTCCTTTGCTTTAGGATAAACTAATAAACTTAGCCTTTTCTAGATTGTTCTGCGAATTACGATTTTTTTACTTTGTAAATGCATGTAACGTGTAAACGTACACGAGAGGAAAAAGTTCTAGAATAGACTAAATGACGAGACATTTCACGCAAGACAGTTTACAATGTATAACGACAAAAATGCCTGCTATAACCGTGCCGCTGCAAATGCCTCCATTGCTACGGAGACAGGAACGACATCGATGACGACAACGGCGATGAGAAATTTTATTTTAAAAGCCATACCACGTGTGAAATTTATGAAATACCATAGAAATATAATTTTACCTGGTTAATGGACGTTTATAAGCGACCTATCAGATATGTGAAGAAACTTCTCGTGATTTATACGAACGTGACTACTCGTTTTTTACCTCCACGAGGCGCGACCCAATGACTAAGATAAAAAAAAGTTACAAAATGAAATGTGTTCTTGTAACGCTGTTCATCTCGGCAATATATGTCTCGCAGTTCTATCGACCCATCATTATATTTCTCTCTCTCTCTTTCTCTCTCCCTCTCTTGCTTTGTCTCACTCATTCTTCAAAAAATTTTCTGTACTTTTACAACATTTATAATTTTATAATTACCTGCTTGTGTACGTAATCTTGGAACAAGTGTATAAGCGCAAATGAAGACTAAACGATCTTCGGAAGTCCCGCACGGAGACAGTCAGTACAATACACGTTAAAAAGAAGTCACCTGCAACTGCTGTTCGCGTGGTCGATGAAAAACTCGCACACTGTATGGCTACGACGGTGAAAGATTACTCGTACGGTATTGCAGTTCGATTTCGTTCGAGAAACTTCCCTCGACTAACTTAGTATATACACACTCTCATAAGTCGTGTAACCAATGGGATGTTCTGCTTTCCAATGGAGCAGAAGCACACTAAATTATTTTTTCTTTTATAAGAAGAGGTTAGAAAAGAAAGAATCTTGTTGGCTTGGGAACAACCAATTGGATTTTCCTATATTTTCCATTTTTAGATGTCAGTTATTTGGAATAATATTTAGTCGTTAACGACTTTTCATTTACTCCTTGTGATTATACTTTATTATTTTCGTATGATGGAAAAACGTGAAAATAACAAGGAAATAAATTATATTACCAAGAAATTAAAAAAATTTTTTTATTTATTAAAAGTTATATAAAAAATATAGATTTTACATTTTATATTTCACGTGATATAATACAAAAGTTACTTGCTAATTTGAAAAGATTACAAATTATTAATCTATGCATATACACACAGGCACCTATGCATTCATAGACATTCACACTTGTTTTATATAGCAAAGTTCATAATTTTTTTATCTTATAAATTACAATTTCGCATTGTGTATAAAAAATAGTATAAAAAAAAGTTCATTCTATTTTAGACAAATTACAATATTAATTAATATTGTATTTTACAATAATATTAATTTTTATCATTACAATCCTGTCTTAATTTTCAATTTCTTCTTTATCTGATTTTGTTGCATCTTTCTTTTCAAAACCCTTTTTTTATTCAAAACGGTCTCTTTTGTTGTTCCACGATTTGGGTATGTGGATTTCTGAAATTCACGTTTACGTAAATAAATTATTATATTATTACAATCTTATAAAAAAACAAAAGTACTCACACGAATTCTCTTTAATTTTCTCATAACTGGTTGTGGTAAGTCATAAGATTCAATGGACTTCAAAATATGATTTCGGAAATATACTCTCATAGATTCTGGTGTTCTGTGTGTTAAAAACTGAAACATAAAACAAATATATCAGATACAATTGTGCAGTGTTTACATAATCAATTGAAAATTAAGTTATACGTACACCTTCGGAAACCATACGTCTATATAAACTAGGACTTTTAACCCAAAAGAAGAGTTTATTACATATAATATAATCTAGAATGAGACGACACTCCCATGGCTCCCAAAACGTTCTGCAATAAAAATATAACAATAAAAAAAAATTTTTTTAATAGTATTTGTAACTATTTTTTATACTCACTTTCTTTTAGGATGTTTTCCACGTGGATTAGAATTTATAGAGCTACAAAGAAATGTTTAAATACAAAATTTAAATTTTAAATACAAAATTTTAATTTAATATATAGTACGTTTGACCTTACCAATCATTAATTGTACATATTTTTTTCAACTGAACTTTTTTGTTAGTCTGCGTATTCTTAATCTCGGTAGAACTGGAATGATTTAAAAAAAATACAAACATTTCATTCAATATTTATTAAGTACAACTACAACAACTTACCCGCTAGATTTATCTTTCAGTGGTCTTTTATGTTTGACAATGTTTTCTTCTTGCTTAAACGTTGGATCGCATATTGTACAAGCTTCTTGACCATTATGAAAACTGCAATTCAAAATTATAAAAGGCATAGATTATTTGTAGACCTTTTAATTTATTTTTATAAAAGTTATTTGAAATTATACTAACTTGCCACAACATGGCTCAAAATCACGAAAATCCTTCTTTTCATGATACTTTGTACCAAATCTATAAATAATTACATAAATAAACTTAATAAATTTGCTACAATTTAAGTGAAAAACGTAAGAAAATTACAAACACTCTAGATATTTTAAAATGTATAAAATTTCTTTACCTATACTGTTCTATATTTAAATATCTATTAGCATCAACGCAGTCACGAAAAAATGCAACATTGTATAAAGGAGTGCTATTTTCAATTAATGAATTAAAATATTCAACACTAGTAAAGACATATTTTGGAAAATTATCACATGTAGCTCCAAATTGCTAAAAATAAATAAAATAAGTTCATTTTTTTATACACTTTTAATTTACTATATTGTTATATTACTTATACAAGTTTAAATTACAAATCCAAATACTGTCCTATAACTTCTATAAAGATCGATAGTTTAAAAAAAGGAGAAATAGATATTAAAAAAGTCATAATTTATGAAAAATGTTCAAAATCTATATTTATAATTGCCTAATTAATTTTATATAGAAAGTACTATACTGAATTATAAAGTGTACCTTTACAATATTTTTCAAAGTATTTTCTTTCTTTTCTGAAAATCCTTGAAATCCAAATGATTTACGTGCAAATAAATTTAGATTGAGTAGCTCATCGTCGCTTTCCGAGTCAGAACACCAACCCGCCATTTTTCCAAACACTGTTCATATGCAGCGTGACTGCTGCGAGAAACAGAACTGCTATCAAGCTGGATGTTTACCGCTTGAAGAAATATAGGGTATAATTTTCGATTGCCGATGCTTCATTCCGACATGTCGGGCAATGGCCGTTTTCAGGATAACTTAACTGTGCAATTTCAAATCGCATTGGAAGCAGTGTCGGATAAATTCTAGCGTTGTCGATAATTCAGTTTTCTGCAGATTCACAATAGTTATAACACGTATATTCTGCAATTAAAAGCAAGGAATACAAATTTGCTACTACATTTCCTTTAAAATTAATTGCTCTATAATGGAAGTATTGCTTTTTACGTGACACGACGCCTATATTTTATTTCGAACACATATAATAATTTCAAGACATAAGTTTTTTCACGCAATTCATTTGAGTGCGATATTTTTATTACGTGATATCGCGTATGCATTATTCTATTCTATCCTTGTGTATTGATATTTTTTTTTAAATTGCCACAATTACAATGTAATTTGGGCCAATAAGTTATTCTACGATGTCGGTAGTTTGGCAAATTTCATTATCGGTATTCCCTTTTAACGGCAACTTGATAAAGATACTTAAATAAAAACCACGTAATAAAATGGGAACAGTACGCTGAATAACAAAATATAGGACTTAAGCAATGAGCACATTGTAAAACGACCTTAAGTCAGCCGCGACGATCTTCGTCTGTTCCAATATTCCCGGGGCCGCGGATTTCACGCGCACGCGCGCATTCACGAATCACGAGACTGACATGTAATGAGTGCGACAAAGAGGCTTCGCCTTCCCAACGTGCAATGGTTGCGACTGATTGTCTGTTGCTCTCTTTCTCTTTATCCTTCTCATTAGCGTATGAAAATGGTAATGACAAAAGTTGACCGTCATTTACCGTACGAGTAAATAACTTAAAATAACCTCTTTTCAGCACAATCTAAAATCAATGAATCAATTTTGTCGAATTCTTTCTTGTTGTACAAAAAAATTAAATGTTAGACAACGTAATTTCACGCGCAATAAATAAGTTGAGAATTTTCATTTTAGATAAACAGGAAAATACAATCCGTCAAATAAATCAGACTGAGTTTGTAGAAATTAATAACGATTAAGTTAAAGCGATCATAATATTTATTTCGTTGTATTATTAATTACGGTTGATCGATTACTCACGATCGTTCATCAATTATAAGACAATGAAAATTTTTACCAAAAAATGTTGGACACTTGCAATTTACTCCAGTTGTGCAAAATTTCATTATTAAATTAATCGTAATATCATCCTTTTGATTCGACATTTTCATTATCAAGAAGAAAAATTGAAGAGCTTTTCAATAATTCGTATTCTTTCGATGGATAGATAACGAGGGGTTTCATTTGAATGTGTGTTGGAAGTACCTTAATTGTACAAGCACGTGACAAATTTGAAAAACATCGCCTACATACGCTTCCGTCTATTCCTTTATCATTATCCGATAGTGACACCCTTGACCCTAGTGACATGTGAAATATTTACTATTAAACAGTCGTATGACGGGTCAGGCGACACGTCAGACGCGCAGCAGACCAAAATAGAGAGAGACGGATAATAGCAGTCAGCCAGCGCGTGTTTTCCCCTTCTTATTCGTCCACCGGCGGGAGCGAGTGTGAGTGAACGAGCGAGAGAGAGAGTGAGAGAGAGAGAGAGAGACTCAGCCCGAATAAAGGTGAAATCCGGCAAAAGCGAGCAGCGACCAGCCAACGTACAGTATCATCTCGTGGCGCAAGAGAGAGATACACGCCGTGGTGCTTTCTGGGAATGCAGAGGGAGCCATATTTTTCCGATACATATCCATTGCAGTTCGGACACTCCACCACCTCCGGTACTAAAAGCCGTGCGACGAAGAGAGCGAGAGCGCGCGCACACTCGTGCACACACGTACGCTATGTTCTTCTCGCTCGCTCGCTCGCTCGGGTTCCCCGTGGCCGTGTGATTCTCCAAGCCGAAAAGAGTATGCGCGAGTGAGAGAACAAGCGCCGGAGAGGAGAGAGGGAGGTACGTACGGCGGCAAGGAGATTCTCGGCGAGACGAGACGGCGCAGTTTTGAAGAAAACGAGCCGAGGATCGAGAGGAGGCGCGTTTCTCGTTACAAAACGAACATAATAAAGTGGCCGCCTCGCGCGTTCCGATCGTACACGCGTGCGTAGAGGTTATACACGTTCACGTATAAACAGGCATGGTATGCGCACACACGCATTCAGCGTACGTAGGCAGTGACTCCGTACTTCGGCTACTCCGAGAGGTGAGAGAGGAGAAAAGTAGTTTTTAACTTCGACCGGCAGTCGACGGAGCAGCGCCGCTGAGTATATACATGCAAATACATGCACATCCCGCGCTGCGTGTGGAGACGAGTAACAAATAAATGACGGACGTTGTTGTTGCTCATTGTAGCGCCTCGTCTCAGGCATTTTTTCACAAAAAATTTCGTTCGAAAAGAGTGTGTATACGACGTCGGTACTACCTCGAATAACACGTAGTACATAATACGATAGTATTTTTTACATGGCTCGTAGAAATTATCTATAAAACGGGGGAAAAGTTGGAACGAAGCGAAAGGCAAGGATCGAGAGAGGATGTCATGAAAAATAAATAAAACGTCGCGGAAGGAGGACGAAGGAGAAGCAGAAGAACGTTACCAACAAAGTGGAGTGTAGGTAATAGTGTGCGCGCCAGGTGTGTTTCCTCTCGGCACTTTTTTGCTGCCTGTGGTGTCTTCTCTTTCTGTCTCTACCTCTTTTCTTTCTCTCTCTCTCTCCCTCTCTCTCACTCAATCTGCCTCTCTCTCGTACTCTCTTTCTCTCTCTATCACTCTCTCTCCTCTTAACTCATCGGCATAACCTCGTCTCGCCCTAAAAAAGCTAGGCAAAGGCGTTCGTCGTCGACGTCGTCGTCTTCTCCAATTTTTTGCCTCGCTTCATTCCTCGCCACCAAGCGCGCGAGTTGTGTTTTATAACCTGACGTATGTATAAGGTGTGTATACGTATGCATATACGTGTGTGTCTGAAGCCGATTATTACGTCTTGCTCTCGCGAATGATAATCACGAGAGAGAAGAGGAAAAGAGAATCACGACTTGCCGTTTTGTTTTTCTTAACCTAAAAATAAAGTCGAAGAAAGAGATAGAGGGAAAGCGGGACTTCCCTACACGTCTTCTCTCTCACTCGTACACACACACACACACACTCTCTCTCTCTCACTCTCTGTCTCTTTCTCTCTTTACTCGCGCGCGCGTGTGCTCTTGGTGTAGTAAGTGAATTTTTTTTAAAATAATTAAAATCTGACCATCCCGACGTGCATAACCTCCAAATACTCGAAGGAGAATAAGATGAGAGATAAAATAAGGATCCCCGAGGAAGTGTTATAGAAAGTGTGTGATTCGTTTTTTTTGTTTGTCTTTTTTTTGAATGCATTTGGATAGAAATTAAAAAGAAGAATAGAGAAGTGGAAGTGCGCGTTTTTTGTTGTCAAATTCGGTAGTGCTTTTAATTATTTTATTGTTTTTATCGTTCAATTATTGTCATCGTCGTCGTATCGTAGTCCCGCGGTTCCGTGCGGTGCGCGCTTTTGAACGTCAATGGGATTCGCGACCCGCGGCAGATCCTGCACTTATGCATCCGAAGAAAGATCCACGCCACTATTTATCAGGTGAGATATTCCTTTTCATAAATTCAATATGTTTATTTGCTTTGCTCGCTTCTTTGTAATTTCAATACAAATGTTGACGAAGTTAAATCTTAACATTAAGATTAACTTGTTTCCAAAAAGCAGTCGACGCTCCGTAGTTTTATTAACGTATTAAAGGCACTTGTTGCGTTTTCGTCAAAGATACCAACGTGGATATCGTAGTTATAATAATTGGACAATGTAAACAAAAAAGCGACTATTCGTTTGAAACTCAATATAGGTTAGGTTTTACTGTCAACGATTAATCGGTTGCAATTCATTGTAAACAACGTGACATGCACATCGGATTACATTAAATTTCATCTGCCGTTTAATTATAAAATTATAAATTACAATAATTACTTGCAATAAATGTATTTAGATTTGAATAAATTATTTCAGATAAAAATAATTAATCGCGCTCGTTAAATATAAACTTAAAATTTGTCTTTGATAAATTTTATGATTATTATCGTTAATGTATCAAAGATTTACTTTTAACGTAAATCTTTCAAATTTACTTAAAATCAACTGTTACGATAAACAGAATCGAATTAAAATTAAATTTGTCTACAATTACATTATGAGACTTTCTCTATTTTTACATGTAGCTATTGTTTTTAAATAATTAATTACCTTTAAAAAATCTTACCAATTTAAAAATTTATTAAGTGAAGAGGTTTATTGAAAAAACTTATTTAAAACATTTAATTTTCGACAGATATTGTAACTGAACATTACTTGTGAACGTAATTGAAGCTCTTTTATATGCTCCAAAAATTTTTTATAATTTTTTGTTAGTTCTTTAAATACACTTTTTATTGGAATACGTTTTATCCAATCATTCCGATTTTAAATCTTATTTTATATACTTTTCACAAATAAAATTCCTTCTCCTTTGTAATATAACCAACCAGTTTTAAATACATTGTAAGTTCCTTGTTTCTTACCTAATAAAAGATTTAAACAATACAGACTATAGTTTTTGAAGTCACCTTAACAAGTTGTAATAAAAGAATGAAATTTCTTTCTAAAACATTTATAAATATAGTATTTTTACGTTATTGTATTATCATTCTATGACAGAACATCCACCACGCGAATAATTTGAAGATATTAAAAAAATAATTGTACAGTGTTCTTTCAAACAAATCGTTCATTGTTTTCGAGAACAAATGTATTTAAGTTTCTTAATGAAGATCGTTAAAAGTATGTTATCACTTTTATGTACACATATATATTTCTTCCTTATATCTTTTTCTATAATTTTTTTCTTGTCAAGGTTGCGCCAATTTAAATCGTTATTTCGAATTACGAAAAGCAAGCTAGAACAAACGTGGACGCGCGTAAAAAAAATGAAACGGAATGGCAGACCTTACATGTTTTCAATAATATTGCGTACTGTAATTGTACAAATTATTAAAATTTTTGGAAGACTCGCAATGTTGTTCGGCGGCACTTATGCTTATACTAACAAAGTATTTAAATAAAAAGTATAATTCACCTCAATGTATTTTACAACAAAATTTTAATATTTTATTACAAAAGATACGCGTAAAAGCGATAGATCTACTTCCTCTCTATATTTTATGAATGCTTTTAGAATTATTCATATAAGTTGGTGATAAAAATATTGCGCTATTGCTAGAGTTCATACTTATACGTTCAAATGAATATTACGATGAAAAGCATAATGAATAAAATCGTTTAAGTGGATAACAATTTTTCAATTGCACGCGATGATGTAATAAAAACATAAATAAACCGAAGTGATTACTGTCCAGAAATATTGTGTTTTCTGAAAACGGAGCACCAATATCGCTGTACTATACACGATGAAATACGGTTATTATATTAAATTACCAAATAAGATCCAAGGATATTATTTGCGTGTTTATGACTTGAATAATTCCACATTTATTGGAGGACAAACGAATTGTTGATTAATTTCTAGGATAATATAATTGCATAAAGATCAAGAGCTTGTCAGTGAACAAGCGGTACCATTGTCATCGTTCTGTTATAATTACGAATTTCTTTTTTCATTTAATAATTATTGTTGTCATTTATGTCATTATTATTACTATCGTTTTAAAAACAGACTATTACTTGCATTGTAATTGTTATTTTCACGGCCGTTGTGCTCTAAATTTACCTTTGTCTTTTTCAATTAATTAATCCTTTCGCTCAAGTTTGAAGCCATTATTTTCAATTTCCTTCATATTCAATATAATTAACAATATGTCATCGAATACTCTGCAATGTTATAAAATCTCATTATCGATTTGTATTATTATCGAAACTTTATCTAGTTGTTTCTATATCTTATATTTCATTTTATATTAATAATTTAAATTAATAAAATCCAATTCATTTCTCTACGTAATACGAAAATATATGTAGAGGAATTAAAATTTGACGTATTTAATAAAAATCAATGTGAAAAATTTAATATCAATACAGATGAAATGAAATTAACAGGTTTTTGAAATTCCATTCGAGTTGAATATTTTCCAATAACTGAGTGTTGGATCTGACTTGTAAACAATTAATACGCGTTAATGTATTTGCATATTTTCTTAATAATATTGATGGTAAATATTTTATTATCGGATACACACGCACACACATACACCTTTTATTATAGTAAAATTATAATAATAATATAATTCTTATTTTCATGGAGATAAAATTATTAAATTATGACAGATTTCCGCGGATGTGTAAATGTTAGAATGACTTCTCATGCGGTATAGAGGAAAACGTTTCGTTTCTATATATTAAATTTTCAAGGCAGGCCATACTTCTAATAATTATCTAATTTCTGATTTAAAAAGAATAATATTTCACAACATTTTCAAGGGCTATCGTGCATTCACTTTCATTTATAATGTATTATTGCTCGTGGACATCGTATGCATTGCAATTTTTAAGTCTCAAATGCAACAAATGTAAATCGTTACGAGTCAGTAGAGTAGAATGGATATAGATAAAAGGTTGGAAAAGTAAAAAAACCTTTTAAAAACAGGCTCTTGTGACATCTGAGTTAGCCAAATGAAAGCTTCAGCAGCTTTAACTGTGAGCATAAAAGAAAACATTGCGGTACACCAACTAATCTTCGTTTTTATCCACTTGCCTAGCAGAGGATGCCGCAGGTGCTGTTAGCCTACGAGTTCCAGAGGCGGCAGTGTTTGCCAGTGATGTCGGTGGCGAGGCAGCTTGCAGCCCTGCTGGACCTGGACCATGGCCGGCAAGCCTGAGCAGCCGGCCTCTCATTCAGGCCCGACGCTACAACAGCCCCAGCAATTGTCCTCCCTTCCCAGGCAGTCGCAGCAGCAGCAACAGCAGCAAAACCTTCAGGACCAACAGGCTGCGCTCCACCAGAACAGCGTACTAGTCTACGTCTCCGGCGATAATTTGGCCTATGCCAGCGCCATCGACCAGCAAAATGCCCTTGCTAGCTACCAGCAGCAGCAGCAGCAGCAGCAGCAGCAGCAGCAGCAACAACAACAACAACAACAAGGACAGCACGCGCACAATCATCATCATCATCATCAGCAGCAGCAGCAACAGCAGGATGATGGCACATACCTGCACCTGCCGCAGGTTTTCGGTGACAAAGCGCAGACGGGCTTCCTTACGAAAGATCCGGGCCATGATTTCGGCCTTCCCGGCTCCGAGATAGAGGCCCAAGAGTCGTTGCGCACCTCGAGTCGCGATAGCGACGAGGATTCCGGGCGCTCCCTCGGCCCGGATGACGATGACCTCGTGGATGATGGCAGTTTCGTGGTGTCGCAGCTGGAGGCTGCCGTCGACGGCGACATCATCTATCAGGATGATGAACCGGAGCACGATCAGGATAAGGAGCACCTCAAGCTCCTCAAGCTGTCCAAGGACATGCTCGAGGGCTGCAATGGCTACGCCGTCAACGGTGTGTACGCGGCCTCGTTGGGCTTTCCCCTCGACGAGAAGAGCCTTGGGGCGTTCGCGGCCGCAGGCGCCGAACTCGAGGCTGCCTGCGACGCCAACGCCAACCATCAAGTCGCCTACATAAGGCAGAACGGGGCCGGTCTGGCGCTCTATCAGAACCCCCTCGTCGCGGACGAGCAGCAGCAGCATCCGCAGGACGAGCAGGGTCAGGGTGGCGCAGCCTCGGTCGTAAGCGCGGGCCAGATGATTAAACTCGCCGAGAGCGCGGCGTTCGCCAACCTCGGAAGCTGCGACTCGGTCAGGTCGGACACCGCCGAGTCCACCTGCAGCAGCCTCAGCAGCCACGAAAGCCAAGAGGTCGCGTTGCAGCAGGCCGCGAGTTTTGTTGCGCAGCAGGCTGCGCGCAATTCCAGGCAGCAACAGCAGCAGC
The DNA here is from genome assembly GCA_018907045.1 of Wiebesia pumilae. Classification (NCBI taxonomy): domain Eukaryota; kingdom Metazoa; phylum Arthropoda; class Insecta; order Hymenoptera; family Agaonidae; genus Wiebesia; species Wiebesia pumilae. The sequence goes on from JACCHZ010000170.1 coordinate 2,334,549, forward strand.
AACATCTTTTGGGGGTGCACGGAGTGCTCGATGACGCTATTAACGCGACCGGTGTTTGTGCTACGGTGCAGCAGCAGCAGCAGCAACAACAACAACAACAACAGCAGCAGCAGCAGCAGCAGCAACAACAACAACAACAACAGCAGCAGCAGCAACAGAGTATCTCGGTACCACACGGATGGAAGAGGATTTGCACGAACGGCGTCATCATATATATCAGGTAAGGATGCTTTTTAAGAGTTTGTAGATCGATTCCGAGATATCGGACGATGAATCATTTTGATGACAATAGTATAATTGTCATCAAAACTGCCTTCGGATAATTAACTTCATTTATCAGTATCATCTAACAGTGCTTTATGATAAATGCAAATGAAGCTATGATAAAACAAACGTACGAGAATTTTGCAGAAATGCAAGATCTCGTATTTATTAAACGTCGTTTGATTGATTCATCGACCTCCATAAGCTTATATAATAGCTCTTAATAAATTCAATAAAAAATGTCATTCTTTTTCTGAAATGAAATTCATGAATGAATCAATATTTTGCTTTACAACTAGCTATTTAAATCGTTGATATGCGAAATATTTTTTTCATTAGAGTACAAACCAAAATAACAAAAGAGACATAGAGAGAATCGATTGTAAATAATCATTGTTTAATATTCTTATTTAATATAGCTTATTAATTACATCGATCTTCTATATAAGGTTTTCACTTTTTGTTTGCATGCATGTTGTTATTGACCGTCGGTAAGTATAACATTTACCAAAGAAAGAGTCTTACAATGTTTATTTGTTGAAATGTAACGTGACACAAGCCGAAGGCATATTTACCAAAGCTACTTAATCGAAGTATAAACCGAGCTGGAGTTTTATTTTCAAGCATTGCGCCGTAGTTGTTTCATGTATCGCGTTCTCCCTTTCTCCCCCTTCGTGTCTCAAAATACGTACCCTGCTGCAAGGAAAAAAAATGCCGCAGAGCGAATGCCATAAATTAGTTTAAACGCGTACGCTGAATTCGAATTTCTTATTCGAGATTGAAATATCACATTTGCCGCCGCGCAACGACCTCGATTGCGTCATAAAGATTACCTTTTTTTTTTTTTTTTTTTTTCATTACTCACAAGTAAAGAAGAAAAATAAGAAGAAAAGATAAAGCAATTTTGTCGAAATATACCGAGTGAAGGTTTCAATGTTTAAACGAGTCTTTGAGCAAGTAATTTTTATTACATAATATATTAATTTAATTGGAGCATTAATCATTTTAATCACAATTCGGCGTCACAGCTTAATTTTATTTTAATTATTAAAATATATTATATATTAATAACAGAAATTATTTGGTCATGTGTTCCCTCTTGGTTCAATTTTGATAATTGTATTATGAAGAGTTTTACCAATGTTATGAAACCAATAACGCGTTACATTATAATGCAATTCAAATAGAGAATGATATATTTACGTTTTTACTAACTGATATAATAAAGTTTCTTAATTATGGAACAAACACACACTTTCTTGTTATATTACAACAATAATTAAGTATAAGTATATTCAATCTCAGCATGATGTTTTCTAAATGTTTCAAGCCTCAAATTAAATTTAAATAAATTATGGGCTGTTTTTTGAAACGGTATTTTATAATTATTAAACCGGACTACGCTTTTTACGAACATTCATATAACTTATTTGGAAAGCATGTTATTTGGTCTTACGTAATTTATTCGCTAAAAACTGATTTATTTCAATTTAACGCAATATTTGAGGCGCACACTTTTATTGAAAAGTAATTAACGAAGGAGATGTTTTTTTATTGCCCAATCAATTCATCGATCGATTTATTTTTGTAATCATTTCGATCGTTTCACGAACGTATAACTCGAGAATCTTCTTCAAGGCAAAAGAACTGTATATTTTAAACGTCGGAAATCATCTCTCTCTCTCTCTCTCTCTCTATATATATATATATACACATATACACAAGCATAACAATAGCATAACAATAGTGTTTTAAAGTATAGAGTTTCGCCTTTAAAATGGTAATCGTAAGCAGCGCGCGATAAATGCCCGAAAACCCCGTCCACATTGAACGAGTAAATAGAAATTCTTGCAAGGCTATAAAACTTTCTCGGTGGTTAATTGATTAATTTAGAAAATCGCCGGAATAACATTCCTAAAACTAATTTGAAAGTACACAGGTATGGAGGTAGGTAGAAACGTTTAAGAGAAGAGAAGAATAAACAAGGATCAGTCACTGCGTGCGCACCCAAAAGAAAATTAGCCGTATTACATAATTTGGGGAAGTCCGGCACTGACGTACAAATCGCCATGAAAGCTCCGAAGCAAAGAGCGATAGGTCGTCGTTACCGAGAAAGTGGCACGTGGCTCGCAACGCGTCGTTGCGTCCTCAATTCCCTCTCGTAGGAAATAAAACGGGAAGCTCCGGAGCGAGGAAATACGACACAACGTGAAAGAGGAAAAGCGAACCGAGGCTCTAATTGAAGGTGAAGTGGGTATAAATGAGGGAGAACAAGCGCGGCAAACGAAGGAACGAGGCGACGAGGTAAAGAAGACGGGGCTCAGAGATGCAGGAGAAAGAGAAAAGAAGGTCTCGCGCCGTTCCACGGAAGTGCGGATGAAAGCCGGACGGGTCCGAGCAACCGATACCCCCTTACGCAACGCAACTGCTCGAGGGACCGCTGGTGCTCAACGTAAGGCCATGACGCCATTATGCAAGTGCAATAATTAATTATCAGTGTTGCGCTCGTCGATTTGCGGCTTTACCACCCGCGGATGCTCCCTGTACGCCTGTAACAATCGCGCCTGTAACAATGTGCGCTCTTTCGTTTGTTCAAGGCCGATCCGATTGCCGTGTAATGGCGTTTGCTTGGGAGATTAACAGTTGGAATGCATTAAGTAGGGAGTTCGTTGTTTCGAATTAAACGACGCTTACGCTGTGTAATAACGACTCGATTGGATTTTATTAACGAGTTGGTTTTTGGTCCGCTGTATTGTATCGATTGTGCACACTCAAGCTTTTCTATTTTCAACGCGCGCACAGGTGTTTAGCATTTTCCTTTGCTGAATTCACCAACGGGTGATTATCAATTTTACATCGGACTGTGTGTACATACTACACATTTTCGGTTCAACGGACGAAAGGCTTGGCAGAGTAATGGATACTCGTTTAACCGGTCGACTCCAGCAATCAACGAAAGATCCCTAAACTATTCGTAATGAGCATTATCAGCAAAGAGCGTCGTTGTACATTTGTCCGCATATGCGCAACATTCATCCATTTACAGTGTTATTGTTAAAACTGAGAGGAGTATTATTTTACTCTCTAGTTGAAAGGTGTATAAATGCCTTTCGAAGTTTCAAACTATCGCCGAATTCTATGAGAAGTGGGTTTTGTTTTCATTGGGTTGACGTTCGCAGCGGACGGTGGCCCGGTATTAAACATTCATGGACTTCGATTCAACAGCGGTGCAAAAACTTTCATCAGCCCGATCGAGCAAAACACGGTAATTACATGCGCGCCTCTTTGAACTCGTTCGAAAAAGGATACCTTCGACAACACTTTCTCGCTCCGAGCTAGTAAAGCAGCCACAGGGGACTTTCACTTTCACTGTCGTACGTAGTGTGGTCAGGTCATCGAACTCTTGTTTTTCGGTGGCAGCGCGTACGCGGGCGGAGGCTTTCAACGCGGATTTTCTCAGAGCAACGGAGCTGCCGAGACATTTCCGGGGAGTGGCGGTGGCGGTGGCGTTGGTGGCGGGGGGGGAGGGAGGGAGGGAACCTCTGGCGCATCTGGAAACGAGATTCCCTCCGAGACTCGCGTCCTTGAGGATGAAAATGCGCGTCCGGCACTACTCGCTACTCGCCTTAGTGTCGTAAAACCTTTTTTTATAGTCTTCTTCGCCTCGAGTAAGGAGGAGAAAAAAAGAGGAAAAGATGTCGAGAGCATATTTTGCGCGTCTGTGGAGAAAAATCTTCACGTCGCAGTTCTGAAATTGGATAAACTCGAATTCTCGAGAATGTCGATACTCAAGTATTTATAATGTGTCAAAGAAAAGACATAATTATCGATATTAACTTAGTTTAAAAGGAAAACATGTTTTTTCTCTTTTGAAGGTTCGAGTGTGAGCTGTAAAATTTTAATTTCGCAAATGCTTTTACGAGGAACTAAAAACACGAATCAATTAAAATAACGTTTTCTGATGATTGGATAATTCATGGTACATTGTTAATAATTATTTTTTCTAATGTGAAATGATAAAATTCGTACAAGCTAAAGTGCTTACGATGTAGATAGAAAGGAAAACAGTGTTTCAGGGTATTCAATAAGAAAAAGCTACCGTTATAAATGAATCGCTTAACGTTGCGCGATAACTAGACGTTGCCCAGAAGACTTCTTTTATTTACTGGCGAAAACAAATTTTCTACAATTATTCCAGAGGAATAAACAATGTTTCAAAGTGATATTATCATCTCCGTAATCGTAGTTTCCAGTCTAATATTACACGACTCGTTGTTATTATTATGATTATTATCATTATTATTCTATCGTGTTAAAGAGATAATAAAAATCTATCTAGCTTTGTAATTAGAATTTTAATATTTTCTAGATGGCTACCAATCGTAATTCTCAAGGTGTCGTGTTGTGCATTTTCCTATTTAAAGTAATAACTTGAAAATTAATACAATTTTTCTCGATTTCTAATAGCTAGAAAAACAAAGAGAGACCAAATATTTGTTCGTAAGTAATAAAAAATTTAATAATAGCATTTGTGTCAAACAATAATAACAGATTGTTATTTGAAAAAACAGAAAAATATTGACACAAAAGCTTGAGGATTCTCATGACAAATACGTTATTAATAACACTATTAAAACGTGTAAGTGACCACACGCATTTATTGTGTGTACAAATTATCTATACTGCTGATAATGATAAATGAAAGACATAATTACTTTATGGTGGGAACTTTTACGTCACAGTAAAATTTTTCTTGCCCTCGTTAATTTCTTTATACCGACTGAGAAATACGGTATTCTACGGATATTGCTAATAATTTTTGTGATAAAACGAGGCAGTAACGGTGTCGATCTGTAAAAAATAAAATAAAATGAATAGCTGTCCGAGGAGAATACAAAAATTTTATGTTTATTAAAAATAAGTAAAGAATATTAATTAGTTTCTACGCGTTTTTATTGTTCGACTATATTGTTCGAAAAGCAGTTACTTCGGGGATTCTTGATTTTCCCTGCAATCGTAAAAATATTTATGCAAAACCTACATCACAGACCAGGTACTACCAAATTTGCAAGCAAGAAGACCTCTTTTTTTATCGTAAAATACATTTGTGTAAAATTATGCTTGTTTGAAAAATAGCGAAGAAATCTTGGCGAATGCAGAAGACAAGGGGAAATTCACGAATATCCCGATTGTGCATCGGAATTTGAAAGGTTGAAAATGGTAATTTATTTTACATCGATAATTCGCTCGCCTGCTCCGCGACGCTTCCAATTGTAAAACAAGCAATGAACTGAAAATCTAAGGTATGAAGGCAACGTACAAAAAGGCAACTGCGAACTAGCGTCACCGGGAGTAAAATTGTAAATCACGCGCTCTCCGCAAATAAGTTTAGAAAATCTGGATACCTTCGGTCGCTATCGGCGGTCGATTTAAATACCAAAGTATAATTGTAATCGAAGGCGGGAAGGGGGGCGGAGAAGTGCGATTACTCGGTGCGAAGTGGGCTCAAAGGTAATAATGGCCTGTGTGTATGTAAGTGCGCAGTTGAAGCCGTTGGCGCAACGGCGCGTGGCATTTATCGGACGGCGCAGCCGTTGTGTGCTTTTCGAACGTGACCTTGAATGGTACATGCGATTGTCGGAGAGCCCAAAGCAAACGTGCCCCCGAAGGGAAGAATTTTCCGCATTTTGTGATTCACTGGACTGTTCGTATACTCGGATGTGACTTACCGAGGATCCGCCTCGATTGGCCACATGGCAATACCGAATTTTGAGTTGTTTAAACTTGGATATTTTAGCGAAGGCTGATTCCAGCCTTCGATCCTTTCCAAATGGGAAATATCCCGAGTGTAAATCATTCAAAATTATATAAAATTCGGTAGAGATATCTTAGGTGTTTCATGCGTTGCCAAGGCGTTAAATTAAATAAATTTTGCTAATCTTGGGCAAATACCAACTTTTGATGAGCAAATATGATCGAGTTTTCGGCTTAATGTTATTCGATCACAAAAGCAAACAAAAAAAGTTATCGTTCAGAGAAAAGTTATTGTACCGCTTCGATTCGTTCTTCAACTTAATCACTAAGCAGATCATTGTTGCTTGAGACTTTCTTACTTCAAGCAACTATCCCCTTTCGGTTAAATTAAGAAGACGCGTTAAAAGGTTTTGGTATTTTATCTAAATGGTCATCAGTCACCGAAGGTACCATTGGTTCATGTTTCTGATAAACGCGAAAGACTTACTGCTACTATTATTGTTGCACAGTGTACGTTAACTAAATATTCTTCCAAGTCCTCGCCTCTGCCATTTTACCTTCGAGTGGCAAAGGTAAAATTTAATCCATTATTCCAATTGAATTGGAATACATAAACAAACGTTAAAAAATAGCCGCTGGGGATCAAAATTTCTTAGAAATGTAATTGCGTTTGGCGAATGAAACGCATTGACAGTACCGTGTACTTTGGCAGTGCTTCTTTTCTCGAGGCTCTGTTTGGATTCTTAGGCTGCGTAGCCGGTCATTTGAATTAATTTGAACAGGAGAAAAATTCCTAGAAATTTACGGGTTAAGTCTTCGGCACCGACGCGTAATTTCCAAAGCGCGTATCAGTTAATTGATCAAATAATCCAACAGGCTTCGCCAACGATAATCCTATGGTTATTGATTCGTAAAACCACTCACTTGGCGCATAAATTTTAGTTTTATACCATTTAATGATTCTATCAACATGTCAGCAGACATTTATTTGACCCAGCAATAAGCATAATTTATAATTATTTCCGCTTTCAGATTCTTTACAATTTGATATTTATTATCGATATACTTTCTTCGCCAACTAAACGCCCAGTTAAATATAAGCTGTTTATCTTACAATTTCCTTGATAAATCTTTCCTCGGCAGTGTATCAGCTTACTTTAACAAGTTTCCACCAAGCTCCACTATATCCCACTTTCGTTGACCATAAGGCGTTGCAGGTTCGCTTTATGGTCAACAAGTGCTGGTATTTGGGGCGGGGGTAGCAAAATAGATTCTTCACACAATTGTAATTGATAACCGTTATTTGATTTTCAGACTGTTTTGTTTTCAGCCCAATCTTCATCCGTTAATCCACCTTTTCTCCAAGCCTTCGGCTACCGATCTGTGTCCTTTTCAGGTAACGAACGACCCTTTTTACCTTCGTCCAGTTTGGTGATCTAGTCTTTATTATGTTGGTTTAGAATCGCTCGTGTGGCAGCCGTATCCCTTCCTCTTAGCCAAGGATAATAATACTTCGGAAGGCTGTTGTCGATGTTTTTCAGTACGACTGATCTCTCCTTGACTTTGACCAAAGCAGATCTCTGCTACTAGATAATTTTTATAACACCAATAATTATGTCAAATCTGTCATAAATATTTGGAGGCGCGTATTTCTCAAATAATTGACAAATAATGCACTTGGGTAGAGTGACTTTTAATGATCAGTAAGTAAAGTGCGTTTAGTAAGGAAATGTTAATGTTAGGAATGTAGTTGAAGAATTTCTCGGCTATATTTATTCGCCTTGCAAGCCAGATTTTCTAACAAGTCAGGCTCGCTTTCCAACTACAAAACGAAAGATATTTTTGGCAACTTTTTTTCCAACCAAAATACCACGTAACTCTTTGGATTATTCAAAAAAGATGGTTCTTTGAAACTTTCAAGCGAATAAAATATAAATTGCAGAAGTCATTACCTAGGGATTATAGAACGGCTTTAAAAACACGCTTAAAACCGCCCTATGCATTCGTAACGTTTAGTGTAAAAAAATAAGATAATTTTAATTACGCTTGTGTTTTGCAAATATACTGTCGTCGTCAAAAGAAAATTTGACTTTTTCGAACATTCATAATAAACAGATCCTTTAACTAAAATACAGATTATTAAACTTTGCTGAGCATTAAAACCGCTTGCAATAACTCAATCAGACTACATTTTGTTGCCGGTGGTTAATTCCTGCTTTTTCTTGATGAACGTTCGCTTGTACTTGGCAAGAGCTTTTAAGAAATCTCGGGGTGAGTCAGAAGTTAATTAGAACTCGGGGCATGCTCTCCTTGACGATTGCGCGAATTTGCGGTTATTGGATTTATACCTGGCTTTCAACGAGCTCTTGACGTTAAATTGCAGCCGCGATTTTAATTACTTTCTGGGGTTTATCAATCAAAGTTGTTTATCTTTTTAGAATGCTTTATTGTTTGTTCTTGAATATCACGATTGGCTCATCAAAAATGTTTGAACTTGAGATCAATATATTTATTACAACTCAATTTTCAAATAAATACTTTCAACGGGAGAATTAGCTTTTTTCAGAGGCTTTATTTTTAATGTATTTAAATTTTAAATACTAAACTTATAAGTATCAGTTGTTTTATACATGCATTTTCATGTTTCCGTATATCGTTTTTCCGTATGCGTGTATTTGAATTAAAATGAGAGTGAAATTGTATTTAAAGTTATAGATACGGGAGACGAAATTCCACGTACCAATACCTACGTTTGGCAAACAAATACGTTTCCACTGTGTTACGGTTTCATATTATTAAACGCGAGGAAAAAGTATGTTAATAATCGCTTTAACGACACTTAACTTACGAATTTTTATTCCTTAATCAATGAAACTAGTCGCGATCGATTAATTTCAACAAAGTATAACGACGACAAAATATTATCATTTGTTTCAATTGTTTCTAACAAACGTTTCTAAACATCGAGTATACTCCTCTTTGTCTATTCTAATGGATGTTTCTTCAAATTTTAAGCTTCAAATGTATGACAAATCGGACTGTATAAGCTATTTGCTTTAAAGATGCAACGATGACTTAAGAAATTTCTTTTTTACAAACAAGTGGAATATTTAACGCTAAAAGCATTTAAATTTCATTTCAGTCAAGCTTTTTATCGATTCGTTTCATTTTGCTTGGTAACCCCAAACTCAAAGCTATACAACAGTTCTCTGGCTACATTATTTATACATAATATAGCACATAAATATCCAAATGTAATTAAATAAGAATTTTTTAACCTCAGACTGTAAAACAATTGTTTTACTTCTTACATCACTCCCTCCCCCGCATCAATCATATTATTTAAAGTTCAGTATATATATATATAAATTTTATAATTAACTTAATTTAACTAAATTTAAAATAAATATATATATAAATTTAATTGTATCGTAAAATGTAAATTAAAATGTAAATTACTTAAGAAATTAATTTGGTCATAAACTAAATAAATACTAAAAAATTTATATTGGTCACGTTGTGGACTCGATCCTCTTAGTGACCGATATTCATTTTAAAAAAATTTAAAAATAATGTTTCCTCTAACTATTTCAATTTGCGAGTCATTAAAAGAAACGCTCAAAAACGCAAGAATGATGGAATCAATTAATTAGATTCCGAAGAAACGTAAATGATATATTAAACCAACCTCGCAGTTAACTCGAATATTTGTACGCCAAACAGAGTAATTATTCATTCGCAAATCAATGCAGTTCATGGAATGGATCAGTCCATCGCATCAATCAGGGCAATACTAGCAGCCACACAGTGTCCTTATACAATAATTCTGTAATACTCGTTTTTCATAAATTCGGATAGTAAATGCTCTGACACATCGATGAACAAACTCATCCCACATACACGCGATTGCGCGCAAACGATCTTTACATCACTTCTCTATCTTCGTCCTTTTCGACAATACTTACCGCACTGACAATTAAACTAGCGCTAGGGCAAGAGTGAAAGTCAATAAAACGCAATTTCACATTTGCGAGTATGCGCGAATGCGCGAATATTGAAATGAAAGAGGCGAAAAGGAAGATTTGGACAAGCGAGCAATTTTAATTTTTTTTTTTTTCGACCCGTAGCGAACAGCCTTCCGTCCGATTCGATCTCATTGTTTCGAGAGTCGTAGCGACGAGTGGAAAATGTTAGAGGCGCAAGAGAGGTTTTTAAAAAATATACGAGAGCACGTCCGAAATTTCACGATGGCTTGAAAAGCCTTCGCATCGTGAATGATGCACATCCATCAGTCTCGAAATTTATACGACTGTCGACGTGTAGCGGAGACACCGAATGGAACTCACACATTTTTGATGGTTAAATAAATTAAGAGACATCGTCCCTTCTTCCTCGACTTTTGTCGTGTATATACGTTTTACCGCTGATATTCGCGTCGAACACGCCAGGCATCTAAACGTTTCGAGCAAAGTGCGCAATTTTTCCTTTTTCTTGTCAATAAAAATCATGCAAGACTAATGTCGAATGAATTCTTGTGATTTTTCTAATTCGAGCAGCTAATAAGAGTTTGAATGTTTGTTCATTAATACCCAATCTTACTTTACTAAAATTTTTTTCGCTCGAATGAGAAGCGGCTAAGTAGTATAAATATCACATTTGCTTTTACGACACACGAGAATCTTTTCCGGATTTTCCATACGAAAAACTTAAAATGTAAACTTAATGTAAACTTAAATGTAAACTTAAAACGGAATCAAGAATAAAATATTTGCACGTTTTATCTGCTATAAATGTAAGGCTTTAATGTATAGCATAATTTTAAGGTAATTTAAATTAATAAATTGAAATTGAATTGTAGGAGGCGCAAAGTGGGTAGTCTATTCACACTTTGTATCGAAGCGAGAGTCGAACAGCTCTAAGCAAACTCATGGGGTCGTGAAACATAAGTTTTACGTTCAAAAATAGGAAATAACTCTGTTGCGAAGTTTTTTGAAACAAACAACTTTAAAGTCTTTGAGATTGTATACTTCACTTTATGGACTTCTTATCGTTCAATTAAATAAAAACAAAAACAAAATAATCGACGAGTCTTTTTACAAGTTATTCAAAGTTATGCTTGAGAAACCATTAGTGGTATTAAAGTAAGCCCTCTCCATTCGCGGTATCACATGTTTCTGCTTTCAGATTTCTCACTTATGCTGCTTATTACGAATTGAGCGATGTCAATATTTAGAAAAATACGCATCGACCAATTTTTTCGGCATTCAAAATATGCACAGAAATGTAAAAATCAATGGAAATTCAGTTTAACAAGAGAGCGGCAAAAGTGGAAAATAAAACGCAAAATTTGCTCAGTGACGAAACGGTGCCTCGAATATAAAAGAGAACGAGCAAAGTGCACCGAGAGGGTGAATAAAATAAGATTATAAAAGGATAAAATACGAGAGTGAGAAAGTATATAAATGTATCCGGACGATAAATTTTTTTAAAGAAAAAATTTGCTTATTCCTAGCGTTTGCGTATTCAATAGTTTGAGTAAAATAAGTATTTAAATTATTGGGATATTATTTGTCTCGTATGATTAAAATGAAAAAGTTTCGCTCAACGGGCATGTTATTGAAATATATGTAATTGAAATTCGTTATTCGGAAAAATATGCTAATATAAGCCTTTATAATATTTTTCACGTACTGAGAAACGCATTTTAACCGATGCGAATGACGCTGTGAAGTGAAAAATCTGAATTTCTGTTTTTAAGCGCTTAAATTTACGTAAGTTATTATTGCACCAGCGTGTAACGTTTCAAGTAATAGCGTTAGCAAAAGGAGGAAAAATTATTTTATACTTAATATCAAGCTTAGCTGAGATGTTTCGCTGCGCTACGGAAAGAATGTTTCTAATCCTAATTGAAAGCCAATCGAAGTTCTTGTAAAAAATATGAATGCCATGTAAGTGCAACACAACAGAAATCCCACGTACTACGGCCCGTTAAAACTCATTAAAAGAGAATCGTCGAAAAGGAAGGATAAAAGCAAGGAGGAAAGATAATAATAATGAAAAATATCCATTCCATCCTCCTCTTGCAAACGCGCGCGAAAATTTAATTTTCCCAGTCAGCACAAAGACTCGCTCGCTTCACCCTCGCACTCCTTTGACTTTCGATCCCAACCATTGCAGGAACGAGCGATAGTATTATATACGTAGATGGGTACGTGTGCACCAAAAGAATGAGAGAGAGAGAGAGAGAGAGAGAGAGAGAGAGAGAGATAACGAATCGCAAGAAATGAAGTGCGCAGGCGTTTATCGGACTGACACACCACTCTTTCCCTTTCCACGTTCGTATTTCAGGACTCAAGAGATAGAAAACACTACTACGCGGGGACATTGCGAAGGTGCAAAGCTATAGAGGAAGACGGAACTGCAACTTCTTCATCTCTCTAAAACGTTTGTTCCTTCTACAATTGATGTATGTTTGACATTAATAGATGTATAGAGTTTAGGTTTCTTGGTTTATCTCTGCGGCGATGAAAAGTTTCATTTCACGAGCGCTGCTGCACCCTCCTACAAACTTCTGTTGCACTTTCCGCACAAGGGTGCAGTGACTCGATTTCTCCCCTTCTTGTTGTTTTTCCCTGGTGGCAACTACATCGCAAATTAATAGAGGACGATGCATTAAAAAGCACGTCAAGAGAGGCGCTAGTGAAAATCAGCTCGTTTCCAAGACGCGCGTCGGTCAACAAAGCACGTCAACGTCTCTTCGATCGGTGCCCGAAAATCCCGCGGCTCCGGCGGTTCGGGGCTGCTTGCTAACGGCGCAGCTCGCGGGTTCGACCAGGTCGCGGCAACATTAGCGGCACACGAATTTCTCCTCTCACCCTCTCGGATCCAGCTTCGGCCCTCGTTATATCGCGCAGCCGAGGCCAGACAGAGGAGCGGAGCGTGCGATCAATATCAACTGCCGTTGCCGCCGCCACCGCCACCGCCACCGCCACCGCCGCATTTGCTCGCTGAATTCGCGCTCGTGTCGACGACATTGTGTCGCGGCGTCGCGCGCCGATGCAACGCCCGGATTTCAGCCGGCGCGCGCCGCCGGAGGCTACGGCAGGAGCACCGACGACCCTCGGCACCCGCTGCGAACGCACGAGCTCCTCGCGGCTAATGCCGGATCAGCACTACTCGCTTATACTCTTTTTCGGGGGGGATCAGCGGTTTTACTTCGAGAGATGCACCGTTCTCTGGCCGCGTTATTGGAAGGGCACTTTGAAGCCCTGCGTTGCTGAGTCGAAAACCTGTCAGTGTCTAGTTGCGAGGGAGTCGGAGAAACGAAATTAATGGGTGAGATGACGGAAAAGCTGAGAAACCATATTTTCCTTGTAAATACCTAATTTGGTATATTTGCTCAAGGGGCGCGATGGATTTGCCAGTCATTTTACGAAGGCTTAATTGAAGAACTTGGAAGAAAAACGAATCCCTTGTCCCAGGTTTGGGTTTGTCGGTTTTTCCCGCGCGCGTTCTTATTTGTTGTTTGTTCTTCGAGAACACAAATCCATTTACTTCATATCCATACGAGAGCAGAGCCTGGTATCGATAAATAGAAAGACGCGCGTTTACTTCGGTAAATATAACGTTTGGATGATTTAGTATCGATTGTATTTTTAGGGTTTTATTCATTTGTAATGCAATTTGAAGTCGTGCAATTCGGTCGGTAGCCACGTTGTATAAGCGCCAAGTTATGTTAAATATTTGTTTAATCAGCTTGCACGTTTACATCCGTTAAAATTCATCGAAAGCATATTTTTTTAATAAGCATACTTCCGAGTATATTTTGTGTGCATTATGTAAGGAGGTGAGAATGTAAGGAAACTCTCGATACCAATAAGTTTAAAAATTTTCCACCTCTAATTATTAGCGGAGCGATGCTTTATTCTTTAACTTTTTAAAAAAGTTCGGTACTTTGAAAAGTTTGATAACTTTGATTTGTTTTGGTTTCCTTTTTTCAGCTTGTTTTAATTTATGTACAACTTACGTACGAAAAAGTCGATACTGGTTGGGGATTTTTTTTTTTTTTTTTCTGTTTTACGTACTCATGCGCAACATATTGACTTGTAAATGAAAGACATTTTTGCTCGCTGCTCTTGTTTTTCGTGTACGCGTTGACGTGACTATAAAAGAATTTCAAATTTTAACAAACGGTTTTATTTTTGTACATTTTGCATGAAAAATGCTTTCGAAGACTCGAGTGTTTTTCACAAAACACTAATTCTTGAGTAATTTGCGATTTTTTGTGGGTTTTACGTTCGTTTTTGTACGTGACGTAACACTTGTTTTGTACTTAGCGAATGATAAAGCGGTATGTGGATAGTAATGAAACCGTCGTTTTCTCGATTATCAGCTCTCGTTATTACGAGTATCGCACGGAAAATATTACAAAGGCATATCGTTATCGGTGCAATACATTGTCTTTTCCAAATGCAAATTGACACTAATACGTTCGTTGTATCGCCCTTACTTACGGATATAATTATTTAATGACACGTGAAAGCGAGCGAGAAAGACAACAAAGCGAAGGAACGAGACAGGGTCGTAGCTTTCCATTAGTCGACAAAGGATTAACCGGCGGAGAAGCAACGTAAAGCGACCAGAAACTTGGGCTGATTTCAATATCAACTTGCGCATTAACGTTCGACAAAGTTTGAGCTATTGGCCGGGAAAAAATGGAAGGAGCGAGATCCCGAGTGGTGGCATCGGTGTCTCGAAGTTGTCTCGATGAGAATACTCCAAGGCTCGGAACCTTGTGTGCGTGTGTGCGTGCGTGTGCGTGTGTGGGTGTGTGTGTGTGTGTGTGGGTGTGTGGGTGTGTGGGTGTGCGTTCGTCGCTCATTACTCGCTTTGTTGGCGTCGCATTATAAACGTTATAAACAGCCCCGCTGTCGTTACTGTCACTGCTGTCAGTGCTGTCGACGGCTGTGGGACACGTCGACGTTATTCGCTCGTAGGTTGTCTGTCCTTGCCGTCTACCCTGGCCCACCCTGGCCACTAATTATAACCGTCAGTGTAATTATTAATGAGAGCGCAAGCGATCGCATTACTTGCTACCGTTCGTAATTAGAGTCGACGAATCACCCTTTTCCTTCACCCTTCGTCATCGAATGAATCACGTCGCTTAGAGTTGGCGAAGCACGTCATCCCTCGAGGTGGCAGGGCCAACGACTTTCGCCCATGACTTTCGACTCGCATGGCATCGTTTCTGCTTATCGCCAACTCCGAATGTGAAATTAAGCCTCCGTGCCGCCCTTTTTGTACGAGCTTCTAATAAGCTAGGATAGACTTATCGAAGAGACTGATATTGTAATATTCTCTTTGGCTTTGCGGTAAATGGTAGTTCGCTTTGATAGCTTAAAGTTCACTCTTCTCGCGGCGTATTTTGTAACTTTAATGCGATGGCAATGGGCGAGCTTGAGGTGAACGACGGAAATTACCTTTGCGTTTAAGTTACTCGCGTTCTTTTCTGTAATTTCACGTAATTCCCTGTAACACCGATACACTGGAAAACGTTTCCCTCGTTTCATTTTTCGAATGCTGGGGCAATCGATGTTTAATGCGCCGTGATTTTATAGTCGATTCTTTATTATTATTTTCATTCGATCGATGTACAATTGTGCACTACGCGTTAGCGCAATGAATGTCCTAATGCGTTGGCCCATTAGGTCCTTCTGTGCTTCGGTAATTTCAAAACAGCTGACATAATTGCGAAAATGAAATGATTACACTCCAGATCGTACTTTTTCAACAACGATAAATGAGGCAAGCCCTTACCAGTACAACAGAACTGTAACTAAGTTACGTGCTCTAGACGAATAGTGGCGTTAGCAGCTAGTGCCAACCTCTAGGGCTCTTGTATTTGTCTGTTCTTTGTATCAAATTGAACATGTGTGCTACGTAGACTGAATTTTCTCGGGCACCCGAGGGGTTGTGGTCCAATAAGCCCAAGCAGTGATGTCGGAGGCGTCGACGACGAAACACGTTTTTCTAAGAGTTGTAAGGTAAATCTATCTGTTATTCTATCGACCGATTGCAAATTTATTAATCCGTAGTAGCCTCGTTAGTAGTCGTAGATTTGAATGTATGCTTGACTGTATCGTGGGAACATAGATCGCAGCTAGATGAATAAGTCACGAAGTGCCGATTTGCCACGAAGTACGTAATTTTCCTATTCGTGAAACTTTGTTTTTCGTGCGGTGCGCGTTGGCAACTTTGAAAGATTCTTTAGTCGCGTTAGCCAATTTCGCTGATTTCTTACTCTGCTTTAACGGGGCTTTATATCAAAATTTTGAAGAAATGTAACTCGTTAAGATTCAGAAACGGCAACAAAGATTATCGCACGAGCAATACATTACACATATTTCACATTCGGTGAAATAACAGCAAACTGTAAATATCAAATTAGTTGTCATTATTTAGTTAATGTCAGGGTTAATATTAAGGGCTCGCGAAGTTGTTCGTTTACTTGAGTTTGTAACTGTAAACTCAATTTACAGATGCAGAGAGTGCAAATATTTTTGTTCCGGGTAACTTTCCGCCAAAGCTTTATTTAATATCGAATAGGCGTAATGTTACTGGTACCGGATGTACAAACGGCTGTTATTGATCTTGTTAGAAACGTATAAAGGCATTTTATCGCGATATTTTAAAGTCTCGATGAAAGGCTCGATCGACTGATAACTCTTGATGATCGATATCATCGAGGTCAATAAAATATTCGTCAATGTCGATCAGCTAAGAGAAAATGAGCGAAAAACGTCAAATTTGCTTGCCGGCTTGCCAACGATGTCAGCAATCGTGCATCGCGATACGAATCATTTCGTGCAAAAATGAAAAATGGAAACGACTAAAACTTTGCGTGCGTGTGTAACAAGCAGCGAATATGAATCATAACGAGAGCTAATTAATATAGCGCATTAAATGTTTACAGTCGCACGAAAACTCGACGAGCAAACAGCCCGCCGCGTAAAATAATTACGCCGACTGCCGAGCAAAAACTTTTCACATGTGTACATAAGGGACGTATAATAAAAGAGCGCACACGCACACGCACACGCTAAGCGAGCCGTAAAATAAGCTTAGAGAAAGACCTACATCGGAAATCGCCAACAAAAAGGAGGGACTAATATTTGGCCCAGCAGTACGGAATAATTGCAGTGGTCACGTGTCGCATCGCGCACTCATCCAAAGAAGCGTAAGGTCACGCTTCGGTCGGGCTGATCTCGTATTGTTCGCACTGCGATTAGCCTCGTTCGCGACAAGTCGTGTAATCAGTCTGCGAATTGAAGTGAGCGCGTGACGATGGCCACCGGACGAAGCCGGACGCCAAGGGAGGAAGAACAACAGGGCGCGGAGATTCGAGAGCGTCGATACGACCGACTGACTTTTTATCCTCGGTTCGTGTCAATTGCGTCGAGACCCGATAAGCCCTCGCGACAAGGGCGCGTTGGCAGTTTTTTCGGCCCGAGTCGCTGGAATTTTATGGGACTCGTTTAATTTCCCGTAGGAAATTTCCGCCTGATATTTTAACAATTTCCTACTCAAGGAGTTGCTTTCGTAGTTATTTCCTCGTATAAGCTGCATTCTCGTCATAAGCTGCGGCTTAATTAATCCAGCCGTGCTGTCTTGGTTATTACGCATTTTGTACTTAAAGTTGGTAAGGGGTAGCGCGTCTCTAGCAAGAATTCGTGCCACTTTGGTGTCGCGATGATGATATAACGAAAGTAATAACTTCATTAGTACGAAATTAGTTTATTTAGCTTAATAATACCTCGGTAAGGGCACTGTTTACGAACATTTTTTGCAAGCTTCCGACACAAAAAAATCGCTACCATACATCTTCGTCGTTAACTACGATTCAACTTTGCCTCCTCGAGCGTAAAAGAAGATTAATAGTCGATCCGCCATAGGAGCAGAGCCTAACCCACATTGTAAAACAATAACGCCCCCGAAAGGAAGAAAGGAAGAAAGGCAGGCCCTAGATAAGGGCTGAAAAAAGTCTGAAAAGTACAAGGGAATAAAGAAAGTATCGCTAAAGAGGGAGAGGTGGAGGAGAAAAAAGCAGATTGTTAAAACGGCTTTGTTTTTTGCGCAGGCACTCGGCTGCTTGAGGTTCGAGCTAATCCGCGTTAAGTTGGCCGTCGGTGATTTAAAGGCCCCTGCAACCCCTCTCGCGCCCTTCTCTCTCGCGCCCTTCTCTCTCTCTCGCTCTCGCTCTCGAGCCCGCCTCGCCCAGTCCTCGTCGCACCTACCGCCAGAGTCGAACGGATAAATGAACTCGTAAGAGGCTAAAGTCAGCTCACTCGGCTGTTCCGCTTGGCTTCGTTACTTCCACCGGTGCGGCTGAGAGCAGCGGCAACCACCGGGAATCAATAACTTCTCGTGCCCGCGCCCCCGCCGAGTCGCCATTACCCCTCCGCGCCTCTTCGCGCACTCGTCCTGTCTCTTTCTCCTTGCCCGCTTTCGGTCTCTCGCGCGCTCTGGCTTTTCACCTTCTCTCTTTTCCTCGCACGTACTTCATCTTCGTTTTCTCAGTCTCTTCTCCGTGTTTCTTCTTCGCGTCCACACAAATGTGCGCGCGCACGCAAAGCACGCTGGTTACAGGCGCCCGCGCACCTGTAACTGTGTGTACAAACATACGACGCCCGGCAAACACGTCCGCACGCACACCTTTCTCGCACCCAACCTCACTTTACCGTTTTCTTTCTCCTCGCTGCTTTCCTCTTTTTCATCGCGAAGCTAAGCGCGCGCAACCTCCGCCCCTCCATATTCCTTCAAACATCTCTCCCGCACCCTCCCGTGTGTACCAGCTTCACCCGCCACCCGCGCTCCATCTCTCTTACTCTTTGCTTCGGTGTACGGCTTGACGCCGACGAATACTCTCCCGAGGGAATAGACGAGCTTGCGCTTGCAAGTTCAGGCAAACCCGCGTCTTGCGCCAAGCGTAGCGCACCTTGCTTCATCCGTTTCTCGATGACGTTTGCGGGGCAGTCGCGTCACTCTCTCTCTCTCTCTCTACTCTTTCTTCGTTCTTTCCGTTCTTCATCCGATTGCGGACATCCGTTCGTTTTAAGGGTGCGACACGTATTGGCCTCCATGAAATCAGCCTTCTCCTTGCGTATATGTTGCGAGAAAGAGAGAAATCTGCATAGACGAAAGTATTTTTCGATAATGAAGTCTTTCAGTCGTTAAGGCGCTCTCGATCTTTGCACGTTTTTGCGTTTGTTTTCCCGATGTAATTCCCTTTGTCTTCTCGTCGAGGATGATGAATGGCATTTTTAAGCTGTTTTTTGGCCTTTGCCGAAGGAGAGATTTTTTTCCTTTTGATTGATTGGCATTTCATTGTTTGATGATTGTATTTTTTATGTGATTGATTATTGAAAACCGATTTGTTCCTATTTATAGGTTGGTTGAGTTAAGATGAAAATGGTATTTTCACTTGCGGTATAAGGTTAAATCGAGTAAATTTTGTTTTAAATCGAAGCTAGAAAAGGCTTTGTTTTGGAAAGAAAAGCCAAATGTTTTGCTACAGAATTCCAATATTCATATCCGAAAATCACAACTAACCTTTCATTTAAATTAAAATTTTTAAGTTTAAATTTTTCATATTAACGGGTACGCATTAATGGGTTTTTATATATTAAAAATGGTTTTTAGTTCACGTCTGCGCTCAACTGCATCATCGATAATCACAAAAATTTCGATTACTAGCTAAGAAATATTTATTACGTATCTATTTTGTACTACAAATCATAACGGTTGTATCTATTTTGAATACACGGAAAGTTCCGGTAAGTAAAAAACTTCATTTTTTTTCAGTTGCAAGAAAAATGTTTAAACAATACGTACCTCAATTACGGATGGGCCGCCTCTCGTTTTTTACGAAATAAAAACCTGCATTTGTGTTTTCTCATTCGCCGACAACTTCATTCGTGCATACAACGACCAGCCCGCTTCTGGAAATTAAAATGGATCGCTCTTTTATCTTCTCTCTCTCTCTCTCTCTCTCTCTTTCTCTTTTTTGCTCGCTCGGAAATTGAATTGTATCATACGTGGCACATAAGCGCTCACGCAACTCGCCGCACACATGCACTCAGCGGAGTGTCACGTAAGCACGTGTGTGTGCGAGTGCCATCATTAATTTATTGGATTCGCTGCGCTTTCGCATTAATTTAGCGACACACGGTTTAGTCGTCGTGCCGGTCGTTTTATCGTTTTTTAATGGGATCCGAATCGAATGAAGCGGAGCTGATGCGCAATTAGGAGACCGGGATGATTTCTGCTCGATGAACCCCTATTTCTCGAGAAACGCACCTAGAGAAACGCTTACTACTGCCGTTGCTTCCCAATATCCGAGCGAAATATGCACGTTTGCCAGTGCTGCAAAGACCTTAGGAGATGGTGTCGCGATCTCGTCGATCGTGTAGTTTTATTCGACGTATAGAAATAAGGAAATAGGAAGCTTCACAATTCTTACCGGCTCTGAAAAATCAAGTATATTTTCGATTACTTAAAATATTCGTTTGGACGTTTATCGACCGTAGGCTACTTAGTTTATTTTTCTTTTCAAATTTGTAAATGAGTTGATTTTTTTACTTACACATTTTTTTCCGTGCGCAAACAAGGCCGTGATTCATTAACGAAGAACGGATAAATTATTACTGAGTTTTTTTTTCTTTTACGCAATGGAGATAATATGGTAAATGAATTATCCCCATCCGTTCCTCGAATTTTTTTTCATTTCAGTCAGTGGTTAGCTAAAAGTGGAGGATAGGAATGAACATTAACCACAAAAATGGCGACCGCGCCTCCAAATAAAATCAATTAAGTCTAAGCTTTTTACTCACTATCAATTAAAATGATTAAATACCGAATAGCGTTAAATACTGTAAGGTACATCTACTCTTGATTGCAAATTATTTAGAAGATTGATCTTACGTCTATCATACCGCAACAACAAATACAATTTAATGTTAGAGAATTAACAGATTTGCCGTTTATGGGAATTTCATTTATGCATTGGATAGTAGCAAAGTTTATTTGGTCGATGAATTTAATATTCACGCGCCCACATAAGAACAATCAGTTTATTAGAAATGTATACTTATTTGACCATACGAAACGTACCTTAGGCAGAACTAGAGACTTCATACCTGATTTTGTGCCTCGAAATAAAAAAAAGAAAAAAGAAAAAACCGGTCACCCGTCGATACTTACTCTTGAAATAATTTAATAGTCCATCGATATGGTGATTCGATCAAAAAATTGTTCTCTATTAAAAATACGTGTATGATTAATTAAGAATTCGCTAGGTTTAAGAAAAGTATAGTTTGATATATTATGAAAGTCAGTAAGACTCGTAAAATAAATTACTTTGCTGAATTTTTCATCGAAAATGACGAGTTCTTGTAGACCAGTTATGTAAATCAAACTCCTGCTAGTCATCAACTAAAGTAAAATCTTTTTATAATTGTAAGCTGTTATCTGACATATAAGCTGCGCCCTATATTTATATTATTTTCCAATACTTTACGTATTACGAATTCAATGATAGTCAGTTTTTTTTTATAAAAAGACTAATTACCTAACGAAGAAAGAGTAACTAGTTTCGTTTATTAATGACCAATCATACTTTTTAAATATCTGTGAAAAAGTTTCATTATCACAGTATCTAATTATAGCGATGCTTATAAAAGCAACTAGTCATTGTTGACAAATCTTTTAATTCCGCTGGATGTAGGCTTAATATTAAAATCAGTTAAGTTCATTCTGTTGGGTTTGAGCCAATGGCTTCCTCTCGATATTTTATAATTTTTTCAACGAATTGAAGATTGAAACGTGACTGGACGAAAGTGAATATATTGTTTTCTGTGCTGCCGACAAAATCCTGCACGGATCAAACAAGTTTTAAAGCGAATTATAAATGTGTTCACGGTTTTCACGCGTAACTTTACGAAAAGACTGCATAATTGAATTCTAATGGGATGTGGCGCCTTCTAGTAAAATACTTGCAGTAAAAAATTCAAAAGTTTTTGCTCTTTGGCGTCGAAAATAAAATTCGTATATACTTATTCCGTTATTTCAGTCTATATTTTAGTCTCATAATTCTGCTTCTCATGATAGAATTTAGTACTCAATTCAAATTTCTAAGGAATAAATATTCTAAATAAGGGAGCGTCTCATTAGTTTTAGTATCGTGTACCGATTATTTATACCTCGTGAGATAACAGTACCCTAAATTCGGTTTTTAAAGGATTTCTACGATACACAAACGATATTTATTTTACCTATCAGAAACAACCCAACGAATAATTATCGCTGTAATTTATTCTTCAAACTCCTTGTTTGTCAGCTTTTGCAGACCATAAAACTTAATAATTATGAAATTAAGGTTGGCTTAGACCATAAATTAAAATTTTATACGAACTAATGTTGTACATTCAAATCGTGCCAATTGACTCGCGTTATAAAAAAAAAGTTTTAGCATTAATGCTATATCAAGTAAATGAAGTAAGGACTTCCTTACACTAAACAAATTTAATTTATCAATTTTCTATGCATTTAACCGCTCTCGTTATTAAAATATTTAATATTGATTTCTAGTTCTATTTAATTGCTCGTTAATCGTAATCGATGACTTCAATAATTTGTTGGAATTAATAAATTCTTTTGCTAAAAGGAATTCTACTAATTTTGCACTTTTATGATTTGGCTTATCGTACACTGAAGAACAAGTACATAGAAATTAATATTTCTTACGAGATTTCTTACGAGAATTTATAAAACTATCAACATATTTCAATAATTCTAACGATTGTAAAATTATTAATCTAATAAAATCAAAGAACATAATATAACTTGTATGAGATTTTATTGCAAAACTCGAGTTCGGTGCTACCATCGTTAGGTCTCAGAAGGAATAATATTTTTCTGATAATAATTAATAATAACGGCCTTATTTTTCTAATTCTATACTTCTACAGTTACGTACGGAGTATTAAGAGCGTGCCATACTCTCCCCCGCTAATTACCATGTCAAAGGAAAATTATTTCTCGTCGTCGTTCTCTTACCTGACCACCTGCCGATTAATAATAGAACGGGATAGAACAAGGTTATATTCCCATTTTCGTTAACCCTAAGTGAAAACGCGATGGTATTGACGCGATGCGCTGGGAAAATTTAGTGGCGCTATAAAAGCACAGCCCCTAGCGAATAAACCCTATAAGGATAAAGAGAGGGCCAGAGGCGGTCATACAGACAGGTCACGAGTAAACGATGAAAGAATGAGACGAAAGTAGCCAGAAAAAGTGAGAGAAGTAAGATTTATTTCCGGGATCGATCTACCTGTTAATCGATAGCGATGAAGTACAGATAGATGAAAAAGGGAAGACAAATGATTACGATACGATAGGAAATTATTTACGACCCACATTTTAAGTTTTTTTTTTTTTTTTTTTTTTTTTTTTTTTTTTTTTTTTTTCCATTATTGTGGTTTGCTGGATTATGTCTTAAATAATCCGCCCCAAGAACGCATCGACAATAGTACGAAATGTCGAGGAATACGCATTGAAAAGAGCAGAAAATATTTTATTACTCACGCCTCGTCTAGACGGTGACCCCGAAAATGTTTGACCGGACATTCTTCGTTTGGGGCGTAACGAGCTCATTTATAAACATGTAAGAGGTTATTCTCTCATATGTTTATTATAAAATATTCCTATAGAACATGTTAAAATGGCACCAAACGCTCTTTTTTATGTCCTTAAAAATGGTTCTCTTAGTACCTCTGCGCCAGTTGTCAGTTACTTACGTCTCTTTGTTCACGCTTAAAAAATAAGAGATTTAATTTCAATGTAATTTATTATACTTGAGTGATTATTACTTAGTTCTATTTCTCAATGTGATAAATTATGGTATAATTTATAATGTTGCCACAATATTATAATGATAAATTATCAAAGTTTAATTTATAGTTAAAAACTGCGTTACAATGAGTAAGAAACAATGTGGATTTTTTAATTCCTATCGTAATACTTAATTACTGAATCGTCGTATATTTGTGTAACTTGTAGGCAGTAACAGACGATGGCGAAGTATTTTGTCAAACATAGGAATACTTGCTTATAACGCACTCCGTCGTTAACGCACTTTGTAGAAATTGCATTACAAGAGCAAAAAAACATCCAAGAACGTCGATAGCTTATAGAGAGTAATGCATTTAATCAACAATACGAACGTTTGCATCGAGTTAATGCTTACATTTAGTATCATAATTTTTATATTTGTAAGGAGAATGTTATAAAATCAATTTCTATTTTGAGTTATCTACAGTACATGGAGAAATCGACCTATAGCTCTAATTGGAAGACATTTTTATTTACATTAAACCCGAATTTGACTAGTTCTTGAAAGAATAATTTAGAACACGCGGCAGGAGAAGGTTTTAAGCAAATATGTCAGGGTCATCGGTAAAATTAATTTTAATTTATATTAATATTGAGTGAATTATCCGAAAAGAAGATTTCTTGCTGCTGTGGTATTTTGATTTTATAAATTAACAGTTGTAAATTTGATTAAATATGAATATTTGAATGAACGAATGGCTGTTTAAATTCTCTTATAATGATTTATATAAAGGAATAAGTTAGAAACGCAACGCCAATAACGTTTCCTTTCTTTTCTTTTTTTTTTTTCCAGGTAAATTACAGAAGCTATTACATACATAAATACATACCTTTTGTCACGTAAGTTAAAAAATACATAAAACTGAAATATATTTTATATTCTGTGTTTCTGCGTCTTGAATTGTGATCACTATTCCAGAGATCATATATCATCGAAAGGCAATGGAATATTCTAATAAAACATGTTTGCAGATAAAAGATGAAATAAATTTATTCCCAAATTAAAGCACGTAATTCTTACCTTCTTTAATTTTCGGCATCTATATCTAATATATTCTAATTCAAGATTAAATGCGCGAGTTCCCTCGAAACCAGAAAGTTATCTCATTTCATAAACCCATACAAAAATCACCCATTCATGAAGCATTCGCTACATCCAGCGGCTAACTGAAACTGACAAATGAACTTGCCGCCGTGTGGTTCGAATTGTGCACAATTTTCCTAACATGTCGTCGCGTAGAACGAGAAAAATGAGAAAATGAGAAAATACGTGGACAGGAAAGAGCGACTGCGAGGACATATTGTAATAGAAAAGAGCGGGGGAGATATCGCGCGAGAAAGAGAGGACGAGTGAACAAGGGTGAGCTAGAACAGGAGGGAGGAAGGGTCGCACCGGCTGTAAGGTGGATAGATCCAATTATGACCCTTACAATAGGATTAGCCCAGGAACTGCCGACGAGCCGCTGCTACGCGAGTTACCCTTCTCTCCTTCTGCGGCCGCTTCACTCCTCTTCCTCTTTCGCATGATCTGCGGATCTACGGGCTATCGCTATCCTTCTCGCCACTCAACACGCGGAGGTGGAAAAGTCATTTACGGTCTGGATGGCGTGGGAGGGAGGAGCAAACTTTTTTTTGCATCGACTCGTGTTACGCTGGGCCGGCAAGTTTTTCGGATGCTTGAAGGCGTCGGATGGGATTTTTCGGCTTCCGATGATTTACTGTACCTGCGTGCGATGCTTCTCTCGCCAGCACTTTTTCCTCCCTTTTTATTTTCTTGTTTGGAGAGTCAGGCGATTGGGGTTTCTCGCGCCTGCTGAGCCGCGATTAGATTCGAGGGTGTGGCCTCTACGCTACGAAAGATTGGGAGTCGGCGGACAGAAAAGACAGAGCGAGAGGGAAAGAGAGTGGAAAGAGAGTGGAAAGAGAGTGGAAAGGTTGTGCGGAAACATATTATGTTGTGGTGAGAAGATGAATCGAGTTTTACTATCGGAGGGAATGTGTTTCGTCTCGATTACGCCGGCGATAACATTTATATCTGTGTTACGCCTTGTACGTTGGGCTCGTTGCTTTGTAAAATAAAGTTCGCAAATTAAATTGGATTAAATTTTGCGCGTGTATTGGGGAGCCGTTTGTTGTGAATACATTTAGATCGTGCAATTATTGCTGCAATTTAAAAATGTAACGCGTCGTATATATTGTTAAAATTTCCACATCTTAACTGACTTTGTAGCATTAAAGTAAAACTGAAGAATCCGAGCAATTCCAAGTAGCAACTCTACCTGATAGCTTTTTTTACGATAGCGAATACCGTAACAAATAGGGAAATGAGATTCAAAAGGATTTTATTCAAAAGAACTTTAGATAATTCAACGATGCTAATCTACGAGACTGCGAGTATGACGATTGAATTAAGCAAACATAATTAACTTTGAACATATTTTCATTAAAAGTACAATGAGTGTTGAGTAACAGCAATTCAAAATCAACACAAAAACACGTTGTCGCAACAAAGAATTTCAGCGTTGATACACTTCAAACGAAAAACATCCTGCGCGAAATTCAAGATTGAAGGGCTAAGGAGGCTAGTAAGTATTTAGGAAATCGTTTCGTTCCGGTTTCACATGATGAGAAACAAAGTTAAAAGAAGGATTTCGCGAAACGACTGACGCGTTTCTGATTAATCCGCCTTTGTGGTTGGAACAAAGGACCGTCTCTTTCTCTCTCTCTCTCTCTCTCTCTCTCTCTCTCTCTCTCTCTCTCTCTGTCTTTCAGGCATCCACCAATTAACTTTCAAACGCGCGTGTCGACTCTCGCGCCCTCGACAGAGTTAAAGTAATTGCAAGGCTGTTTCGCAACTCTGCAACTTAACTCTCGGGACTCGAAAAACTCAACCTTAATTCCGGTTAAAAACTCAACCATATACTGTCCCAGAATATCCTCGTAGTCGTCATCTAGTATCCTATATACTATTAAGCAGCCGCGTACATTCGAGTGGTACCTTTTGCGATATTCCACCGCTCAGCCTCTATTATGCAAAACCCAAGGATGCTAAACAGTTGAATGCATACTTGAACATGGCTATGAGAGAAAAAAAGTGCCTTTCAAGGGAATTCCAAGCATTTTCCCCCGATACTACCGTTAATGAAATAACACTTCACTGCTGCGTAAATAGCATTGGCTTGTAATATTTACAAACTTTAAATTGTACCTAAACCAAATTCAAACTTAAATAGCTTTATTTTCGAATTTTGATGCGCGATAAAGCTCGCGGAGCTGCTACTTTAATTATGAAGCTTTTGATAGCCTTTGTGCGCGTAGGCCTGCAACGCTCTGAATTATGACTCCGGGAGTCATAGTAGTAAAAACACTTATACGCGCAAGCGCACTAAATCTTGTCGATTTTTCTATCTGTTTCCTCGTTTGATATCGGTTCCTTTGGCATTAACACCAATGGTGTAAGCAAGCTCACGCGCGATTAAGTGTCTATATATCAGGAGAGAAATTTTGGAGCATCTACCATTTACTCGTTCTAACCACGGTTACAGTCTCTCAAGCGGTCCTTAACCCTCATTCGAACACAAGCGCGCCCATTCATCTTTATAATGCTGAATCGCAAATGAACCTTTGAACTCGCAGAAGCTCGCTAACTTGATTTTCCCGTCTCTTTATCAGCTTCATTCTACTCATGCTCGTTTGAATCCTTTTCCACTTAATTCTTTTCTAGCTCTCTGGATCCTTTTTGCCTCTCGCTAACTTCTTTTCTCTTCCTTTAGTTTAAAAGCCTTTGATGTTTCGCACTCGGGTATTTCATCGATTTACCATTGATTTGCAAAAATTACAGAACGTCGCGAGCTACGAAAAAGCTTGTTAAAAGGGTCCTCGCGAGTTCTTTCCGAATCGTGAAAAGAAGGAATTCTTTTGTACGCGCATTATGGTGTAGTTTTTACTCGGTGTATTAGCTTAATACGAGTACAAATGCCTTATTTTAATTAATTTTAATAAGGGTCTTACTTCGTGTCGGTTTTTTGTTTGTTTGTTTGTTTTTTTTCCTTCTCTCCTAGAAGTATATCATTAAAAGCGAGAGAATTATGGCTAACGTTATATAAAAATTTATAGATTCATAAACATATTTAGTCCAGGGTAAATTTAAATGTAATTTTAAATGTTATGCATAATAGCGTTGGGAAAGGTTGTTATGGATGGCATTACAAGCCGTAAATGTCGATATTTAGAAAAGAACGGAAATTTCTTTATTATGAGCAATGTGTGTTATTTAGGCTTCTTAAAGAGCTCGTATATTTACATGACGTTTACACACAGGGCTTATTAACTTCGCATATCATGCATAATAAATTTTAAAGATAACTTCTATTACGAGCAAAATGTTATCTTCTCGTCGGTAAGAGAAGAAAAAGAGATTCATTAAGGAAGAATAATCACTGGCATTCCAGTTTTCCGCTCCCATAGAATTAGGTAAAATGGAAAAGCTTTGAAATGATAAAGAAAGCATAAGCTAATTTGAAAGTTACACTCAAGGGCCGATGAGAACTTGTAAATTATGATCCGTGTATATTGACCGAACCCTTTATTTATCAAGCCATAATTAACGAGCCTCATTTTAACATGAACTAACCAAATACTGTGGAGATTGAAAATGGCCTTCGTGTAGTAACCGTGTTTTATCCAAGTGGTTCATTTCATAATACGCTCTCGTAAATTACGAAAGAGATGCTGAAGACCACTACCGATGAATTGATAAATTGCAACATCTCGGTAATTAATAGCAGCGAGCTCCTGTATCTTACACTTTATTAGTCCTTCCAAGTAATAAGTACTTTTATTACGTTTTTTACGGATAAAATTTCCTTGCACTTTTATATTTCATAAATGCTCACTTTATATTATACGTTGAAATGTTTCCTATCTTTCTTATTCCGGTGATAATGATCGTGAATAAAATTGAAAATATCTAAGTATAATTAACAACCAATTACATTTTATACCTTGTAATTGTAAATTAATCTTTTTGTTCGCTTATCGCAAAGTATCTCGATATTACTTCTTTTTGAAGTTTCAAAGATTTCCAATTAAAATAAATTTATCGCAACATAGAGCCTACATCCCATAAACAAAATTTAACAAAAATGGAAGAGTCTGAGCGCGGAATTAATGATCTGTTTGGGCGAGTAAATGGAATTTACGTAATATTATGTAATATGTGATTCTTAGTTTAATAATAATGGGAGGTCGCTCAGCGTTGAAACGTTTCTTTTTATCAAGGAAAAATGATTCGCTAGTTCCTACATTTTGTG
The DNA here is from genome assembly GCA_018907045.1 of Wiebesia pumilae. Lineage (NCBI taxonomy): Eukaryota > Metazoa > Arthropoda > Insecta > Hymenoptera > Agaonidae > Wiebesia > Wiebesia pumilae. The sequence goes on from JACCHZ010000170.1 coordinate 2,363,825, forward strand.
ACGATTATGCTGCATCGTTCACCAATTATTCCGATTAAGCTAATGTAATTGAAAAATGTTTATTAAGAATAAGTGAAAGGTAGAACAAATTATGGTGTATCGACTGCGGACTGAAAACGTAATAAAAGAAGTTGGCGATATATGCAATAATTATAAAAGGAGCGGATCGGAAGAAACCCGATCACATAGGAAATCGTGTCAAAGGCATTTGCACCCATCCCCCCCCCTCTCTCAAGTTCTCATTACACGATTGCATGATCTTTTGCGCCCACATGTTGATAAATGCGAATGTGTGTGTGTGTGTGTGTGTGTGTGTGTGTGTGTGTGTGTGTATATATATACATATACGTATTCGCGGAGAACGCGAGCCACCAAACCGTCGCCCTGACCCAAATAACGAGTGGCATCGCATGTGCGGTGCAGCGGTTGGGTGACGATCGTCGTGGCGGTTCGGGGGAATTTAAAAGCCTTCGCCTCAATCCGAGCAAGAACGATCTCTCCGACACGACGCGAAGCGGCTGACTTGCGCAAAATCTAAGCGGTGCTCGGGCGAAAAATGAGGGATCGCATTGTGCGCGAAGTCTCTCCTTTTGATGTCATTCGACGATCGGTGAGAGTTCAAAGCGATTTGACTAATGGGATCTCGCTCTTCGTTTTTTTTTTCTCTTTCATTCTTTCCTCTTTTTATCGCATTGGACAACTCCCCTTGTTCACGAGGAGATTCGTACTTTTCTCACTTTTTCGTCGCGCGCAATGAGAGAAAGCGGGAAGCCAGGCGAGAGCCAGTGAAAGGGAGGAAATTGCTCTCCGATCGTGCTCCTTGCTTTTATCGATTCTTCCACTGTCTTGCCTTCGCGATGTAATTTACATTTTAATTGGAGAAATGACGACTCCGTTCGAAGCTGACTGAGAGAACGAAACAAATACGTACCAGACCGATTAATAACTTGGAAAGGATTTGCTTAAAAATAACTGCGGATGCAAGGAATTAACTCGCAACTTGGCATTTTACGAATTGTTCCTCCCTCTCGCAAATGATACCTTCTGTACTTCGAGCGAGTCCGAGATGAAGGTGTGCGGTATGAGCCGACGAGCCGACGAGTCGACCGGCGTGGTGCAACATCGTCTCTTTGACATTTATCCAAGGCTCGTAAGTTATAATTTGATATTACCTGTAAGTCTAGATAATTAATTAGCGCTTACTCGATGGAAGGCATCAATTAGTTATTTATCAAATAACGCACTTTAATTCAGTCGCATAAAGTATGCGTAAAAGTATTTAAAACCACGTGACGTACATGCGGAAAGAGAAGCGGCGTTGGGTTAATCAAACGAGACTTAACAGGCAAGTCAAAAATCCTGAATCGAATTGACCAAGCTTGATCGATGAAATTTGTAAATTTGTATGACAATCCCATTTTAAGTGGCCATTATGAATTTACAGTCGCATGCGTTAAGCGTAGCGAGAGATATGTGCATTGATTTCTCGCTAGCCAATGAATTTTAAGTAGTCGTTGCACGCATATCTCTTTTCCTAATATTCAAGATCTTTGACAAATGGGTATTCACCGATTATTTGAACTTTGAACTATCGCCGAGTAAGCGGGCGCGTTGAGTGAACGGAAACGGGGATTTTACTTTTTAGACGCGTGTACAGCTTTAGCTCGAAATGAAAAATTATCGTTCGCGAGAAATTTATTATAGATTTGCAAAGGGTGAAAAAATTTAAGGCTAAAAAAAGAAAATAGGTATAAAGGCGAATTATGAAGGAAGTAAAGCACACGTAACGATTCGAGCAATAAGAATTTCTCTTCTTAATTGTACGTCGTCTTGTCTATCATCTTTTAAACGATTGGTGCTTATTGTACGGCTGAATTCTGTGCCAATGCAGACGTTTTTTATCTTTAGAGCATGCAATAACAAGAATATAAAAGTGTTGCATAAAACGAAAAATACGAAAAACGAAATAATTAAACGTGGTTGTAAAAATAAACGTTAATAACTTGCGAGTGTGGTGAGGCGAGAAAAAATGACCTTGTTATCTAATCGGAAGAATAACCAAGTATAACTAAATTAAAGTACCTTTTCAACTATTATAACTAATTTACGAGTTACGTAACCTACGTTAAAAAACATGGTTTGTATTGTGTTTCTCTCAGTACGCTCAAATCAAAATCAAAATAATAAAATGAAGCCAATAAAAGGTTTATATACCGTGGAAATCATCAAGTCGAGTCGTCGAGTTAAATTTATTCGTACTCGAGTAATAATTGAAAACATTAAAAAAGAAGGGGAAAATGCCGAAAACACAATTACGAAATAAAGCGCATTACCTCTAGCTTTAATAGGTAACTTCTTATTGTTAAATTGGATACCTATAGTATCCAACCAGAGTTTAAGAAGAAGCAAACGGCAAGAGAAAAGCGAACCGCGTCGTGCGCACATTGTTGTGAAATAAAATGCGCGCATGACGGGCAATTATGAAATAAAAACGTAGTATACGCGCACCGAGCAAATGACAATTGCCATTGTGCATTTCCAAAAGGGTCCGTAAACTCTCGCAAGGAACGTCGTCGTGGCGCACGTTAAAACGAAAGGAGGATAACGACCAGCAGCAAGCAGCGACTGCGACGTCGTTGGATGCTTCTCTTTTCCCGGCTTTTTCTTTTCACCTTCGCGCTCTTTATTTCCATCGGGCGCGAGAGAGGAGAAATTGCACTCGCCGTCGTAGTTGTCGCGGACAATTCGTCGTTACGATTGCACTAGGTATTTCTCTCGCTTTATCTCGCTCGTGCGCGAAACGCAGATATGCGGAATTCCTTTTGTTTTCCTGCATTGGTCGGTAAATTTTTGAATTTTCAAGAGAGAGCCGTTCGAATTCTTATTCGAAATGACGTGGTCGTTACGTAAATTTGCATCGAGCCGTTTTCAAGCTGACGAAATGTGTCGAGCCAAGTCCTCTATTGTACTCGAGTCAGAAGAATGCCTTTGAATTTTAGGTGTTCGCTCGACGGCGGCTATTAATTAAAAAATTAGTTGAAAATTGTCCCGAGCAATGGGTAAGAGCAATGTATTTTCAAGCGGAGTTACATGGCGATACCTTGAAGTACGACTAGCTAGAGTTACCAACTAATTGCCAACATTCGAATACTCCAACGTTTCCCTCTGGTATTCCTCGTAAATCACGTCATCTCGGACGTGGACGAAAATCACATTTCCACCACGTTACGTAATTCTAATATTACGCAGAAATAAGACCGTAATCTTTATACAACTTTTTTCAAGAAAACGTTTTATTCGCGCAAACCTGGAAAGGCCACGCAATTTGTCGGTACGCTACGCAGATATTAATATTTATCACGTTTGTTCGAAAGCCAGTTAAATGTCTAGAAATTCAAATCGTCGGAATGCAAATAAAGACCGTTTAAAAAGATAATTTAAATCAGCGCCGTACAATCGAAAAAGTTTTAAAAGTAATTCCCATTACTTTCTAATTTATCGGTACATCTAGCGCGTTAAATCGATTTCCCGTTCATTTTAAAATAAACTTGGAATAAGCCTCCGCAAAGGAAATTGTACATTGTACGGCTCTTCTTTATTATACAATAAAAATGTTAAAAAGGCACGTTTACCAATAGACTAATAGTGTGCGGCATTGAAAACTGTTGGATATCAGCCCTTGTACGTTCTGACGCAAGATCGTAATACAATACATAAATAAAACATAAGTCTAGTCGAGTTGAAAAAATTGCTGCAATATATCGCGCGCTCCTTAGCCTTTATCCAATGACCACTTTTCTGATCGATTACTCTACTCTAATCATTAATAATACGCGAGCGATGCACAATGCTATCCCAAACAAACTTTCGAGAAAATAATCTTCCCTCGCCAGGTACTCCCGCTCCGATAGACACGCGGCTGCCAGTACGCGCACTCTCTCGTATAACAGATGTCACATAAAAATGTGCTCACATACGCTCGCGCTGGTAGCATGCGTTGTTAATTCAACGCGAGCGAACGCGCGGAGGAAAGTGCCGGGGCATAAATTGCGTTTCACGAGCGCTGACTAGCGGACCGATAAACGCTCTCTCTTTCTCTCTTGCGCGCTCGCCCTAGCAAGTCCCGGAGAATGCGGAAGTACTCCGAGTGCGCGGCCGTTGCCGCGTTACTTCGACGTGCACCTCCGGTGAAATCGATGTGAAAATCGCGTGATTTTACGCCCCTAGATATATATACGCGCGCCTGCCTGTGTTGCGTTGTGTACGTGTACGCGCGAGCGCGCGCGCGTGTGCGTGCCCAAGAGAGCAAGAGAGAAGGTGCGAGGGAGAGAGAACGGATCCTTTTTCCTTTGAGCGCACTTTCGCCAAGTAAAGCGAATCGAAAACAATAACGTCATGCAGTATTTGCATTTGTTTTTTTAACCGAGAAAGTCGGGTACCGCAATTTTATATTCTCCTCCTTTTTTTCGCATTGCGGTACTCTCTCTCTCTCTCTCTCTCTCTGTCTCTGTCTCTGTCTCTCTGTCTCTCTGTCTCTGTCTGTCTCTGTCTCTGTCTCTCTCTGTCTCTCTCTCTCTCTCTCTCTCTCTCTCTCTCTCTCTCTCTCTGTGCACGCGTGTGCGGGCGCGCGCGTGTACATGTACACATGTACTACGTATAATATGTAAACGAGATCTTTCCTCGGCGCATGCGAGCGTTCGCGCAACGGTGTTCGTTGTTAGCCGCTCGTTCGTCGTAAAACATCTGGTTATTTGGGTCGAGTGTAGTTCGATTTTAAAGATTTTTGGTTAAATACCGCCTCTCGGAAGAGAGAGGGGCACTTCTCTCTTGGCGAGACGTAAAATTTTGAAGCGATGCGGTTTGCTGGCTCTTCGAGGGCCGATCACGGAAAGTAGACGCTCGGATATGCGCGTGAAACAAATTTGATCGAAACGATCGGTGGCGCCGATCGTTTCGACGAATCTGAATTCACGAGCACTTACGCACCAACCGATAAACCACGCGACACTGCTCAACTCTGACAACGAGCACAGGAGAAGCCAAGTACCGCGATCGAAGAAACAACACACGGAATCGCTCGAGCTTTTAACGCGAGTCGTTACACCGAAAGCCATTTCTGTACGCGCATTTTAAATGGCTTCCTTAATAAACGTTAAGAAACGCTCGCAGTCAATTATTCGATAGAATTCCTAAAAGGAAGAGAAACGCCGCTCGGAGGCATTTCTTATTCCAATCAACCGAACTACCGCCTTGCCTGCATTTCTTCAGCTTGTTTACTTTGAAGAACCGCGTCACACTCGGTGCCAGCGTCAGTCGCAAAAGCCGAGATCTTGCGAGTTCGACTCCCCCATTTCAACCGCTGAAACCAGAGCTGCATACTTTCCACTTTCATCCAAATCATTTGAAATATGATCCAATAACTTTTTCTCGATCGTCCGTTGATCGCCGCTTCGATCCGAAGAAGTTTAACGCGACCTACGTATACCGCGCGAATTGCAGGTGCAAAATTCATTTTCGGTGTCTCTTGTCTTGCCGTCTTTCTGGAAAGCTTAAGAAAAATAACCCTGGAAAATCATTCGTACGGAAGGAATGTGAAATGGAATGCGTTGGCATCCGTGGTATGGAAGTGCCAAATATGGCACTTCCTAGCACGACTAGGGTACCAGCCGATCGAAACGGTCCTCATGATACTCTTGACCTGAAAAATTTTTAAGAATTGCGAATAGTTGACGAATCGAGCGAACGCAATTATCGAAGAAGCAAAGAAACTAAACAACCATTTCCGTTTCGCGTTTTATAACGCACTTTATGTAAGCGCTTGCGTGCGTAATCCTTCCTTCGCCGTTACGTTGCAGACACGCTTCATTCGAACCGCTCGTGATAGCAGATTTATATTTGACGAATTACCGCTTAGTGGAACACCAAACTAATAACACCAAACTCATGAATATTCCTGAAAATTAGTTTCCTAGCGCGCATCCTCGATCGACCTCGATCGACCTCGATCGACCTCGATCGAATAAAATAAGCTTATTTTATTCCCCAGGACTCGCGAAATCAAAATTTTTCTAATTTCGCGTTCTCGCGCGCACTTATCCAGTTGGATGTCGCTTATAAGTGACGCGACTACTCGCTTCCCCGAATTCCCGATCGCCTACTTCCGTCCGGATCGCCGAGCAGCGAAGTCGCGCGAACGCCGGAATTTTCAAGACAAAGACGCTGCGCTCGAGTGCGCGCGAGCTCTGAAGATAATAACGGGCCTGTGCTCGGTTGCGTCCATCCGCGACGCGTCGCGGCCGCATCCACGCGTGACCGAAGGAAAGTCGCGCACACCGTAAATGGGCCAATGGATTGTCGGCGATAAACCTCGATTGCTCCGTCCGTCGCAAGCGGGTGTGCGCGCGCACTCTCGATTCGAGAATACTCGCCGTTTCTACATCAAACTGCGACGTCCCTTTTTCTTCGCGTTCGCTTATTTTTCTCTCCTTTGCTCTCGCCGGCGCTCTTTCTTTTGTCGCGGGTGTTTCTGCGCGAGGCTTTCGAGCCCGACGGAATACAAGTGCTCGGCGAGAGAAATTACTCTCTCGTGGCCTGTGTCGCGAGCACCTCCTTCTCGCTTCTTTCGTTTTTTTCTTTCGCCGCGTGAAATGCATCGCGATCTCGACGAAACTTCGGCTCGCGCTCCAAGTTTATCGAGCGACCGCCGTGGTTCGCACTCCTTCGGTTCGTTTTCACGGGAATTTCACGGGAACGCCGGAGCACTCGAGGGTACTCCACTCTTACACCGGGGTTGCAGGAAAGGAAGAGTGCAAGTCGAGATTTCCCATAAGCGTCGCCGATTAAACGTTGGTCTCCAGCTTATATAAATTACGACGTTTCAGTGGCGGCAACCGAGTTTAAATCCACGGTTTGTTATATCAAAGGTGGTTTTAAAATATTGACTTTGGCACGTCGATTAGTATGGAAAGTCGGTCGATTACTCGAAATAACTACGTAAGAAGAAAGCGCGTTTTCTTCGCCGCTAAGTTTAATACGGATCGAGAAACGTTTCGAGCAATTAATCAGCCAGGATTTCTGCAAATTACGATTCGAGGAAAATTTACTTTATATCGAGAAAGCCAACGAGCAAATGCACAAAGCACCAAAACACCAGTGGGGCAGGATGAATAGAAATATCAGAAATGCACTGCGCTCGAACAGGGCGCAATACGAACAACATACGGACCGTTTTAAGCGCATTCCCAGGAAACAATGTGTACGCGCACGTGTATCCGAAAAAGCTTCACACTTGCCGTTATTTAGATTCCGCATTAATATGGCTGTGCGGATAACAGTCTTTTGCCCCGGAATCATTTCTCACTGTCGTTTTGCCGGGATAAATTGATACGCAGTTTTGCCACGCGTAGCCTATTGAATATTCCAACGAGCGCTTTTCCCGATTGGCTCCGGGCACGTCGGAAAAACTTTATCTTCCGCGCAGTCTCCCCGCAAGTCCTTTTTAGTCGCATCGATTTTCTCGCCGTGCGCATCCAAATCGCATCTCGAACGGGCGTTCGCGGAAGGCAGCGGAGTTATCGAATCGGTGCGTGGCCACGACGCCGCGACGACATCTTTATAGCTTGTAATATCGTCATCGGTGGATCGCCGACTAGGCAAGCGACCGCGGTAGTACGGAGGCGGTCGCGCCGCTACATAGAGAGAAACTATTCCAAATAAGTTTACCGCCTGGGTTATTGGCCTCGGGTGAACTTAACGGTAGGCATGCCTCGGCCATCTCGCGCTCTCCCTCGCTCTTGGTGCCTCGCGCGACACTGAAATCTAGAGAGACTGACAAGTTCGATTCCGTCGGCCTAGGTAGCGGCGTTTTCCTCTCCCCCGCCCGCCGAAGTCGCGCTGCCCGTTTCCAAGTTCGTACGCGCCGCGGAGATCGTTTATCATGCAGGCGCATCTTTCGCCGCGACGCCTCTTTGCCGCTGAGAGCTTTCGAGGGCTTTTATAATTTCCTGCCGACGGCATCGCGGATTTATCTCTCGACTGCACCTCCTTCTTGGCCGCGCTTCGGAAATTTTGGGTGGTCAATTAGGACCTCTTTCAGGGCCTCTTTCGAAAGAAGCGCCGACGCTCGTGTGGTCGTTGGGGCTGAACGGCCTTTATCGTAAGTTACGCGTGCTATTTCACAACTTTTGTGGCTATCGGGAATACCCAGTCGCGTTGAGGCCGGTACGTCGAAAGCGCAGGATCAGGACTCGCGGAAAGGCGGTTCCGCAGTCACGAAGCTTAGCTCGTGAAAATCACGCCAATATACTCCTGACGATCGATGGAAAATGAAAGAAAAAAGCGCTTGGAAAAACGAGGGTATCCTTATCATCTAAATCCGAAGTGCCGTACTTCATCCGAGATTGGCGATCTAAACGTGTCCTAAATTCCTTTCTCCGCGTTTACCGCGTACTAACTCGTCAATAAGGTCAGTTCTCCAAGCTCGTGAAAAAATATTCGGTGCGATGTACAGAAAAAGAAGCATCGGCGAATGAATGCCGGTTAGGAAGGTTTCAAGAAAAAGTCAAGAAGGCGAAGGAAGAAGAGTGAAACCAGGAGAGAGGGAGAGAGAAGTAGAATGTAAGGAGAGACGTATGTAGGTAGAAGAATGACACGCTGCGGAAGAATGCAAGGAAGAGCGGAGCGAAATCAAGCGAGGAATGGAGTAGGACAATATTATCTTGCGATACGATCTCGGATGCCTCCAAGCTGCTCTCTCTCTCTCTCTCTCTCTCACTCACCCTTTGTATGTATATGTATATATATATATATATATATATATATATATATTTATTTATTTTCCCTCTAGTTCCTTGCCGAGCACGTCACATTGCAAACGGTGGACAATGCGGCTATTGTTAGTGCATAATGGTCGTTCGCTCTCGGTCCCTTGACCTTATGTGCTTGTTTCTCTTCGTCTCGCACTTGCGCGTACTTTTTTTCTCTTCTCGTGCATGCGCACGTTTCACGTATACGTGTAATAAACGCATGAGCGCGCGTACCACCAATTTTTCTATGTATATCAATATAGTTACACGTCGAACGCACGCTAAGCGTAGCTTCGCATACCTGCGCTGTCAATGAGAACGCAAACCTGCACACTACCGAGCAAATATGTACACACGGTTCGACGTTTTTTCTTTTCCGTTGATAAACTCGATAGTTCGCTATAACTAATTTTATAGATTCATTGCGGGAATAATTAATCAACTTGTCGAAAAAAATGTATCCGGAAGATTTATCAATCTCCAAATTAGCACTTTTCTCATGAATATCGCTATATATTAACGTCTTCCTCGATGCCATCTTTTTCCCTCTCTTTCTCTCGCTTTCTTTCGCTTGAAGATACGGCATCGATATTTTTCTCGAGGCACCTTCGAAGCACGTGTGCTCTCGAGCAAGAGCAGGCTTGCGGCCTTTGCAAAATCACTCTCTCTCTCTCCGTCTCTCTTTAGAGCTCACGAGCGTAGCATCTTGTTTCTCCGGTTCTAGTCGGGGGGCGGCTGGTCGGGACGATAAACCTATGCAAATTTATTGCCAAGATTTTTCCTCGCGTATACTTCCTCCGCATTACCACTGTACCGTCGGGGCCCTGCGTTCCATTCGCGCGCGACTTAAGCCCATTATACAAGTGCGCGCATGCATACAGTTGCACGTCGTCTATAACTTTATTCATTGGTGAGGGAACGCGCAGGAGAGAGAGAAAGAGAGAAGAGCGCGCGTGCGATATTCTCGCAGTGCCGCGCGTGATCTTGTCTCTTTTGTGCGCGTAATGCCTTGTTGCGGGACTCGTTATTCGCTGCTTCGCCTTTATTTGAGGGGTGGAGGGTATGCATGCATATTTATGGGGCACTCGATCGACAGCGATTTTACATTAAGTGAATTATTTTCTTCGTCTCCTTTTCACTTAGCTGCTTCCTCCCAGCAGATAAAAGATTGTCACTTTTTTATGATTTATCCGATATATTAGGTACACATTAAAGATAAGCGAGAGGTTATTTTTCATATTTGATTTGCTTTGTTGACGTAAATATGTTTCCAATTAACGATAAATGTACTCAAGGGAATTACTCGTTAGCATTTACGACTGCCGCGATATATTTCTGCGCGCTGTGTTGGTGGATATTTTAACAATAGTGCTCGCGCTCGTGTTTTATGTTAAAAAGTACATTATTTCATCTTAGAAAATAATAACAGCAACAAATATAGAGACATAAATAAATTTGGATGGGAAGTTTTTCGTCGCAAATGATATTTAGTACCAGAAAAGTTCCTGAAATATATAATATGTATACGTTACTCGGCAACTCGTAATCCGGTTGTTTTGCAAAGAACTAGCAAATATCATTAGTCACGCATCGTCGTGTTACCCGAATTAATTCGGACGTCATCCGTGGCCAATTAACATTTTTCAAGTGTAGTTACACTCGACTGCTCGCTATTTTCACGCTAAATGTTTGACGAAATACACTCCTTAAGTAGGTTATGCGTAATTTTCAGTAAAATATTGTGCAACTGCATTGCTACGTTTTGAGTAATCAAGCCTAGTCGTAAACCTTACGTTGCGATGTGATATATTTTACATTATATCGAAATTTAATCGGCCCTAACTATTAATGATTTAATGACAAGTAAAGAAAAATAGCCTCTTGGTGAAATGAAACTCCAATAAACAATAAAACGAAAAGTAATAACAAAATTAATAGAGAATCATAACGTGGGTGATTAAATATATTTTTGATAAAATTTTTTAACTATTTTCGCGACTTCTTAGCCGAGGGCAACGTAAAAAGTTATACACATTTTTATGATATTGAAGTATAATTCACTGGAAAGTATCTTTATTAAATTGGTACCCCGCTTATCTAGCCCTCCCAAAGTTCAATGCAAGGCTTCGGTTAATTTTATTCCAATATTGCTGGCGTTGTTACGATTTTCGGTTCAGCCTGGTATAATGTTACGCGTGCACGGTCGAAGCCGCGAATGATCGATCCCTACGTCTGAATGAAATGAAAAAATAAAAAGTACGCTTCATCCAGCGGAACCTCGAAGGCTAAGCAAGGCAACGACGTCTCGATCGAAATAAAAATTATATTCTCCAAGGTTTGAACGCGCGACAAGTCTCTCGGCGTTGTTATAACGATCGTGCTCAGACGCAAGGTAAAACAATCGCATTTCCGGTTTCGCCTAGCATTACAGACGCCCTTACAGACAGAAAGGGTTAGGCCACCTTTACCCTTCGCATCCTTTTTACCGGCTACTGTTCTCGACGAGGGGGAAACTTGAACGGTTTCCTTCGGGTGCGCGTTGCGAAGATGTGTTTGTGCACGGCTCACGACTGACTTGCCCTCGCACCTATTTACCTTCCTATTTTGTCGTTATGAATCAGTGTTGCACGGCGACGACGGCGACAGTGGAGAAATTCAATTATCCGCGATATTGCCTTTGGGGATCGCAGTAAAGGTACGTGACTCAGCTGGCGGGGGGAGTGGGATGGGCGGGGAGGGGGAGCGAGTGAGAGGGGATGGCGAGAAGGGGTTATGGGGTAGGGTTGGGCAGGGGGGTTTAGCGGGGGCTGGAGGGACAGGAGGGGCGGAGGCTTGGCCAGGCACGTTAGAATCCATTTATCGCTCGTTAAGCGCAGCTCTCTTTCTCCACTGGGAGAGCCGGAAAAGCTCGAGAGTGAATTTACCCCGAATGTAAAACGCAGCGGCGCTCCCGAGTGTATGTGCACGCCAATGACTCGTGCAAATATTTGACTGCGCGAAAGTACGCGTACTTTCCCCCAGGAAAAATTAATTTCGGTACGGGCTCGCGCTACGTCTCTGTGTATATAACGGAAATCTCGTTACAGTCTGACACAGGAAAAAATATGCGTGCCATTCCTCAGAACTTTTGAAATGGGGATGATGAATTGCGTTGGTTTGTTCGAACGACAAATGCCGATAAGAACTGCTAATCCTGTTATTCGATCAAGCATTAAACAAGTTAATTGGCAAATGCTAATTTTCCTTTTTTCTTACGAATCCTTTCAATGATTGAATAATTGCAAAAATCAACGTATTCAATTTCCTAAAAGACTGAGATGGTAACGATGCATTTACAATTAATAACGTTTCGTTTCGTAAAGCTCCTCCTGTATATACAAAAGACTGCAAAGTAATTAAACGAGCCTTTCAATTATATGTTTCCTTGGTATTAATTGCGCTAAGAAGTCAAGGGCTCGACTAATAAACAAATTACCTCAAATTCGCAAATTTCTCTCCTATTCTTCAACTCGTCTAAAATTAATTATCGTTAATTTGTATAATGCGCCTGTAATTGTACAGACGTCAAAGTTGAAAAGTGGGAAAAATATGTTTGTTCTGTCTCTCTCTCTCTCTCTCTCTCCCTCTCTCTCTCTCTCTCTCTCCCTCTCTCTCTCTCTCTCTCCTCTCTCTCTCTCTCCAACTTTTAAAAACTAGAAAGTTTCAGCTAGTTCTCGAGAGTCAATTCCGTATAACGCTGAAGAAAAATACGATAAAATGTGATTTGAGATTAAGTGGTGTCAGACTCTCTGTCTGTCTTGAACATCGGGGAGCAGAGTGAAGAAGGAAGGGTAGTTCAAGAGGGAAAGAGAACGAACGAGTTCCTTCTTGTATTGATCACTTGAAAGGAACTGGGTTAACACAGGTCGACTACCCCCTTTCGTCTCCTTACCATCCGTTTCGCGTTCGTGCGTTTGTACTCGATGAAAGAAGAATCGAATATACATCTCGCTGAATTACTTTACTCAATATTTACAATCTACGCGACGATTGCCCAAGAGATATTGGGAGAAAAATTATACGTGTGCAATAGTCGACTCTGTATTACATGTACTCCTTTACCCCTCGTTTGTTTGCTTTGGTCTGACTAGAATAATCCCTAAGCGAGATTCATATTTTGGCCAATCTGTACACGGTGATTGTCAATTGCATAAAAAAAACTATTCGGTCGAAGAATAACGGATCGACGTAAATGAGTACGAATAGAATTAACAACGTTAATGCGGTAGTGCTCTTTCGCTTGTTTTTCGCTCGTTTCAAAAATACCAAAAAATGTGCACATTCGAATAAAAAAGTCCTTATTTTCCATTTCTATTGTACGTCGGTTCTTCGCATGCTTATAAAGATATTACGCAGAATTTGTAAAGCAACGATCGCAGATAAATATAGCGATAAATGAGGCCTGAGATGCAATTTAGCATTTGAACATTCTTATTATTTCAATTATGGAATTGGTTTCTCTGTTCTTTGTGTATCAACTAAGTACGCCGAGTTAACAAAGTTTACACTGCTAAAATCCCTGTAATTTAGTGCTTTTAAATTCATAAGATAGTGCGCTATAAGTAAACAAGGTTGAAATAAAATTTTATTCACAATTACCATTCTACTTACCATTAATGAACAATAATCTTCAATATTAGAGCAACTTTAATTTTAACAGGCGATAAATATCATGTCGCAATGGTTGTTGACACGAAACCAGTAACAAGTGGAGGATGAGTACAAGTTTAAAAATAGAGCTTTTTATTATGCAACGGACGGTATATCGTTTTTCCTTGAACATCTACGAGCTACAATTAATTTTTTGAATTATACCAAGCAGGCGTTTCTTCTTGTTTTGTTGCAGGTAAACCGAACATCAAGATATCATTGACCACATTTCACGATAATTTGTCAATGTTGCGAATCGACATTGGAAGTAGGTTGCCCTCTTGGATCGCCAAACAGAATTGTAAGGTAATAACGAATTAGCAATTTGGCGAATGGAGACCGACGAGTATAAGAGAGAAGGATTTTCGTTTAATTAGCGAGTCAATTAACGACTCTTGGTTAGTTAGAGAGAAAACGAAGAGTAAAGGTATCTCTGTCTCTGCGTCAGGCTCTCTCTCTCTCTCTCTCTCTCTCTCTCTCTCTCTCTCTCCCTCCCCCACTCACTCCTATTTTTTGCCTTGAGTCGCGTCGATTTCCTCCTTTATTGATTTTCCGCTCTCTCCGTTGTTTGCCGTGAAATACCGAGCGACGACGAACGGTTTATCGCGCGCGCGCCTCTAGACTGACCTAAAATTGCGGCTTCTCCGTCTCTTCTGCTCGCGAGACGAACGAGGAGAAGCGTGGCTTCATTCGAATCGCAAATCACACGACTCCTTGTATCTTAGAGTTCCGTAATAAGGGAAAAGTTTCTTGCGCGCTGAACAATGCCGATGGGGAAGGTCGTTATGCCTGATAAATAAATGGCGATTTGTTTCACCGTTCTTTCCTTTTTCCATTTCGTTGTTCGTTGTTCGCTGGCAGAAGAAAAAGCGGGTAGTACATCTACTCTCACGAGATCTTCCTTCACTTTGGAATTGATAATCCGATTTTGAAGAGTGTTAGTGTTCAAACAAATATATTGTCGGAATATAATCGGAATTCACGATATTGTGAGAAATGCCGTCTGTTTTTTTATCAACAGTTTCAGGAAATGTTCAGGAAATATTCAGGCAAATGTCAATATTCCATGCAACGCGTTTGCAACGTTTTAATTTTATGCAAATACCCGACTCTTATGATCGTACGAATAAAAACGAAACTTTTGTTTGAAACTTTTGCCGGGCATTAAGATTATATGAAACTTTAACGAAATCATCGTTCGCAAAGTGGCACAACTGTTATAAATTTAAATTGATCCTTTTTGTAATATTAAAACGTTGTCGTAGTATCGCTGTATTTCATGATGCAAATTACAATGTCGTCAAATGCACGGCGAGAGTTGCCTATGCAGAATGTTTCTGCCCGAGGAATTACATAATCAAATGAAAGTATAACGGTTTTTTAAATATACACGAAGTAAATACTGTTGGACTCGATATTTACGAGAGTGAAATTGAAATTAGTAGCCTGCTTGTATGAGTAATTATCGTGGAAGTGTGTTGCGAAGGACAGTTATTTATTATTTGCTTGTATAATAATATAATAATATTTTCCACCTATAAATTTGTTAGAGCGAACAAGAGTACACTATAATGCCACTTACCGCAACCCTTGCTGTGCATTTCTTCTGTAGAACTAAACGAAAATGATAACGATGTGATAATAATTATGCGGTCATAAATATCGTGCATCACGCACGAGCGTATAGTAAAAAATAAGACTTGCATGTACGTTAAACTCATAACCCGTGTAATGGGTAAAAGTGCCAATCGTCGTGGCAATTCAACTTTTTAAAAAGGTTTCGGTTGCAATGTAGTGGTCGATCCATCAAATTTTAATGCACAGCAAGCGTCAATTTATCAAAGTGAACCAAACGAAAAAAGGTCTCATTTACAGAATGCTTCAGCCCTAATAGACGGCGAGCCCATAAAATCCATCGATTTCTCATACCAAGGAAGAAAAAATAATAGAAAAATTGAGTAGCCTCCAAAGTTAAATGGACTCATGCGCTCCGCTATTATTTCAAAGAAAGCCGTGCCCAGACCAGTTTGTAAATATCTTCGCACGACTGCCTCTTTTCGTTTACAAAACACGAAGGCACGCTCGCCTACAGCTGGTGTGCGCACCAGCTTTCGCGCACACTTTAACCGTACAGTATGCTATTTAGTCCATGTGCACGCGAATCAGCGCCCGCAACTATAATCTTTTGCTCCGTGGTGTTACTTTTTAATGCGCGCATTTTTAATGAAATTTTTACCGTCCGCTGAGTAGTCATCTTGTGAGCAAATGTCTTTGTTAACAACTGGAGGATCATTTTAGCGCTTAGATCTATGCGAAAATAAATCTACCCATTTTGGAGCGCAAGTGCAGAAAATGTTTTCGAAATTCCAATTGTGCGTGTACATATACGTATACGTGTACGTATGTATCGGCTGCTGTAATTTTACGGGGACTTTATTTGTTTCAAATACATATTCATTTATTGCGCTCGCAGGTAAATTGTTACACAAATTAATAATTATAAAAATTTAAAAAGACAATATTAAGAGATTTTCTTTAGAGTCTTATAACCAAATGGTGGACATGTTAAGCTCTCTCTTTAACATCTCAATCACTGTACGAGTAATCGAAAAATTACTCCGTTAAAAACCAAGTCCGTTAAAATAATGCATGCAATTAAACGTTATAGAACTTATCCAACTTTACATGCAATCCGAGCACTTAATCGGTATATTATACATACTACTTGATATAGAAATTAGCGTTTTATGAAGTTCAAGCTAATACATTTATATTATGGAGAACATCGTTTTAATTCAGTTTTGTAAACTCTTTGATATCTATTAATTGGCTATTTAATGTCATCTTTGCAAAATCATCCTGGAATCTTAATATTTTATTTATACTAATTAAAATGTTTAAGGTTTCTATAACGTATTCGTTGAGTGGTGCTTCACTGAATTTATCAGCACCTTACTATTTGTTTCCATGTGGTTTCTTTTAATTTTTATTATACCTGCAATTAAAATGATTTACAGGCAAAATTAAAGAACCAATAATAAATTTCTTTATCACATTATCGTTGCTCTTGATTATACGACACGCGATTAATACAATTTCGAATGCGTATAGCTTTCGCTTTTACTAGATCAGATACTGCATCTACGAGACACGAGTAACGATAAACGCCTTTTCTCTCATAGAAAGCAACCAAGTTAAAACAGCCAAGAAATTTAGAAAGCCAATGAAATAATTTGTAAATAACAAGCAGCGAATAAAAAATGAGGGATACGATAACTTTCAACGCCATATTTTCTTTTAAATGTTTGCAAAGGAAACAAATTTTTCTTAATCGTTAAATATGTTTCGACAAGATTTCATGCCCGAGCACATGGATTACCGTCTCCAGTACTTACTCTCTTACTTTCTCTAAACTTGACTCGTAATCACTGCGTGGTAATAAAAAAGACGACGTTTATGCAATCGCATATAAATGCAAGTTTAAGAAATAACTAACTTTTATCATTATCCTTCGAATGACAAATTAAAAAAAATCAAATTACCAACTACTCGCCAATGAATTAAATCCTCCCACTGTTGTAGTTTGTCAATATAAAACAAAAAAATCTCTTTGCAATACCGTTTGGTACTTGCAAGGATTTCCCAATTAACGGTCCAATGTAAATGTAATTCCACGTAAATGCGAATACCTTTTCCTGCAATTAAAATCCCACGACAACGCTTAAGTCTTATTAATTCCATCATCGCAATCCAAGTAAAAATTATCTGCCCCACTTGCGAACGCGCCACAAATTATCTTCTCTCGTACCTTCCGCTTTGTGTACCGAATGCGTTTCGAATCGGCATATGCATGCGTACTCGTAACAATTATTCGACACTCACGCGACGATAGTTCTCCCTCTTTTCCAGTTCCCGATTTTACGATCGCGGCTCTAATTCCATTTGTGTCTGGGAACAGCAGGTAACAGAGAGCAAAATTGAGGGAGGATAAACCAAAATACTATCCTCGCGCACGCGCGCGTTTATACAAGCCCGCAATTACGAAGATGAAAGCTCGACTGCTGCCGCTGCTCTTTATTGCAAGCGTAAAGGTTTGGTAGCAAATTCGATGAAAAAAAGGAGGAAATAATAAGCATCGGACTCGCTGCACAGACGGCGGCAATATCGACAAAATAAACGTGGGAGATGTTGCACACGCTTGGAATATTTCCATGCACACATCGAGAGGTAAAAATTATTTCGTGCATCGAAAGCGAGGTTCTTGTTAAGGTTTACCAGAGGTTTATTGAATTTTCAGCAATACCCACGCTGTTTCATTGTCGCTTTACTTCGATCTCTTAGTTCGCGTCCTTTTTTTCCCTGTAGGAGCCAATGATAATTTTAAGAACGCGATTCGATATTACAGCCCACGCTTACCTTATCCGGTTGCAAATTTCATCTTCAGCCTCGTTTTTAGAATTTAGAATTCGTTTTAACATCGCTAAAACTGACTGATGTAATAGCTGTTAATGTAAGAAAAATAAAAATGTCGAACGCAATCAAGCTCCCTCGTAAAACTCATAATGTACGAGCTTTCCTTACCGGACAGTATTTCAATAACTTGGGGACATTATACTCGCGCATACTTACTCCAAAGCGAATATTTTAGCACGCGTACAAGGGACGTGTGTACATTTTTCTTCGTAACGTCCAATTCGGAGAATTTTCACATTAGAATATACTTATTAATTCGAAGCGGCGCTACGTACGACCTGGAAATGCCAAAGATAAAAAAGAAACAGAAGTCAAAGAAAGTAAATCAAAGTGCGTTATCTTTACAACGCTACGTCCAAAGACTCATCCCACGCGCACTATTAAGGGATGAGAAATTGATGTTGCTGTTTTTGGTTTGTCCTTCCTGAAAACCTTTCGTAGCTATAAAAGCTCAACTGTGTATGGCAATATTTTAGTTACATATATATTGCAAGGTGCACTCGGTTCAATGCTGAGGATATTCAATTAATTCGAAAATTAAAGATTACCGGGAAAACGAGGCCTTCTTTCTCTTCTTACCGTAAAATCATTATCTCTTTCGACAAACAAAATTCGTCATTGTGCTGCTTAAACGTTAAAGTGACTTGAGATTAACTACTAAGTACTATGAATACTCTGATAAGGATTATTTTCGCGTAATATCGTAAAATAGTTTTTCCTAAAGATTATCGCTAGATAAAAGTATAATGTTATTTTCATGTGAATCAAATTCATAAAATGGTACCACATGTAAGGTTTTGTACTCAGGAAACTATAGCGTACCACTATCTTCTTTTCTTGGTAAAACCTATAAACCTCGTGAGCTAAACATTTATGGACCCTCTTAAAAAAAATTGCATTTACAGATCTAAGCCAAGCAAATCTTGCGTTTATTAAACATTTCCTTTTGACCTACAATTTCATACAATCGACTTCCATAAAACAATCCTATCTTCGAGGTAGATTTCGAAGAAACCCATGACCTTATTTAGCGATATCATTTACTTGGGAACTTAACAAGCGGTTATATGCGTAAAAAACACCGAGGGTTGAGCCATGTAAATACCATCCGTGCAGCTCCAGCGATGCATCCCCGTAAATCACCCAAAAAGGTAAGACTGCGCTCGAAAAAACAATGCCAAGAGAGCAAGCGAACGGTGCCTCTTAAATTCTGGGAACGCCACATCGCTCCCCGCCTACCCGAATTTTCGTAATCGAGTTGTCGCGAACAATCAAGAGAAAAACGGGGACTTTTCCCAACGCAAAGAATTCGATATCCGCAATGGTTAATTAAATTTCCAGCCGAGGAAGCTCGGGCGCGCGTACAGAGGAAACTCGCCCGGTAAACAATTAACCTCGGCGGCGCGCCTCGCGACAAATGACTCGCCGCGTTCCTTTGCTGAAAAGAACGCAAGTTGGGACTCGGCGCACTCCCTTTTAATTAGATTCGCTTTCTCGGCTTTTTCTCGATTCGTCCCGCGTGCTCGTGTCCTCGACCAGGCCGTGTAAGCAGCCGCACGAGAGTACAGACAAGACTCGACGCCGGCCGAGATCCTGGCCGTTCCACTCCTTTTTCCCCTTTTTCGCGGAATATATTCCATTGGACGGGGTAACAGCTTGTTAAGGTTGGGAATTCAGTCCGCGGGATACCGTGGAGCTGCTGCTTAAAGCGTAGCGTCTGTCGATACCGCGGAGACTTTTTTAAAATAGTTTCTGACGCTGAAAAATCCTTTTTCCCTCCGAGTATTTCACAGCGTGAAACTGAAATTGATTTAAATTGATTTAAATTGATTTAATATTGCGAAGGTCAGGAATGTGAGATAGAGGATTATTCAGGCTATGCGGATCGTGCGGGTCGTGTGGGTCGTGCGGGTCGTGCGGGTCGTGCTGATTTGAAATTCGATGCACTGGAGCTGCGAGCAATCGCGGTGCGCATCGGCTGTGAAAGAACTGCAAAAAGCTGCAGAAAGCTGCAGAAAGCTGCAGAAAGCTGCAAATGCAAAACGCAATGATTTGCGATGGGAATGCCAAAGAAGGAACTCAATTAACCCAGGGTGAATTATCGGCTTTAAAAATTCAAACGTGATGTACAGCTCCGACACTCGTCTCACGCGAGCACGCGTATAGGAATCCGCCGACGCGCGTGTGACCTCTCTCTCTCTCTCTCTCTCTCTCTCTCTCTCGCGTTCGACAGGAGCACTCTAGTAAACCCGGGGACTCGTCGAGATGCTACGCGTCGAGGACTTTTTCTAATCCAATTACAGACCGGAACGCAATCAACGTCAATCAGTCACATAACGATCGCCGCGATATCTCTCTCCCTTTCGGCTTTGCCCTGCCCCTTTTTTCGACCTTCTTCCGACGGCGCTGCTCTTCGTTTTTGAAATTAGTTGGCTGACACGAAGCCCGACATTACTTCAAGTGTAAAACATTGATTTCACGTTGTTTCATTTAATACTCCTTACGTCTTCGAGGAATCAGCAAATACACGGACTCTGAATTTCACTCAACGTTGAATTCCGCAGCGTTGGTGAGATATCGCTTTCCTCGAGTACAAGCTAATCAAGGCTTCTTTCTATTCTCCAGTTTTTTCACCTCCTTGTTTACCGGGGAACAATTCACTGCTCTGTTATTTCAAATTTGCTTTACAAGCCAATTTCACGCTATGATAAGTTTTTCTTGTTTCTTCAAGTGTCATTAAAATAAGATGCAGTCAATTGACGCAATTGCGTAGATGTATAATTGAGAACAAGTACGATCGGAAATTGTCTTTAACCGAGTTACATTATTTTCTTAGTATCCGCTATCTTTATCGTGATCTCGATACAGACTTTATTTTGACGAGCGCACTTTATAAAAAGTATTTTCCTTTGTAAAAAGAGCAGTTGATTTAGCTACATAGACGCGCGCGCGCGCGCGCAGAGGCCATTTAGATTCATGGTTGAAAGTGAACGTATAACGTTTTATACACAGCTGTTAGAAAAAAATACTTTTATCTAAATGTAGCCTTTTGTGTATTTAATAAATCATAGCAAATTTATTCTGCGCGCTTTTCCTAAAACAAGCACTCGTTGACTACCTAAATTATACTTGGCATCGTTTAATTTCGATACTTCTATCTGCTTTATACAGATGAAATTTGTCTTCGGATTCATTAATGTTACAATTAGCTATTTGAACAAATTCGAAAGTACTAAAATTTTATAAAATAAAACGTCCTCTTTATAGAGTAGCTGTTAACTTGTCATTTTAACCAAACACTCTGTACTTGTGTATTTGTAGAAGTTTTTGTGATCGCAATCTCCTTCCTCTGCAAAAACCAGTACACATTACACGAGATTATACTCCTAATTGCGGGTAAACTTTACATTATGACAATTACGCATGTATTTCTTTATGAGGAATATTTAGTAATTGCGAGGATGCGTTTAACTTCGTAGAATCTAACAATTACGAACTAAAAGTTTATTTCCAAGTGCACCGCTACAACCAGAGCAGATAATATGCAAGAAACAGTCTCTTTTCACTTATGAATATTTTAAGAAGCAAGTAGTATCGCGAAGATATTCCTTGTTACCAGAGAAAGGAGAATACGGGAAAGAATATGAAAAATTTTTCAACTCTTTGTTTATCCACATTTAATTTTAGTTACAATAAAAAGAGTACTGAGTATTGTTCCGTAATATAGTTTGTTAACGTAAAGTCTTAAAAGGGCATCTTGTCGATGTAACGGATTCTTCGAGAAGTCTTTGTATTTAGAAACTTGTACGGGTGCACCGGTGGTTGAACGTAAGACCATCGTGTATCTGTCATGCAATAGAAAAGGCCAAATGATAGAACTCCGTAAGAGATTTGTAATCGATCGTTGATTTTTCTGAATTATAACAGTGACGAGCTGAAAGCCCGTCATTAAAGCTTATAACGTGTATATCATTAGAATAATAAATGAAATGTAAATTTAATCTTCCCATGTATTTGTAATAAATTATATTTTAAACTGCAATTGTAGTATTATATTGTATAGAGCATTTCAGTTAAAGGTAATTAGAGTGCGTGATCAGATAGCGTTTACAGAACACATTTTTAAAAGAACGTTCAAGCGTAATTTTGCTCAAGAGTACGTTGGCTCTCCAATTTTCTCTAAGAAATACTCGCTAAAATAAGATAGTATACGAGAGTGTTGGAAAATACTGATTTGCACTGTCCATGACAATTTCTACAACTTCCAAGAAAGAAAGCAGAAAAAGTACAGCGCTTTGAGAAATAATATGCATCGATAGATTTCATTTGACATATTGCAAATGGCTTTTTGAAACATTTATTAATTCCTTTTAGGTTACATCATAAAATGTTACATTTCACTTGCTGCGATATAAATATTATATCATTCAATAAACTTTACTGTTAAGTAAATAAGCAATAAAATGAACATTTTTGTATTTACAGTTTGATAATGCGCAAGAGACATAATTCACAGTTTAAAATATAAAAACCCTTATCTCTACAAATATTATTTTTTAATAAAATTATTAAGAGAAATTCTAAAGAGAATATATTTTTATGTATACTTTTAATCTTATCAAATTGAAATTGTTTGCACTGTTCTTAACGTCAATTATTCTTGAAAAATTTCGATGTTAATTCAGTATCGACGAGTAGGTAGTTTACGGCCTCGATAAAACAATGCCAAAATTCGATACCAATTTCAATATCGTACTTAACCTTCGTAAGTGGTGCCTGTGGTATATAAATACCTCGAGGCTACTACTACAGCATGACAAACGTTTGAAATGTCAAAACAGCTTTCAGTACGAGACGCGTTTAATAGAATAATGATATTCGTATAAGAGCAAATTCTTTGTTAATATCTCCAATTTGAAATTTTAATCAAATTATAAAAAGCATGGAGACCCATTCGCATCCCGCGGATTCGAAATGAAATATATTTTTCTTGTATTTATCGGTTCTCAATCGATCGAAATGGTCTTATCTACTTCATTAGAGCTGCGATAATCATGTCTAATGTTACAACATTTATTTAATCGTATTAAAAGTATGTAAGCAGAGATAAGATAAGTTCAGCTCTTGACTATAAAGTGTTTGGAAACTAAAACCTGTTTAAAGTCAGATTTTTATCGCTGACTAAGTAAGAACAAATCTTTATTCAAAAAGTGAAAAATCATAAATTCCACTGTAACTGCTAAACACGTTTAAACGCAAATAAATATTCTCGTCTAAAATCAAAATTCATCTGCACCGTTTATTTTACTACATTGTTATCTGATTACACGAACGTGTTCATCGCGTTTAACTATCTTCATCGGCTGCGGCAAGCGAGCAGTCTTAATTTCCTTAACAGCATTATATTTAAATTTTGCTGCACAGCTAATTATTGACTAGTTGCGCGCCTACGCTGCTTGTACACGAACATCAGGACAGAATACGAGAAATGCGAATGCGGTCGTAGGCCGTCGAGATCCGAGGACGACTCGATATTTCTTTTCGGCGCGACAGAGATATTGCGCGTACGCGCATCTTGATTAGAGTTCGTGCGCATCTTTTCTTATTAGCGAGCGAGAGCATCGACTCGAGACTGGTTCTCGTGTCGCCAACTCGTGTAAAAACATTTGTAACGAGGAACTTTTTTAATCCTTACCAGTCTTTCGATTCTTTCGCGAATGTCGGGCAGTCGGTGCCTTTGCAACTTTGATGACAGGAAGTAATTATTTTCCTTTGCCCGAGATTAAAAGATTAAAACATTAAAACATTAAAACGCTTATTACTTATGTAATTAGCCGCCTTGAACTCGTAGTTTGAAAATAATCGTATGTGCCTTCCTCAACTTTAAATCAATTTATTGGCGCAAAAGGGAAAATGGAAAAAAGAGTCGAAAAGAGAGAAAGTCGTTAAATGGCAAGCGCTGCTATTAAAATTATTCTGTATACCATAACGAATTCAAATGACTTTCTTAGTGTACTTGTGCACGACGAGGGCATTTTATTTTTTAAATACTACATTTAAAGAATTTACGTCACTGACGCCGTTTGTAGCATCATTACCTTTGGAAAAAAGAAAGGAAAGCTTTACCCACCACCGCGTAGCTTACAATAGCAATCGAATTGTACTTAAAATAAGAATAATTCCCCAACGATTTTAAAAATATTTCAAAGCACAAGTCAGTGGCATTTCTCCAATTGCATTATTGTGTATGTACAGACTCTACATTATTTCCAGTGCATAAGAAGGAATTCAAATACGTGCTTATTCGAGGCTGAAGACTAATTTTATATCGTTTGCGTAAAATCATAAGATAATGAAAAAGTTTTATAATGAAAATGAGAAACGCATAAATCCTCGTTATTTCTTCCGTAGATGAATCCATAAGCGAATATCGTCGAGCGTCTCGGTAAATTATTTCAAATAAATTCAAGGTCTGCAAAATTCAACGCACCTGACCCTTTAATTGCATTAAATTTTAAATGCGGCAAAATCCATGCTAAATTATTACGGGTATTATAATATTTTGCAGTGATACAATAATTGAATGCGATTATTAAAATATAACAATGATGCTCGCGCCTGAACGTTAATAAGTATTAAGAAATAAGCCGCATATCCGTACCGTGTGGTTAATTTATTGAATTACGCCCTTGGATTCCTGGTGCGTTGGCCTGGCCCGAACGTATCGGAATCCAAGGGAAATAGCTGCAGGTGATTCGCAAAAGAGCCGCGAACGACACCGCGAACGCTTTAAAATTAACGACTTACAACGTGGTATTAGAAAAGTGAACTGCGTATTTGCATGTAAATTCGCGCCACTAATCCCCGCGCGGAAATCGGAAGATCGGACGGACGATCGAAGGTTCCGCGCTCAAAGTATTTCTGCCGCGAGCGATAAGTTCGCTCGAGCGCAAAAAGCACTGCGTATACGCGTAGGCGGTGCCCGTATTATAAATACAAAAGCGTTGGCCGCGATTCCAATCAACGTAAGATACAAACGAAGCGTGAAAAGCGTAACCCACGGACGCTGCGACTCGTAGATCTAGACGAGGATGCTTATGCGACGCTATGGCGTCTCCTCGCTGGACCACCTCCGTCAGCCAGAAACAATGCAACTGTTATTTTTGTGTGCGTACATTTCAATAATTTCAAAAGGATAAACAGCGACCGTGAACCGACGGCTTCGTTCTTATAAATACGAATAAATCACACGACTACGAGAGCACGAAAGTTTCAAGAGACATTTGTATGCAAAATTGTGACGTCTTTTAACGCGGAGTTACAATAACTTAACGTTTGCCTTGTGGGTAGATCTACCTTGGAGATTTCACATTCGGAGTCGCGCGCGTTAACATTTCTGGAGTGGCATCGTAACATTTTTATAATTCGAACGGTCCAGCTTTCATAAGACGGAGGAGATGTAAATGAAAGCGGTCCTCGAAACAAACAAATTAGCTTTGATTTATATTTGTAGTCGCTCTCGAGTTACGTTTATTTGTGCGTGAATAATTACGATGTACAAGAAGCGAGCTCGCAGCGAGTACCAAGTTTTTGAGCTTGCATTTCAATGTCGGCACAAGCGCATCGGCATCTCCGTGTAGCTGACAGCTCACTAACACACGTATAGATGATCCGCAGGTACAGTTAACCGTAGGTTCCGAGGCTCGTACAGATCTCATGATTAGGCCTACTTTTGCCTACTAGACAAAAAATTTTCACCTCATTTGTAATTGGTTAAATTCCCTTATAAAAACGCTTGACAAAAATGAAGAAATTTGTTTGAAATTGATAAGAGGAAGTGTGTGCTCTTATTTTAATGCTTCGATAAATGATAATTAGTTCGGGCACTTCGTCCCAGGCGTTTTTTCCTATTTGCTTCTATGGCAGAGCACGATCACAGATTACAGTACCTCGCTGATGAGCGCATGAGATAGGCAAATGTTTACCCAAAGTGAATAATTATTAATTGTGATTTATCGCGTTAGTTTGAATTTTCATGGCAAAAGGATGCAAGGCAATTAATTAATTTAAATACGATTAAATATATTGTTAAGATTAATAGAATACTGCAAGGCCAATTATCGATTATCTGCGCTCCGTCGTAAAAGTATTTATTTATTTGCCGTGTATTTATTTAAATTAGGAAAATAAAGATTAGTTGTCGGACGACAGCCAAGAAACATTTATTTTATTTGAAAGAGTTTTCAGGTCTAGGTGCATTGCGCGTAAAATGTAAGGCGAGGTAAAGTATCGAGGCCAAAATAAAACTAAAAATAAAGAATTATAAAATGAAGATAACCGTGCAGTCGAAGAATGTAAGCAGTACGTAAAATGATTAAAAGTAAACGTCCAAGTAAATAAATTTGTAATAAGAAATTTTAGAAGATTCGAGCAGTTTTTAATCTTTAAAGCGTCCAAAACAGTCCAACCGAGAGGAGCGCGTAAGTCATCGATATTTTTGGTTTGTTCGATTAAGAGCACGTAGATTTTCTTTTATGATTAAAATGCAGTTTCGACGTAGTTCGAGGAATTCGGTTTAGGTCTTTAAAATGCAATGGTTTATCGTACAGCGAACTACCGTCGACTACCTCTATTACCTCTATTACCTCTATTACCTCTATTACTTTTGTTTTCTATTATTACAACGACGATAAAAAAAACGAGCGGTAAGAGGATATAATTCCCATTGCCTCGCGTATTTCGGCGAAGCGAAAGAACATCGAGAGAGAGAGAGAGAGAGAGAGAGAGTGAGAGTGAGTGAGTGAGAGAGAGAGAGAGAGAGTAAGAGAAGCGCTGGAAAAGCGCGCCAAATCGCTTACGACCCGCACCCTCGCATCTTCGCCCCGTAACAATGTCATTGTTGGTCCGTCGAGGTACGCCGAGGTGCGCAAAACGAAAACATAAATAAGTGAATAAATAAAGGTGGGGAGACGATGGCGAGGAGGACAAAGAGGCACTGCCCCTTTCTGCCCCTCCTGTGCCAAAGATACCATCGACGGGACTCGCGCTCGCGACGACGCCCTGGAATATATGGGAGGTGGGCGCATCGGAGCGTATATGCGTACCGCGTGTACTCCTCGTGGAATACCTATTTGTTAAGCCGGCATTATCGTCGTGCCGAGGAGGAACCCGGGTGAGCTCGAGAGCCTCGGACATTAAATTTAAGTTGCCTCGTTACTCTCGAAGCCACTGCAACAGCGGCGGCGGCGGCGCCGCGCTCTTGTCCACTCACTTCTTTATTTCCCTTTTTATCTCTCTGTCTCTCGCTTTTCTGCTTCTATCCTTTCTCAGAGCATTTCTTTGCACGCACCACGTTTTCGCACGCTGCATTTTCTTTACTTGACTTTTTCACGAGAGAGTGTTTTATGACTCTATTTTCTCGTCTTTTTTGAATTTACGTAATTTCTATGGAGAAACAATTTTGTGCTCCTTTGATAGCAAGACTGTTACTTAATCATACTCCATGATGAAATACGCGTTACATTGCTTCCATAAATTTCTTAATACAGCTCGTACAGCTTATAAACAAAAAATCCCGTAGATTAATTTCTTGCTCTTTATGCATGCGGAGGTGGAAGTAATTCGTGGCCGGTGGAGTATTTCCCGGGCGTGCAACGACGTTTCCTTTTTACTTAAATAGGCCCAGCAAATGTGCAAGCGCACGACTAATGTAAGTCGCTCTGCGACATAAATTAAATGTACGTCTTAGAACCTGCTTTTTATCGGCAATAAATGTTATTCGATGACGATGCTTTTTGAAGTGTTTGCACATTGATGGTACATAATGGTTATGTCCCCTCGAGTAATATAAATAATGTTACTCCGACGACTCTCTGACGCGTATAATATGTCTTTAAATTACGGCAAGGAATTATTCAATGCCATAGTCCTGCTTCGTATTTCACGAATTCCCATTTTATTTTGCTATCATTTTTAATTTACTGCACGCGGAAATAAAGTTGCCGGATCGCACGTGCGCGCGTTCGCCAGCTGCCAACTGCCAACTGTAAAATGATATTTCTTCTTCTATTCACTGCGTGCCTCCACGCCGGACCTTATTGTGTACTTCCTCGTCGTATTCATCGTGTACCCTCGATGTAAGCAGTTATATCAATTAATTAATGTAATACGATATTTCGCATACCTTTATTTTATAGCGCGGAGTGCTAATAATTATTGCGCAATGCTGCGTCTCTCAAATTTACATGGCAATATAGCAATTGTGTTACGTATGAATCTCCGATCTCCGCAGTTTCCGCGACGCTTTACAAGGAATTAATTTTTCCCACGTAAATGCTCGTTTGAAATGTAGTTCGATCAAACGTTGCCAAACGTATCTTATTTGCCTGTGAATCCGAGGAACTTTAATTGATTTCATTGGAGCACTGACACGCTAATGCGCGATTGACATTATCGATCGTGTGTAATTTCTTCTTACGATTCGTCACGCTTTAAATTGTTTACGGTGGTAAAGGGCGGATAGAATTTGCGTGTACGTAACCAAGTGTACTTCTTTGTACACCGATGCTTGGATAACGCATCCCGTTATTTACTTAGAAATAAGCAGAAAAATTGTAGTCTCGTTGTGTAATTTAACGTCGAAACAAAAACGGGCTCAACTCGTAAACGGTTGACGAGTATTGGTCTGCCGATTGTATCGTTATTAGTGGTATCCGTGAAATTGCAATTCAACGATAAAAGCACTTCCTCCTCGTTTAACGCTTAATATTCTTCAGTCGTACACATTTAAGTAGTGGAAAATTCGTAGCTCGAAACAATACTAACACGCTATATGGTATCGAATCGTCGGTTAGTCCTTACCTAGAATTAAAAATACGAGACTCCAAATTATTGAGTTCAATAATTTGACGGAAGCGCTCAGCGTGTGACTCTATCGCCAAGTACACATACCCGAATCAACATTTTACCCGATTATTCCACTCTCTTACGTTTTTTTCTTCCAGTTTATCTGGCCTCACTTTCGTACGGTTCGACTCCGTGCGTATTCGTGCGTGGCCCTCGATCCTCTCCTCCTCGTCTCTCGCAGAGGCTCTCAAATACGTGATCCGAGCAGCGATATCTCTCGGACTGATCTGTTTGCGTTGCTTTTTCGTTCTCTACGCCAGAACTAATCAATTATGGACCTCTTATTACGAAATCTACAAGGCGCCTATATTCGTACCTTTTGACTTTTCCGCGCTCCTTTTTTTCCTCGCGTTCGTCCGCGTTCGTCGTGTTACTTCGGTTTTATTTGTTTTATTTCATTTAATTTTAATTTTTTTTTGTTTTTTGTTTTTTTGTTTTTTGTTTTTTTGAACTTGCTCAAACAGGGTGCTTTGAAGAATTTGGCTTGTAGCGCTGCTTAATATGTAGATTGTGTAGATCAGGGAGATTGCCGGTGTCTTGATTACTTTAATTTGTTTTCGAATGCCTTTGGTGGTTATCGTGTGGGGATTTTCGAAGTAGCGTCTTGTGTGTTATGGCTTATAATTGCCGATAATTAAGTGGGTATTGCATTACAATTTGATCGATTAGTAAATAGAAAAAACGAATGACTCAATATAAAGGCTTAAAGGCTTAAGTGTGCAATTAGCTCGGAAGATGATGGGAATACAATTTTTTTCCTTCCCTTTTTCGCCGCTACAAATATCGAAAACAATTTCCACGAACTATAATTATTTTATTATTCGTTATTAGCGTCCGTTGCCCGTGCGTTTTAGTAGTTGCTTTTCGTAGGAGATGAGAGCCCAAAGAAAAAACTTTTGATTACAATTTGCGATCATTACAAGTGAATATAGAAGACCAAAAGGCAGCTGATTCGAGATTAAAAGTTGCATGAAAATTGCGCGCGTTTCTGCATTCGTGATAAATAATCTCCATCCGATCGGCGAGCTTTGAGTGAAAACCTCCAAAATCATCGGTAAATAAGGAACGAGCACATACGAGCATCAGCCGTATAAATATAGGCGCTCTCGCGCTTCGATACATCCTGTAGAGACCGAATTTTATTGCGTCGCATTACGAATAGATCGAGCGCACGTGCGCAATACGACTCATTTCGTGTCTGTATTTACGTATAAGAACACCCGTTGACAGCGACGCGAGCATCTACATTTCGGCATCTGACGGCGACAAAAAACTATCCTCTCCCCTAGAAGTGCCTCCTTACCAGTCGTGCTACTCTTTTTTTTTCTACCGTCACACGATAGGCGATAATCGCGAATGCGCGAGCGCGAGTTCTGTTACGATAAGGCCTTATCAGTCGACGGGCATTATGTTTCCCTATTGTGCTTTAACGAGAGCGAGAGAAAAAGAGAGGGTAAATCGTTATGTATACTTACTTTGCCTGGCAGCCGCGTGGTTGTCGATGTTGTGCTACCATTATACGTGGAAAGAGAGAGAGAGAGAGAGAGAGAGAGAGAGAGAGAGAGAGAGAGAGAGATGAATGTGCGCGCACAAGTTATAATCGAAAAATTTAAGTATTCTTCCTTCTCCCGTTTTTATATTTCTCGTTTCTGTCTTTCCATTATTTCGTATAATGTGCTTTTTAATACGATTTTATTTTCAATCGTTTTCCCGCTAGTCTCATGATTAAATGGTTTAAAATTAGCAAAATTCATTAATATTCCAAGAGGACTGTCTCAAAGCGCGTAATTATCAAAGGCGATAGTCGTATCGTTCGAAACATTAATTCTCTTTATTAAATTGATTTAATGCCTCAATAATACTTTATTAATTGTAAGAAAGCGGTATGGAAATTTGTAATTTCGAATTGGACGATACACCAATATCAACCTTGATAATTCTATAAGAGCTGCATTCGCGTCTCACCGAAAGAAACGGAGAAATAAACGATAAATGAAAAATCTTATTTAACGTCTGCTTACAACAAAGTATGACCACTTGGTCGCTCATTACCTGGCGTTACCTACACTTAGCATACGCATTATTTCTCTCGCTTCTTTTCACCTTCGTTCCGAACGCGTTCCCATACCTCGTGAAAGCCTGCGAGTCCTTGGTTATACACGTCTCATTAAAAATTTTTCCAATTTTTCCCACCATCGATAACAAGTTATTCCAACGTCAACCGATATTTGCAAAAGCGTGTTTGGCCGCTCGGACGACGGCACTTTCCTTTTATTTTTTCGGTCCCCAGCGTCAATTTTGTCGTCGTCCAACGCGCGATCGCGTTAATTGACTTCATTACACGACATACCGCCGATGATTGAAAGCTCGCGCGCACTATTTGCGACAAGGTCGCCTCTTCGACTTCTTTGCCTTCGTGGTTGCGTGCCTATCCACGATTTTATGGTGCTACGAGTTTACTGCTCGAGTTGCTCGAGACGCGTACGATCGCGGAATATTAATGAAGCTCTTTACCTTATGTTTCGTCTCGACCGTTTCCTTTTTTCTTCTCAAGCGCTTAAGCGTACAACCTCTCGTGAGGATGTCTGTCGTTTTCGTTATTTACCGAGCCTCGGTGCGTCGTTTTGAAGCCAGAGACGTGAAATCCACGTAAATTAGAACGTACGAGAGACGCTGTCAGAGTCTACTTATGGAATCGAGAATCGTTATTGCCTTTCCTTTTGTCGAAACAAACGCGGTTTTATAATTAAACTTGTCGATGCGATAAAACTCCGCCGATTTATTTCTTACGATAATAAGAATAATTGTGCGCGTTATGCGAACGATTAGCTTCTTTTGCAGCTGCTTGTACAAAAAAGTGTTTATGATTAATTTATCGCTTTCTTAAATATCAATCGGAAAAATAATTTGTCATAAGTGTCGAGGCAGTTGCAAGGATTTATTAACCGATGTACAAAAAAATTGTGTGTTTCCGTATTTCCTATAAACTGATATGTATTTTAACCTTCTCTGTCGTTTTCTCTACCGCACGCAAATCGAAATGAAGAAGCGCAGACGAAAAATGAAACGCGAGGCATAAGCAAGGGAAAAGAATACGAAATACAGATGCCATCGAACGCGCTGCAGAGAGGCTCGACTTGCTAAATGCTAACATTTTTCAAGAGCGTTACAAAGTAATATTAATTAGCGCTTGCTCTAGCAATGTCTTTCCCCACCCCCAGTCCCACTCCACTTCCTTTCCACGACGATAAACAGAAAAATAGACTGAAAGCAGCGCGCGAAAAATGGCTTTTCCATCTACTACTTGACGTGTTACGTGTATATCGAGCGCAAGCTCACCTTTTTCACGAGCGACGAAGGAATATAAATTCTCGCTTGTTTCGAAACGAATCGTTCTTGGTACTTTGGACGCTCAAAGGCGCAGAGCTAATTAAAACGTTAATTATCTACCCCCACGAGCACCTCGCATTCCTCGGCAATACAAAACATTACGATTTAACGCTACACCTCGAGTGGACGAGCGCACGAAGAAGGTAGCAATGATGAATAAAAAGTAAGATGGCTAGGGCGGGGGGTGGCGGGTAATGAAAGAACGGAAGGAGTACTAAATAAAATGAAATAAAAGAACGGGGGAAGAGTCATGATTATGAAAAGCTTGTGTATTCTGTAGGGTTATTAAAAAGAGAGTACATGTAACACGCCGGTGCAGCGGCTCGTGTTCGCATATTTTTTGCGACTTTTCGCCTTTAAATGTACGCGCAAGGTCTGCTCTTCCGTTTACATGAATTGTGAATTATAAGTGACGCTCTCGTACGGTAGTGGCAGTGAGTCAGTGTGCCTTTGTATAGCAACGGTGGGAGTGGGAGCGCAAATTCTCTTTTAACAGCGCTTTCAGTGCTTTTTCCGCGAAAGCTGCAGTGGTGTTTCATTGGATTCTATCTGTCTTTCTCTCACGCTCACGCGCGCACACCCAAACTTTCTCTCTTTCTCTCTGTCCGTCACCCTTCTGTTTTCAGAGCACCAGGTTTGCTGTAATGTATTCGTCGCTTTCTCAAATCGTCCCATCTTGCTTTATTTAAGTAGCTTCTGCATAGGCTTACCCTCAATTTTACCCGAATTAAAGGCCAGTTTGATTCTCCTTTTTTCTCTTCATTCGTAATGTTGCAGAATTTCATTTCGAAAATATCCCCGCGCTTTCGTATCTCGTTTTAAAGTCAACTTATATACCGTCGACGAGTGCGATGATATCTTGTCCAGAAGAAATTGCTTTCTTCGCCCGGACTCGTCATTTTCAATTGCGATAACTGAAAGTGGAAATGCAAATGATTGCGTTCAATTAGATTTTTCAGACAGTCAGAAACTTTATTAAGAAGCGATCTACCGCGTTTGATCCCAGTAATTTAGTAGATCGTTATTAAAAGTCATTATTTTATAATGAATGTTGCATTGTCGTCGGAAAGAATGGTATTATTTACGCTCTAGTTACAATATAAAAGCCTTGCAGTGCGTAATTATTCTCGTATTACAAAACCGATGGCATTCTTCATCCAAAAAATTGTTTGCTCGCAATTTTATTTCACGTGATATTCCATACTCGTGCTTTCCTTTCGCGCGAATGACAAAGAATTCCTTTTGCAAACACTAGCAAGTATCGTTATTTTGTGCAAGCATTATAGAAGGTAATAAAAATAACCAGTACTTTGTATTTATGTCGAAGCATAATCTCTACATGAAAATTTAATTTTATAGCTGTTTGGGGGATAGTATTCGTTGATGTAGAATAATGTATTAAGCCCTCAGTGACATGCACGTGCAGCGCTAATTTGCTACAAATACGGTAATTCTATTTTCAACGATAAGAATACGCGGTTGAGTTGTCATTAGAGGTTACAATTTATCCCACATTTGCTCTCCGCGTATCCAGCTTAATAAAACTTACCTAATACTTGACCAAATAAAATGGATTCAAATTCTCTTTGTACAGAACGAATAATCGATACAGTATGCCGAAATTTTCTTTGTATCCACCCATTGAACCGGGAACAGACTGTATGGCATGTGTAGCTGCGAGAGGGGGGCTCGAGCTTTTCCGCTTCCGCTTGGGAACGCGTTACCCATCACCTACGAATTATACACACGCGGGCAGATAAACAGCTCGATTTCGAGTAGTTGTCTCTTTTCGAGTGCGCCACTGAACACTTGCGCGTATAATCCCCAAACAGTCCCACGCGGGAACACTTGTCAAAACAGCCCCGCTCTATTTACTTGGATATATTTCTAGGCGTACGCGAGAAAATTGGAGTGAGGCTTAGACGAATTGGACGCCATTGTGCCAAGTGTGGATTCGAGGAGGCTGGTCATGACGGTTCACGTGCGTGACACGTTCACGTGGCGTCGGGAGGTTAATGCAAAGTTGTCGGTTGCGGCGCGATGATATTTGCGCAAGGGATGAATATCGGGTTAAGGTCGATAACGTAAGGGCCGCGGGCCGGGGAGGGATTGAGGACGAGCGTAAATTTACCGACGCGTGTTTGCATTTATTCGATAACGCGTATATTTCATGGGATGAATTAGGACGGCGACTGTAAATGGTTGTCCAGGGGCAATGATGATCATTGCGCGGGAGGATTATTTTGGATTGCTGAGCTGCGAGGTTTCTGGATGAAAAATGGGCCAACGTCAAATGTCTTTTTATTGGCCTAAGTAATCGTGGTTTATGGCTTAGTCGTGTGTTGAGCTCACGGAAGGAAAACAACCTTCGTGAAAGTTTATCTAGCTTCTGCCAACTGGGGACACTGTTACGACACTTACAAATTAAATGTGACAATCGTTTATCAGTTTAGTATTAACTAGGAAAATCGATGCGAAACTGTAAACAACGCATAAATAGTGTCTATGCGGTAGAAGCAAGAGTAGAAATTATTTTCATCGAATAGCTGCAATCGTTAGAAACTGTATTACTTCCCATTTCTGTTTAGCACAAGTTTGTACTTAATAAATTCTAATCAATTCCAAAATAGTTTGATGCTATATTACTCACTTACAGTCAGTGCGGATACAAATTAATTAATTAATTAGTGGAAAACTAGTAAACATGATACATTAGGAGTATTAAACCCATAAATAAAACTTCTGTGATAGGCTGTATTACGAATACATTTTAATATTCGTGTCAGAGCATTTAAGAGTGATCGATAAGAGTATTTCGTAACAAATAAATGTAAATCCTAATGATTTCCGGTGCTAAATTATCCAATTTGATAATTAAATTAATGGCATTCTAGCTAATAAAAATACACATATACATACATACATACATACATACATACATACATACATATACATGCATACATACATACATACATACATACATACATACATATATATATATATATATATATATATATATATATATATATATATATATATATATATATAGGTTATATATATATATATATATTACCTTTATTGCATTCACCGAAAGACAGAAAACTCTCGAAGATTCAAAAATTCCATTTCTAATAACTGTTATTGATTTTTATTGCTTCGACATAAACTACATATCAGAATTACAAATATTTATCTTTCAAATATATAAATTAACTGCTTTTTAAATTATAACGGACATTGCTACTCACGGGTATACGTTCCCTTAGGAATTACGTAAGAAATCGGTAGATTAAACAAAAAGGAAAAGTTCGAAAAATGATATTACGTTTTAAATTATTTAAGTATTCTACGTACGCGTGTATCAACGAAAGGAAATGCCCAAATTGTACACTTCGAAACGGATATACGTAGTCATTCGCAAACAATAGGCTTAGCACGTGCTTTCTCTCGCTCTCTTATCCTTTTTCCATATTTCATTCGCGTCCCTATATTCCGGCTGCCTGTCTCTCTTTCTCTCTCACTCCCCTCGTTTTTACACGTGAATATTAAAACATAAAAGCCATAGCGGCAGAGAAAGCTGGAAAGGAGCGACGGAAGAGACGAAAATGCTGAGCCAGCTTACAAAAGAGATTTTCCACTTTGTGCGGAAGCATACGCGTGTCTGTCGGTCCTTCACTCGGAATATTTATACTGTCGACACTTAACTAATCTCGATTTTTGCGCCCCAGCCTAGCACAAGCAAACGCACTCTCGCGTTCGAAAAGGGTATAGTAGTACTGGAGTACTGGAAGCGGGAGCGGAGAACGACACAGAGAGAATTAATGAGACCTTATACTGTAACGAGAAGGTGATGGCTTTCCTTAGAGGCTTTTTTTGGCCGCGCGAGAGATTAACCGACCACGCGTACAAAGGCAGTGGACACTAATTTTTTATACGCGAAGAACTTGGCCTACTTTTCTGTTGATTCATTTAATAAAGTCGGACGTTGTAAAAGTAACGCGACGCGGCCTGTTTCATGAAAATTGCCAAGCTTTTTCATCTCATACACATTTGCTGCGAAATATAATTTGACGTAGATGCTCCTTTTTCCTCAAATAATTGTTTTTCGGCACAAGGCGATTTACGTTTGAGAAGTGTACCGATAATGCTCTTAGGATTTGCGATCTGATTGTGAATAAGTCCCTCGTGGGATGAAACTTACCAGAAGGTAATTTACCAGAAGGGATTTTTGTTCGGGATAAGGAAATAGTTGGATGGAAAAATGATATTTCGGTGAAGAAGGGAAGAGAAAATATGAAACGCATGCGTATCCATAGGCAGGAGGTTGCAAGGGAGCTTATGCAGTGCAGTGGTGTTTAGCTCGTGAGAGAATTCACGCGAGGTCGAGCAAAGGTCACCCTCTCGAGAAGCGCTCGATCGCCTTCAGGTTGCGAAGGTCGAGGTGAGGAGCAAGCATCAGCGTTTCTTCCTCTGTTGCACTTGGTCCAGCTTACAAAGACCATCGTCATATACCGTAGCTCATCTTCTTTTTCCCTCTCTTGTCCGGTATTTAAGTTCCTGTTCCCTCTCATCGTGGCCAACGCGCTCGCAACAAAGTGCGTCGAGCATATTAAACGTCATTACATTCTCGGATTTCAGACTCGGGATTATTAGCGTTGCTTTACCGGTTGCTTCGGTAAAGCGTTTTTGCCGGAGGGTCGGACGTGCGCGATGTTTGCGCGCATACGGGCTTTTCTCGTGAGGTATTTGCGATATTAATCGGTGAATTGAATTGTAGGCTTTGTTTATTCAACGTGCGAGTTTTGCTACGAAAGCTAATTATATCGTCAAAGATGCAATCTTGCCTGCTTTCCTCTGCATTATTACAGGCTTGGAAGGCACCGTCGTTAAAAGGAATTGTAAAATGCAACTGTTGGTGTTGTTAAGATGTCAGTTCAAATATCAGTGTCGATACTTGGATGTTTGAACTAATGGTCGGCTTTATCAGTCTTTCCAACGTTACTGTACTTATCATAATGTTCATCGTGCGCTCTTCGAATTAGTGATGCCACGTAATGTATAGTTTTTGTTTTGAAAACTAAATTTCAATCTTTGTTTTGTGCACGATTTCTTATCGGTTCGTGCATCTTTCAACTGAAAAAAGAATAATTTTTATAACTATCGTAAATTTCCCTATACTCGCAATGGATGCCATCGACTTTTAGGTATTTTTAATTTGCGGATACCGCACTGTGATTGGCTCAGTTTAGTCGGGCGATACGTTCGTTAATTCAGCAACTTTTCGATACACGGTGCAGGCATTGTATGCGTGAGGCTGGAAATAAGTATCGATTTATAAACTTTGTTAGCTTGAATTCGTTACACGTTTCATTATTAGGTTTTACGCGATGTAAGTTTGGAACCATGCACGCAATAATTTGCAGTATTTGACACTCCCCTTGAACTGTATTGTCCGATTGTGAGCACAGATGGAATGTCCGTAAAGTTTTAATTCGTTTGAAAAATCAATCGATTGCGCTAACAGAGACGTCTGATTTTAAATGCATATCACTGTAATAATTGTACGCGTATTTTGAAAATGACGAAAGAGCAGTCGTTTATTCTTTGGAACCTTATTGCCTAAACACGTCTTTCGTTCTCTCTCTCTCTCTCTCTCTCTCTCTCTCTCTCTCTGGGTGTGTCTGTTTTTTTCACTCTAGGGAAGTCTGTCAACTTCAGATGTCGGGTTATACGCGCGATTATCTCTATTTGTGGACCATTTGAGTGAGACGCTCGCGTACTTGCTCTCAACGCGTGTAATAAAAGCGTCCAAGATTGTCCACAGATAATTCATATATAACGCCTCAAAAGCCATCGGTTCTTGCCTTTGCTGCTGCTGCTTTTAGTTTACCACGATAGTTTGTTTTTATGCTGTTACGTGCCTTTCCGACCTTATCTTGCATGAGCATAACTGACTCATCGCTCTTTTTTTCCTTGTTTCTTTTTTCGGTTTTATTCCGTGCTACTGCACTTTATTTATCGGACTCCGTTGAATGGACGTTCAAGTAATTTACATGGATTCTATATGTAGAGAACTATTATGTTTTCCTAGAGCGTAGATGTTTTTTGGTGTTTTACAATCTTCGTTACAATATCTCTTTTCCCCTTCTCGTTTATCTCTCATTTTTTTTAATTAAAATAAATAATGGCTATAGACCATTCATCTTGAGCATTTGATTATCAGCTGAAACGATACCAGTAAGTTTTACATTTGAACGTTATCTAGGTTGATATATAGGCATTAAGAAATAAAAACAAAACTAAATGGGAATTGTTTATAATTTAACATTCACTTTTTATCAGTAAGCGGAAAAGTATTTATTAATAAACATACTTGCTGATTTGTTTTGATCCTCTTAAATCAATGCATGTTTCACGGTGCATTGCTACTTAATATATATATAATTATTTATAAGAAATAATGAATTGTAGCGCAAAGTAGTACTACAGTTTAAGTAAGATGAAACTATTAATTTTTCTAAATTATATTTTACTAATAAATCAAAAACAATATTGAAACTAGGATTTAGTAGAATTTGAATTCTCGATATTGTTTTGTGAGCATTTGAAAATAGTACGTAGGTCTCAGCGCTTGTAATAGATGTCACTTATAAAAGATGTAAGACTTGGAAATGGAGGAAGAAATATTTATCACTGAAATATGATACATAAAAATCTTATATTTTTCTTCCGTAATAAATGGTTGAACAGATTCGATTTTATAAATTGTTTTCGTATAAAAGATAATAAGTAACTTAAACGAAAATTGCGAATAAAATGCTTTTGCTGAAAATATGAATTTAATTGTAGATAATTATACGTTTGGAGTTTAGATCAAGGAACATTATAAAGAGTATTTAACGAATTCTTTTTGCAAAACTTTTTCTCGTATAATATATAAAGTGAACGCTACTTCAACATTACGATAATAAAGGAAGTATTTTTTATTCCATATAAATGATTCGAGCTTCAAGCGTTTTCATAATAAATCCATTATTTCTAAGTCGAACAATCACGCGTACTCCCTTGTTACAATGCGCTCTTCCATTGAAATGTACGATGGTCTGCTACAAATTTATGGATTGCACACAAGTTTACAAGAAAATAGGGCGTTTATATTAATATGCATGTACACGCGTGCATACATTGTTAAAAGATAAAGTCTCCGCTACGCAAGTTTATTTCTATAAAAATTTTCCAGATAGATGTAATAATTAATGATTCTTATTGCGGATAATGATGCTTCGTGAAACTAAATATATATCATTAAACATTCTTGTTGAAAAGCTGTTCATTGTACGAGTTCTCAAAACTAATGTTTAATGCATACAGAGTGTGCACACTCGTGTTATAATAATGCAACAAGCACATTAATACTGAATAATGTTAATTTCCACGGTATGTAACAAACGTGATGGATAGATTGAGGGGTGTTAAACGTAGCACCATCATAATACCGTGTTGTCACATGTATAAACAGTTTTTTTGTGGTCGTTTAAAGATCTTTATTCTTATAGAAAATTTGAATTTGATACGTGTCGTTCATTTTCAGCAGTTGTTCGAATGCATCGGACCTTTATAACTGACGAATACAACTCGTATTAATTACAAATATAGCTTATGATGCTTTAATTATTAAACTTGACGAATGAGTCTCGAAACGAAATCGGAGAATTGCGATCCTACGAATTGCTGTTCTACGGAGGCTTTATTAAGTCATATACGAGGTCCTATTGGAAAGAAGATGCATATACGTTTTCTGTTTTCTTCTTCTTCTTCTTCTTCTTCTTCTTCTTCTTCTTCTTTTTTTAATAAAACGAAGTAATTGGAAATGTTTATAAATGGAGTAATTTCTTAAAATGCAGATGACTCGTGGCAGTATAATCACGGAATCAAAAGGTGTAACCTTAACATTAAGGATTAACATCGCGGGTACCATTATTCCGTATGCACAGATACAGGAAATGAAAGGAAGATTCGTCCAATCGAATTTAATGTCCAAAATTCTTCGCGGTATAGATTAAACGTAATTGGTATAATCCTGTTTCAATTTGTCCGCTGCTTCGCATTCCTATGCAACGGACCCTAACAACGGAATCATTCAGTTTATATATTACAGGCTCTTTTGATCTAATGGATTAGCTCGTCGAGTAAAGGCAAAATACCGTAGAAATTACCCAAACTAAATCTTTGAGCCTTTTAATGATATCGCAAATTAGATTATTTCCGTTACTGCTAAAGACAAGCTATGCCGTCGTTGTATAATCCGAAGCTGTAAAATTACTTCTTTGTCCTGTTGAGAGATGATAAGACGGCATTAAGCACAATAATTAAACAAACTTAAGTATTTCATTATGTCTCCGTGTCGTGGTCTATTTCAGATAATTTACCATAAATATTTATGCCTTCTTTCGAGTCTGTTAAACGGGGCAAACGTAATTTTCGAGTTTTTAAAATAAATCACGACGAATAATATTCAATGAAGGAAAACATATCCAATAAAAGACCGCAAAGGAAGGAAGTATTCATATCAAAGTTATAGAAAAAATTTAACAACGAACTATAGGCAACACGTTACGATGTCTCGATATTACGTGCTTGATTAAAATGCCAATGCTTTTTATTGCCACTGCTCCTGCTCGTTACGTAAAAAGATCGTTTTTCAACGAATTGACGAGCTACTTTTGAAAAGTAAATCCGCGCTAACGGCACTTGATTCAAAAGAAGGTGGCGTTTGCTTCAAACGCAGAGTTCCCAATTCGTCAAGTTAACATTAAAAATTACACTTGGAAACTCGTAAAGCAAAGGCCTTGGCGGCAAACAGCGCGCTCTTTAATTTTAAATTTAGTGCCACGAAAATATTCGATTATGTTGCTGAAATGATTGTTGCGCAATTGCGGACTTTGTTTTCCTCGCTCTCTCGGTTAAAAATAAAAACGAGTAATTTAGCGATCATGAAAATCGGCCGCACCTCACCAGCCGAGCACTCCGATCTCGTCCGAACGAACTTTCTTCTCTTACCCTCGTTTGTTTTTCTGTTCGCGCGCCATGAAATCGGAAAAGCAGGATCTCCGACGGTAAATACACGGCTATCTTTCGAATAGCCCCATTCGCCGAAGGTTCCGAGGGATAGAAGAAGCCCCGAGAGAAAGGGCGCAAAGAGCCGCGGCGCGAAGGGGCGAGTTGGACGAAGCGTCACGACGCGATCGCGCGAGCGTTAACCGAACTTATATAGAGGCCACTGATAGAACGCTAAGTGCATTTGGCAAGCTTCCAGCCAAACGAACGACTCCGACGGCGCTTTCTCTCTCTCTCTCTCTCTCTCTCTCTCTCTCTCTCTCTCTCTCTCTCGCCGCGTAAAATCAGTGAACCAGCAAGCTATATAATCGTCTCGTCCTTCTTCCTGCCCCTCGGCCGCTCGCTCCTGTCTCTCTCCACTTCATCCTTCGCGCCTTTTTCTTTTAACTTTGGCATTTTCAATCTGCCTCCGGTTTTCCGTTATTGCGCTCCTTTTTTCCCTCTTCCATTCGTCGCTCTGGTCTGTTTTTCTCGAGATTATCCTCCCATTTTTTCACCTCTGTCTGTTGCAGCTTTTTTATTCATTCTTGCCTTCATTCGTGCCTTCATTCGTGCCTTCATTCGTGCCTTCATTTCTACACGTTACTCTCTGCGTAATTAAATATTCGCTAGGCGAACGATTCTATTCAACATTTCTCAGCTCAGCGACGTCCACTTCATCGTTTTCGGCCATAATAGCTTGTGGCTCGTAATAAATGTCGTACTCTCTTACGTAGCAATATCATATTCTCCGAGATGTAAAGATCGGTATATAATAATGAGGCTACTGGTTCAGAAAATCATTTGTTGTTTTTTGTTGATATACTTTTTTTTCGTGCTGATTGAAAATAAACGTAAATGCCTTTTCTATCACCTTGTTTTTATTCCACGTATCGACAATCGATGTATGTTAATCCCAATTATCGACGTGATGAAACGAAGAATTAGAGTACGAAAGTAGAAAAAATGTGACACCGCAACACAAAAACACGGAAACTGAAAATTGTCTGTAAAATTATCCGCGATCCTTTTGTGCTTCTTCAGTATTCCCTCCGCGTCGTCACTCGCTTACTTTACCGTCAGTCTGTTCTTTTATTTTCACCCAACTTTGTCTCTCGCTCTCTCTCGCTCTCTCTCTCTCTCTCTCTCTCTCTCTCACTCTCTCTCACTCACTCACCCTCCCACCCTCGTCGTGCTCCTTCCTTTCTCTCGTCTTTATGTCTATGACTGCGTTCGATAATCCTCGACGCGTATATCTATACAGACTAGTTTAACGTTGGCAAAGCCAAAGGAAACCAATCGCAGGCTTCCGATTCACTGCCACCGACGAAAATATGAAAAGACGTTGCCGTCGTCGACGACGATTAATTCAGCCATGATGGCCTTCTCGTATATGTACGCGCACACATGTGTAGGATAAAAAGCAGAGAAGGAGACTCGAAAAATGTCCACGACGATGCGTGAAATTGCGCGGAACGCGTCCTTCCCCATTTTTCCTTTATGGATAACTTGCATGGGAGGTTTAAGCGAAGGGATTTCGCGTTCGTTCACGGTAATGTTCCGTGTGCGCGCATATTTTCTCATTCAACGCGTTTACGTAATTCGTTGTTTTTCTTCTCATTCCTCCATTATTCGATGCCATGGTCATTGAAATCGGCTCTTCATTCGTATCACCTTTCACGCGTAAACGATACAAATGTAGTTTAATTGAAATATAACGTGGTTAATGCGCGCTTCGATGTTTGAAAGGAGGGTTATTATGCCCAACAATTCATCAAAATTTAATTGGATGCTTTCTTCATCACCTTGTCTCATTTTTTGTTGCAGGTAAATTTTCTACATAAAGCGATTGTCGCGCCTCTCCCCTGAATTCGAGTAATTCTAATGCTGAACCACAAGTAACAACAAGCGTAAGTAACACCTTGACAACTGCAATTAACATTGACGATGCAATGATGCCAATTCCTCACCTTCCAAAACATTTTCCCCTTTGGACTTTGGAGTTTGGTGACTTTGGAGGGGCAATTAAAACTCGCGGTCTTTAAAAAATTGGGATCCCGCATCCCAACACGCTGCAAGCGTAAGTGAAAACGCAGCGGTTGCTCTTATAAACGTAAAATAATGAAAACTTTGAGTCAACAAAAGAAACGAGATACTTGTCCTTGGAACGTACGCCAGAATGCAAGCTGACTTTGAACGAAATAAACCTTGGTTATTCCCCTGAAACAACAACTCTGTAATTATAAATTATGCGATCCTCCGTTGGCAAGGGAATCCGTCCGTTCCGCAAAAAGCGCGCTAAAGCAACTATTCTCCCTTGGCGGCAAAAGTCGCAGTCCGTACAAAAGAACGCGTTAAATGTGATAAAGAGTATACAGGAGAGAAGCGAGCGAACGAGGCAGTCACCTCGACTTCAAATCGGCCGTCTATAGTGGCTACTTCGCTGCGGAAGAGCCCTCGATAAATAAAACATTGAAGGAGCGCGCGCCTGAGAAAGAAAGAGATAGCCCGCGAGCGTGAGAGGTGAGGAAGGGGACAGCCCTGAAAAAGTTGTCTCTTGTACGGGGCGGCGCGACGAGCAATTCCGCACTGTCCTTAGAAGGATTCACTCTATCCCAGCATCTCGCGCTCTCTCGCCCTAATGCCCCTTTCACGCTCGCATTTTAAGCCCCTAGACTCGCTCGAACTTTAGTGGCATTCTGTTTCCGATGTAGACAAACGTAAAGTGCGCCTGATGAAGGTGAAGTTGAAGGCTTAGAACGACGTCCCTTAATTGTTAGCCTTGCGTTAATGCCTTGCGTTAACATTTGGCGCGGCAAGCACGGTGTTATTTTTGGATGTGTTTTTTAGGTGTAATAGAGTTGCCATTACATTTGCCATTACATTTGCCATTTTAGTTGCCATTTTCGTGGCTATTAATAAAGTTTTGAAGGATTTTGCAACTCTAAATGTAGCTTAAGGATTAGAAGAAAAAAACTGGAAATTTGGAAGAAATCGCCGTAAAACGCGTCGTTGGCTTGCTTCTCTTTGCGCAAAAAAGCTCGTGGAACTTTATTATAGAGTCATCATCAAGTAGGGAGCATCAAGAGCATTGGGCACGCAAGGATAAGGGAGTACGTTATGAATGATAATTTGACCGATCGATTGGAAGCACATTCCAACCCTTAGAATTTAGAATCCGCCGAGGAATGAATAAAAGTACAGTACCGTTAGCTAATAATGAAATACATAATTAAATCTTATTGGCAATTGATCGTAAGCTGTGATCTGTGAATATTGAAATGATCTCGAAAACGTTATGAAAAATCCATGGCTTTGCATGATTGAAGTACTAGCCGGCGGTGATACTTATATGGAGAAAACGAGTTCGTTCGTGGAATTATATTTTCTGTGGTAACCACGTAACTACGA
This sequence comes from Wiebesia pumilae, assembly GCA_018907045.1. Lineage (NCBI taxonomy): Eukaryota > Metazoa > Arthropoda > Insecta > Hymenoptera > Agaonidae > Wiebesia > Wiebesia pumilae. The sequence continues at coordinate 2,408,593 of JACCHZ010000170.1, forward strand.
TATAAGAATTCTACAAATTAAAATCACGTGGCTCTCGCAAGCTGGTTTGCGAAAATCTGAAACCTGTTCCGGTGTATTCTACAAACTAAGCTTATAATTTGTCGGAACTGCAAAGCTTGTAGTATCCTCGCGATTATTCACGTAGTACTCTCGTGTATCCGAGTTAAAGGATTTTTGCATTTATATTATTCAGAGGCTCTTTCAACTTAATATATGATTGCTTTTTGTATATCGCATGGGTATGCAGATGATAACGCTACTTAGTAGACAACGCTATATTTCAAGAGCGTACGCTTAGTTATAACTGCATGTACTATTTACATGAGCGAGATCACCAATGACGGTGTTTGTTTGGTGCGCTGCAGTAGTTCTTCCTACCAATTATAGATATACTATAAGTACGTACACGTTCAGTACTCAACCGCTAACGATACTTACATTCGCGTATTATGCCACTCACATAATCGCAAGAAGTTAAATAGCGCACAAAGTCGATTCCACTATTATTAAAAATCCCGCATACTCGAATACTGTATGTAATAAAATATTTCAGCCAGTAATAAAAGTTGTTAAGTTGCTTTTATTGTATTAGCCTAGATGTACTTCGTATTAGATGATTCTGGATATTTGGAAAGTGTATACGAGGTAATTATTTACGCCCATAAGCATTAGCGCTTGATAGTTTAATTGGAAATTCCAAAACTAAATATCTAAACACACCAGGCGAATAATCATCCGGATTCCTTGAGTTTTATAGGTTAGAAAAAAGTACAAATTTCGTTTGCAGACTTCGCAAGAAAAGATTTGTGATTTTCACAAATCACTTGGCTTGTGGAAAGAACATAAATTGGCCGGTAAATTCCATTGGGATTCCTGCGGTTTTTCGACAATTTTTTCTCGGTGTAATAGTAACACATTCGGCTGAGCAAACCGGGACAATAGAACACGTTTCTCTTCAATAGCTTGAAAGTTAGAGCTAACTACATACTCTTCTCCTAATAAATAACAGTTTCCCGTGTACCGAGAAAATGAGAAGTGTTTTCGCTTTAGTAAGTCCGAAGGAGTGACCATTTTTTAAAATGATCTTCCGCGTGTAGTCGTCGTGTGAAATTTTACATCTCTGCTCGCGCAGTCGAAGCATCGTGCCTTTATTAAGAAGGTGCCCCGACCAAACTGACATCTAATTATCTATATGTTTATCTAATCGCTACGTAGTTACAAATTGCGATGAGCACTCTTGGAGCGAACAAAGTAGGATAAGATTTATAAAATTGCCAGTTTATTAATTGCGAAGACGCCGAAGAAGTAATTCAATAAAACTTGCCGCTTTACATACTAATGAGGTATATTACACTTTACATCGTCGGAGCTACAGAAAAACTTATTACTTTGTGTCCATTTGTTCTACTCTCCGTAGGAGCTGTATACTGAAAAAATAATGAAAATTAGAGCGTCAAATCGGAATTTTTCGTAAAATATCGAGGCTGCTTCTGCATTATTCTTTCAATTGGAAATGTTTTCTTTATTATTTTTCTAAATTACAGACATTATATATTATGTATTAACGTACGTATTAACAGATAAAATTTGGTGAAAATTATTATGAAAATGGTGGCTCTAATGGGGCCGTATTCTGCGATATATTGCGTTAATTGACATTCTTTATTAAGTAAGCAACTTGGAGTGAGTTAAGAGCCAACAGTAGAGTGATCAACTCCAAGGCCCATCGATATTCAAAGAGTCAGCGTAAGAGGGGCATTCGGATGAGACACTCGCACACAGGCTCAGAGGTCCCTTTTGCTTTTGCCTTGATATAAAAAGCCGCCGCGCGAAAGTGATTCCGGGCACGCGTTCGGCTCGTTCGCTTCGTCCGCTTCGTCCGCTTTTCGCTGAGCAGCAGCAGTAACAGCATCAGCAGCAGCACCAGCACCAGCAGCAGCACCAGCAGCAGCACCAGCAGCAGAAACAGCAACATCAGCAGCACCAGCGCCAGCAACACAAGCACCAGCAACGGCAGCTCACCATCCCTCCTTCCCTTACATCTCGACGAAGCATCCGTTCGTCCACCGATTAATTCTGCCGCCTCTCGTGCAGCGCGCCTACGTTGTGCAGCGTTGGGATTGTTTTGCACCGGGGGAAGAGAGAGAGAGAGAGAGAGCAGGTGCTCGTCGCGATTGGCCTCACTCTCTTTCCGTCCAAGTTTCTTCGTCCCCTTTTGCACTTCGTTTTTTCATTCGTTCGCTCGTACGTTCGTTCTCGTTCCTTTTTTACCTTTTTAACCCTTTTTTCTTTCCGTTTGACTCGATCTCGCTCTTTATTTCGTGCTTTTTTTTTGGCTTTCTAAATCCCCTCAACTTTCTCTATCTCTCTGTCGCCCTCTCTCTGTCGCTCTCTCTGTCGCTCTCTCTGTAGCGAATAAGTAAGTCGAGATGTTTCGAGGGAGTTGATTTGGACGTGAATCTGCGCTGAGAGCAAGAAACTTTCTGATGAAGATAGCATTTTATATAATTGTTAATGGGGGGGAGGAAAAAAAGAATTTCAAGGAGTAAAAGACTATTTTATTTTTCGTGCTTGCGTTACATTGCAGGATTTCCATCGTTGGACAATGTTTTCAATGACGTTTATAATGCGCAAATATGTAAATGCATCGGTGATACTTATGGTCGTTGGGTTGGTTATGCGCAATTCCCATTTTATTTCAATGAATGTATCGGTGTAGCTCATTGCTGCCTTGTAATAAGATCAGTATGATAAAACCTGCACGAGAAAAATTAATTTCAGTCCATTGATTTCCATGGAGATACTTAATCACGTGCATTATGCTTGGTAAATGGTACATTCTTCATAATTTAATCAATAACATTTTAAAGGTTACGTAACTAAATGAAACGGGAAATTTCATCGTGTAATTGCAACTCGGACGTTAATTAATATGATTAAGCTCGTAGAATAAATCGCGGATAGGACCTGTTCAATTAACTTGATTCAACTAAACATTAAGTTGCTCGAAGTAAAAGTAAGCTATCTACGGTGAGTTATCATAATCGTCGTTCGATGGATACGAATTGTCGATAGGAAAAAATAAAGATACTTCCAGGGAATCGAAAGATTAATTTTTAACTTGGATTCCTTGCACTCGTAAGGTCTCGAGCCAATCGAAAACGCAAGCTTCTCGTTCAAATAAACTGTTTATCGTAAAAGTACATACGTAAACCGTGTAACGCACAGCACTTTAGTAGGTTGCAGCTTCTCCACGAGCTTAACAACTCCCATGAATATTTTAGCATACGGGAAGCCAAGCGTTTCTTTCTCGTGACTAAATTGCAACGATTGTGTTAGAAATGTATAAGACTGCGGCGTTGCATGTTTTCTTTGCGTCCACTCAACTATGTAGAAAAATCGATGAATGTGCGCTGCCGATGGCGGCGGTAAACGATGTAATAAAGTTCGAGCGACTAATAAACTTCGAGCGGAGCGGCGATTCCCACGTGTTCTGCAAAACTATTTCCATTAGCTGGATTAAAACGCTCTGTCCCTCATCCGAGCGGCGAATTTACGAAGCCTATAAAATATAGAAATTATTTTCTTTATTAGGAAATTAAATATTAAAAATTGATTGATTTATTGGCGCTGGACTTTATTCGCGTGCTCGAATATTTCTTCGGTGGATAATGAACGATAATTGAGACGAGGTGGGATACCCACGTGAAAAAATCGGTGCTTCGGTTCAATTGGCTTTAAATATAATTGCGATCCTAATGGCGACGATTAGGAACAAGACCAAGGGAATAAAAGAGAAATTACAGAACGGAGCCTCGCAAAGTAACTGCATAGTAAAATAATGGAGCAATTATGTTTTTGTAATCATGCTTAAATTGATTATCGTTCGAAATGGAAGAGTAAGTCTTTCAAGGCCGAGGTGTATCATCGTTAATTCCGAAGGATAATGAAGATTTTAACAATATTACCGTGTGCCTTTGAGATACATAACCGTTTTAAAACGTCAAGACGAATTTTATATCGTGCTCTGTTTACTTGGACTTATTTAATACCTAAACCAATGTAGGGGTGATAATATCATTATGCTAATTTACTCTTAACGCAACGTTCGTCTTGTACAATTTATTTATTACATACATTTCTGTAAGAAAAATTTACCGAGTCAATTACTTACGATTTTACGTGTTTACCTTGCTGCGTATAACTTTCTTTAGAGCATTGCGTGTGTCTCCATTTATTTCCACAAACGGATTTCATAAAGTCGTTTCGAATTTGCAATAACACTTGCGATACTCCTAGCCATAATTTCCGTTATTTTTAATTTCGAATGAAAATTCCAAAGCTGAGTTTCAAGTACCAAATCTTCTTTTTACAGAGCGTTCGCGTGCAATTAATGCGCAAACAAAAGCTAAATTCAAAGTTCCATTAAGAAAAAGAAGTTTATTAATTCGTGCGCTTGTTCGTATAATTGCGTTTGCATTATTGTAAAGCCTCGGGCCTTTCTATTACATTTTCATATTCGCAGTAAATAATTACTTTCAGGCAGCAGCATCGCTTCGCGATTAAAATCCATTTACATGTTTGACAACTGAAAGTAGAATTACAAAACTTTGGTATTAAGAGTGCCCTGCTAAAGGCTACTTAGAACAGACTTACAGACTTGGCGTAAGATTTAACCTTGGTATGTGGGAGATATTGTGCGCGCACTCGAGCTTACAGGAGCTTGTAAGGGCTGGACTCAAATAGTCTTCAAATGACTCTGCGCAAGCTTTTAAATTGTCTCTAAAATTTTAGCGAACGTTCGGATGATTCGGTTTCAGATAGAAATCGATGATCCAGCCAGCGGACCGTTCGCTGAAATGTTTGAAACCCGTATTTGCAATTACCGTATCTCCCAGTTTGTGGCGGTCGCGAGCACGTAAATATCCAGCTTGGCTTTCGGAATTCGCAACCGAAGGCACACATTTATGCGAAGTCACGTCGAGTGCGCTCGTCGCTCCGCCGTAGTTGGAATCGATCACTGCGCACTCGTTATTGAGTGGATAAGAGAAAGACGGAGATAAACCGCAAGAGAGTGCCGAAGGGGTCAGAAACAGACAGAACGAGATTGAGAGAGAAAGTATAAGCGATTGCAGTGGCTCTCCACGTGTCTCTGAAAATTACGCGCGTGTGTGTAAACCCTTTTATTTTGCACCGCTTGTGACCATCGGATGGTCGGGATTCCAAATTGCGCGGTAGATACGTACAGCACTTGAAAATTGCGCAGCGTTCGTCGAAAGTAAATAAGCCACTTGATACGATGGTTTTATTTTTGCCATCCTGGTCACGTTTTTAACGTCGGATTCGAGGGTACTTATGTCCGTACATAATTTTTTCAAGTAGCCATGCGCAGCTTTATAAACTTTACCGCTTGTAAATTAAATCGCATTCGCTAATTGCTTTCAAACTTTCGCGCAGTCATTTTTTCAATTATATTCAAGGGATTTTTCAATCCGAATTATTCGTATTATTGCCGTATTTCGTAATATTGAAAAATTACAGTGAAAAATTACAACTCATTGGCAAATCGTAAAAATTATTTCAAACTTTACTAATGCAGAATATAGGATACGCATTCCTTTAATACCGACACAAAAAACTGCTTTATTTGAATGTTCAACTGTTTTACAATCGAGCGATAACGTGAACAGTCTAAATTGGAATGTTCAAGCAAGATTTTCATTATTTATTTTGAATTGGCAACCAAAGCCATTCTTTTCAGCCTTTATTTCTTAAGTATATCTTATTTGAAAATCAATATTTTGGAAAATTAATTTTTACACTAAAGGTATTTAAACACCCACAGTGCAGATTCATTCACGCACAATATATGCACGAATTATTTCGATGCAAGAATTAAGAAGTTTCGTGCTTAATTGAATGATAAAAATAATCATTTTACCATACTGAATATCATTGTAATTATAGGTTTGGTTCTACAACTCCAAGTTTAGAATTATAAAGTGCCAGCCGCGAGACCAGCCGTAACACCTTGCATTTGCTGTTTTCATATTGAAATTCCAAACTAAATGCGAAATTTTTAATAGAACCGTTATTTACCAATAATTCGTCATTTGCACTATTCTGTATTTGGAATAATGCTTGCAGGTTTTCGCGTATAATTATAGAAAGTTACAACAAATGAGAAAATTCTAGTTCCCTGGTATGGTAGTCTATTCGTCGAAGCAAAATTCTTCGAGTGAAAAAAACAAATGGAAGGCTTAGAAGAAAATAACCGTCTACGTATTACCGAGCTACTGATAAACATTCGAATGCGGGCTTGTGCTGTTAATTTCGAGAAGAATCGGCACTCGAGTAAACGCGCAAAGCACTGCAGTGGAAAGGACCTTCTGGGTGAGCTTGTACCTGGTACCGGAGTTACCAACCTCAAAATCTGCACTAATGCATCGCCACATCAAAGACGATATCTCGTTTTAGCGTTGGCCACTCTCTCTCTCTCTCTCTCTCTCTCTCTCTCTCTCTCTCTCTCTCGCCTTCTCTCTTTTCTCGGCGTGTATTAAATTTAGCGCGGAACTTTATGAGGATGCCGGGCCCTGTGGGAAGAACACCAAAAAGGATCATTGACAACACTCTTGGTTGATAAAACGCTGCGGTGAGTTTAACGAACCTTTACGCGAGAGCCGCTGCCACGTTGTAGTGAGTGGATGTCGAGGGTCGGCGCACCTCTAATTTCATTATCGTTGGCGTTATGCGCATCGTTTTTGCACTCGCCACCGACGCCGTGTCTCTCGTTACGCAATTTCGCTCGATTTCGTGCCCCTTCCTCGAGCTCTCGCTTTCAAAAGAAGGATTTCGTCGTTGCGGAAAAGACGAAGGGCGGTTGGAATGGCAAAGCGAAGCTCGGGCGATCGTCCGCTATTAACTTTCCCACTGAGCCTCTGCTGACCGGAGATAATGAGTTGATTAAGTTGACGTAGAGAAAGCTACTGTACCCAGATTAATCGGTGTCGAGGGCGGGTACGGGAAAATTGTATTTCGGTCGGTTTCCAGTGTATCGAGCGAATTACTGTGGGTGGAGGGACATTTATTGGTCCTTTAGGGACACTCGCGTTCGACGTATCCATGCTTAGCGCTGATTTTTCTTTTGTATCTTAACGTAAATTCGTGTCCGTTTAACTGCTGACACGGGATTTAATGCCGAATGGACGTTAGTTAACGCGCGGAAGAGAAGAAGAGAAAAAGTAAATAGAGAAATCTAGATGTTTGGAAAAGCTCTTAATGCCAGTCGTAGGATGAAAAATTGCTATAGTTTAGAGAATTTATGTTGGGAAAATTAAGAAAAGCGACAGTTTTTCTTGTAGTTGTCCTATTGGAAAATGTCGTCACGAGGATTGCAACTGCAATAATGACATTTCTTAAAGCCAGAATCCTGCTGCAGAAGACTAGTTTTATAATAAATGCGCAGTTTGCACTAGAAATTTACTCGCGATGGGAGGCGCCAAATCGTAAAATATACGGACGAAGTCGTACAACAACCGCACAATCCGACGATTCAACAATAAAAGCTGGACAGTACAATAGCCCGCGTAATCTTAACACACTCGTAGTGATTCACTTTGTATAACTCAGACACGTACCCTTCCAAGTTGCGAATGAATTCGAGAAACACTTACAATTTACGAACGTTTTATATGTCTCGGAAATTAATTCATCGTAGGCGATTTATTTGCAAAAGTCCAGCGAGCTTTGTTAGCAAACAGTTTGAGCGCGAACGAAAAGTACAGCACGATCGTGCAAACATTTCCCTGAACGCCAATTATATCTTCGGATATCTCAACGTGAAAGCACCGTTGGTCTACAATATAAGCATGCAAATCAAAGTGACTACTTCCTTGGCGTAGCTGTAAAACAGCTGCGAATGTAAAAAAAGTCAAAAGAGCAGCGCATCCAATTTACACTCGGCAACCTTGTAGCAATGAAGAGAAAGCGCGAACGAACAGGCGTCTTGTCGAAAGCGATAAAAAGAGAAAAAAGGCGCATAATAAAAGTTATATACAAGTGCAGAAGGTTCATTGTTCTCCGAGAGCTGCTGCAGCAGCCCGTTTATTTATCATCGCGTTGCCCGTAAAGAAGCAGACCTCTTTCTCTCTCTCTCTCGCTCATTCGCTCTTCGCGTCTCGCTCGCAGGCTCTCGTACTCTTTGTTTCGCTCGAAGCTTGAGCATCCAACCTGCATTCGCGCCCACTTATACTATATTGCACACATGCGAATTATACGCGCACTTATAGGCTCTCCTGATTTCACCTCTCTGTCTCTCTCATCAACACCCGTTTTCTTCTTCCGACGCGCGCTTCAACTCGCTCCCGCGATAATTCGGTTGGGCCAGGTGCGAGACCAATTTCGTTACAGTCGAGAGAAGAGAGAAAAAGAGCTCGTCACAGGGTGGGGGGAAGCAACGGCGGAGCACACTATATACAAATGCGCACACACGTACGTACCCGTGTATGCGCGTACATCGTGAGAGAGGGAGAGAGAGAGGATCGAATTAGTCTCGATCATGTCAGGGTCGGTAACCCTATTCCAATTAATGTAACAGACGACGAGACGAACATAAAGATATACAGAGAGAGAGAGAGAGAGAGAGAGAGAGAGAGAAAGAATGCTCGCTTTATTCGCCCTAAGCGATCTACGAGGAAATTATTCAATTTCTCTTGAATTTCCTAGTTTACGTATGCGGTATCGCATCCTATTCTACGGTTAGAGAGCAAACGCGTATTTGCCCAAGTTGATGGTTTCACCCTGTCCATGCGGATTCACTGAAATTCCAAACTTCCCACCGATGCCATGGGGTTACACTTGCAGAGAAAATGTAGGAAACAGGCCGAGAGGGTTAGCTAATTAACTGCGGTTCACTTCGCTCATTGTTTAAAAATTACTTTAGTTTTTTGCCTTCGACTCGTCAAGAGACCGAGTGCGCGTGAATTTCCTGTAAAGGAGCGTTATAATCATCTCTCGAAATGGATCTCTGATGTGCGATGAAATCACGCTAGGGTGACCAATATTAAAAACGTAGGTGAAAAAATGAAAAAATGAAACACGGTGTAGGACTTTGGCTTATATTATTAGATTTCAAAAGTAATTATTGATAATTTGGATGAGCGAAGTTAGGTTATTGCGAAACGTTAATTGAACTGTACTGCGGTGAGCCTGAGCTTTAACGATTTCAAAAACTTTATTAGAGAGAATAACGTCGTTGGAAATAGACAATGACATGTTAAAACCTACTAATAATTGTAAAGCCTCATTGTTATCCAACGAAGCAAAAGTGCCGCGTGACTCGTTGCTCACTCTCTAGTGTATCGCGTGATTGAAATCTTGTATTACAAATGTTTAATTAAAATCTTGAAAACCCATCTGTAACTTAATATCTTGTATAACATTCCCCATTAGCATCGTTGTACCGAATAATAATACTGATAAACTAAATTGATTTTCCACCTTCTATTTCAAATTCTACCTCCAAGTTCAAGAACTTATATAATTACGAAATCGTTACGTAAAACTTTTGCCCGGCATCATCGCTATTTCTTAATACGTTTTCCTACTTGGAGAATTTGCTTTTATCGGCCGCTACTGTTAACGAAGGCCCTTCCAAAGCTCTCGTAACTAATCCGAATACCTCGCGTTGCGTTTGTCAGGCCCTAAGACAAAGCGTAACATCGCGTTCACTCGAGCAGTAATCGTTCAGTCGGTGTAATCGTTACGGCTGCTGCCCAAATTCAAATAATACTTCTTCGAAGTTTCAATTTAGCTTAACCACAGAGAAACATCAAAGACGAATCGTCGGAGCATGAATCACGAGCGAGTTCAACCGTAAAACGATACTCGCTTCTTCGATCTTCGATACTCGTTTTACAGTTTTTTAAGACACCGCCGATTCTCAAATGTTATAATCTACGCAAGCTAAGCGCGTAAACACAGTAAGCGGTAGCGGATGGGGAAAAGATAAAGAGCAAGCAGCAGTCGAAGCTCGTAAATAACGAGCTTTCAACAATAAGAACTAATAAGCCGAAGCACATGCGTGCGCATGCGCGTTTGCGGACGCGAGTCCGAGGAGAGAAGAAAAGGGGACGCTTAATTCAATGGGACGTCAGCGTCGTATATCACGAGGCGCCGATGAAGAGGAGAAAGAGAGAAACCAGTAGGCGAGAGAGCAGCTCGGGCTCGCGATCCTCACGCACACCAACCCACGCAGCCGCGTACACCAGCGACGTTAAAGAGCGCCTCGTCGAATATATAAATCGCAGGCTGCGCATCCGCCGCGAAAAGATCTCTCGCACCACGACCGTAGAACGAGACATTATTTTCCTGCGGATGGGAGCGCTTCTACTCGCTCCAGCATTTCTAGTATTTCCAGTATAATGCAACGATCGGACAACGATTCCTCGGAGAGGAGTCCGAGTTTCATTCGGTGCTTTGTAACGGGAGAGACATTTGTTACTCGTTTGCGTGGAGCGTTTACTCATTTTCTCATGGAATCGGGCCGAGCCTTCCAAGTCTCCTCTTCGCCGGAATGAAAACTTGCTTTTAAAACAATTAATGCTCGAGCGCCTTTTAATTTCACTCCTGCTAAAGCGAATTCTCTTAACCTCGCGCGCGCTCCTCCAGAGATTATTCAAATGCTTTTTTTGGCTGCACTCGTTTTATTGCCGCAGGTGCCGGACGCTCTGGCTGTCGTATTATTCCCCCTTCGTATCAAGCGATTTCGAGAGAATTTAACGAGTTACATTATACATTAAGTTCCGTCAGGAGGATGTTCAACGTGACGCGCGTCGCGGCCCTACGATTTACGAATCTCTGGATGCGGCCGCTACTTCACTTCCCACGCTGTCCGACAATTATGAAGCTTCGTAGCGGAAGGTCCTTCGTACGCTCGTCCGAACTCGTGCAGATTTGTACTGGACGCGAAACAATGTCACAAGTACAACCGCCGAAAAGTCGCGTATCGCCCGGGTGGTTACGAGTGGCTGCGTCGTGGGACAAGAAGAAAGCGCGCGCGATTATCGGGTAACGCGCCCCGTACGTGCAGGAGGAACAAGATCGGTCGGCAGGCTGACGTATGTGTATGCGCGCGTATACGTGGTATAGGTAAGTACGCGTCCGAAGGACCGGTTTTGAGCTTCGTGTGTGCTCGCCACCGCTTCGACGTACGCGTCCGAAGCCCGACATTCGTTTAATGTCGGAGCGCTGCAGCTTTGTACGTACACCCATATTGGAATTTTCGAATCCTCCGACTTTCACCATCGACGCGCTGCGTGCCAGCGTGTGAAAGGATTTATACGCGCAGTCGTGAAATTCGGTCCACTCGGAGGTTCGGCTGCGATAGATCGCGGTGCACGGGTTCAGCGAGGTAACGGGGAGTTATCGTTATTCATCCAAACGGACGAATAAATGATCTTTTTACTTCCGGACGAAATCGTTCTCAGAGGTTCAGACAAAGGGTCCGGTGTAAAGGCCCTTTTTTACACCCGCTTCGCACGGCGACCTAAAGGGGACACAGTTTTTCCTCGATCACAATCTTCGCTTTGACGAAAAAAAGTTGAAAAAAGTGTCTTTATGATCTCGTAATGAGAACACGGAACTTGGTAATGGATGATATTGATTTGTAATGTTTCGAAGCGTAAGCGGTGCCCGTGTCGGAGATAAAGCGCGCCAAACTTTATGTGCAAGTGTTTAAGCGAAGTTAAGCCGTTGGGAACGTCCATAATAGAAATCCGATTCCAATCTATTGCTTTTCTTTGCATTCTCACACGAGGCTGATATAATTTTGCTCGGCAACATGTCAGATTACGGAGACGCGTGGCAGTATTTTGATAGTTTTGCTCCACTGAAATTACGCCACCAACGTTTGTTTGCGGTACTTCTCATTAACAATGCAAACGCCAATGCTAGTGATATTAACATATCGAGATAAAGTCGAGACTCGTTTATCGGGGCTCTGGCGTTGGGCTCTGGCGTTGGGCTCTGGCGTTCAAGAGGTAAATGTCAAAATAAACGTTCGAATTTTCTTAACTCTCGCGCAAGCGACATTACCAATTACGTCAGGTAGAGCGCTAGACGCTTACGCGGTCGGAATTGCCTCCGTTCGTTATTATTTGAATGTGAATTTCCCGGAGAAATCGGTTTTCGCCTTTCTTCTAGAATTCAAAATGGCAATCCTGGCAGTCGGCGAACTCTTGCCGTAGAAGTCTGTTGCGAACGGGCGCATTGCATTACGGAAATCGTACCACTCGCTCGGTACGACTCGTATCGACGTGCTCGAGCGTCATAGAGCAACGCTCGCATTCGTACGTCGCGTTCGAGGAAGAAGCGAAATTGACGTTGCCGCACTGCGCGCGAGACCGACAGCTATGGACGTCTCGTTCCCATCGGCGGCGTTCGTCCGTGCAGGAAACGCGACTAAAAATGCCCACGCGTCTCCCTTTTGCGTCGGTTTTGCGTCGGTTTTGCGTCGTGATTGAGAGCTACGAACAAGATCCTGGCATCGTCGAGTATTCGTCGATGAACTTTAGCGCGCAAATTTTTGCACCGATGCCACTCGTTGGTTATTTCATTTATTCTTCGTTTGCTTTCATTATCTGCACTCCTGCGCTTGCTCTTGTGATCTTCTTTTATGCCGCGTAGGTGATCGATGAAATAGCCGTGTTTGTTGTATTGGCTGTCGTCGCGTGTCTTATTTTGCTGAAATGAGATGTGAAGGCTCGAACGAGATAAGACTTGCAGGAGACTGACGTCGCGTAAAGACACAACGTATGCGGTTAATAGGAGAAAAATGTGTTTTCGTAGATTGTTTATTGGATAGAGTTAGATTAGTCTAGATAGAGACATCGCCAAGGGTAAGGAATTTGGAAGGGTCGGGAATATTTTGCACTGGTAAGTCGATTAAAATTTTCGCTCGGTTTTCTCCATCGTCGCCAAGTTCCGTTGGCAGCTCGAATTATATTCAATTTGCTAAATTACACATAAAGTGTAAGTTCTCTCGAAATAAGAACAGATCAGGCCATTACAAAGCTAATAAAAGCATATTGCGTTGACCTTTCTTTGTTTAAAATTAATCGGAACCAATTTACTCTGTTCATCAAGGATAAATTCAAGAGATCGAGTCCACTTACGAGCGGAGAAAAATTGCTTCAATTAATATCTGTATAATCACTCGGATCACTTTGGCAGCGTGCGTTAATCAATACTTAAATTCTTTCACGTACCATAAAACCACGTACATCCAATCCTGTAAACGAAGTCGATATTCCAGCTTAAACACGTACTCGCAAATTATCGCACTCGGGAATCTTAGTATTAATTCCTTGTTATAAATATTTCAAAGGAACCTCGCATGTACATTTTGCAAGCGTGTACACACAATAAGGTATCAAGGCTTTGCGAGCAAGAGAGAGAGAGAGAGAGAGAGAGAGAGAAGGAAGCAACCGAGAGAAAGAAGGTTCGAAATAAAAAGGGCTTCTCTTTCGGCAAATAAATACGGATGACTTATAGAGGTCGACAGTAAACTTATTGTTCTGCCGGTTAGCCTTGGGGGCCACAAAGTTCGCACAACCAAATACAAGCATACACACGTACATGCCTTCTTTTTTTTATCTGCCTCCCGTTTTTTTCTCATCGTTGTCTCTCTCTCTCTCTCTCTCTCTCTCTCTCTCTCTCTCTCATTGCAGCAATTTTTTTGTTCCGAACGCGTGGGAGGACGCAACCTTGGCGAGAGACCGAAGCGAGACCGATTTACCAGGGACATAAGCCGATGCACGCGTGTGGGTAAAAAATGTGTATATATCCTTCTACGGGTTAGCGACGGCGACGCTCGTCGATCGGTAATTTCCCCCTCACCTTTCGCGAGCGCAAGGCCGAAAAATGAACTTTAATAAGCTCTCGGCGGAGGGCGGGGGCCGGAGGAGGGTCAGAGGAAGAGGAGGAGAACGACGACAGCGAAGACGACGGTGTGTGGTAGTCTTTTTGGTGCTCGTTTGTGCGCTCGAAATTATTTATCGAGCTGCTGCCTCCTCCTCTTTTCTCTTTCTCTCGTTGACTTTAAATAAGCGCGACGCGCTCGAAAGGATATTTTGTGAATTGATCGCGTTTTTTTTCTTGGAAGAGCCTTTTCTCTTTTTTTCTGAAAGCGTAATGACGCCGTGTTTTGCCCTCTTGGGCCCTTTTTTATTTTCTCGACCGTAGGTTCGCGTGTAATTTATATTTGTGGGAACTGACTTTTCTGTGACAATCCGCGATTCTGAGAACCGCAACAATTATGAATAAACGCACATTGCATCTGCACTTTTTAATAAATAAAGGGAAAAAATTAGTATCTCGCACGGGTAATTTCATTTTAAGCTGGCGTTAGCTCATTACCGGGATTAACATGTCCTTCTCGGGAATAGCAGTCGTAAAATTAAATAAACGGCGAGGATACCGTGATCATTATTCCTGGTGGAATTACGATCGTACTCGATCTTTTTCATTTATAATAAGCAGTACATACATTGTAGGAGAAAGTCTACCCTCGGAGACTCTCCGTGAGTCCGCAATTACCTAATGTCCCGGCTAAATCACAGCTGTTTTTCTCGAGAGTGAGCGGCTCCTCCGTCGAAATACGGGCGACGCACGAGCCTCGCAACGCCGACGAAATAACTCTTACCTCCGCCCCCCGAAATACAAGTAACCCCTTGCGTAAGCCAAATTCCTCCTCCACGATGACGAAGTACCGCGATATACCTTGCGCGCGACCGGAAGCACTTGATTAGTCTAGCGGCGGCTGTAATGAGCAGTGTAATTCACGAATGGCAAACGGGACGGAACATTATCGATCGATCGATCTCCCCAGCGTCACGATCCTCTCGTCACTGTTCCGGGCGTTGGTCGGGCTTAAAAAGCGGGCGTTGCGGCTCATAACGGCTCATAATTATTAAGATCGGGTGGTCGCAACTGCGCCCCGCGATCGCACAAACTGCACAGCTGCCCCTCCACCGGCGGCGGTCGTTTGGCATTAACGCTCCGGCCATAAAGTCGAAAAGTGCAATTGCCGGCGACGTATGGCCGAGCCCGACTGTACGGCGCTGACGAATGCCCAGGGCGAACGCGCGCAATGGGGCTGCTCTTTCACCTTGCCAATATGCGCGGGTGGCTCGTGCACGCCCGTGTTACACCACCCGATAAGTCACCGTTCCGTGTATTCGGACTTCCACCGACAGCGGACTTCCCCCTCCCTTGAGGGTGTTGAACCATTGCAAGTGCTTCATGAATTTGATAATGTTGGGCGAATTCGAATTTGAGCTTCGTTCGGTGCAAAGGAATTTGCGCTTGCGGTTTCTCCTCTCGTCCGAGTTGTCCAGTAGACGCGGGGCGTTGCAATGTACACGGTAGATCCGTCGGTGGTCGCTAATTAGATCCGAAATCTGCTCGACCGAGCCAAGCACATTTGTAACTGGGAGGGCTCGGAATACGCGAGTACAAAAGTCATTTGTCATGAAAATTCTTCATCGTCGCCTCAATGGCCTTCCAATTAACTCGTAATTGACTGCATTAGGTGTAGGCTTGAATTTAGTCTTAATTTTAGTCTTAAATTTAGAGCGCTAACCGAGTCTCGGCGGCGGTTCCTTCTGCATCGTACGATTAATCTTGTTCCGTAAGGGTACGGATACACATGCGGATCACAATAACGCACTTGCGCTTCGCGCGCTGATGTTCGCCCTACGATCCCCAGCAAGGCTGCATATAATTCCTAACCTGTTCTCGAGTAGAACAAATTCATTTTCGCTTAGAAGAGAGTCAGTGTACTCGAGTGCACACATGATTTTTTACCTTTTCAGCGCGAGTAAAAGTAAAGTAAAAACTTAATAGCCGGGTTCAAATGGCGTTTACTCTTCCTGCAGGGATAACTTCCAAGTGGATTCTAAAAGGTACTGCAATTTTTTGTTATTCTTTATCTCTCTTGCTCTCCCTCGACTCGAGCCGAGCCTTTAGCACCGAATTGGATACGTCGCTCGTTTTACAAGCCATTACTCGAGCAACAATGGCGCACTTTAAGACGGCCGTTTTGTACAAGTGCGTTCGTCCGTGTGCTCGCACTCTCGGGTGTGGGTGCGCTGAACGCGAGGCGAAGATAACCGAGGCGCGTGCACGCGTTATCCCGTTACGCACTATACGTCACATTGTGTACAAAAGCCTCGACTGGGCTCTTGTGCCCGTGTCACGAAAGCTCCCGCCTCGAGTTCACCAGGTATCGAGAACCGAGGGCTTTTCGCGCGACTTCGGCCCGTTGGGGCGCCTCCTCCCTCTCTTTTTGATACGGGGGCAGGTACGCGTCCTGGCACGTCGTCGCGTTCCTTATCCTTCGACGGCTTTTGTCGCAGGACGGAGAGAATGGTTAATGACGGTATTCAAGTAAATGCGCGCTTTCGCTCTTTGGCTTTACTCTTCCTTCGAGGAAAGCGCCGTAGGACGCCGTAGGACGCCGTAGGACGCCGTAGCGAGTCTTCTCCTACTTTGTCGTCTTGCCTTATCCTTTCCAAGAGGTATTCTTCTTATTTTCCCGCGTCGACCAGTAATGAGAGTTTGGTTTGCTTTATTTTATGTCGGTGCTTTAGAAACTCGCACAGCTTAATTAGGTACATTTTTGTTGGTCTTTTGTGCGCCGTAGAAAGAAGTTTCGTCGCGTAATTCTTTAACTATGATGTCACAGGGGTTATGGTACAGCTGAATGAATATTTTTTCAACGTTGATAAATTGTAGGTTGTAGGGCTTCTCGGTTGGTTTTATACTTCGCGAACCCGTTTCGAGTTACCGAGAGAAATTTTCATGCACTTTTCAATAACGTTAAACTCCGTTGATCGATGCTGAATAAAGAATTTCTCACGTTTGAACGATGGCAGCTATTCAACCGTATTAGTTCAAGGCGTCATCGGCAAAGCAAAGGGTTGTCGAATCTATTAAAATAACAATACCGAAAGGTGTAATGAGAAAAACACGAGTTTCTGAAAGGAATAGCCGATAGTTGTTTGGGGTTCGCGCGGAGAGCGATAAATTGCTATTTTATGACAATGTACAATAAACCTAATAGACTGGCGTTGTTGGCGAGTCGCTATATACAGTGATGTGGTGTGTAAAATACGCGTGTAAAACGCGCTCTCGACCCTCGTTATTCAAAAAGCTTACTCGCATTATACGAATATTACCGGAAGACGTTTCCGTGAGATACAAAGCGGAAGGTAATGCTCGCACTCGAATAAGTGTAACCAAGACATTTTCGCGGGAGCATCAAACCTGATGCCAATAAACGCACGTATCCACATGCGTAATTGCGATAAAATTCTTCGTGACTAACCAGCGACGCGGATTAACCCGGCCGATGCGTGGTGGCAAACGGTGATTCATACCAATCGAGAGAAAACTATCCGTGACGACGGGATTGAAAGGAACCGCAACGAACTGCTCCCTCGTTGATTTTTCTCGTGTAAGCCGCTTTGCGACCGCAAATCGGCCTCAAAAAGCTAACGGATCGGAATACATTAGATGCTACAGCGAAAATTATCGATGAATTATTCATTACGCGAGTGTGACTCAAATCAGCCTTAATAGAATCAAGAGTTTTTAGTGCGATATATTTAAACTGTACTAGTGTCGGCGGTTGAAAGCCATTTTTTTTTTCCTTTTTGAGAAAAACGAAATTCAATAAAATTTCCCACACGGTAAATCTTGTGGCCGCGCCTTCTCGTTATAATGAATAGCAGAGTCGAGAGAAATGGGACCTTTAATAATGACAGATCATTAAAGATATTACAAGATATTATTTCCCATTTGAATTCGAATTAAATTACGAAACTTATTTAAATGAAATCTTTAATAATGCTAATTAATTTGTTCCAGGTAAGTTCGCTCGAATAAATAACAACTTTCACGATTGATAATTGTAGCCGACAACTTTGTATAGCAATGTAAATTATACGACTGCGTACGTTGCATCTTGGAATTCGTATAAGTGTATACGTTTATACGCGCGCGCGTGTGTGTAAATTAGAGTAATGAGAAACACGCGTTAAATAAGCCAAGCTGGATATTCTTCAATTAATATTTTTATTTCAAGGAATAATATTCGCATTTCAATTCGTACATACGAGCAATCAAAGTACGCGATACTCTTGCACGTTGCGATGCTAACATTGAATGTTACATCGAAGGAATTCGAATGATCCGCCCTAAACGATGTGCATCCTTCAGCTCTTTAAAAAGCCATGTAATATGTCCACTGTACGTAAAGCACGCCAGATAACACCTAATAAAGTGCAAAATTATGTAAGTAGCCTCCCGTACCAGGCCACCTTGCATAAATACGCGCTCGCACTCGTACACAAACAGCAAAATCATCGTATAAATAAATCCACAGCTCTGGCCGCGCAAAACTTCGCAGCGGTGCGTAATATTGATGTACATTTACACGAGAATCGCGCGTCATCGCCAACGCGACGAAAATCCATGAAAAGCGAGCCATGGGACGACGATATTAATGGAAAAAAGCGTCGACGATGTTGCATCACCGCCGATGCAGCGCAACGCCTCGAGCGGTTCGCGTGTTTCAATTCGCAATGATCGAGGGGATCGAGAGCCGCCGAGGTATTATACCTACATATTATACGTGCATTTTGTCGAAAGTGACGCACACGAATCATGTTCCAGGAAGAAGGATCATCCTTCGCTAACAAATGCGGATTGGCACGGGTGTCGTTGCGCTAAGGAAGAGCGCTAAGGAACGCAATTACGCTCTTCAACGTTATTCCTAATCATTTGCATTTTCCGCATGCATTGTAAGTGTATTTCAAATTTCGCAGAACCGATGCCTGCTTACAGAACGACGAGTACATTCGGCTTAACTCTATCTACGCAACAACGGATTGTCCACTAGAACTCAATGACGTCTTCCTTATCAGATCTACTCCAGTACATGTTCTATCGAGGACTGTTTGTCGATTCCATTCGCGAAATTCACGTACGAGGACACTCATCGAGCGACACGTTTTCCGTATCGAATGCGAGTCCAATCGAATACCATTTACGATTTTAAGGCAGCGCTTCTATGTCGCAGATTTAAAATCAGGCGCGTTAATGACCAGTATTACGCATCCGCGTTCTACGATAATGCACAGGGAGAAAAATTATGCGCTGCAGAAGCGAACTGTCGTTATCGACGAACAGTGCGTCGCGTGTCCACTTGCGAATCAAGTAGACTCTGCTCGGGGTATGTAGTGTACCCTCTTGGGGCGTTTTTCTTATCGGGCCCCGATGAAGGGATCCTAAGCAGCTCTATAACGCGACACCCATGCGCTGCTTTGCAAACTGTTAACCAACAGTTTGCCAAACGCCAAGCCGCACTTTCTCATTTTCTCTGTAAATGTCGGCTCTGCAAAAGTAACAATTTCTCATCGCAAGCTGCGCGTCCTTTATGCGCCTTAGCGGCAAAATTCCAGGTATAGCCCTTTTCTCGAAAGGCTCCGCTCCTACGACGCTCCTTCGGCCTCGAGGCTCGTCAAATCGCGTGGAATGCTTCGTACGTATGTGCGTCTCGCGCGCGCTCGCGATAATATGGTAATGTACACATGTACACGCGGGGACTCGGTCCGGCCGATAGAATCGCAACGTCGACGTTTCGCTTCGCCGCCGTTACGTATGGCGGCGTCCGTGTACGCGGCGTGTGGCGAAGGAGGGTATACAAACGTTCCTCGTCTCGATGTGGCGGAGAGCACGAACGAGCGAGTAACTAATCGTCTTCGAGACGAGCGGAGCGAGCGAGTGTGGAACATCGGTAGCCGGGGCGGAAATTAAATAGTTGAAATGTTTATTGTTTTAGAAACGTTGTGGTCGTTGCCTCGTGTCTTATGGGCGTTTCATTTATGTTATAAGCGCTCGTGATGGATCGACTGACTTACACGCAATGACGTGTACGAGTCTCTTTTTGCATTTTACAGGGCTTCTGAATTCTCAAAAGAATTTAGATCTTTCATCGTCAATTAAGTTTCGGATTAGACGCTGAGCTCCGGTAAATGGTCCCGTAGTTTTTAGTTACAGTAGGAGTAGCCTGAGTTAAAAAGCCAACGTTACGAAAAAATTTCAATTGTAACTGCCTTGGACGGATTTCAAGTAATTCTCTTCGATAAGAATTTTAGCCTTTGGTGCCCAGTTATTTCCTCCTGTTTCCTGCTCTCGCGATTTCATAATTCCGCCCCGCCCCCCCCCCCCACACACACACACACCACGAGGTTTTAATACGTTTTACTGAATAATACGCGGAAGCCACCTGGAATTCACATTGTTTCAAATTCTTTTTTTCCGTAGTAGTTACATTTCTAAGGAGCTGACGCGAAGGCTGATTTATACGGTGACATTTGGTATTCTTTAGAACTTTTAAATTTTAATATGAATTTATCGCTCGGATTCCTTTCACCCACGAGATTCCATATCGATTTTTTTCGCCAAAGCTGTGTTTCGTTTCTCTTTTTTTTTTGCATTAAATATGACTTTATATACAAGAAAAAAAAAAAAAAACCCTGCCGATTTATCATTACAAGTTAGAATATGTTACTCTAATGTTGGCCATCTTAAATAGTTAAAAATACCAGGTAGCAATTAGAGCTTCATTGTTTTCTGCTGTTTTGTAATACAGTTTCTCCTTTTTTTAACGAGTATTTGATTTATATGGCGAAGATTACCGACTGATTAGGGCTATAAAAATTTTATGGCATTTCTTAGAATATTTCACATTATAGTCCTTTAATGATGCTTGAATTGATAAACGTTGATGTGCCATCGTCAACGGGTTTCAATTCCTAAGTAATCCGTTTTCCGTGTGACCAAATTTATGTAAATTTATTATAAAATATTTATTTAAATGTAAAGCAAAGCGATCGATTTCAAGTATCGAATGCGATTCTTAAGAGGCTCGTCGAAATGAGTCATAAAATTGTCGTCAGCTGAAAGGTTTTAAGCAGTGGTAGTTCACGCTTGGAAAAAGTCACTGCTTAGATTCACGAAATGCTGCTACATTTTTACGAGAAAGGAAAATACACGTATAAAACAAGTAATTATAAAACAAAAAACGGTAGAGCAGGCACATATTCGATTTTTTTAAATACAATTACCAAATACACGTACAAAGCCAGCATTACCCTAGGCAAATCCACGGCAGTTGGCATATATATATATATATAGCAATAACAAACATTGTAAATTGAAAATTCGCAAAAATGAAGTTACGCTTTAGCGAGTAATTTGGGAGCTACCGTTAGAGTTTGAAAAGGAAAAAGCAGCGCAGTTTGGTCACCAAATGAAACCGAATCGAGGCGACCAATTGAAGTTGCAAGAGAGCAAAAAAGGGGGAAGTCGGAGGGGCATTACCGAGCGGCGCGGCTCGGCGTGCCAAAAAAAAACGGCTCATCAATAATGACAAACAGCGAGCGATGGCAAAAAGGCGCCAAAAAAGCGACGTTTTAAATTCCAGAGACAACGATCATTTCGCGCGCGCATACACGGCCA
Organism: Wiebesia pumilae; assembly: GCA_018907045.1. NCBI lineage: Eukaryota > Metazoa > Arthropoda > Insecta > Hymenoptera > Agaonidae > Wiebesia > Wiebesia pumilae. The sequence continues at coordinate 2,430,178 of JACCHZ010000170.1, forward strand.
ACGAACGAACGAGGGACGAGCAGACGCTCGAATAAAAAAAGGGAGGAAGGAGGGCGCGCACTCGGGAAGAAATTTCTTGGCGAAGAAACCACACGAGGAGCCGAACAGCGGTGGTGGTATAACGCACGAGGAATGAGGCAACGAAAAAAAAAAGCCAGCGCAAAAAAGGTTGGGGCGAGGCGGAGGGCGAGCAGAAGGGACGAAGGGACGAAGGGGCGAAGGGGGCGAAGGGACGAAGGGACGAAGGGGACACGGGCACACATACGGCGTATAACGAGAGCAGACGGCGCGCGCGAACTGTTGCAAAGGTAGGAAGGAGCGCAGGTCTGGCAACTTTGCAAGACTCGCCGCGCGCGTACGTACAACGAGGTGCATGTGTGCGCCGTTTCTTGCCTCCTCCTCGCGTGTCCGCTCGCTTTTACGGACGTACTCTTCATCGTCTACGCTTATATGCCGGCAACCGTATTCCAAGCTTTTTGCGCGGGTCGGGAGGCACTCGCCCGAGAGAAATAGAGAAAAAGCGAGAGCCCCGAAAATTAACATTCCCGAGGGAGAAGCAACGAGAGCCTCGAATACTTTGCGCGAACTTGGAAGCGCGACGGTGAAATGAGCGAGTGTCGAGGGGCTTTGAAATTAAATCGAACGAATGGAGAACGAAGGAGTGACAGGAAGACTGGACAACGTCTCCGAAATTCACTCTCGTGGAGGCTTTGCGACTGATTATACCGTTATTATTGTATCGGGGCGAACTTTTGGCGGCTAAATTGCTAGCCTATCAAGTCGCTCAACGTTGTACGTCGTCCACCGCAGGACGTTGTATCTTAATTTTACAAATTAGGCGCTCAGTCGTAATAGTGATGGCTCGTCTATTAAGGCCCGTCCACGTAAGTGTTATCGATGTGCTTACATTGGACGTTTTACGCGTAATTCGGTTCAGGAGGAAATATTTGAAATGTAGGATGGATATTTTTCCGCATCGTTTCTGCGTTTCTCCGTTACTCCGTTTCTCCGTTTCTTCGTTTCTCGTCTCATTAATTATGCTTGTTAATGATATTTGTCGGAGCAAGTAACACGAGCGCGAACGGTCGACGTACTTGCTTTTCAATACCTTGTCAAGTCAACTGACAAATGCTTATGAATATCGTACACGATTGTGCGAGTGCAGAGTCATTATCTAGTAGATAAACGGCTGTTGTCAATTTTTGAACGGAGGCAGCTGTTGGAATATTCGTCTACGCTTACAACTACGCTCTAATTGATAATCACCCTTGCAATCGGAATGATTCGTCGACTCGTTCGAGCGGCATTCGGGGATTGCGGTAAAGCAAGCACTGAAGTAAGAAAGTCACTCCAAATGTATTTTATCGCCAATAGAGGAGCCAAGAAGAGTCAAGAAGAGCAAAGTGCAACGAAGGTGCAACGTTTTGTTGTTTTGCTCGATGCCGCTCACTTCTTCGTCTTTTTCGTTTTCTCGGAATGTTTCATTCCAAGCACAAGCCACGACTATGATCCAGTGTCGTACACACGTATGGTATGCATGCGACTAACGCGCGTTAATTATGCTCTTATCGGTCAGTCGATCTATTATCGGATACGTTTGCGACCTCCTCCTCAAGCTCGTTCTCTTCCTATCGTCGCCCTCCGTCTACCCAACTCCCTACTTTTCTTGTTCCAGTCCTGTTTATCGGCTCTCCATCTGCTTTTGTAACGGCTGCGCGCATTACAATGAGCGCAAGCCTGCGGCTCCCGCTCCCTTCTCGATGCATTCGCGTGCTAAAACTCTAGGATCCGAAAGTGAAACTTTTCAATGTAGAAGAGGTTTACTTTTCCGGGGCTTTTCTGCCTCGAGACAATTGCATCGCCGTAATTTATTTCGTTCTCTATTTACTTTGTGCATTTTCCGCGAGATGCACAACGACAACGATGGAGTAAATGTTGCGTAACGCGCGAGATGAAGACATTGAGTTGAAATCACGTTCATTTTACATTTTAAATTAAGCGCAATCCTCCCGAGTCCTCGCATGTAAATACTTACATAATTGCACAATTTACGACACGTATCGAGTGCTCGAGTGTGCGCGTAATTACATCACTTGTAATTAAATTTTGAAAATCTTATTCGTTAGCACTTTTGTAATTGGGCTCTTACCGTTAATAGCTTCTTACACGGGATTCGCTGGATTCTTCGTCGAAACAAAGTTATTTAAAGTTATTTCTTTTGATCGGGAATAATATTCAAAGCTCGAGTTGCTAGAGCTAGGGAATTTTTTTAATTCAATGTGTACTTCAAGCGTAAAAGACCGATTAGCGTGCGACTGACCGGCAATTTGCGAAAGGAATTTACGAATTTCGCAATTTCGTAAGTCGACATTTCGCAGAAAAAGGGCATTGTACCTAGGATGCTTTTTCCTCTATATCGTCGCTCTATATTATTACTGCCGCGCTGTTATCGGCATTGGTCACCATTTTTTTCCCCCTCTTACTCGAAAAAGTAATTTACGATGCGGCTTTTTCGACCGCAATTAGTATGCTAAGTGCGAACATTACCCCGTGCCGTTTTCATCCGCTTGCTTATACTTTTCGTATAAGCCTACTTTTTGTCAGCTAAAGAACTTTCGTTTACTCGAAATCTTTCATTACACGACACTTACGCATTTGCGTGTCACGTGGCTCGATAACGTGCCTCCCGACCGAAACACACATTTTATTTATTCGCATTTTATCGCTTTTTGGCTTTACGCTTACATAATTAATAACATTGCTTTTACGCTTACCAATATTTCTAAATATTAGTCAATGCAGCGACGTAGCGACGTTACTTTTTCTTATTTTAAATTAAGCGCAAGGCAGCCTTTCACCAAGCGCTTTTCCCCCTCGAGATCGATAAACTCTTTATTCTCCGCACAAAAATCATCGATAAATTCACCTTACTCCACGTGCATTGCAGTAATTGACCGAGCAAAATGTGTCAGATAAAAAAGGGTACAAACGTCATTCGAAAACTCTGTTCCTACTACTGACAATTGGTTTTTATAATTATCGTCCGAATATCCGAATCGAATAAAATCCTTCCCGTCGCCAATCACGTAATAAGCTTTTTCTTTTTTTCCCTCTCCTCGACAGCTTTGTGCATGAATTTCAAATTCCGCGTCGATACCTTGGAACGTCTCATTAGTCGGAAATGTAGCGAATGCGAGCGACGGTTATAGTTTTTTGCTCTCGTTGAAATTCAATTTAGTAAAAAGGACGCAATTTATCGATGCTTTTGGCATACACAGAGATTTGACCTCCTCGAGGCGAACGAGGCGAACGAGGCGAGCGAGGAGAGCGAGGAGAGCGAGGAGAGCGAGGAGAGCGAGGAGAGCGAGGCGAGCCGAAGCCAATCGAGTCGAGTCGAGCGCGTTCAAAAAGAGAAAGTGCGCACGTGAATCAGATAGGACTGCGAAGACTTTTTTCTCCCGTCGAAAGGTTCGCCTTCGAAGATCTCTCACTTTGGTATACGTCGGGAGAGAAGAGAAAATTTTAAGGACTTTTGACTTTTTTATTACGGCCATTGATTCTGGAAAATAAATATCTTCGATGTATCCCGCGACATCATCGACCATTCGAAGAGATAAATAGTCCGAATTCTTATTTCGTACAATAATGTAGAGAAATCGAAATCAATTCGTTGAAATTTATGTGCTTGTATTGCTTGCCTTTGTGTAAAAGTATTGTCCTGAAAAATGTAAAATTAAAATACAAACATCCGTTTCCCGCTGCAATAACGTTTTCTCTTTGCCATTGGTCGAACGAGAAATTTTGCTTCAATATTTCGCCGAGTGCATGACTCTTAGCCAAAGCATTTATGTAATCATCGTTATATCTGGTATAATTTCATTGACTGGACTAACTCTTGTGTAACATTTACACATACATTGTCGAGAAGAGATAAAAGATAATCAAACAGTAGATACAAGAGCTCGTGAAAATTTTTAACCTCGGAATAATTCTATAATTAATCACAATTGTAGTACATGTAAAGCGTGTTAATTATGCTACCGATTACAAACGAAGCTCTTATTCAAACCTCTTTGGTTGTTGTAAGTTTTTACGGAAGTCTTGCACCTATTTAACACCAATGATGAATAATTATTTGTTTTGCATGCGGTTAATTCAGTTGTCGGTTAAGAAGCTTCGGTGTCATAATAAGTGTAATGATACAGCTATTAAGAAAAATTAATGAAATTGCTTGTACCGTGTTTGAATAAATATCGTACATTAAAACAAGATATTTATTAACAAATTTATTTTCCAAGTGTTAATAATTTTACTTTGACGATAGTCGTAATAATATTTACGTCCTATTTCTATTTACACTTTTCAGCTGCCTACGTTGCAAGTGAATCTTATTATAAATGGATACTCTTATAAGTATACCGAAACATCATAACTTGCTGATAGAAACGACGTATATTACGATCAGCATCATCACTAGATAAACTCGCTCTGAGTTAGCTTGTCGGATAATTTCAAAGCCAGGGAAAACATCCAATCAAGCGTTTCTGTGGAGACTCTCCCTCTCTCTCTCTCTCTCTCTCTCTCGCGCGCGCGCGCTCTCTCTTTCTCCCCCTCTGTCTGTCTTTCTCGTTTACTCGATGGATGTCCGATGTATAGAACTAAAAATAAATGCGCGAGTGCAATCGACGTCGCTTCACTCACTTCCTTTTTGTTCTTAGAATGTCCGAGTGTAGCAGTAGACGTCATCAGAGCGAATCGCCGTGCATCGCGCGCTAAGAGAGATAGAAAATCTAAGAAACTCGCTAAAGCGCACAATGAGTAAGAGAGAGAAAAAGGAAGCGTTCGAAGAGAAGAAAGATGGAAGTTAAGCGACGGACGCGAGGAATAATAAGAGAGAAAAAGAGCACAAAGAGTGAGAGAGAGAGAGAGAGAGAGAGAGCGACGGATGAGTGAAGCTGTGCACGAGGGAGCAAACACTACACACACAGCAACGAGCTCTGGAGAACTCTGGCAAAGCTTGTCTCGACGGCATTCCATCTCTCGCTTGCCCGAGCGAGAAGATAGAGAGACAGAGAAAGAGATATAAAGAGGGAGCGAGCGAGCGAGAAAGGAGAGGAGTAACGAGCGTAATACCATGCCGGCTTGGCAGTTGGCAGCCCTTGATCCGAGAACAAGTTCTCTCTGGTTGCCTCCTTAGGACTCGTCGTCTACCCCTCTCACTCGCCCTTTTCCTCTCTCTCTTCCTTTCGCTCTTTCTCATTCTCGCTCCTTTTGTTTCTCTTCTACACGAGATCCTATGAGGCTTCTTTGTTTTTACGCGACGCAAGCACTTACTACTACAACATTCAGCTTCGAAAGGAACTGGCTTTTATGCACGGTTTTATACGATATTTTAGTCGATTTCAAGGAACCACGCATTTAGTAAGGAATACAATTGTTGGTGGAAGTGTAGAAAGTGTCGGGCAGCGGATATTATCGTATTTATTTTGCCAAATAATAATTACGGAGGTTGGCCTTCATTGGAAAATAACCCGATAAGTCTTTTTACGTTCGTGTTCGCGAAAGTTTTTAAAATAAGATGTCTCGTCGTTTTGAAGTTGTCGCGATAAAGGAGCATTGGTTAAAGCATAAAAGTGCGTACGGTAGCATCGATGCATCGATGCATCGAACGTCAGTTTCCATTTTCTATAAAAAGCCGAGAAGAAAAATGAATCTCTTGTCGGCTCAAGCTGGACAACCGATAATTAATACGATGCTCGCATTCGGCACATTTATTGAGCGAAGATTCGTTTATACTCCATTAAAAACGTAGAGAGACGTCGGCTGCTTCATTATGCGGGGCGAGGCTCGGTTTCCTCGCGGTATAGGCATTTATATTATAGAAGGATTTTTCTCGAGAATTAAAAATGCCGAGTTAAAATGTAATATGTGGTTTTAAAAGAGCTTAAGAAGGTATAAAACATATAAGTAGACAATAACGGGGAGATAAAGATGAAGAGAGCCGAAAGGAGCCGCAATGTTTTAGCATTCGTCGTTTTTATCACCGCCTAGTTATTGTTTTCTTTATCTGCGGGTCCGCGCATAATGGCATCTCTGCCTCTGTCTCTGTTTTGCCCGGGACGCGTTATTCTCGCTCCCCCGACTTGGAAATGTACGAGCAGGGGACGCGACGTAACGTCGTCGTGTCCAAGAAGCCACGCACGCAGTAGGAAGGTCGATCGAGAGGCGTCAGTTGGTCTTGCTGGCGAGCTCCGATGGCCGGGGAGGGGGTTGAGAGGGGTTAACACCAAGCAGGCGAGAAGCGAGGTAAGGTCAGCGTTGGCAGAAAAAATAAGACCGACCTTGAGGGATCCAGATACCTTTGCTTCTTGCTTACCTTTTATCCGCTATTTGCAACATTCTGCTTCTTCGCGGCATATTACCTCTGTCTTTTGTACTTGGCGCTCTCCTCCTCCTCCTCCTCCTCCTCCTCCTCCTCCTCCCCATCTCCCTCACGCTCTTCCTTTTGTACTTATATCTTTATTTTACATTGTTGTTTCGTTGAATATCGAGGAGCGAAAATACACTGTTTCTTTTAATACGCGAGTTCAATGTTTTTCGATACAATTACAATAACGAACAAAGTACTGCAAATTAAAATCAAATTGTAATAGGTCAAAGACAAGTCGTAAGTTACGTTAACGTTCCACGAATAAAACAAATTTTAAGTTTTTTAAGACTTGGATCAAAATTCATCGAACGCGTCGAAATCTGCGAGGAAATGATGCAAGCAGAAGAATTTCTTTTCCAATTTAGCAAGTACCAATTCTTCTGCAATTTGTAAACAGGTTAAATACTCGTTAAATACTCGTGCAGTCTCCTCCAAAACGTATTATATAATCTGAAAGTCGATGAAATAAATGGCTCGCGTACTTTTTTCCGATTTTCGGACCGTGCGGTAATTGAAAGGCGTTACATGCGCTTTGATTCGATCTTTGGGAGGGGCGGGGCGCGGTGTGGCGCGGAGGGGCGGGGGGGGGGGAAAGAGGATGAGGAGGAAACATATTTTTTCGAGGAAAAATGACGTATTCAAGCCGGCGAAAACGTTCCAGAAATAGTCGAACAAAGTTGAAGTGAACCTCAACCGACCGACGTCGCCTAATCATGTGCCAACGGTGAACAACTACTCGCGCGATTACGTAGGCGTGACGTCACATCTGCTATAAACCTTAACGTCATGACTCAGTGGTCGTTATGATATCGAATCAAAGAATTCAAATTTTCGTTAATTTCAAGTTTTCCTCTCGATCATAAAATTCAAGCGAACGAGAGTTTCGTTTATTCAAGGCATTAGAGGCAGTAATAAAAGGCCTTATTATTGGATTACCCGACGGTAACTGGATACACTTAGGTTTACACGGAGTTTAAATCATACTTCTATAAAAAGAATCATACATATATCATATCCATTGTTAATTTTCCCACTAAACGTAACTCCTGCTATTGAATGACTCGTCTCTTCTCCGCGCATTCAATACGTGAATAATAAGTGAGAAGAGTATTTGTGGACGATACGAGGCATTAAGGTAGCGATATTTTCCCCCTCGACAACTTCTCAGCAAGACTCTCCTCTGCTTGTATCACTCGATGTATCTCTCGCTAACGTCTCGTTCCCTCCCCTTCTGCATGCCCACCCTTGTTTTCCATTTATATTTCTCATACTTGTTAGGCCACTCGCGTATTTCCCTTTCCTTCTCGTTTGCTTTAGGAGCGCTGTCGAGCAATGTTTGCTTAGGAATTCCGGATCGTTCGCTCCCGAATGCGCGCGAGAGGTATTTAAAGATTTAAATCGGAGTTTCGCTGGCTGCTATACGCACTTTCCTGTCAATATTTGCCAATGTCGAGGCAATTTTTGCACTCGTCGGAGGGTGTAAGGATGAAAGTTGGAAAAGAGCCTGTCGTATAAACTCGGGATTTCCTTCCTTCGCCTTTCTTCCCTATCTTTGTTTTCCATCTCTTTCCTTATCGAGATTTGGCACCTTAACGCACGACTGATGATCCGAACTGCACATATACAGCGCTGACAAGGCGCACCGCACCGCATTACACCAAGGCTCTAACGGAGTGCGTTTAGAGAAAAAGTGCCTTTTATGTTAAGAAGACATCGCAGATGTTTAACAAAGTCATTCTTCCATCTGCGTTGTAAGAGGAATGTCTTTTATTTGTTTAAACGCAATTTTTCTCTTTTCTCCATGGCAAGACGTAGTCCTACGTCCCGTGCGTTCGTTTTACTCCTGTTTTATTCCCTGTTTTACGTCTATTGTAAAATTATTTTACTGAAAGGCACTGCACTTATCCAATTAAAAATCTTTCTCTTACTTTGCACATTAAGAATTCCACGAATAAAGCTACGCCAATCGGTCTTGTTTCGTCAAGTTTTTTAGTATTGGAAATAAAAGAACGGTTTCTTGCCTTCGCTAAAGTACAAGTTCTGTTTCGATAAAGATACTGAAAGAAAAAAAGAACACTGGGGAAAGAATGAGATTAGCGCCCGAAAACACACACAAGATACAAAATGAACTTGTCAATACATCGAATAAAATGTTTGCGAATCCCTGCCGAAGGAATGGGCAATTCCGTAGCTTATGCGTCGTCATTTTTTCTACCCTCGAAGTTGTCGCCAGAGCTCTTTACGGTTTTCACGGACGATCGAGAGACTTGTTTTCGCACGTAATACGCGCGACGAGACGAGAAAGACGAGAAAAGCGAGGAAACGCACGGGGAAAAGGATGAAGAGCGAGGCGAAAGGAAGTGAAAAATACTAACGACTCGTGTCAAATAATTATTAAGCCTGTCATTTATTATTTTATGACAAAGGCATTTCTCAGGCTTTGCTAAGAAATGAGGTGCGATTCGAAAATGTGTAAAACGTCAATATCCTCGAGAAAAAAGGACGATGCTGCTAAGGGCGTTTTCAAGATATAAAATACATGATTCACGTTTTTATCGTATTATAATGGGTATCCAGCGCTATTCATCCGGCGATAAATAGATTAAAATAAAATTTTCTGTTCGTCAGCATTAAATACGAGATGACTTTACAGTTTCGCGTTCGCGTCGTTGAGGCACAAGACAAGAACGTACTTTCTAAAAGGGGGAGGCTCCAACGTAAGGGTGCGCTAGTCGGAGAAGAAGCGGAAGACGTGAAGAAGTGTTGCAGGGTCAATCAAACCCATTCCACACGGTCAGCGAATAGATGAAAAACTCAAACACGAAAATATTCCCAAAGCACATTGGGATTCCATGTTTATGTAAATATATCCACCCCGAAATCACTCGAGTTCGCCCGCATAACGACTCGCAAGAGAGCGTAAAAGAGTATCCAACCCCTCGGGAAGAAAAGAAACACGAAAAACACACATAGGGTTTACGCAAAGTTGCATGTACACGGATACATGCTTTTCTCCTGTCGTTTTCGCTTCTTCCTCGCGACGTAGACGACAACGACGACGAGGACGACACGACGTGACTAAAAATAGAAATGAACAAATTGCCGGACGAGTGACTAATGCGTTTCGGTTGTTCTCCCGGGGGTTACCTCGCCTCACGTTCAAAAGACGGCGAAAAGAGCCGACAGACGAAGTGCCTCATCGCCCACCCGAGTGCTAATAAATTACAGCTCTCTCTCTCTCTCTCTCTCTCTCTCTCTCTCTCTCTCTCCCTCTTCGTCTTTTTCTTGCCTGGACCTGGGAGATGATAGGGAAAAGGAACGAGTGCAGAACGTAAATGCTCGATTCCAGTCGCCCTGCACCGCGTTAGTCTCTTTTTTTCATTTTCCCTTTCCGTTCTCTAGTCAAGATCTTCAGTTTCTTTTTATACTTTATTGTCATCGATGAGGTGGTTTCCAGACCTTCGATTATTCTCTTACGCTCATTTATCCGCTCTTTTAATGTCGTCGCTATTGCCGTTGAACTCGCCTCTATAATTTAAATATAGCAATGGATACAAATAAATGATGGATCACTTTTTTAGAATAAAATATTAGATAATGAATTTAAAGGTCAAAGAAATCACTCGGAAATTCATAAAGAGTTGAAATTCACGATGGTTCCATGATTCGTAAAATGCGAGATAAGAAAGAGTTATTATTCGTTATCACCATTGTTCGTACGCATTAATAATTCAAGGGCCTAAAATTCATCTTTAATATTCTGGTGAAAGCAAAAATATTTTCTTTATTAAGTACGTGTTTCCATTATTAAACATTGGCATGTAGTTATTTTAACAACCAGCGACATTTAGTCACTTGGGTTTATGACTTTTTTCTCATTATTGTTACGGTTCAGTTTATTCACGCTAGATTTCTTTGGCCTTTTTTATATTTACTTGAAACCGCTCTAGCGCGTTTGAGGTGTATTTAGAAATTAAATGGGGTTTTACGATGACGTTGATACATTGGCTTATTTATGACGCTCTTCTGTTTGCTCGTTTTATGTTGTACCTTTTAGGATTTTAGACGTTCAGTGCTTCATCTTTATGGAAAGATTGTTTTTAGGTCGTTAAGAATACATGGCTCTAACAATGGATTACTGATAGCGATATCTATACTATTTTATGGTTATGATAGCGTTTGTATAAGGTACGTACTTTATACGGTATTAAATTAAAATTTTAAGGATTAATTAATGAGATTCATTTTTTCATTTTCAATGTCCATATAAATATTGAATGATAACTTTTAAAATAACTAAGCGGATTATTCGAGACTACCCGCTTACTTGAAATTTCCTTCTAAAAATCTCCGATAAAGTTTTGTGGTTAAAGTGCTGATTATGTGCAGCTTACACGCAACTCACAAGTTATTAGCGTTTCAGCGACCCTTTAATATGCAGGCTGAATTAATTATCGAAATGCTCGGGAAATCTCAAGCGGTAGAATAACGAATAAAAGGACGAGATCGAATGATTCTTCACTTAAAGTTTAAATATTTAATTTAATACCGTGTGAATCAGCTTGAGGTTGCGTTACGTTTAAGCGTTTTGTCAACTAAGACTTGGTGGCGCAACTTTGCAATTTCGTGCCAATGGAAATGTCGAAACGCGCAATACAAGTCAAATATCCGAGGAGAATTCCTGGCTTCATCTATTGCCCACGGTACCGACCGATTATGCGTGAGAGAAGCCATAAAACACGGCTGCGTCTCCGTAGTCTATTTCTCTCTCCCTCGTTCCCTCGTTCACGAGTGGAGAGAGAAATAGCAGAACGGAGTGGCTGCCCCGTCTTTTTCCACGGTATGCTTTCGCTTTTCGGATTTCCCGCATTGTGGCTCGACGCGCGGCATAAATCACAGGATTTTCTGTAGCAGACGATGCAGAGGAGGAGGGCAGTCCCGTCCGTTTTCGCTCGCTCGCTCTCTCGCACGACCGATACTGATGCCAGAACGAAAGGACCAAGGACCGACATGCGCAGTTCCTTCTCGCTGTCTTCTGCCGACCTTTTTCTTCCGCTTCTTCTCATTTTTATTTCGTCTTTTTATACTTTCTTTCGCGTGGGGAGTAGCTGGCGGTGACTGACTCCCCTTTACGGAGAAAATCCCTCGACCTGGGGTCGGAGTCAAGGAACTCACTTCGTTTTTCTTCTCTGGTTGCTGCTCTGTTTTTTTATACCGAGAGATACGCACGTGTGTGGTTGAATGTGTGATTACCGAAAGAGGGTTTGTAAGCATACGTGTGTATAAGGGACAGAGAAAAAGAGAGAATGAAAGAGGGTCGTGTGCGATTTTATGGAGAAAGAGATTTTCTTGATTTTTCTATGTTTTTCAGATAAGTGTGACCGGGGTTGTGCTTTTTTCCGTGGATACCAAACAAGGGTTTCGTTCCTATGTTAGACGAAAATGGCGTACCCGTGTAAGAAGTCATTTGCTTTATTGGTTAATAAATAGTTCTGTGCTGCAACACTTCTTCTCTTTTTGCATAGGAAGGTAAACTTGTTATTATTAAAGCAATTGGTTTTATAAAAAATGAAGGAAATTTTACAAAAAAAGTTCTCGAGTTATTAAGAGCACCGTTAAATCGTTACGTGAGTTTTCGAATTAATATGTTTGCGATTAATTCGTTAGCGTGAAAAATTCAACGAATTGAATAGTTGACTGAAACTTGTTTCGTTTTTTATACTATTTTTGTTAAGTGAACGCGTTAGAAATTTTCTAACATTCCAACATCGGTTTTTTAACTCTGTTTAGAATATGTTAGCGGCAACAAAGTGCAGCCTTTGTTGCCGCTCTTATAAATATAAATATCCATACATTGAAATTACGTTTGCCGGAGTGAACTGCTTTTTTTACGAGTGAAGTTCTGCTACTTCTTTGCTAATTCTTTATTCACATTCGCAAGGTACGCTCTTGACAGTTTTCCGGTTTCCACTTAAAATATAGTTCATCAAACAACGTAGCCGTACGTAAAAAAAAATCATGTCTAGAAACTGGTATCGTCGTGTGCACGCGAGTGGCGCATCAGATTATATAGTCCTGCATGAATGAACGCGTGCACGAGCGCACGAAGCACGAGCTGCGAAAAAAATCATGGTGACGAACTAATGTTGAATATAGTTGTTGAAATCGTTGTTTATACTTACGCGAAAACGTGTATTATCTCTTATATTTTAATGCCGTTCAAAGCTGGCATTCGATATCTCTCAACCGATATAAGTTAATTTATATCCACGCTATCTTTATTTGATAAGTAAGTGAACTATAAAACTTTACTTACCAGTATCATCTTTTTACGCGATTCGAAATTTAGTGATTATTTAGCAATTTCAGATACTTGTCTCCTTTACTTAAGTGATTTCTTGTTAATTGTTTGAGAGCTTTCTATCGAATATATTGTAGAATCAATTCGATAAGGGAACTGGACTTGTTTTCAAGAGGCACAAATACATCTACACATGTTACAAATAAGAAATAAATATTTAACGAATTAACATCGATTTACTCATAGAAGCGTTACTTCCCGCAAGTAAATTATTATTTTAACCAATGATCTTATAAATACGTTTACTAACACATATACTAATACATCGAAATATAACAAGAGTTTTCGGTTTACACGTCATGGAAGCTGTTGGCAAAGGGGTTTCGCTTTCCATCAAATGCAAATATTCATTCGCTTTTACATGTAAAAGAATAGTATAAAATGTTTTATTTGAAATAACTGATTTTATTCAGTGAGCAGTGAAAATATCTACTCCGAATGGTACGTTACTACTAGAAAAACAAAATCACTATGCGACGGTAAATGTACTACGCAAGGTAGCATATTATGCTCCGTATTTTCATTTATTTCGCGCATTTAAATTAAAGATTCATGAAATAAATAATTAAAGTGTGTAACAAACTAATTCCTTATTCTCATTATGACATCGTAATCAGTGAAATAGGAAAAAGTTTCTAAATTGGAACGAATTGTTTAATCGAAGTAAATCGTTAAAAAGCAAGTTAGAACATTCGTGCTTCTTATTGTACACTTCTCATAGAGTACGATTTGCTTTCTGAAGTAATTAAACTCATACGAATGTCCAAATATATTACTCAACATCGTTGCAAACAGTTTACGTGTCAAGCTTGTTTCTTTACCAATATCGATATTTCGCAGAAATACAGCTATAGTAACGTAATTGTTAAGTGAGAATCAATATTTACAGTTTTTATCAAAGCACATACATACGTACGTGTATACATGTGTATACTAAACGTGTGGCAGCTTAAGCATTAAAATGAAACTACTAGACAATTATACGTACGTTTCTTCTGTCATACATTCGGATGCTCTCTATTTATGTTTGCGATTTTATCGCATCAGGAGTAATAATGCGGACACCCAATGTAGGATACCCAATCTTACATTCAATTTAAGTTATCATTTTTTACATTTTATATGTACTATTTGTATCTGGCTGCGCAATGTTTCACACCTAACAAACGCTATTTTCTTTTTGTTTCAGGTCAGTTATTAATTATCAAATCTCAAAAGGTGAAATCAACGAGCAAGTGCTACGCGCATTCATTATCCTTCATCGTGCTTATTTATCAAAACAGATAAGTTGCATTGCACGAAATACTCGCGATACGTAGAAGACTCTGTTTGATTGCCATCCGTGTGACCATTAACACATTGCACATAAGAATAAACGAGCGCTTACTCGTCGCAGAACTCGTCATTATTCGATTTTTCGGTAAGGATACGGTCGCATCGCGAGAACTTAGATGAAGGCATGCTGGTGATAATTGTCGGACAAATTGTTTTCGGCGTCGCGCCAGGTGACGCCTTTGCCTAAATCCAGCGTAAGCTAAGCAAAATCGGCGCCTCTTCCCGTGAAATCTAACAAACGACGCGCCTGTCAATAGACTGACGAAGCGTCAGGCTAGTCAGTGTATTTGCTAGTCAGATGCGCTCGAGATTCGCAAATTGTGTTGCAATAGCACACGGCATGTCTGTAATTAATGTCGGCTCATCGACGATCCGCGTGTGTCACCATAAATCGTGGATGGAAGCTTATTTATACCTCTCGGTGATGATGGAATTACGCACTGTCATAAGAACTACTGGAATTGTTGGCACGACTGTTTTAATGATACACGCATAATGTTAGAGGGTTATTGCTTTTGTTTCGCACTTGTGAAAAACTTTGTTTGTAGTACGTTTGTCTTGTCATGTTCCTTAGATGCGAATGGATCTTGGTATATTGCATTTTTAATTTACCGTACTTTTAGCCTCTTGCCGTTACGACGGCACACTCACAGTAAGTGCACGTAATGTAAAAACATTTTTTCGTTTTTAAATTCAACGTATCGTAAGAATCGATAATAGTTTAAAGAGTTTTGTTATAAAGTTGCGCTGGTTATTGAGCCGCGGAATCTCCGTCGGTAATGTCGAGGGTAATCAAATTAAAACTTTATCGATTCAAACACCTTTAGTGCAATATATTATAGTATTACGCGTAAGTAAAAAGTAGTAATTCATTACGCGTTCAATTGAATCTGTATAACAAGTGGTTATTAAAGTTTCTAAAAATAACTGTTCATGCGGCGTTATAAGTTGTGGCACGTTATTATAGTTGTTATTATATTGACTAATTGTATTGTCATGAGTTTGTATAATAGTTAAATCCAAAGATTTTCCCCCGACCCCTCCCGCCATAAGCACTGTTTATACAATTTTAATTGATATTCTCACCAAGAATAGAAGATACATAAAGCTTCGTAAATAAAGAATTGTGTAATACTACTTCTGAAAGACCATAGCGTGTATGCTTATGTACGATCGCTGCGATATCCGTGATCAATGATGTTATCGTGGAAGCATTCAAACAAATGTGATTATTATGCGATTCATGAACAAATAATATCTAACTTCTTGTTACAATCTAATCATTTATAAGCTCAGAAATTTAATTTTAATCGATTGCTTGATCTACTTGAGATTTCGGTACGTACTTTTTTTTTCCAAAAAACACGTCCAAAAAGTACGGTAACGAATTATACAAGCTTTTACACCAAGCTTTTCATTATCGCAATATGGTTTTTCGTAATAATTAAAACAAATGTTATCGTTAATATTATTCTACTTTTTGATTCCCCGATTAACGATGTTTCATTATAGTTTTAACGAGCAATTTTTCGTTTTTAAATTAATAAATGCGTTCTTTATTTATAATTTTTTAAAAGACTTTGTGCTTTTAGCGATATCTAACTGTCGTCGTACAATTCTTATTCGCGGAAAAAGTAGTTTTTACTTTTAAAGGAGTTATTGTCGATACAGGCATTTGGATGATATTGCGATGTCGTTAAACCATAGTAATTTCGTTTTGCCTGTCTTAACCACTGAAGTATCGTTTCTCTCATTTAACACTAAAGGCATCGTAAAGAAAATACGTCTTCTGGCAATTATTAAGAAGAGAAAAATGTATTCGCTTGGATACGATAAAAAAGCGATTGTGTCGCGCTACGTTCATTGCATGAATTACACAAAAATATTCAAGTTACTCAAAAATTTTAGACGAGTAAGTCGCCACCGGAAAACGAAACCTCGACTCTTATCTCTCAATTACATCGGCAAAAATGAAAAGCCGACTATTTCGGATTGCCGAGACTGTAATTTTAATTAAGGAAAAGATCGCTCGCTAATTGCGCGTAAGAGACATTTGGAAAAAAAAATACATATACAAAAAGTGAAGTAATGAGTGGAGCCGTCGATGGTGCGCTCGATCGCGCATAATTTTTCGATCCGCACGACTACGCAGTCGATCGATAAAATATCGTCTCGCATGGAAAGCTACCCTTTAACGCACGCGCGCATGATATTTAGGCTCGATATAGTTGTACTGTGCGTCCGCGTATGTACAATTTTTATCGCGTGAGTCACTCGCGACAATAAAAAGGGTGGAAAAGGAAAGAAGGAGAGAGAAAGAAAGAAAAATGCATTTTATACGTGGCAGTACGTATACGAAAGAGAGTCAAAAAGTGCACGTGCGCCTCTACATGTGTAGACGTACAATAACGCGAGGTGAACTAGGGTTTGGTAATTACCTACATTTATTCTCATTTTTTCTCGTTCTTGCTTTGTACTTTTCGAAAAGCTGTTGTGTGCAGGTGATGTTTCAATTGATTGATTTATTACCGTTGATAAAGTATGACGGATAAACGTTAATTACTCGTTATCGAAAAATTATGTTTCTTAAGTTACTCGCGAATTGATCAAGTTTTCTCATGTTTCAGTAATCTTTGATTCGCGCAATAAAAACTTATGCTTGTGCCTTGCATGGATCGGCATAAAATGAGCGCTACAAGTATTTAATTCGAACTCAAATTTTCATCAATGAAAACTTGAGATAAAATCAAGCTCTGCAACTACTGTTTCACATCGAAGAAATACTAAAAACTTCCTTTATATTTAATTTAAGCATATAGCGAATAATCGAAAAGAGCGACTTTTATTTATTAGAACTTTGACTTTTTAAAAGTTTAAGGTCAAAAGTTTAAGGCTTAATATTTTTAAAATATTATTATCGGACAAATTATATTGGATTTTACATTTTAGCGATATTCGTTTCACCTTGTGCATGCAAAGTCAAAGACCACTTAGGGCATGTACAAATGTTACCATATTTCGTTTATAAATTTATTATATAAATTTATACAAATTCCAGCTCGTAGAGACCACAGTTTACCAATGCACATTAGCATAAATTATACCATATAGCGTTTAATTTATTCGAGAATATTAATAATATCTCCAGTATTAAATGTATCGTATAAAGTAAATTGCCTATTCGTTAAACCGAACGAAGAAAATATTTAAGAATATATATTGACAGTTTACCGTTTTATCTCTTCTCTATTGTTATAAACAGCTATTGGAACATCAGTAGAGTGTCTAATGTTTTTATTCGCAATTGATTAGGGATATATATGACATGATGGACATAAACACTGATGAATCTCATAAATTATTGTTAAATGATAGTCAAAATATCGGTGAAACTTATATCGGAGATCTCTTATCTTGATGTGATTTTACAAACTACAAAGTCATTAGATTTGATACCTACGGATTATAAATAACAAGAGTTATAGAAAAGTTTTTTTTCACTACGTTTCTTATAGGTATCATTGACAGTTGCCTCAAAACCTTTTATAATGGAATATGCTATTATAACGTCGAAGTCGGTTAATGTAGGTATGCGAAGATCAATATATTCTTTTATCGTAGACCTTTACTCGCGCAGAGTTTGAATATTAAATCTTATAATAGACTGCTCGTATGAAGGTCGCTGTGATAAATACCTATAAGAATGAGGTAAATTTAACACATTTAACTCAATCTATTCGTAGAGGAATTTCAGTACAATTCAGTGATTTGAGCATCGCGTCGCCCGATAAGCGTTATTTTTACTTCTCAAATGATTACTGTTATCGCTGTTGTTTCTGTTGTTCTTTCACTTGGGACATAGAGAAAGTTAATACGTAGTCTTGAAATCGGCAGTTATTCTCGATCGAGCCTATTTTCGTCGACGATCTTTATCGTAAATAGACCAACGGACAAACTCGCGCAACCGCGGATTATCTGCGTCTACCTCGCGCCGTTTGACGTGCAGCGGAGGCGAAAGCGAGGAAGGAAGCGAAACGAAATCCGGAGACAGGGCCTCGGAATTGCACATGTAGCGTTCCCGTCGACTCACGCCACGACTCGTCTTTCTCAGACTGCTTTTTCTTCTTCCCTTTTCTGCACTGCCACGCAAACGACGTTTAAATTTCGACCTGTCACTCTTTTGTCGCATAGCGACCCAAGACGTCAAGTGCACGCAAAGATGTTCATTGTGCACTTGCGCATCCATCGATTCGTACAAGCGTTTGTGCCGAAGCCAAGCAAAGGCAGAGTAAGCGCCTCCGTAGTTCATAAGCTTTCTCGATTTTCGTGTTTTGCCCGCTAGTCCTGGCATTTACAGTGGCTATTCGAAAAGAGCCGAAGGCTTCCTAGAAGCTTCCTGATTGCCTAGCTTCCGTTATTCGTGTGGCAAGGAAGGTAAGAGCGATCGAGGCGCGATGCTTTGATTCTCTCCTTCTTTAGTCTAACTTAATAACGTACGGTGTACGTCCACGTCGTTGGCGCCGTATCCACGTCGACGCCTGATGGTCCCGAGACACGCACTCATACGAAATTCGAAGAGATTAGGAGCTAAGTGCTCGGGATTGGGGGAGGGGGAGAGAGAAGAGGACGATGGAGGCCGCTAGTATGCGTTACGGTCGTGTCAGAGGCTCGTTTGACGTAGTCGCGCTCCTTAGATCAAAGTGATCCGCCGTTTTATGCAAGAGGATCGGAGGGAGCAGCCATAGATAGACGGCCTTTTACCGAATACCTCGTATTTTAGTTCGGATGGTTTTTGACGCTTGATTATCGAACGATTAATGGGATCCTGGCGCTTTTTTCCAATCTTGGCTAAAATCGAGAGGCTCGACGAGACGAGAAGCCATACGGTTTTCTTATTTTTAGATCCTTGAGATTCGGAGTATTAGATGGTTGTACGCGCGGCTCGAAGATTTGATTTATTTAAAAAGCAAAATGAAATTAATTTGGATGGAGTGAAGGAACGATAAAGGCAGTTTTGATTAGGCTTACGAGTGGTAATAATGCGCGCGTGAGATGTTAATATTTCACCATGTGACGGCAGATACATGGAGTGCATGTCGCTTTAATAGTTGTACCAGTTGACGATACGTGTGTCAATGTTATCGTACAGCTTAGATTGGCTAATGCATCTTGTCGGGAAACGATCAAAAAAGAATAATTGCCAAGCGAATGTTACAATGCGGAAAATTACATTATTACACAGAGAAACGTATTTGTCGTTAATAATTTGAAACGAGGAAAAATCAAATCAGCTCTCGTCGGTACTTTGCGTAGCCGTTGTCAACTTTGTTTATAGTTCGTAAATGGTCTTACCGGCAGTGAGAGAATACGAAATACAGGCTTTTCAATTAAATCAGCCTCGGCAATAGTAGATCACATACGGGTTCTCACTTTGAAACTGGTTGCCAAATAATTAAACTAAATGCGTGCAAAAGCAAATCGAATAAAGGACTCGAAGGAACGACCCAAGGGCTTATAAAACACTAACTACAGATGTTTTACCTGCCTCATTCGCAGCGCTTATAAACGCATTTCGTTGAAAAACTATAAACACTATGAGCAGAAAAATCCTGTACTAATTCATTTGACATAATGATGCGAGACAGTGTATGACGGATAATTACTGCAATTTAAGAGTAAAAAAGGACGGTTGATCGT